>CM022300.1:102296230-102896230 GCA_011799875.1 Thinopyrum elongatum | reverse complement strand
CCATTATGCTATTTAATACCCCTCTGATCTGGAGAATGATTATCATTTGTGAGTAGTTACTTTTGTTCTTCAGGTCACGGGAGAAATCTTGTTGCAAGTAATCATGTGAACTTGATATGTGTTCGATATTTTGATGGTATGTATGTTGTGATTCCCTTAGTGGTGTCATGTGAACGTCGACTACATGACACTTCACCATATTTGGGCCTAAGGGAATGCATTGTGGAATAGTTATTAGATGATGGGTTGCGAGAGTGACAGAAGCTTAAACCCTAGTTTATGCGCTATTTCGTAAGGGACTGATTTGGATCCAAAAGTTTAATGCTATGGTTAGATTTTATCTTAATACTTTTCTCATAGTTGCGGATGCTTGCGAGGGGGTTAATCATAAGTAGGAGGTTTATTCAAGTAAGAACAGCACCTAAGCACCGGTCCACCCACATATCAAATTATCAAAGTAGTGAACACAAATCAAACCAACATGATGAAAGTGACTAGATGAAATTCCCGTGTACCCTCAAGAACGCTTTGCTTATCATAAGAGACCGTTTTGGCCTGTCCTTTGCCTCAAAAGGATTGGGCTACCTTGCTGCACTTTTGTTATCGTTACCGTTACTTGCTCGTTACAAATTATCTTGCTATCAAACTACTCGTTACTTATAATTTCAGTGCTTGTAGAGAATACCTTGCTGAAAACTACTTGTTATTTCCTTCTGCTCCTCATTGGGTTCGACACTCTTACTTATCGAAAGGACTACGATTGATCCCCTATACTTGTGGGTCATCAAGCTCCAATGAAGCGAAGGAAAGGTGGTGCAATAGAACAGATGTGTACATGTTGATTCCACCCTAACCTTTCCAAAGCGAACCCCCTGTTAATAGTACGGCATTCCTATGACTCAAATCCACCGAAAAGAAACGTAGAAAGCAACCATCTTCGATAGACTCCGAGGGGCACCGAATCGTCTTGTGCCTAGACATGAGATATCTGAAATGCTCAATGCACATGATTAGTCCGCAAATGCATTGTCATCAATCACAAAAACTACTTAGGGAGAAATATGCCCTTACATGAACCCACTTGTGGACTTCCGGACCCCTTCGGAATCCTCCAGAACCTTCTGGAAGCTTCCCGGTACAATACCGAAAAAACTGCACCTTTTTTTGGAACCCAAAATATGACTTCCCATATATAAATCTTTACCTCTCGACCATTCCGCGACTCCTCATGATGTCCGGGATCTCATCCGGGACTCCAAACAACATTTGGTTACCACTCATCAAATATCCCAATACTACTCTAGCGTCAACGAACGTTAAGCGTGCGACCCTACGGGTTCGGGAATTATGTAGTCATGACCGAGACACCTCTCCGTTCAATAACCAATAGCAGGACCTGGATGCCCATATTGATTCCTACATATTCCACGAAGATCTTTTATCGGTTGAACCTTTATGACAACATACGTAATTCCCTTTGTATGTCGGTATGTTACTTGCCCGAGATTCGATCTTCATTATCTCTATACCTAGTTCAATCTCGTTACTGGCAAGTCTCTTTACTCGTTCCGTAATACATCATCTTGCAACTAACTCCTTAGTCATTTTGCTTGCAAGCTTCTTGTGATGTGTATTACCGAGAGGGCCCAGAGATACCTCTCCGATACACGGAGTGACGAATCCCAATCTCGATTCATGCCAACTCAACAGACACCTTCGTAGATACATGTAGAGCATCTTTATGATCACCCAGTTACGTTGTGATGTTTGATAGCACACAAGGTATTCCTCTGGTATCCGGGAGTTGCATGATCTCATGGTCGAAGGAACATGTATTTGACATTAAGAAAGTAGTAGCAATAAACTGAACGATCATATGCTATGCTAATGGTTGGGTCTTGTCCATCACATCATTCTCCTAATGATGTGATCCCGTTATCAAATGACAACTCATGTCTATGGTTAGGAAACCTTAACCATCTTTGATCAACGAGCTAATCTAGTAGAGGCTCACTAGGGACACAGTATTTATTTATGTATCCACACATGTATTTAAGTTTCCGGTCAATACAATTCTAGCATGAATAATAAACCTTTATCATGATTAAGGAAATATAATAATAACCATTTTATTATTGCCTCTAGGGTGTATTTCCATCAGTCTCCCACTTGCACTAGAGTCAATAATCTAGTTCACATCGCCATGTGATTAACACCCAAAGAGCTCACTAGAGTCAATAATCTAGTTTACAACGCCATGTGATTAACACCCAAAGAGCTCTAAGGTGTGATCATGTTTTGCTTGTGAGAGAAGTTTAGTCAACGGGCCTGCCACATTCAGATCTGTATGTATTTTGCAAATTTCTATGTCTACAATGCTCTGCATGTAGCTACTCTAGTTGATTGCTCCCACTTTCAATACGTATCCAGATTCAGACTTAGAGTCATCCGGATCGGTGTCAAAGCTTGCATCGATGTAACCCTTTACGACCAACTCTTTATCACCTCCATAACCGAGAAACATTTCCTTAGTCCTCTTAGGTACCTAAGGATAATTTTGACCATTGTCCAGTGATCCACTCCTGGATCACTATTGTATCCCCTTGCCAGACTCATGGCAAGGCACACAACAAGTCTGGTACACAGCATGGCATACTTTATAGAACCTATGCCTGAGGCATAGGGAATGACTTTCATTCTCTCTATCTTCTGCCGTGGTAGGGCTTTGAGTTTTACTCAACTTCATACCTTGCAACATAGGCAAGAACCCTTTCTTTGACTGATCAATTTTGAACTTCTTCAAAACTTTTTCAAGGTATGTGCTTTATGAAAGTCCTATTAAGCGTCTCGATCTATCCCTATAGATCTTGATGCCCAATATGTAAGCAGCTTCACTGAGGTCTTTCATTGAAAAATTCTTATTCAAGTATCCTTTTATGCTATCCAGAAATTATATACCATTTCCAATCAGTAATATGTCATCCACATATAACACGAGAAATGCTACAGAGCTCCCACTCACTTTCTTGTAAATACAGGCTTCTCCGTAAGTCTGTATAAAACCATATGCTTTGATCACATCATCAAAGCATATATTCCAACTCCGAGATGCTTGCACCAGTCCATAAATGGATCGCTGGAGCTTGCACACTTTGTTAGCACCTTTAGGATCGACAAAACCTTCTGGTTGCATCATATACATGTTGGGAACGTAGCATGCAATTTCAAAAATTTCCTATGCTCACGCAAGATCTATCTAGGAGAAGCATAGCAACGAGAGGGGGAGAGTGTGTCCACGTACCCTCGTAGACCGAAAGCGGAAGCGTTAGCTTAACGCGGTTGATGTAGTCGAACGTCTTCGCGATCCAACCGATCAAGCACCGAACGTACGGCACCTCCGAGTTCAGCACACGTTCAGCTCGATGACGTCCCTCGAGCTCTTGATCCAGTTGAGGACGAGGGAGAGTTCCGTCAGCACGATGGCGTGGCGACGGTGATGATGAAGTTACCGGCGCAGGGCTTCGCCTAAGCACTACGACGATATGATCGAGGTGTGTAACTGTGGAGGGGGGCACCGCACACGGCTAAGACAAATCTTGGTGTGCCTTTGGGGTGCCCCCCTCCCCCGTATATAAAGGAGGGAGGGAGAGAGGCCGGCCCTCCTAGGGGCGCGCCAAGTGTATGGAGTCCTACTAGGACTTCCAAGTCCTAGTAGGAATCCCTTTCCTTTTTTGGAGTAGGAGAGAAGGAAAGAGGGAAAGAGAGAGGGAGTAGGAAAGGGCAAGGGGGGCGCCGCCCCCTTCCCCTAGTCCAATTCGGACCCATGGGGGGGGGGGGGGGAGGGCGCCACCTCCCTTTTGGCCTGCCTCCTCTTTTCCCGTATGGCCCAATAAGGCCCATTTACTTCTCCCGGTGAATTCCCGTAACTCCCCGGTACTCCAAAAAATACCCGAATCACTCGGAATCTTTCCGATGTCCGAATATAGCCTTCCAATATATGAATCTTTACCTCTCGACCATTTCGAGACTCCTCATCATGTCCGTGATCTCATCCGGGACTCCGAACAAACTTCGGTCATCAAATCACATAACTCATAATACAAATCGTCATCGAACGTTAAGCGTGCGGACCCTACGGGTTCAAGAACTATGTAGACATGCCCGAGACACATCTCTGGTGAATAACCAATAGTGGAACCTGGATGCTCATATTGGCTCCTACATATTCTACGAAGATCTTTATCGGTCAGACCGCATAACAACATACGTTATTCCTTTTGTCATCGGTATGTTACTTGCCCGAGATTCGATCGTCGGTATCATCATACCTAGTTCAATCTCATTACCGGCAAGTCTCTTTACTCATTCCGTAATGCATCATCCCGCAACTAACTCATTAGTCACATTGCTTGCAAGGCTTCATATGATGTGCATTACCGAGAGGGCCCAGAGATACCTCTCCGATACTCGGAGTGACAAATCCTAATCTCGATCTATGCCAACCCAACAAACACCTTTGGAGACACCTGTAGAGCATCTTTATAATCACCCAGTTATGTTGTGACGTTTGATAGCACACAAGGTGTTCCTCCGGTATTCGGGAGTTGCATAATCTCATAGTCAGAGGAACATGTATAAGTCATGAAGAAAGCAATAGCAATAAAACTTAACGATCATTATGCTAAGCTAACAGATGGGTATTGTCCATCACATCATTCCACTAATGATGTGATCCCGTTTATCAAATGACAACTCATGTCCATGGCTAGGAAACTTAACCATCTTTGATCAACGAGCTAGTCTAGTAGAGGCATACTAGGGACACAATGTTTTGTCTATGTATTCACACATGTATCAAGTTTCCGGTTAATACAATTCTAGCATGAATAATAAACATTTATCATGATGTAAGGAAATATAAAATAACAACTTTATTATTGCCTCTAGGGCATATTTCCTTCAGTCTCCCACTTGCACTAGAGTCAATAATCTAGTTCACATCGTCATGTGATTTAACACCAATAGTTCACATCTTTATGTGATTAGTTCACATCGCCATGTGACTAACACCCAAAGGGTTTACTAGAGTCAATAATCTAGTTCACATCGTTATGTGATTAACACCCAGAGTACTAAGGTGTGATCATGTTTTGCTTGTGAGAGAAGTTTAGTCAACGGGTCTGCCACATTCAGAGCCATATGTATTTTGCAAATTTTCTATGTCTACAATGCTCTGCATGGAGCTACTCTGGCTAATTGCTCCCACTTTCAATATGTATCCAGATTGTGACTCAGAGTCATCCAGATCGGTGTTTAAAGCTTGCATCAACGCAACTCTTTACGATGAACTCTTTATCACCTCCATAACCGAGAAATATTTCCTTAGTCCTCTTAGGTAACTAAGGATAACATTGACCGTTGTCCAGTGATCCACTTCTGGATTACTATCGTACCCCTTTGCCAAACTCATGGCAAGGTACACAACAGGTTTGTTATACAGCATGGCATACTTTATAGAACCTATGGCTGAGGCATAGGGAATGACTTTCATTCTATCTATATCTTCTGCCGTGGTCAGGTTTTGAGTCTTACTCAACTTCATACCTTACAACTCAGGCAAGAACTCTTTCTTTGACTGATCCATTTTGAACTCCTTCAAAATCTTATCAAGGCATGTACTCATCGAAAGTCTTATCAAGCGTCTTGATCTATCTCTATAGATCTTGATGCCCAATCTGTAAGCAGCTTCACCAAGGTCTTTCTTTGAAAAACTCCTTTCAAACACTCCTTTATGCTTTCCAGAAAAAAATTCTACATCATTTTCGATCAACAATATGTCATTCACATATACTTATCAGAAAGACTGTAGTGCTCCCACTCACTTTCTTGTAAATACAGGCTTCACTGCAAGTCTGTATAAAACTATATGCTTTGATCAACTTATCAAAGCGTATATTCCAACTCCAAGATGCTTGCACCAGTCCATAGATGGATCGCTGGAGCTTGCACACTTTGTTAGCACCTTTAGGATCGACAAAACCTTCTGGTTGCATCATATACAACTCTTCTTTGAGAAATCCATTAAGGAATGCAGTTTTGACATCCATTTGCCAGATTTCATAATCATAAAATGCGGCAATTGTGTAAAACCCCCGGTGGTTAGCCACAGTAATCCCATTTTGATAATGCCAAGTCAGCATGATTAACAGTGCATGATCATCATTTGCATCATAATGCATTTCAGCTTCTAACTCAAAATCCAAATTTAAATGAAAGTGGAAAATAAAAGTTGTTCAAACTGGAAAACCAAAATGTGCCTCATGTTGCAAATATTCCCATAGCATTTGTAAAAATGATTGCAACATTAGTTGAAATTGTAAAAGGACTCGGACAACTAGAAACAGCAGCAACATAGCACTATTCAATCCTTTTTCAATTTAAATAAAATCCAAACAAAAAGATATGGACCCCAAACCAATTTCTAGCAGTGACAAATAATACACTGTAAATAATGGAGCAAGTCTCATATTTTACAAAAGTCTTTGGACTAAAAAAAAAAGACAAAACAGAAAAAGGAATAAAGAAAAACAGAAAAAGAACAAAAGAAAATAAAGCCCCCCCCCTCGCTGGGCCTCGGCCCAGCTGGCCACTGGGCTAGCAGGCCGGCCCAGCCGGCGCCCACTCCCCTCCCCCATATCTCCCACCCACCCGAAACCTAGCCGCTACCCCCACCCCCTCGCTCATTCCCCCCCCCCCGATCCAGAAATTCTGGATCGGGATCGACCCCCCGTCGCCCGTCGCCGGCCGGCCGGCCCCGACCGCCTCCCGCGCCTGATCTGCTCGCCTGTCGCCTCTCCTACCGCTCCTCCACTCGACCCCCTCCCCTGGATCGGACCGGGGCAGAGGCGCCCCGATCCGTCGCCCGTCGCCGCGCTCCGCCCTGCTCGCGCTCGCTTCCGCCTCGCCGCCGCGCTCGGACGCCATCGCCGGGACCTCGCCTCCCGTCTCCTCCCGAATCGCCTCAGCGAGCGCTCGCACCCGTCGCCGCTGCCCGACGCCGTGTCCCGAGCCCCGCTGCCCGTGCCCTACAACGCCGGTGAGGCCTCGGCCTCGGCCTCCCCCTTGTGCGCGCACCCCACCCCGCGCCCGCCGGCCCCGCATCGCCCTGTCGCGCTCCGCCCGCGTCCCTGCCTCACCGAGCCGTTGCGCGCTCGCCCGCGCCTGCTCGCGCATGCACAGGCGCCCGCGCTGCCCCGGCTCCACCGCGCCGCCGCTCGCCGTCCGACGGGCCACCGCGCCCGGCCGCCCCTGCCCCGCCCGCGCTCGCCTCCCGCCCGCGCGCGGCCCTGCTCACGCCGGCGCCCGTCTCCGCCTCACCCGCTGGCCGCACCCGTGCGCCCGTATGCGCACCGGACATGTCCGGTGCCCAAACGGGCACAACCCGGACATGTCCGGCCGTGCCACTGACCGGTGGGCCCTGCCCCCCTGAGGCAATGACAGATGGGGCCCAGCCCCTAAAAACGAATTAAAAGAAAATGTAATAAAAAAAATAATTAAAATAAATAAAAATAATTAATTAATTAAATAATTAATTAGTTAATTAGTTAAGTTAATTAATCCTGATTAGGTTAATTTAATTAAGTAGTTAGTGTTAATTAAACAGTAATTTAATTAGTTAATCACTAATTAACCTAACAGCCTATGACAGGTGGGACCCACTGGTCCTGACGTCATGCTGACGTCATGCTGACGTCAGCAAGACACTGTTTCGGATAATGTTAATTTAAATAATTAATTAAATTCAGAAAATTAATAAAACTTTAGAAAATCATATTAAATAATCCGTAGCTCAGATGAAAATACTTTGTACATGAAAGTTGCTCAGAACGACGAGACGAATCTGAATACGCGGTCCGTTCGTCCGTCACGCGTCCCTAACTATCCGAACTTGCAACCGTTCCCCTCCGGTCATCTGTCTAACAAATGTCCGGAACCGGGAAAACATTCCCGGATGGATTCCTCCTTCCTCGGTGACGTGCAACCATACGTTAGGACACACCCGGCACTGCATATTGTCATGCCGTACTTTGCGTTGCTCATGTTTGCTCTATATTTATACTGTTTCCTCCCCCTCTTCTCTCTCGATAGATCCCGACGCAGCTCCGGAGACCGAAGACAGCATTGACAACCTTGCCCTTGCCGCCGAGCAACCAGGCAAGCCCCTCCCTTGAGCATACCGATATCGCCCATTCTAATTTCGCATGCTTGCATTAGAATTGCTGCTGCTGCTGCTGCTTTACCTATTCTGATGCATAGCCTGTTCATTGTAACCTGCTGTTGATAATTACCTACATATCCTAAACTGTTTAGTCTAGGCTGGGTAGTGACCTATCAGTGACCCCACTTATCCCGACTGCCGCGCTGGATCGTCAGAAGACCCGATCAATGGGATTGAAGACCAGGCCCCGACACCGCACATCACCCCCCCTTAGTTGTAACGACACTGCAGCGTTACTATCAAGTGCCGAGGGTGAAACCTCATGTAGCACTTCTGATGTTAACTCTGTAGAGTAGCTATTCGATCGTGGTCATCGAGGGTGATTCCTCCTTCTCCACTTCCGATACGACGCTGTCGTACAACACATCAAGTGTGAACTCATCGAGGGTGATTCCTCCTAAGTTCGACTTGACGGTTACATCGAGTGGGCATCCGTCGAGGGTGATACCTCGGATTTCCTTGATGTTATGGACACACGGTTACTGTGACTTTACTGCTGAACCTTGATAGAGACGGGTCGGCCCCGAAGGGGGACCCGAGGAAGCTACTTTTACTACAGGACTGAAGGGACAGGCGGTACCACCCAGTAGAGGTGGACCTGAGTTCCCGACAGTCTTTTACGAGACGGGTTGACCTGGATGGTGCTCGAGTGTTGAATACGAGGCGTGGCCGGGCATTCATGGCCCTTGCCGCAAGTCCTCGAGACGGGGCGACGGGGTCACATCTTTCGTGAGTCTCTGCTCGTTACCGCAAGCCCCTAGTCCTAGCGATTTGGATATTTGATCCGAGCAGGCCTCTGGTCTGATAGCACTAACCATCACGTGGGCATAGTATGGGCGTTCTGCATCGTAGCATCAGCCGAAAGCTCTGTCAGACGTCCAGTTCAGCATGGCGGCACGGACGGACCGGCGCCCTCCTGGTGCCAGGCTTCTCCCTGCGCGCAACGACTCGGAGTGCACAGGGCGATGGCCCAAGACCTCTGAGCGCTTAGGATGTAGACCGACGGGGACCTCTCTGCTGAGCTATAGGTAGGGTTGCGATGTGTCGTTTGGCCGAGGCCGGGCATGACCCAGGAAAGTGTGTCCGGCCGGAGTTAATCGAGCGTGTTGGGTAAGTTGGTGCACCCCTGCAGGGAAGAACATTTCTATCGATAGCCGGTCCTACGGTAAAGGACACTCGGAGTTGTATCCTGATTGATACAATTTAGAACTGGATACCTGTGATGAGACCTGTATATATGGCTCTGGGATCGCTTCTCGCAGGGAGTCGAGAAGGGATCTCAGGACGAGGTTTGATGACTTTATGGCTCTGGGATTGCTTTCTCGCAGGGAGTCGAGAAAGGATCTCTGGGTGAGGTTGATATTATTACTGCTACATTATATGGTATTGTTCTACTCTCTTCTACTGCTGCAAGACCGCTGAAGATGCTAGTCTTCGATAGGACTAGGCCTTCTCTCTATTCTGGCATTTCTGCAGCCCAGTCCACATATACAGCCTCCCTTTGAAAATGTTGCATATGTAGTGTAGATCCTTGCTTGCTGAGTACTTCTGAGTACTCACGGTTGCTTTGTTTTCCTTTTTCTCCCCATATCAGTTTGACGTGACCAGAGGACGGAGCCCCCTGAGACAGATGCCCCGACGATCGCTACTACTACTACCCAGAGGATGGATACTACTACGAGTTGACTGACGACCAGGAGTAGGATCGGAGGGTCCCAGGCAGGAGGCCTTGTGCCTTTCGATCGTAGTGTTTTATTTTGCCCCGCCTTTCTAAAGGCCTTTCTGTACTTTCTTTTATATCTGTACTCAGATATCTGATGCTTCCGCTGACGCTTGTTCGCAAGCTTATGAATTCGAGCCCTCGAGGCCCCTGGCTTGTAATATAAAGCTTGTATGACTTATTTATGTTTTAGAGTTGTGTTGTGATATCTTCCCGTGAGTCCTTAGGCTTGATCGTGTGCATTTGCGTGTATGATTAGTGCACGATCGGGCCGGGGGCGTCACAAATTGCTAACATGATTCGGACAGACTTAAGCATCGCTACGGGTGAGAAGGTCTCATCGTAGTCAACTCCTTGAACTTGTCGAAAACCTTTCGCAACAAGTGGAGCTTTGTAGACAGTAACATTACTGTTGGGGATATAACTATTGAGTATAAACCGTCCAGGAGGGGCCGGGTTATGCTCATAGTGATTTACCTGTATTGAAGCCCATGAAGACATAGAAGATGGCGACTTACGAAGGAGACTTAATAAGAAGGCCCAAAGCCCAAAGGCGAGTTAGGGCCCATAGATGTAAACCGCCATAAGTATATGACTTGTATTGTAAGATAGGAAAGAGTGGATACCGAGCCGGACACGTTTATGAGCCGACCGGGATTCTGTGAACCGCCGGGCGTCAACCTATGTATATAAAGGGACGACCCGGCGGCGGTTTAGGGACAAGAAACAACAGATCGAGAGCCAGGTTAAGCGTATTCGCTCCCTGGTCATCGAAGCCCTAGAAATACCACCTCAAACTGGATTAGGCCTTCACCTTCACCGCAAGGGGCCGAACCAGTATAAACTCCCCGTGTCCTTTGTCCTGATTAACCCCTTTAAACTAACCTCATTGCGATGGCTCCACGACTAAGTCCTCACACTAGGACATCTGCCGTGACTATTCCATGACAGTTGGCGCCCACCGTGGGGCCAGCGCACGGTGGTTTCGAGTTCTTGAAGGGCAACTTCGAAGGGATCAAGGGATATGCTGTGGGCCGGATGACCAAGAGTTGTCGCGGCAAGCTCTACATCGATGACGAAGGCTGGGGCCCCGAGGCCGGCTCAATTGAGTACGGGTACCGGGTCCCCTTCGGTGGAATTCACGTCTTCATTGGCAAGATCGGCGAACCGGGCCCTGAGCCGGACACCTGCACCGACATCATCGAGACGGCCCAGCGTGCAAAACCCGCCCGAGTTCAGCCCGCCATGAGTCGTGCCTTCGTGGGATTCATCAATGGTGCAGAATCTGAGGATAAATCGGTATCTGACGGTGAGACAGTTGTCTATTCTGATGGCGAGTCATCCACCAGTGAAACCGAGTCATTGTACCGACTGCAAGACGGTCGGCTTGGGGGCTGTTCTGATGGCGATAGTATTCCGGACCCCTACGAGCCGCCGAACCGGATTGCAATCTTCATGGCCGGTACGCAGCCAGTGCAGCACTCTTCAACTGCAGCGGCATTGATTTCCGGGTCAGCAGCGGCGACGGCAGCCGGGGCAGGAGGCCCTGCGCGCCCGCCGGCTCAAGTCTTGTCCGGTTTACTAGACGCCTTGGCAACACTGCTGACGACGGAGGTTAACCCGGATAATCAAGATCAGCATAACGCGGAAGTCGTGAAATTGCGAGATCAGATAGCTCAAGCTAAGGAAGACCTGGCAGCTGAAGATGCCAGG
The DNA here is from genome assembly GCA_011799875.1 of Thinopyrum elongatum. NCBI lineage: Eukaryota > Viridiplantae > Streptophyta > Magnoliopsida > Poales > Poaceae > Thinopyrum > Thinopyrum elongatum. Next base: position 102,884,519 of record CM022300.1, on the reverse strand, counting down.
ATGGCTGCAGAGCGGGTTACGTTGGATGCTCAGGCGCAACGGATTCAGTCGGAGTCTTACCGGCTCATGCTAGAGCAGAACGCTTCAAACGAAGTCATGAGGAGGAGGCATCAGTCTCGCCTGCCACCGGTTTACGAGGCGAGGAACATCTTTAACACGCCAGGAACAGGAACCAGTAACCCGCCAGTGGCGGACCGGGTTGAAGCGCCTGGGACGGGAGCGCCGGTTCAGCCGCGCACCACGGATCCGCCTCGTCAGAACAATGTCCCGCCGCAACACATGCCAACACCACCGGGTCATTACTCTAACCCTTTGGATAACATGATCGCTGCGGCGTCACGATTGGCGGCTATCCCGGTTGAAGGCGAGTCTCCAACGGCGGTTGAGATGCGGAGGGCTAGAGAGCTCCTTCAGACAGCATTGGTTCAGCAGCAGGCTTATTCTTACAGTCGAAGCCGGATTCATTCCACCCCTCGCCCAAGCCGGAGTTACAGTAGGCATATTGATGAACCAGCTATGTCAAGCAGTGGGCGGAACCATAACCTGCCTCGTGGACATAACCCGGCGGGCGGTGGTGCTGATGCTCAGAACGTGGTGGATCAAGGTAGAGCACGTCGAGAGGCCGAGCTGGCGGCGCAATATGCGGCCCGTCAACCTTCTCCGGTTCGTCCGACAACTTCGGTGGAGCCAAGTGTAACCTTTAGGAATTTGGGCGTGCCATGTTTAGTGCCGGCCATACGTAATGAGCGTCTGCCCAAGGATTTTAAGGGTCCTCGCAAGGTGCCTAACTATACAGCCGATTTACCTCCTGAAGCATGGATCGAGAGTTATGAGATGGCCATGGAATTGCTAGATGTTAGCGATGCGGCATGTGCTAAATATTTCCCCCTGATGTTGGATGGAACGGCTCGCACTTGGTTGAAGGGGCTCCCTGCCAACTCCATTGGGTCATGGGCCGAGTTAAAGGCCCGGTTTGTCCAGAATTTCAAAGATACGTGCAAGCAGCCTATGTCAATTGTGGATCTGGATGCCTATGTCCAAGAAGAGGGTGAGTCCACAACCCATTGGGTGCGCCGGGTTTCGACCATCTTACATTCATCGGATCGCATCAATGCCGGTTCAGCGGTCGTAATGTTGGAGAAGAATTGCCGGTTTACGCCTCTTAAGCAGAAGTTGGGTCGGCTCAAGCGCCACTGCAATGACATGGGAGAGCTGATGGCGGCTCTGGTTAAGTACGCTGACTCTGATGGTACCAAGGACCCCGAGTCTGATGATGACAAGCCGGGAAAGGGAAAGAAGAGCTGCAGCACCAGAGGACAGCAGCATAATCCGGCGAATCAGGGAGGCAATGGTAAGCGCAAAGCTGATAATAGTTTGGACTTTGTGGCTAACACCAACGCACAGAATAATGGCCAGCGTCGTAAAGGTAAACCGCCCCACGGGCCGGAGGGTCAGGCTTTAATCTTGAGCAGATGCTAAATCAGCCCTGCCCAAGGCATGGGACACGAGAAAGACCGTCTGCCCACCTCTTGAAGGATTGCTACATCATGAAGGAGTATAAAAATTCCAATCTTTTTCAAGACAATCATGGACCGGGTGGTGGTTCAGGGTCCGGTTCTCATGGGCCGGGTTACGGCGGTGGCGGTTCTAGTTCTGGATTCCAAGGTAATCAGGGCAATCAAGGCAATCAGGGTGGCTACCATCAACAGTCAGGTCAGGGGAATCAGTAGCAGCAATCTGGGTATCAGAGTAACCCAAAGCAGTTGAATAGTGGGCAGTACCACGTCTTCACCACAAATTTATGCAAACGGGATCAGAAGCTTCATAAAAGGGCAGTGAACGCCGTTGAACCGGCGGTTCCCCGTTACTTGCGCTGGTCTGAGCAGCCCATCGTGTGGAGTCGAGAAGATCACCCGCCCCGGGTTGATAATCCGGGTCACCTAGCATTGGTGGTTGCACCCCAGGTTGGAGGGTATAAGTTTACCAAGGTACTCATGGACGGAGGGAGCAGCATCAATATCCTTTATTACGAAACTTTGCATCGCATGGGGTTGACAGATAAAAATCTTAAACCGTCGAATACAGTTTTCCATGGTGTGGTGCCTGGTAAGTCGGCGTACCCTGTTGGTAAGATAGCTCTGTAAGTTGCCTTTGGAGATGATCATGACTCTAGGTCAGAGACATTGACCTTTGAAGTAGTCAAGATTCACAGCCCGTATCACGCTCTGTTTGGACGGCCGGCTTATGCCAAGTTCATGGCATGGCCTTGTTATGTTTATCTGCAGCTCAAGATGCCGGGTTACAAGGGGACCATCACAGTACATGGGAGCCGAAAGATAGCCTTGGAATGTGAAGAAGGTGATGCGGCTTATGCTGAGTCGGTTTGTGAAACGGAGGAGTTAAAATTTTACAAGGACAATGTTGATCCGGCGGATATGACGTCTTTGAAAAAGCCAACTACAGAGCATGATCCGATTTTGAAGTTTAAATCGGCAGATGACACTAAGATGGTTGATTTTGTTCCTGGCGATTCATCCAAGCAGTTCAACATCAGTGCTAATATGGATCCGAAATAGGAAAGCGTGCTCATCGAGTTCATCCATGAGAACCGGGACATCTTTGCATGGAAACCTTCTGACATGCCAGGTGTACCGAGGGAACTCGCTGAGCACACTCTCAATATTAATCCCAAGTTTAAACCGGTCAAGCAGTTTCTTCGTCGTTTCAATGAAGAAAGGCGTAAGGCCATTGGTGAGGAGGTAGCCCGGCTCTTGGAGGCTGGGTTTATTGTTGAAGTTTTTCATCCTAAGTGGTTGGCTAACCCGGTGCTGGTACTTAAGAAGAACGGCACTTGGCGCATGTGTGTGGACTACACGGATTTAAACAAGGCTTGTCTGGCTGATCCTTTTGCTCTCCCTCATATTGATCAGATTATTGATGCTACGGCGGGTTGTGAGCGTTTGAGTTTTTTGGATGCTTATTCTGGTTATCATCAGATCAAGATGGCAGTTAAGGACCAGGAGAAGACAGCTTTCATAACTCCCTTTGGAGCCTTCTGCTATGTGTCTATGCCTTTTGGGCTCAAGAGTGCCCAGGCGACTTACCAGCGATGTGTGCAGAATTGTCTTCATAATCAGATTGGACGCAATGTTCATGCTTATGTGGATGATATTGTGGTGAAATCTAGAAAGAAGGAGACGTTGATAGACGACTTGAAGGAAACCTTTGATAACCTCCGAGTTTATAAGATGATGCTTAATCCGGCCAAGTGTGTTTTTGGTGTGCCGGCGGGCAAGCTTTTGGGCTTTCTGGTGTCTAACAGGGGCATTGAAGCTAATCCGGAGAAGATCAAAGCCGTTACTTCTCTGGCTAAACCGGCATGTATCAATGATGTTCAACGTCTGGCGGGTCGTATTGCGACGCTAAGCCGGTTCATAAGCCACCTCGGTGAGAAGGCCATCCCTTTGTATCAGATGATGAAAAAGACAGATGACTTCGTCTGGAGTGACGCTGCTAATGAGGCATTTGAGGCGCTTAAGAAGCAGCTGGCTAAGCCGCCGGTCCTAGCTGTGCCCGTTGATAAGGAGCCGCTGTTGTTATATGTAGCTACTAATAGCCGGGCTGTCAGTGTGGCTATTGTGGTTGAAAGGAAAGAGGCAGGCAAGGAATATCCGGTTCAACGGCCGGTTTATTATATCAGCGAAGTGCTTATTGAGTCCAAGCAGAGATACCCACATTGGCAGAAGCTTGTATATGGGGTTTTCATGGCAAGCCGGAAGCTTAAGCAATATTTTCAGGGTCACCCCATTACTGTGGTTAGCTCTGCTCCTTTAGGAGATATCATCCAAAACAGGGAAGCAACAGGCCGGGCTGCCAAATGGGCCATTGAACTTGGGCCTCATGGTTTGAAGTATATGCCTCGCACGGCCATCAAGTCTCAAGCACTGGTGGATTTCATCAATGACTGGACAGAGCTGCAGATGCCTGAGGAAAAACCAGATAACACGTATTGGACTATTCACTTTGATGGGTCCAGGCAATTGGAGGGCTCGGGGGCTGGAGTTGTGCTAGCTTCCCCTCGAGGTGATAAATTTTGTTATGTTCTCCGTTTGATGTTCCCTTGCACTAACAATGCAGCTGAATATGAGGCCTTGCTCCACGGTCTTCGAATGGCTAAGGAGATGAACTTAAGCTGGGTTAGGTGCTTTGGTGACTCAGATTTGGTGGCTCAACAAGTCTCTGGTACTTGGGATTCTAAGAATCCCCTCATGGCGGCTTATCGACGAGAGGTGGATGTTATTGCTGGTCACTTCAAGGGTTATCAAGTTGAGCATGTTGATCGGAGGAAAAATGAAGCGGCTGATGCCTTAAGCCAGTTGGGTTCTCAACGTAAACCGGTGCCACCTAATGTCTTTCTTGACGTTTTTCATAACCCGTCGGTCAAGTTACCTACAGAGGAGGATTTGGCTATTCCTGACCCGGAAGCTCAGTTGGTGGCGGCTCTTCATGTTATTCCTGATTGGACAGTTCCATATTTGGCATATATGACCCGGGGCGAGTTACCTGAGGATGAAACCTTGGCCAGGCAAATAACCCGGCGGTCCAAGTCAATGACAATTGTCAATGGAGAGCTGCACCATTGCAGTGTTACCGGGGCGTTTCAGCGTTGTGTTTCTCCTGAAGAAGGCTGTGAGATTCTGCGTGAGATCCATGAAGGAGATTGTGGTCATCACGCCGGCTCTAAATCTCTTGTAGCCAAGGCTTTTCGTCATGGTTTTTATTGGCTAACGGCTCATGCTGATGCTGAGGACTTGGTCAAAAAATGTGACGGTTGTCAGAAGTTTTCACGTCGAGCTCATGTTCCGGCTCAGGAGTTGAGAATGATTCCAATCACTTGGCTGTTTGCAGTTTGGGGGCTTGATATGGTTGGACCTTTTAAGAGGTCCAAGGATAAGAAGACCCACCTCTTGGTGGCGGTTGATAAATTCACTAAGTGGGTAGAGGCAGAGCCAGTCAGTAAGTGTGATGCAGCAACGGCGGTTCAATTCATGAAGAAGGTGATCTTCCATTTTGGCTTTCCACACAGCATTGTAATAGACAATGGCACTAATCTCTCCAAGGGTGCTATGAAAGAATTTTGTCAACGTGAGCATATCCGGCTTGATGTATCGTCGGTGGCTCACCCCCAATCTAATGGTCAAGCTGAGAGAGCCAATCAAGAGATCCTGAGAGGCATCAAGCCCCAGCTTATGGTTCCCTTACAGAGGACGCCGGGTTGTTGGGTAGAGGAGTTACCCTCGGTGCTATGGAGCATCAACACAACGCCCAACAGATCTACGGGTTACACGCCTTTTTTCATGGTTTATGGAGCAGAGGCGGTTCTCCCCAGTGACATCCGTCACGACTCACCCCGTGTGGCGGTTTACGTTGAAGCTGATAATGAAAAGGCACGTCAGGATGCACTTGACCTGTTAGACGAGGCGCGTGATCTCGCAGCAGCTCGTTCGGCGATTTACCAGCAAGATCTACGTCGTTATCACAGCCGCCGGGTCAAGACCAGAACCTTTCAAGAAGGCGACTTAGTGCTCCGGCTTATCCAGGATCAGACTGATATGCACAAGTTATCCCCACCTTGGGAAGGACCCTTTGTGGTTAGCAAGAATCTGAACAACGGGTCATACTACCTTATTGATGTTTGAGACCACAAGGACTCACGCACGTCGGAGGAAGAGACTCGCCGGCCGTGGAATATTGTTCATCTTCGGCCTTACTACACCTGAGCCATTGGCTCTTCTGATGTACATATTTTTGACAATGTATATATTGTGATCAATATAATAAACCGGCACCCCTACTAAAGCAGGGCCTCTGTCGTTTTTTCTTAATGAGTCTTTGGTTACTTGGGGGCTTCCGGCTTATGAGCGAAGTTATGATTACCCTTTGAACCGGCTTATAAGCCAATTGAAAAAAAAACTTGGGGGCTTGCTACCCAGGTTAAAGGTACCAAAGAGAGTCTGTTGCAAAATCACAACTCAAACATAGGTGCCCCTTGAGCACAGCTCAAAAATATTACTTGGGGGCTCCTTGATTCTAAAGAACAAAGAGTTTGTATAACCCTTGTAATAGGCTTAAAAGCCAGGCTTGGAAGCCAGGTGTATTCACCTAAAACCCCGGGTTATCCTGCCTTTTTAAGTAAGCCACTCCGCCCAGGTATTCCTGGAATGACCCGCCGAACGTTTGACAAGTCAATCTTATACAGACCCTGAACTTGTCAAAGTTAAAACGACGATTGGTTATGTGAGGTCCATCTTATAAGGTTTGTATATAGGTTTAACTCAGTGGTTGTGCGGCCCGTGAAAGCACTCGATTTTCGGCCTGGCAGCCCATGAAAAGCCTCTTTTTTTCGTTTGTTTTATTCCACAGTTTTTTTGAGGTTTATTTGATGAGGCTTATAATGCTTTATGATCATAATTCATTCGGTGTTTATTAACCCGGCCTGGTTTTTGACTGTAAGTCGCCAGTATGAGATAAGATAACATTCGGTGTTTATTAACCCGGCCTGGCTTTTGACTATAAGTCGCCAGTATGAGATAAGATAATATTCGGTGTTTATTAACCCGGCCTGGTTTTATTCATAAGCCAAGCAATCTATGATAATTACCAGTGCTCAAAGTTTGGGTTCTCCCCCTTACTACACCGGTTTGGTAAACCAACAGTGTGATCAAATATCACAGGTATGATATATTTCAAATTTGGTTATTCTGAAAGTCCAGCCTTGGGTATAAGCTATGTTAGTTTCCATGGTTTTATATTGGGCGTTATGACCCGTCCAGCGGTAAACCGCCAGGACACTTTTAATCCGTTGCATGCAGGAGCAGATTCCACATTGTTAATATTATAAGCATAAGTGGCATATCTTAACATGGTGGATTAGCAGTGTCATGCAAAGTAAATATGCACGATGGCATAGCAGAACAATAGTTTAAGCTAGCCTATTACAAGGCGTTTGGTGCCCAAAAGAATAATTGTTTTAACAAGTCTTAAAGAAAGCAGCTGCTAAACTGGCCCCTGGTTTACGAGTCCTGGCCTGGCTGACTTGAAGGTTGCGGATCATCCAGCGCTGGTTCATCTTCCTCCTCTCTACCCAGTGGCTGGAAGTTAATGGTGGTCCAATCGATCCCAGTTAAGGCCTTGAATACAGCTTCATCACTTATAAGTGTGGAGGGGTCAACATCAGGGGCATAGGTATCCTTATGGATTGGAGGAATAAGATTTGGAGCATCATAAGTTGGCGCGTTAACTCTCTTGTTGTTGGCATCATAAATCGTCTGATAATGTGAAAGGTCGGTTTCTTCAGCCAATTTGCTAGCCAATGGGCGCATTTCCCTCGTCAAGGCTCTGAGGTCATCGTTATTAAAGTCTGACCCGTCCTCCTTTATGCTCGGGTAGCCGTTTCCCACATCGGCCGGATCAAGATCAGATATCCAAGCTTTGGCCCGAGTCAGTGCAGTAAGAGCACCCGCCCTGGCAGTTGACTTCTTTAGCTCTTCAAACCATGCAGGCATCATCGCCAGCCTTTCCAACATCTCCTTGATCAAGGTTGGGGGCGGTTTATTATGGGAAGCTGTGCAGATAACCCGTTGTACGCCGGTATATAATTGCTCTATAAGTATATAGGCGGCTTTCAGTTTTTGCCGCATATCTGAGCCAAGATGAGCAATGCGAGTTCCTGCATCATCAAAAACATCGGTAAACCGGCAGTCTCTTACATAATACATGTTCAAAGCTTATGAAGAAGTTATTTACCAAATACGGCAGCGGTCATGGCATTTATTTGCTGTTTCAAGCCAGTTAGCTTCTCAGCTACCGGATTAAGGGCAGCCTCAACATCCTCAGCCCTCTTCAGCAGAGTTGACTTTTCTGTATCCCAACCTGCCCGCTCGTTCTTGAAGCTCTCCTTCAGTTTTTCCATTGCTGTTAAGGCACTGGTCAGTTCTTCCTTGGCTTTGGAGGTCTCGGCTTGTTGCGACTTGATATTTTCTTGAAGGTCGGCGATTTGAGATTCCTTCTTGTTAAGATCAGCCTGCAAGAGACATGTAATGAATTAGATAGCAGTGCATATTCAAAGTCCCAAGCACATAACAAGTAATATGCTTGGCACTTGGGGGCTAATGTCTATTGCTTCTTATCAATTTTTTTTACAAGTCCCAAGCACATAACAACTATCAGCTTGATGGTCAACCGGATTATAAAGGTCCTAAGTAAGAATTTTGAGCCTTACAGCATAATTAGTCTCAACTTAACATATTTGTTAAGTCGACCCTTGGGGGCTACACAGGCGAAATTGAAGAGTTATTATTCTAAAGTCCCGGTTCATATTGACATTATAAACCGACCCTTGCGGGCTAGTGGAGTTGATCTATATGGTTCTTGAAAGTTTGCAGAACATTCTATTCTTTTATGTCCAGTAAACTTGGCGGCTAAGGGAAGAATATTTATGCAGAGTTAACAGCATTTACCTCATATCGCTCCTTCATCATGTTCAGTAAACCGGCTTCATAATCACGGCTTGTGTACAAACGGTTTAAAAACTCAGAATGAATATCTTGGGCGCTGAGGTGGGCATAGCTTTCCAAGTCCACCTTCCACTTGCCCTTGTCAACAGCAGAAAATTCTTCTTTGGCACTATGTTTTGACAGAGCAGTGGGGTTGCCTGAGGCTGTATAACTGACACCGGTAACTACAACATCGTCAGCTTTATCATCAGCAGCCTTAGTTGGGCTTGGCGGTTTATCAGCATGACCCATCGAATCAATTTCCATCTGTTCAACAAAGGTTTCATGATCTTGCGGTGGCGGATCATCAAGAATAGCTTCAGTATTTGGTTCAAACTGTTCCGGGTTCTTTTCCGGATCAGTTGGCGCGCTGTCATCAGCCGGTTTGTTCAATTTGGCCTTTTTACTGGGTCTGGCCTTGGCTCTGACAGAGATGCAAATAACGGTTAGTATAATGATCAAGCATAAGGTATAAGGGGTTAGTTAAAAATGCTCACCCAGGAACAGTTTTGAGGGTTGGAATTTGTGTCCCTGTGGACTCGCCAGAGGATGAATGGGAAGTTCCCTGATAGTTTGAATCAGACGGATTAAGAGGTTGTCAGAAATAACCCGCCTTGGGATAAGATGTGTCAGAAATAGAAGAGACCTCTGGGCGGCGTTTACGAACTGGCGAGTTCGGTAAACCGGAAGAAGTGACCACATGGCCGCTATGCCGGGTTGTGCGACGAGCTTCGTGTTGCTGCTTCTTCAAAAGAAAGTTTGGATCCAAGTAAGCTAGGGGGTGAGAAAATCTTACTTTCCGGCTTGCTTGTCGGGTTTTCTGTGTGGGCAGAGGTTCTGAATCGGATGAGAGCATAGTTACCTCTACATCATTTGCGTGGCTAGCTTCTGTGTCGTCCTGATAAAAATCATCGTCAATGAGATGTATGAAAAAAGAGCCAAGTGAATCAAGTTCTACCTCTGACTCCGGATTATCATCGTCAATGTTTAACTCGGTAGGCTCGGTGTTTTTCTTCTTAGCGGGCTTCTTGTTGACCTTGGTCTTGACACGAGGTGTTTTGGCCAGTTTATCCTACGGTTTCTTCTTCCAGACGGATCATCACCCTGTTTAAAGATTGAAAAGATCATAAGGGAGTATTAAGAATATGGATTAAAGTAGGAGTGGGGCAATTCTTACAGCTGGCGGTTTATTTGAAGCGCAGAAAGGACTAAGTCCTGTTTTGCTACAGTCGGTCACCGGTTCATCCAACATCTTCTTGACAGATTCAGTAATTTCAGCATCAGTCAGCTGAATATCAGTGTGGCGTTGAGGGTCTTTCACATCCCCTATGTACTCACACATTAAACCGGAGCGACGGCTTAAAGGCAAAATGCTCCAAGATACCCAGCAACGGACAAAATCAATGCCTGTCAAACCGTTTGCCACAAAGGCTCTGAGCTTTGAAAGCTGTGGTGCATATTTGGACCGTTCCTTTGCATTGAGTCTTTGGGGGAATGGATGTGCATCGGTAAGCCGGTGAGCACGGTAACCCGACAGTGGATTCTCGCCAGCTGGAGATGTATCTTGGCAATAGAACCAAGTTTGATTCCAATCTTTGGGATGGCTATGATGCTTAGCGTGAGTGAAGCTGACGTCTTTTCTCTTCTGAATTGAAACCCCGCCAAGTTCAGTATTTTGCCCATCCGTAAATTCAGTACGGCGGTTTAAATAGAAGAAATCTCTGAACAGGTCGACTGTGGGCTCTTCTTGCAGGTAGGCTTCACAAAACACTTGAAAATTGCAAATATTGGACACGGAGTTAGGCCCAATATCCTGAGGGTGAAGTTGGAAGAAGTGAAGCACGTCACGGAATTTTTTTGATCCGGGAGGGCTGAACCCTTGACTCAGATGATCAACAAAAACGATCACTTCCCCATCCTTGGGTTCAGGAGGATTTTCTGGACCGGGGGCTCTCTAGTGGTTGTCTTCCTTTTTCGCTAAAGTGCCAGTTGCAACACACCCGTTCAGTTCTTCTTCTGTAGCCCGGGATTGAACCCAGTTACAGGAATAAAAGGATTTGGCCATTTATACGATAACCTGGAAAAGATTTGTGCCGGTTTAAGGTTCATGGTTAACAGGCAGAAAGTGTTGAAGCATGCATAAATGTTAAACCGGACAGTGACGTTATCAAATTACAAAGACGAGCACTTAGCGGTTTAAGAGGGGACTAATGGTACCTGGCAGGTTATTATTTTCCGAAGTTAAACCGCCTACACGGATATTGAAAGTATAGATCTGAAGTTGGAAAATGGCTAAGTGATGAAAAACAGGTTTCACAGATTGGTATTGCAATTTTGGATCTACCGCGTGACAGAAAATGAAAATATATTCAGACCTAAAATACTGGTACTTGAGCAGTTTATGAAGGTCCAGATCGGATTTTTCTACCTAAAAGAGATGCTCTGATGAGGAAAAAGGGACTAGGATTATTGCTGCACAGGATAAATATCAAGCTTGAATCAAACCTCATGCTACAACGAAGAACAGGTGAAGAACAGTGCCGAACCTCCATGAATTCGTTCGAACCCTAATGAGATCTACGGAGGGGGAAGGAGGAAGAACTTACCAAGGCTGTTGAACGGCGGAGGCGCGTGAGCAAAATCTGGACCAAGTCAGGTTGATGCAGCGGCCAATGGTGATGCAGAGGAGAGGGTCGATGGCGGCGGCTGGACTTGAGAGCAGCGCGCCGCGAGGAAGATGATGAAGACGAAGAGGCCGAGGGGGGAAAGTGAAAAGGACCCCTGGCCCTATTTATAAGGTGAATGGATAAGTGGCCTGCGCGGGAATCGAGGAGCTCCAAATTGGATATGTGACAGGGCTGACGCCTCGATTTTCGGAGGTTCATTAAAAAGGAGATGCATATATGATTTCTGGATGTTTATAAAATTAATGACAAGTGACGTCATGGCGGGTTATCATGATCTTGGAAGATGACGTCATGGCGAGTTACAAATTTTTGTGAAGGTAATGAAGAAGGAATTTTCCTAAGTGTTGAAGATTGACATGAACAAGTTCAAATCAACCTGGGGCCTAATGTTGGGGATATAACTATTGAGTATAAACCGCCCAGGAGGGGCCGGGTTATGCTCATAGTGATTTACCTGTATTGAAGCCCATGAAGACATAGAAGATGGCGACTTACGAAGGAGACTTAATAAGAAGGCCCAAAGCCCAAAGGCGAGTTAGGGCCCATAGATGTAAACCGCCATAAGTATATGACTTGTATTGTAAGATAGGAAAGAGTGGATACCGAGCCAGACACGTTTATGAGCCGGCCGGGATTCTGTGAACCGCGGGGCGTCAACCTGTGTATATAAAGGGACGACCCGGCGGCGGTTTAGGGACAAGAAACAACAGATCGAGAGCCAGGTTAAGCGTATTCGCTCCCTGGTCATCGAAACCCTAGCAATACCACCTCAAACTGGATTAGGCCTTCACCTTCACCGCAAGGGGCCGAACCAGTATAAACTCCCCGTGTCCTTTGTCCTAATTAATCCCTTTAAACTAACCTCATTGCGATGGCTCCACGACTAAGTCCTCACACTAGGACATCTGCCGTGACTATTCCACGACAATTACCATCAGTCTTCTTCTTGAAAATCCATTTATTCTCTATGGCTTGCCGATCATCGGGCAAGTCAACCAAAGTCCATACTTTGTTCTCATACATGGATCCCATCTCAGATTTCATGGCCTCAAGCCATTTCGCGGAATCTGGGCTCATCATCGCTTCCTCATAGTTCATAGGTTCGTCATGGTCTAGTAACATGACTTCCAGAACAGGATTACCGTACCAATCTGGTGCGGAACGTACTCTGGCTAACCTACGAGGTTCGGTAGCAACTTGATCCGAAGTTTCATGATCATCATCATTAACTTCCTCACTAATTGGTGTAGGCATCACTGGAACTGATTTCTGTGATGAATTACTTTCCAATTCGGGAGAAGGTACAATTACCTCATCAAGTTCTACTTTCCTCCCACTCACTTCTTTCGAGAGAAACTCCTTCTTTAGAAAGGACCCATTCTTAGCAAAGAATATCTTGCCTTCGGATCTGTGATAGAAGGTGTACCCAACAGTCTCTTTTGGGTATCCTATGAAGACGCATTTCTCCGATTTGGGTTTGAGCTTATCAGGCTGAAGCCTTTTGACATAAGTGTGGCAACCCCAAACTTTAAGAAACGACAGCTTAGGTTTCTTGCCAAACCACAGTTCATACGGTGTCATCTCAATGGATTTAGACGGTGCCCTATTTAACGTGAATGCAGCTGTCCCTAATGCATAACCCCAAAACAATAGTGGTAAATCGGTAAGAGACATCATAGATCGCACCATATCTAATAAAGTACGCTTACGACGTTCGGACACACCATTACGCTGTGGTGTTCCAGGTGGCGTGAGTTGCGAAACTATTCCACATTGTTTTAAATGAAGGCCAAACTCGTAACTCAAATATTCGCCTCCGCGATCAGATCGTAGAAACTTTATTTTCTTGTTACGATGATTCTCTACTTCACTCTGAAATTCTTTGAACTTTTCAAACATTTGAGACTTGTGTTTCATTAAGTAGATATACCCATATCTGCTCAAATCATCTATGAAGGTCAGAAAATAACGATACCCGCCGCGAGCCTCAACACTCATCGGACCGCATACATCGGTATGTATTATTTCCAATAAGTCTGTAGCTCGCTCCATTGTTCCGGAGAACGGAGTTTTAGTCATCTTGCCCATGAGGCATGGTTCGCAAGTATCAAGTGATTCATAATCAAGTGATTCCAAAAGCCCATCAGCATGGAGTTTCTTCATGCGCTTTACACCAATAAGACCTAAACGGCAGTGCCACAAATAAGTTGCACTATCATTATTAACTTTGTATCTTTTGGCTTCAATATTATGAATATGTGTATCACTACAATCGAGATTCAACAAAAATAGACCACTCCTCAAGGGTGCATGACCATAAAAGATATTACTCATATAAATAGAACAACCATTATTCTCTGATTTAAATGAATAACTGTCTCGCATTAAACAAGATCTAGATATAATGTTCATGCTCAACGCTGGCACCAAATAACAATTATTCAGGTCTAAAACTAATCCCGAAGGTAGATGTAGAGGTAGCGTGCCGACGGCGATCACATCGACCTTGGAACCATTCCCGACGCGCATCGTCACCTCGTCCTTAGCCAATCTTTGTTTAATCCGTAGTCCCTGTTTTGAGTTACAAATATGAGCAACTGAACCGGTATTAAATACCCAGGCACTACTACGAGCATTAGTAAGGTACACATCAATAACATGTATATCAAATATACCTTTGTTCACTTTGCCATCCTTCTTATCCGCCAAATACTTGGGGCAGTTCCGCTTCCAGTGACCAGTCCCTTTGCAGTAGAAGCACTCAGTTTCAGGCTTAGGTCCAGACTTGGGCTTCTTCCCGGGAGTAGCAACTTGCTTGCTATTCTTCTTGAAGTTCCCCTTCTTCCCTTTACCCTTTTTCTTGAAACTAGTGGTCTTGTTAACCATCAACACTTGATGCTCCTTCTTGATTTCTACCTCCGCAGCCTTTAGCATTGCGAAAAGCTCGGGAATTGTCTTTTCCATCCCTCATATTATAGTTCATCACGAAGCCTTTATAGCTTGGTGGCAGTGATTGAAGAACTCTGTTAATGACACTATCATCAGGAAGATTAACTCCCAGCTGAGTCAAGTGGTTATGGTACCCAGACATTCTGAGTATATGTTCACTGACAGAACTATTCTCCTCCATCTTGCAGCTATAGAACTTGTTGGAGGTCTCATACCTCTCGACATGGGCATGAGTCTGAGATACCAATTTCAACTCTTGGAACATCTTATATGCTCCATGGCGTTCAAAACGTTTTTGAAGTCCCGGTTCTAAGCCGTAAAGCATGGTGCACTAAACTATCAAATAGTCATCATACCGAGCTTGTCAAACGTTCATAACGTCTGCATCTGCTCCTGCAATAGGTCTGTCACCTAGCGGTGTATCAAGGACATAATTCTTCTGTGCATCAACGAGGATAATCCTCAGATCACGGACCCAATCCGAATCATTGCTACTATCATCTTTCAACTTATTTTTCTCTAGGAACATATCAAAAATAAACGGGGAGCTACATCGCAAGCTATTGATCTACAACGTAGATATGCAAATACTATCAGGACTAAGTTCATGATAAATTAAGTTCAATTAATTATATTACTTAAGAACTCCCACTTAGATAGACATCCCTCGAGTCATCTAAATGATCACGTGATCCAAATCAACTAAACCATGTCCGATCATCACGTGAGATGGAGCAGTTTTCAATGGTGAACATCTCTATATGATTCACGTTCGACCTTTCGGTCTCCAGTGTTCCGAGGCCATATCTGCATATGCTAGGCTCGTCAAGTTTAACCCGAGTATTCCGCACGTGCAAAACTGTCTTGCACCCATTGTATGTGAACGTAGAGCTTATCACACCCGATCATCACGTGGTGTCTCGGCACGATGAACTGTCGCAACGGTGCATACTCAGGGAGAACACTTATACCTTGAAATTTAGTGAGGGATCATCTTATAATGCTATCGCCGTACTAAGCAAAATAAGATGCATAATAGATAAACATCACATGCAATCAAAATATGTGACATGATATGGCCATCATCATCTTGTGCTCATGATCTCCATCACCGAAGCAACATCATGATCTCCATCGTCACCGGCTTGACACCTTGATCTCCATCGTAGTGTCGTTGTCACCTCGCCAACTATTGCTTCTACGACTATCGCTAACGCATAGTGATAAAGTAAAGCAATTACATGGCGATTGCATTTCATACAATAAAGCGACAACCATAAGGCTCCTGCCAGTTGCCGATAACTTTTACAAAACATGATCATCTCATACAATAACGTGTATCACATCATGTCTTGACCATATCACATCACAACATGCCCTGCAAAAACAAGTTAGATGTCCTCTACTTTGTTGTTGCAAGTTTTACGTGGCTGCTATGGGCTTCTAGTAAGAACCGTTCTTACCTACGCATCAAAACCACAACGATTTTTCGTCAAGTGTGCTGTTTTAACCTTCAACAAGGACTGGCCGTAGTCAAACTCGATTCAACTAAACTTGGAGAAACAGACACCCGCCAGCCACCTGTGTGCAAAGCACGTCGGTAGAACCAGTCTCATGAAGACGGTCATGTAATGTCGGTCCGGGCCGCTTCATCCAACAATACCGCCGAATCAAAGTAAGACGTTGGTGGTAAGCAGTATGACTATTATCGCCCACAACACTTTGTGTTCTACTCGTGCATATCATCTACGCATAGACCTGGCTCGGATGCCACTGTTGGGAACGTAGCATGCAATTTCAAAAATTTCCTACGCTCATGCAAGATCTATCTAGGAGATGCATAGCAATGAGAGGGGGAGAGTGTGTCCACGTACCCTCGTAGACCGAAAGCGGAAGTGTTAGCTTAACGCGGTTGATGTAGTCGAACGTCTTCGCGATCCAACCGATCAAGCACCAAACATACGACACCTCTGAGTTCAGCACACGTTCAGCTCGATGACGTCCCTCGAGCTCTTGATCCAGTTGAGGACGAGGGAGAGTTCTGTCAGCACGACGGCGTGGCGACGGTGATGATGAAGTTACCGGCGCAGGGCTTCGCCTAAGCACTACGACGATATGACCGAGGTGTGTAACTGTGGAGGGGGGCACCGCACACGGCTAAGACAAATCTTGGTGTGCCCCCCTCCCTCGTATATAAAGGAGGGAGGGAGAGAGGCCGGCCCTCCTAGGGGCGCGCCAAGTGTATGGAGTCCTACTAGGACTTCCAAGTCCTAGTAGGAATCCCTTTCCTTTTTCGGAGTAGGAGAGAAGGAAAGAGGGAAAGAGAGAGGGAGTAGGAAAGGGCAAGGGGGGCGCCGCCCCCTTACCCTAGTCCAATTCGGACCAATGGGGGGGGGGGGGCGCCACCTCCCCTTTGGCCTACCTCCTCTTTTCCCGTATGGCCCAATAAGGCCCATTTACTTCTCCCGGTGAATTCCCGTAACTCCCCGGTACTCCGAAAAATACCTGAATCACTCGGAACCTTTCCAATGTCCGAATATAGCCTTCCAATATATGAATCTTTACCTCTCGACCATTTTGAGAGTCCTCGTCATGTCCGCAATCTCATCCGGGACTCCGCACAACTTCGGTCATCAAATTACATAACTCATAATACAAATCGTCATCGAACGTTAAGCGTGTGGACCCTACGGGTTCGAGAACTATGTAGACATGCCCGAGACACATCTCCGGTCAATAACCAATAGCGGAACCTGGATGCTCATATTGGATCCTACATATTCTACGAAGATCTTTATCGGTCAAACCGCATAACAACATACGTTATTCCTTTTGTCATCGGTATGTTACTTGCCCGAGATTCGATCATCGGTATCATCATACCTAGTTCAATCTCATTACTGGAAAGTCTCTTTACTCGTTCCGTAATGCATCATCCCGTAACTAACTCATTAGTCACATTGCTTGCAAGGCTTCATATGATGTGCATTACCGAGAGGGCCCAGAGATACCTCTCCGATACTCGGAGTGACAAATCCTAATCTCGATCTATGCCAACCCAAAAAACACCTTTGGAGACACCTGTAGAGCATCTTTATAATCACCCAGTTACGTTGTGACGTTTGATAGCACACAAGGTGTTCCTCTGGTATTCGGGAGTTGCATAATCTCATAGTCAGAGGAACATGTATAAGTCATGAAGAAAGCAATAGCAATAAAACTTAATGATCATTATGCTAAGCTAACGGATGGGTCTTGTCCATCAAATCATTCCACTAATGATGTGATCCCGTTTATCAAATGACAACCCATGTCCATGGCTAGGAAACTTAACCATCTTTGATCAACGAGCTAGTCTAGTAGAGGCATACTAGGGACACAATGTTTTGTCTATGTATTCACACATGTATCAAGTTTCCGGTTAATACAATTCTAGCATGAATAATAAACATTTATCATGATGTAAGGAAATATAAAATAACAACTTTATTATTGCCTCTAGGGCATATTTCCTTCAATACAACTCTTCTTTAAGAAACCCGTTAAGGAATGCAGTTTTGACGTCCATTTGCCAGATTTCATAATCATAAAATGCGGCAATTGCTAACATGATTCGGACAGACTTAAGCATCGCTACGGGTGAGACAGTCTCATCGTAGTCAACCCCTTGAACTTGTCAAAAACCTTTCGCGACAAGTCGAGCTTTGTAGACAGTGATATTACCATCAGCGTCCGTCTTCTTCTTGAAGATCCATTTATTCTCTATGGCTTGCCGATCATCGGGCAAATCCACCAAAGTCCACACTTTTTCTCATACATGGATCCTATCTCAGATTTCATGGCCTCAAGCCATTTTTCGGAATCTCGGCTCATCATAGCTTCTTCATAGTTCGTAGGTTCGCTGTTGTCTAACAACATGGCTTCCAGGAAAGGGTTACCATACGACTCTGGTGCGGTACGCATTCTGGTCGACCTACGAGGTTCAGTAGTAACTTGATCCAAAGTTTCATCATCATTAGCTTCCTCTCTAGTTGGTGTAGACATCGTGGGAACAGTTTTCTCTGATGTGCTACTTTCCAATTTGAGAGAAGGTACAATTACCTCATCAAGTTCTACTTTCCTCCCACTCACTTCTTTCGAGAGAAACTCCTTCTCTAGAAATGACCCATTCTTAGCAACAAAGATCTTGCCTTCGAATCTGTGCTAGAAGGTGTACCCAATAGTTTCTTTATGGTATCCTATGAAGACGCACTTCTCCGCTTTGGGATCGAGCTTATCAGGCTGAAGCCTTTTGACATAAGCGTTGCATCCCCAAGCTTTTAAGAAACGACAGCTTAGGTTTCTTGCCAAACCACAGTTCATACGGTGTCATCTCAACGGATATAGACGGTGCCCTATTTAACATGAATGCGACTGTCTCTAATGCATAACCCCAAAACAATAGTGGCAGATTGGTAAGAGACATCATAGAACGCACCATATCTAATAAAGTACGGTTATGACGTTCGGACACGCCATTACTGTAACGCCCCGAGACCGATGCTCCAGTTGCCTTCCATTTATTTTAGTTGTTGTCGTGTGTTTATTGTGTTTGTTGCATTACCATAATTGTTTTGCATATTTCATTCCTATATGTTTATGCCATGATCATGATGAGTGCCATTGTTACATTTTGGCTTCTTGCATCATGTTCATCATTTGGTTATATTGCATTGCCATGCCCATCATTGTCATATTGCATTTGTGCCTCTTGTCATTATGCATTCTCCATGCTCATCATATGCCTTGTGGTATTCATCTTGTTGTGCTTGCACCATGTTAGATATTGTTGCTTGCCTATGCATTTGTTCCATGCATCATCACCTTCTCCCTTCCTTCTACTTCCTTTCTTTTTGCAAGTGCCACATTTCCCTTCTCTATTAATGTTCATTCTTTTCCTGATGCTAGTGCACCATGCCTACACCCTCTCTACCAATTTTCAGCTCATTTGAAGATGTTTTGGTTGGGTTCAAAAATGGCTCAAGTTTGAATTTAATTCAAACTTGAATTATTTTTCTACCTCTAAAAATGTCCAAAGCAATTTTGTCAAATAGAGCATAATTCCAGGAGCATGAGGATATTCTTATATCTGCCAAATTCATCTCCTACCTTCCTGGCCTTTTCCCTTTCTTTCAGTTGCTTATTTAAATAAGCAGAAAGAAATAGAAGTGGAGAAGGGCCTTACCTGGGTCGGCCTCCCATGCGCAGCAGCCGCCGCGGCCTAGCAGCAGCAGGCCCAACGCGCTCGCAGCCCAGCTCACCCACCCACGCTCTCTCTCCCTGCCTTTCCTCACCCGCGCCTGCGCGCACCCCCGCTAGCCACCTGCCACGTCGCCCCTCGGGCCCCACCTACCAGCGGCCCAGCTACAATCGCTCGCACCCACCTTTTCGTCAAGCCCTCACCGTCGCCATGGGGACCACGCGCTCAAGCGCATGCGAGCTTGCCCCGCTCGCCCTAGCCCCCCTTTTTAATCCCTCTCCTTGTACCTCACTTCCCTAGGGTTTCCCTCTACCTCTAGCCGCCGCCAGGTGAGTCGAGCCACTAGATCCGCCGCCCTGACCGCGTCCTGAACGCGTCCGAGAGCACTGCGATGTCGCCGCCGTGACCTCCATCGTCCTCCGCTTCAACGTCCGTGTCCGGCAAGTCCCTCGACGTCCGCTACGTCGTCTACGACCACTACTTCCCCACAAGATGCCAAGACGCAGTCGACTTCTTCTTCTTCCCCTTCGGTGGCCGTAGCTGTTCGATCGCCGCCATCGCCTCCTCCGTCCACCTCTCGCCGAGCCAAGCACCCCGTCGTGCTTGTGGTGAACATTCGCTCCTCCCCATGTCCTTCTTCCCCTCTTTTGCTTGTTCTAAGCATGGTAGCCACGTGCGCCCGAGCTCGTCGCTGTCGGACCTCGTCGCCGGTGAGTGTTCTGACCTCTTTGCGTCTCGTGCGCGTGTCCTTCACGTTCGCCGCGTCGCGTAGGCCAGATCCTCTTGTGCAGTAGCTCGCTTAGGCCGTCGCCGCGTCGCTTTCGTCTCCACCGTCGCCACCTCTGTCGCTCGTCGACGGCGTCGACTCCGTCGTCGTCCAGTGCAGCTGGTGGCACCCGCGGGTACGGGATCCTCTGGCGACCACGTTGCGCCCTTCCGCCGCTCTCTTAGGTCACCGTAGCAACCCCGGCGAGTCCCTCCGCCGCGCCTCGCTCATCGCTGGCAGGGCCTGTGCGGGTTGAGTCAAATGGGTCGAGCCCCTCTCCAAACCAGCAGTCCCCGCCTAGCCCAGTGGCTCGAGCCACTCGCCACCAAGTCAGTGACCCGGGTTCGATCCCCCACGGGCGCAGTATACCCTCCCCCTCTTTCCCATTTAACTGACCCTATGACAGGTAGGCCCCACCTGTCATACACATTTAACCTTCCTTCGTTTTTTTAAATAGCCCAGCGAATATTCCATTTCTGGAAAGTGCCCACATTCCATTTCCGGCAGTGTCCAAATCTGGATATTCCTTTCTGGAATATTGCCAAATCTGCTTATTTCCATATTAGGCAGTATTTATCTTAATGCATTTGGGGATATTTTTCTACAGCAACATATACTTATTATATATATTTTTGGGGTAGAAAAATCCACCTAATCCATCTGTGCCATTAGTTTCATCATTTGAGCAAGTTTGTAAACATGTTATTTTTACAGCATATGCCATTTTAGCATTTTTACATGATTTTGTGTGATTTTCATATGAGCTATATCATGACTTGAATTGGAGCACAGACATGCCATCTTACTGCTAGATTTTGTTTCATGACATGTAATGCATTGTAGTGAGTGCAACAAGCTTGCAAAAATGCCTACTCAAATCTGTTTATGACATGCTTCGTTATTTAAGTGTGTGAAACTGCTTCTATGACTTGCCATTTTGCATTGATGCTATCATCATATCTGTAGAGATTTGGAGCATGTTCAGTAAGGGAGTTTTGTTAAGTGTATTTAGTACATGAATGCCATGTTCTAGTTTGCCATGATAAGTTCCTGTTGCATGTAGTTTACTGGCCCTAAACATTGCATCCTGAATCTGTTTCCTGCCATGTTCTGTGTTTTCACCAAGTCTGTTAAACTGTTATCATTTGTCAGTTTGCCATGCTATTTTGGTGATGATCTAGTAAGTTTTAGAAATAGTTCAGTGATCATGTTTTGTAGTGTGTGTTATGTAATTCAATGCCATGCCATTTTTTTTCCATGTTTGAGTGTTTTAGCATATTTAAATGTTGCATCCAAGTTGGCATGTTGCTGTTTTATACAGCTTTGCATTGCATTTTGTTTTGCTCATCATTTGCAAACCGTGCATCCGTTTCCAGTGATCTTTATATCGTTTTCAACTAGAATCTTCCAATCTATCCAGTGGCATGCTTGGTTTGCCAAGAGCTTGCCCATATCCATCTTGTCACCACCTTTGTCCTTCCTGGCATCCTATCCCTCGTACCGGTAGCCCCTTAGCTCCGTCTGTTGCATTCTTCATATGCATTCATGTTCATCATGCATGTAGCATATGTTCTTTTCCATGTCATGTTTATGCTTGTGTGTTTACCATGTTGTTTGCTTCTTTACGGTTGTGTTCCTTCTCGATAGTTCCGGTTACGTTGCGATGGTGAGGATCCGTTCGACTACGTTGGTTCGTCTACTTCATGGACTCGTTCTTCTTCCTAGCGGGATTTCAGGCAAGATGACCGTCATCTTGGATCTCACTACTATCTTTGCTATGCTAGTTGTCTCGATGTCATCGCTATGTCGCGCTACCCACCACTTATTTATCAAGCCTCCCAATATGCCATGAAATAGCCTCTAACCTTTTCACCATCCTAGCAAACCGTTGTTTGACTATGTTACCGCTTTGCTCAGCCCCTCTTATAGCGTTGCTAGTTGCAGGTGCAGTTGCAGTTTGTTCCATGTTGGAACATGGATATCATGGGATATTACAATATCTCTTATTTAATTAATGCACATATATACTTGGTAAAGGGTGGAAGGCTCGGCCTTTTGCCTGGTGTTTTGTTCCACTCTTGCCGCCCTAGTTTCCGTCATACCGGTGTTATGTTCCTTGATTTTGCGTTCCTAACACGGTCGGGGTTTATGGGCCCCCCTTGATAGTTCGCTTTGAATAAAACTCTTCCAGCAAGGCCCAACATTGGTTTTAACATTTGCCAACATAATAATACTGAATTAATTAATTAACTCATAGGGCATCATGAACCCAAGGATTCTTTACTCCACATAATATAGGGGGGCCAGTGCTGATGGCGCTGGTCCAAACTAGAGCACCTTGCGGCGCCCCCTTGGCAACTTGGGTCTCAACCAACCGTAAGCTTCGCTCATCTGTCGTGGCCTGAGACGAGATACGCGCAGCTACTATCAGGGTGTCGGCACGTTGGAAGGTCTTGCTGGACTTGTTTTACCATTGTCGAAATGTCTTGTGAACCGGGATTCCGAGCTTGATCGGGTTGTTCCGGGAGGAGGATTTTCCTCCGTTGATCGTGAGAGCTTGTCATGGGCTAAGTTGGGACACCCCTGCAGGGTTTAGTCTTTCGAAAGCCATGCCCGCGGTTATGTGGCAGATGGGAGTTTTTAATATCCGGTTGTATTGAACTTGACACCAGATCCGAATTAAAATACACCAACCGCGTGTGTAACCGTGACTGTCTCTTTTCGAGTGAGTCGAGAAGAGAACATGGTGGGGTTATGTTTGAACGTAAGTAGGTCAGGACCACTTCTTGATCATTACTAGTTTGCGACCGTTTTCGTAGTTTCTCATCTTACTCTTGTACTCGTAAGTTAGCCACCATACAATGCTTAGCGCTGCTGCAACCTCACCACTTATCCATTCCATTCCCATTAAGCTTTGCTAGTCTTGATACCCATGGTAATGGGATTGCTGAGTCCTCGTGGCTCACAGTTTACTACAACAACAGTTGCAGGTACAGGTATGCGATGAGATGACATGAGAGCGATGTTTGCTTGTTTTGGAGTTCTTTTTCTGCTTCTTCTTCGTCGATCTTGGGATAGGTTCCAGGTCGGCAGCCTGGGCTAGCAGGGTGGATGTCGTTTGAGTTTTTCGTTTGTGTTTCATCCATAGTCGGATGCCTCTCTTCGGTATGATGTTTGTTGTATTCATGTGGCATTTGTATGCCCTTTGTATGTATCCCCATCCTTTATGTAATGGTACGATGTAATGATATCCACCTTGCAAAAGTGTCTTCAATAGGTGGCTCTATCCTTGGTGGGACCTTCGAGTTCCTCTCGGATAGGATCGCATATTGGGCGTGACAATTACGCTGTGGTGTTCCAGGTGGCGTGAGTTGTGAAACTATTCCACTTTGTTTTAAATGAAGACCAAACTCGTAAATCAAATATTCGCCTCCGCGATCAGATCGTAGAAACTTTATTTTCTTGTTATGATGATTCTCCACTTCACCCTGAAATTCTTTGAACTATTCAAACATTTCAGACTTGTGTTTCATCAAGTAGATATACCCATACCTACTCAAATCATTTGTGAAGGTGAGAAAATAACGATACCCACCGCGTGCTTCAACACTCATCGGACCGCATACATCCGTATGTATTATTTCTAATAAGTCATTAGCTCACTCCATTGTTCCGGAGAACGGAGTTTTAGTCATCTTGCCCATGAGGCATGGTTCGCAAGTATCAAATGATTCGTAATCAAGTGATTCCAAAAGTCCATCTGCATGGAGTTTCTTCATGCGCTTTACACCAATATGACTTAAACGGCAGTGCCACAAGTATGTTGCACTATAATTATCAACTTTGCATCTTTTGGCATCAATATTATGAATATGTGTATCACTACGATCGAGATTCAATAAACCCTTTACATTGGGTATATGACCATAGAAAGTTTTATTCACGTCAACAGAACAACAATTATTCTCTGACTTAAATGAATAACCGTATTGCAATAAACATGATCTAATCATGTTCATGCTCAACGCAAAAACCAAATAACATTTATTTAGGCTCAACACTAATCCCGAAGGTAGAGGGAGTGTGCGATGGTGATCATATCAATCTTGGAAATACTTCCAACACACATCGTCACCTCGCCCTTGACTAGTCTCCGTTTATTCTGCAACTCCAGTTTTGAGTTACAAATATGAGCAACTGAACCAGTATCAAATACCCAGGCGCTACTACGAGCACTAGTAAGGAACACATCAATAACATGTATATCAAATATACCTTTGTTCATTTTGCCATCCTTCTTATCTGCCAAATATTTGGGCAGTTCCGCTTCCAGTGACCATTACCCTTGCAGTAGAAGCACTCAGTCTCAGGCTTGGGTCTAGCTTTTGGGCTTCTTCACAGGAGCGGCAACTTCCTTGCTGTCCTTTTTGAAGTTCCCTTTCTTTCCCTTGCCGTTTTTTAAAACTGGTGGTCCTGTTAACCATCAACACTTGATGCTCTTTCTTGATTTCTACCTCCGCCGATTTCAGCATCGCGAAGAGCTTGGGAATCATTTTCATCATCACTTGCATATTATAGTTCATCACGAAGCTCTAGTAGCTTAGTGATACTGACTGGAGAACTCTGTCAATCACTATCTTATCTGGAAGATTAACTCCCACTTGATTCAAGCGATTGTAGTACCCAGACATTTTGAGCATATGCTCACTGGCTGAGCTATTCTCCTCCATCTTGTAGGCAAAGTACTTGTCAGAGGTCACATACCTCTCAACACGGGCATGAGCCTGAAATACCAATTTCAACTCTTGGAACATCTCATATGTTCCATGGCGTTCAAAATGTCTTTGGAGCCCCGATTCTAAGCCATAAAGCATGGTGCACTAAACTATCAAGTAGTGATCAGATCGAGCTTGTCAAACGTTCATAATGTCTGCATCAGCTGCTGCAGCAGGTCTGAGACCTAGCGGTGCATCAAGGACATAATTCTTCTGTGCAGCAATGAGGATAATCCTCGGATCACAGACCTAGTCCGCATTATTGCTACCATCATCTTTCAACTTAGTTTTCTCTAGGAACGTATCAAAAATTGGGGAAGCTATATCGCGAGCTATTGATCTACAAAATAATTTGCAAAGACATTTTGACTATGTTCATGATAAATCTTAGTTAAATTAATCAAATTACTAATGAACTCCCACTTAAATCAACATCCCTCAAGTTGTCTAAGTGATACATGATCCAAATCAACTAAACCATGTCCGATCATCACGTGAGATGGAGTAGTCTTCAATGGTGAACATCTTTATGTTGATCATATCTACTATATGACTCATGTTCGACCTTTCGGTCTCTAGTGTTCCGAGACCATGTCTGTACATGCTAGGCTCGTCAAGTTTAACCCAAGTATTCTGCATGTGCAAAATTGGCTTACACCCGTTGTATGTGAACGTAGAGTCTATCACACCCGATCATCACGTGGTGCTTCGAAACGATGAACTTTGGCAACGGTGCATATTCAGGGAGAACACTTTTATCTTGAAATTAAGTGAAGGGATCATCTTATAATGCTACCGTCGTTCTAAGAAAAATAAGATGCATAAAGGATAAACATCACATGCAATCAAAATATGTGACATGATATGGCCATCATCATCTTGTGCTTTTGATCTCCATCTCCAAAGCATCGGCATGATCTCCATCGTCACCAGCTCGACAACTTGATCTCCATCGTTGCGTCGGGGTCGTCTCGCCAACTATTGCTTCTACAACTATTGCTACCGCATAGCGATAAAGTAAAGCAATTACATGGCGCTTGCATTTCATACAATAATTAAGAGACAACCCTAAGGCTCCTGCCGGTTGTCGATATTACAAAACATGATCATCTGATACAACAACGTATATCACATAACGTCTTGACCATATCACATCACAACATGCCCTGCAAAAACAAGTTAGACGTCCTCTACTTTGTTGTTGCAAGTTTTACGTGGCTGCTACGGGCTTCTAGCAAGAGCCGTTCTTACCTACACAAAAACCACAATAGTGATTTATCAAGCTTGCTATTTTAACCTTCTTCAAGGACCGGCCGTAGTCAGATTCGATTCAACTAAAGTAGGAGAAACAGACACCCGCCAGCCACCTTTATGGAAAACAAGTTGCATGTCAGTCGGTGGAACCGATCTCATGTACATAGACATGTAAGGTTGGTCCGGGCCGCTTCATCCCACAATGCCGCCGAATCAAAATAAGACGTTGGTGGTAAGCAGTATGAACATCACCGGCCACAACTTCTTTCTGTTCTACTCATGCATATCATCTACGCATAGACCTGGCTCATGATGCCACTGTTGGGGAACATTGCATGGAAAACAAAACAAAATTATACGCACACGCAAGATCTATTCATGGAGATGTGTAGCTACGAGAGGGGAGAGTGGGTCTACGTACCCTCGTAGACCGTAAAGCGGAAGCGTTTATTAACGCGGTTGATGTAGTCGTACTCTTCGCGATCCGATCACGGTCCAACCGATCTAGTGCCGAATGGACGGATAGATGGGATCACAACCAACACGATGGCATGGTGGTGATGGTGGTGGTGGAGCACCGACAGCGCTTCGCTAATCATCGCCGGGGCGAGGCGGTGGAACTACGGAGTAACGGGGGAGAGAGGGGCGCCAAGGGCTTGGTGTGTCCTCTTGGGGTGCCCCCTCCTCTCTATATATAGGTGGGGGGGTGGGAAACAGCCCCTCCAAGCCCTAGGGCGCAGCTAAGGGGGAGAGGACTTGGACTCCAAGTCCAATCCTATTCCTATTAGGACTCCTTCCTTTTTTGCCTTCCCTAGCCACATGGGCTTTTGAGGACTTGGTGCGCCTAGCCCAATAAGGCCAGGGCACCTCCCCGCAGCCCATGCTAGCCCTTGGGTCGTGGTGAACCCACTTGTGGACTTGTGGACCCCTTCGGAATCCTCCGGAACCTTCTGGAAGCTTCCCGGTACAATACCGAAAAAACTGCACCTTTTTCCGGAACCCAAAATATGACTTCCCATATATAAATCTTTACCTCTCGACCATTCTGAGACTCCTCATGACGTCCGGGATCTCATCCGGGACTCCAAACAATATTTGGTTACCACTCATCAAATATCCCAATACTACTCTAGCGTTAACGAATGTTAAGCGTGCGACCCTACGGGCTCGGGAATTATGTAGTCATGACCGAGACACCTCTCCAGTCAATAACCAATAGCGGGACCTGGATGCCCATATTGATTCCTACATATTCCATGAAGATCTTTTATTGGTTGAACCTTTATGACAACATACGTAATTCCCTTTGTATGTCGGTATGTTACTTGCCCGAGATTCGATCGTCGGTATCTCTATACCTAGTTCAATCTCGTTACAGGCAAGTCTCTTTACTCGTACTATAATACATCATCTTGCAACTAACTCCTTAGTCACTTTGCTTGCAAGCTTCTTGTGATGTGTATTACCGAGAGGGCCTAGAGATACCTCTCCGATACACGGAGTGACAAATCCCAATCTGGATTCACGTCAACTCAACAGACACCTTCGGAGATACCTGTAGAGCATCTTTATGATCACCCAGTTATGTTGTGACGTTTGATAGCACACAAGGTATTCCTCTGGTATCCGGGAGTTGCATGATGTCATGGTCGAAGGAACATGTATTTGACATTAAGAAAGCAGTAACAATAAACTGAACGATCATATGCTATGCTAACAGTTGGGTCTTGTCCATCACATCATTCTCCTAATGATGTGATCCCGTTATCAAATGACAACTCATCTCTATGTTTAGGAAACCTTAACCATCTTTGATCAACGAGCTAGTCTAGTAGAGGCTCACTAGGGACACGGTATTTGTTTATGTATCCACACATGTATTTAAGTTTCCGGTCAATACAATTCTAGCATGAATAATAAACCTTTATCATGATTAAGGAAATATAATAATAACCATTTTAGTATTGCCTCTAGGGAATATTTCCATCAACGGCAGCTACATGCATGAAATTGAGCGGGGCAGAGAGGGGTTTCGTGTGTGAGCTCACGTGAAGGCACAAAGATGGCCCGGCAAAAGCTTAGGAGCAGTGCCAGCGCTAGAATCGGAGAAGATAGCCGGTGGAGTTCGAGGAAGAAGACGAGGCCAATCGAGCGATGCGGGGCTCCCCGGCTCGAGCCCGAGGGCGCATACACAAAACAGACAAGTTTCTTGGTTGTAGTACTATTTCCATATCGCTTGTCTTGGTTGTACTACTAGTTAGAGAGGACTTTGAATTTTCCACTTAGGCCCTGATTCGTAAGGTCGTTTGTTGTTTGATGTTCACAAGTAATGTAAGTGTTGTCTCTTATCTTAGGCGTTGTTTGATTCATAAGATTCTTCCTGTTTGATGCTCACGACATCGTTGTCTCTTATCTGACTGAGTCTTTGATGCACAACAACTAGGAAGAGGGTCTAACTCCTAGCTAGAAGAAAGGCGAGGGGAGCAACAACTACATGAAGAGAGATTATTACAAGAGGTACAGGAGGGACATGGGTGACTAGGAGAGGTTCCACGAGGTCGGCGGTGGGTGAGGGGAGGTCCAAGGGGCCGCCTCATTGCCACGGCAGCCCGGTTGATCAATCTAGATGGCCAAACACGGGCAACTCATGTCAATTGAGAAGATCGCAAAGCTATTGAGCTCTCCATATGATAGAGGGTCACCTCAACTCAAAGCTATCCTTCCCCACTTGGTGACCATTGCGCCTCAGCTCCCTATCCCGGATCAGGTTCTTCCTGATCTAAGTTGGTATACTTAACCACATAATTTAGTTTGTAGGAGTATACATTTTTATCATACTATAATTACTTAACCACATAATTTAGTTGGTATAATTAACCAATGTTGTTTGTTATCACTTATAATATATATCTCTGATCACTTTGTTTATACTAAACTAAAATTCGGTTATGTCCGAGAAGTTATCTTTGAATTGATTTTTGTGACAATTCCACAAATTATATCATGCACATGTACATATTTTTATGTATGTGCATATGTTCATGTATAGTTTAGTTTCTAAATATTTGTATACCAAACATTTATACTTATTTATTTTTATTTTCATCATACAACAATTTTAAGGAGTATACATTTTATTATTTACTTATTACGTTAATCACATAATTTTATTAGTATATTTAATCAATATTGTTTGCTTCAGTTGTAATGTGCACTTCCATCACTTTATTTATATACTTAAAATTCAATGATGTCGTTGAAATTATCTTTGAAACATTTGTGTGACAATTACACAAATTATATCATGCACATACATTTTTTGTATGTGCTTATGTTCATGTATAGTTTAGTTCCATTAAATATCATATTAGAGGTTTCTAAACTATAATGTCCAATGTCCAATGTCCAACTAATATCTTAATAGTGATTTTTGGTGTATTATTAGGTTTGTATATTCATAGAACATTGTAGTATAAATTGTACTAAGAGTAAAGTAACGTATTGCACAACTCAACAATTTGGTGTTGGGATTTGGCAAGTAAACTACACTAAAAAGACCTATGAAGTAAACCTGCTTAACAAGACTTGTGGTTGTTTCAAATTTTAGTTATGTGGTGTTCCTTGTGAACATGCTTGTGTGGCTATATTTAGGGCTAAGGAATGGCCTGAGATTATGTTGATGATTTCTTCAAGTTTGAAACTTACGAGAAAGAATATGAACACATGATATACCCTTTTCTACATGAATCTAAGTGGGTTAAGCCATCCAGACTAGATATTGAACCACCAGGGTACATTGTTCAGCCAGAAAAGTAAGAGTAAATTAGAACAAAAGGGCCTAAGGAGAGTGGTACTGCTTATGCAAGCAAAGAAAGAACATTGCGGTGTGGAAATTGCAAGGAACTTGGCCAGAATGTCAAGGGCTCCAACAAGCCACTCAGAGCATATCTTGCTCTTATGGTTAGAAAACATGTGATAAGCGCTCTCTTTTCCTTTAGAAGCAATTACATTACTAACTTGTTGTAGTTATTTTACCACTAAAAACCTATTTTTTTTCTCTACAATGCAAGCCTTTGGCAACAAGCACATATGGGAGCAATGTGTTGGGGAACGTAATAAAAAAAATTACCATACCTACGAACATGCACGGGAACACTACGAAGATGCATGGATAGATCAACCTCACCAATGCAACGCAGCAAAGATGGTGTTTATGTTGATTAAGATTTACAGATTCCTACATCTAGGTATTACCTCCTGGGTGCGATAATTTTCCTGACTGAGAGTCAAAAGCACGACCACTCTGCGGTGTCTGCCCATCCCGTATCAACAATTTGGCAGCACTTTAAACAGCCACCAGAGAACTAGAGGAACAACAGCCTAGCAACGTATCCATCGAACCGAGAGAGAGAGAGAGAGCTTGTGCAGGGGGTGTCTCTTTTGGACATGTGTGTTTGGAGGGGGCGCCCCTCCCATCTATTTATAGATGGCCGGGGAGCGCAACTTGAAGAGCGGTTGCCCCCTCCTAGGGATGGCATACCAAGGGGATGAGCGTTCTCCCAGGATCCCCTCCCCTATGAAGCATCTTCTTGGCTTGGCCCCCCAAAGCTTGGGGGTGCATACCACTTAATTATGGGCCCTATGGCCCATGTGGTTGCTTCCCCTTAGGCTAGCTAAGGTTGCATCCCACTTTGAAACATTCTGGAAACTTCAATAGTCTTCCAAATATATTCTAGGAGACTAGGACCTTCCGAGACACTCCCGGAATCACCTAGACATTCCCGGAACCCCTCGGAAGATTTCCGAAAGGGATAATAAGTTTTATGTTCCTAGTTGGATCCCACCCGTTTGTTTCTCCCTAGCTTCAAAAAAACCTCAGTTATGCCCAAGCGTGTTTGCTTCCCTTATGCTTTTTCCCTTTGACTGTTTGAACGCCACTTTTAAAACTTCATAACAAATTCATATTAAATCAGAAAAATGCAAACAAGATATCAAAATGTTCAGAAAAACATCACCTATATGTGCATCTCATTTGCATTCATGACAATAGTCTTGTTTAAGCCACACGAGGTTACTAATATTATTAATGTTATTAAACCTAAAAAGGTATGAACAACACTTGTGTCATGAATGTGTTTAACCTGGCTAATGGCGCTAAACAGGTGCCACGCCATCTTACAAATCCCTTTCCTTGTGTGCTCTATGTAGGGAAACGCAGCAGAAAACAAAAATTTTCCGCCCTACGCACCAGCCCAGGACCACTATGGAGACTGCATACAAGGTTTGATCATTTTTGTTACCGACTCGTAGCGCAGCGGAAGTAGAGTCGATGACGATCGGCGGTGCAGATCCCCGCAGCCAGGATTTACAACCTCCCAACCGCGAGGATGTATACCCTCATCCGCTCCTCGGACAGCCCTCCGGGAGGCGGTCGGACAGTCCCCCGGACGGTGTCGCGGACAGCCCTTCGGGAGGACCTTCGAAGCTCGAACGGTCACTCGGACAGCCCTTCGGGAGGACTCACAGAACTCGGACCGTCACTTGGACAGCCCTTCGGGAGGCACTCTCAAACAGCCCCTCGGGCACTAAGATCGAAACTACGACCTCTCTACAGAGTTGCACACATACGGTGTCATCTATCCGGCAGGGCTTCACCGTCCAGAACTAGTTCCCACCGGAACCCAGACAGCCTTTCGGCTCTACGAAACTATTTCGCTGGGAGGGAGAGAGAAGCCAGATCATTGCAATGGCACTTGTATGTGAGAAGGAGTGAGTTTGGGCAACCCCCTCCACCTCTATTTATAGGAGAAGGAGGGGTGGAGGGGTTGAAATTTCAGCCACATCCATCCATGTCATCTCCAAGATATTTTGGAGCAAAAGCCCAAAAAGGTGGCTTTCCAAAAAGTAACCCAAAAAGCACATTCACTATTCACGACGACATTTTTTAGCGTCCGTTCAAACTGAAAATATTTATGTGGGCTTAGAACATTTCCAGTACCCACTAAAATAATTTTCAACGCGTTCTGGAACAATTCCAGATTAGTGATTTTCATCTGCGAAAAGCATATGAAGTGGTTCCGGCAGCTCCGGAACATTTCCGGTTTTTCTTCCAGAAAATTCCCAAAAGTTTCCAGAATGATTCTGGCACCCTCCAAGAATTATTGGGCATGTGCCGAAACTAATTTGACTTTATGGTATCCTCTGAAACAACTTTTCAGTTTCACCAGAACTCATCCGGTGACCTCTCTCTGCGGAACTTTTCCGCTGTCCGAAACTTTTTTGGTGTCCGAAACTTTTCGGTGATTTTCTCTCAGACTCCCTGTCTAGTATTCAGCAGATAGATGACCCTTAAGCGTGTGACCCTATAGGTTCGGTGAAGTATAGACATGACACGGAACCCTTTCCGATCAATGATCAACATCGGAGCCGTGGACACCCATATTGACCCCTATACCCACACGAATGAATATTCGAGTGAACCTCCAGTTGCCGTGTGCTATTCCTGTTGCTTTGCGATATGTTACAAATACCCGAGGTGAGACATGATGGCATCCCCGTGGGTCAACAACTTGTCCACTATGCCAGTTACCTCGTTACCGGTATTTGTTCTCTTTTCTCGTTACCGTGTTCCGGCATCCCCGTGATCAAATCACAAAGTGTCTGGCCAGACGATGATGGACACTGTAACACCGAGAGGGCCCAGAGATATCTCTCCAACGTCGGAGGAGCAAATCCCAATCTTGAGCTATCAAGTTACTTGACATACTTTTCCATGAACCCGTAAGCCGCCGTAATAGCCACCCATTTACGGATGACGTTTAACAAACCCCAAAGTTCATGAAGCAAGCATGAAGAAACTCGATACTCTCATGGTCTAAGGAATCATGCAAACATTAACCATCTCTGTGTTATTAACCATTAACTTGTGACGAATGTATCTCATAGCATAACATCAATCGGGTCGATTCAACACAAATGTTCTTCTAACATTGTGCCCTCAAAGTTGCTGGCATAGACATGCCCATGATCAGGAAAACAGAACCATCATGCAACACTTGAGCCAGTCATAGAGGCTTGACTAGGAATACATTTTATCGTTTATTATCCCACACGTGCATATGAGTCTTCCTCCAAGCCTCGTTTTATTTGTAGACTCGAAAACCATAGCAGTTATAGCATGGAACATAAACCTAATTATGAACAGGGAGATAATCAATAACATTTATTATTGCCTCTAGGGCATATCTCCTACAGACTCCCACTTGCACTAGAGTCAATAATCTAGTTAATGCTAATGCACTTTACACCTGTGGCACACCGGTGTAAATATGCTTCACTTGTGGTATAGCCTAATGTCCAACGGATCTGACGACTTCAGCTCCGTGTGTATCTTTGCATATCCTCGCGTTTTCATGCTTTCACAAAATTCACATTTTGTGTGGACTTGGCTTTGTATATGTGTGAATCATTGGTCGAAACCATATTCCTCAGACTGAGCTATGGAGAAACTATCTGCAATAGTGTCCCATTGACCAAAGCCTTCTTGGAACCATACTAAGTTCATGAAAGAACTATATGATTCAGCATCTTGTTTGTTGCTTTTAAAAGCGGCAACATACTTTGCCTCTGTTATAGAATTCGCCACAGTAACTTGTTTGGAACAATTTCCAACTACCATGCCACCATATTGTGTGTTACACAAAACCCTCAATTTAAATCGAAAATCGCTTGGAGCATGGATGAAGACTGTATCGATGTAACCTTTTACAACGAACTCTTCATGATCTCCGCTTGCGAGAAAACAT
Organism: Thinopyrum elongatum; assembly: GCA_011799875.1. Taxonomy (NCBI): domain Eukaryota; kingdom Viridiplantae; phylum Streptophyta; class Magnoliopsida; order Poales; family Poaceae; genus Thinopyrum; species Thinopyrum elongatum. The sequence continues at coordinate 102,850,489 of CM022300.1, read as the reverse complement.
GTCATCGGTGCTACTATAGTACTCAAAGACCCTTTTTCACTGTTGTCCCATGATCAGAACTTTTGATCACTTTGGTATCTATACTCGCAACAACTTTGGGAGTATTGGACATATCTGGTTGTTTTTACATACCATGGAATACATGATTAATCCAAACACAAGAGTGTGTGGAATCTTCATCATGTATTTTGCTCATCAGTGTTTTGGGACACCGAGTCTTGCAAAAACTTTTCCATGTGACTTCGGCAAGAATCACTCCTTGACGTTTTTAATGCTAAAAGGTTTTAGCATCTTGTCAATATGTATCTTTGCTCAGCCCCATTAGGTAAATCTATCTCCATAGATCATCATGCCTAATATAAAGGCTATTTAGCCCAAGCACTTCATCGAAAAACTATTTTCAAATGAAGTCCTAATTCGTGTCAAGAAATTTATTTCCAATTAACAATGTGTCAAGCACACAACGTTTTTTAGAAATTTATTATGCTCCCACTTACTTTCTTGAATCACAAGCATCTTCGTTACCCATTGATGAAGTCAAACCCTTTTGACCATTTCATCAAAACACGAAGATTCCAACTCCATTATGCTCTCTTCTGTCCATTGCTGGAACTCTGAAGTTTGCACACTCACTAGCATCCTCTGGAATGACAAAATACCTTGGACTGTAACACATGCAAGTCCTTGGTTTCATTTCCATCATATGGAAATCCTATTGTCATCCATGTTTCATATCTCATGACTGAAATATGTATTAATTGCTAGTTCAACCCGAACCGACTTTAAGCATCGCTACGGTGAAACAACCTCATCGCAGTCAACTCCTTGAACTTGTTATTTCAATAAGTCGAGCTTTATGGATAAAACATTTTTATCCGTATCAGTTTTAAGTTCCATAAATATTCGTTAGACTCTAAGTCTTCCGAAAGGTGTATCAAGGTTTTAATCTTGAATCACTTATATGGAAACTAACTTGGGTTGTATTGGCATTCAGCCAATTCCGGAGTCAGGGCCCATCAACGCTTTCTTGTGTATTGTAGGTATACTGTTGTCTGACAACAATATCTCGTCTGCGCACCTAAGAGGTTTGCACGAGCCTTGCCTACGTGGTTTAGCTGCAAGTTTGACCGAAGTCCATACATTTTATTGTAGAGACTTCCGTATCAGTCGCAGTAGGAAACACTGGAATTACTTCCAAGGTCTCTTTCCTTTGACCTGATGACGGAGATACTGGTTATCTCGTCGAGTTGCATTATTCTCCCACTCACCTTTTTGAAAGAACCATTTTCTTCAAAAAGCATACCGTTCTTTGTGGCAAACCTATTTGCCTCAGTATAGTGAGGGAGGAATACCCAATTGCTTGGGATAACCTACAAAGTAGCACTTGTCTGATTTGGAATAGGTTTGTAACCTTTTACACAAGCCCCATATTCCAAATGTTAAGAAAAGATATAACATGGTTGGGCGTACCATACCATGGTGTCATTTCAACAGACCCGGTGGAGCTCTTTTCAGTGTAAAAGCCGCAGTCTCTAAAGCATCACCTTTTAAAAGAGATAATGGCAAATTTATTTATGTCATCTTTGATCTTACCATGTCATAAATGGTTTGATTACATCTTCACGGACTTTTCACTCACAGTGGTGTTCCGGGAGGTGTAAGTTATGAAACTCTTTTCAAAACTCATCAGACGTTCGCTAAACTTGTAACTCAAATATTCCTTTCTGCAATCGAATTGTAGAAACAAAATTATCTTGTTACAATAACTTCTACTTCATTCTTGAAAACCTTTTGAATGAATTCAAAAGATCTAGACTTACGTCTCATCAAGTAAATATACATATATCTACTTGAGTCATTTCTGAAGATAGATAAATCCGTTGTTTGCAATAACATTTATCGGACTACATACATCAAAATGTATGATCACCAATAAGTTCTTTGCTCGTTCCTTATGGCCTGTGAACGGTATTTCAGTCACTTTACTTTTCGGAGGAAAGTTGCAAGTGTCAGATGATTCAAAATCAAACGACTTTAAAATCCATCATAATGGAATTTATCCATGCGGGTTTCTCCAATGTGACCAAATGCAGTGCCACACTTGTGTGGTATTCTCTTAGTCTTACGACATTTAGCGTCAGTGTTATGGATGTATCATATTACTATCAATATTCATAACATACATCCCATCTTGGATGGAAGTATGGCCCTTCATGTTTATTCATAATACTAAACAACAATTGTTGTTCTTATGAACAACACTTTTGCAACAAACATTGTGCAATGGGCTAGAGTGTATGAAACTCTAAAATGAATTATGAATGTAAATCCAGAGGTAATATATTATTATCATTATTCATAACATACATCTTATTCATAATGAAAGTATGGCCCTTATGTTATTCATAACACCGAACATAAAAAGTTCTCTTATGAACAACCTTCTTGCAAGATACCTTATGCAAAGGGCTAGAGTGTGAAACTCTAAAATGAATTATGAAAATAAATACAGACGGTAATACACCGATGGAAGGTATAGTAACATTTACTATGTTCCCTGTGTATACCTAAACCTCATTCCTGGCTAGTCTTTCAGGCCATAGTAGTTCTTACATCGAGTTGCAACAGAAAGCAATCGAGCGGGTATCTTTGTGATTAACTCACAATACCCAAGAATCAGTGATTAACAATTTAATCATAATTCCCAAGAACTATATCTTTGACCAGCCTTCTATACATCAAAAACCTGTATGACATTCATACATGAGCTGGATATTCCAGTCTTCTTTCTTATTTCCATTATACTTGTAACAGTTTAACTTTTAGTATTTCTCCTACTTCCAGAAGAAGCACCCAACTTAAGAGTGGCGTTAGCCCTGGACTTCCTAGGCGTGAAAGTTTCACTAACACCCTTCGGACACTTCCTTTCTCTTTAAGTTTTTATTCATCTTTCATCATATGAAAGGCGTTCTCCTGGATCCCTCTCTTATCAGTCTAATGCATAGTAAAACTCCTTTACTAATAGTTTGCAAACAAACATTGCTTTGGATATCTCATATCTTTTAGCCTTTGTCTGTCTCTGAAAATGATTTTCAGATTCCATGAATATCACATAACTATCCAAACTTTCGAAGTTCGGGTCTCATGGAAGCAAACATATTGCACTTGACTGAAACAGAATTCTAGCTTTTGGATTGAAGGACGATAGTCACATGATCCATAGCATAAGCGAGAGAATACCGAAAGTATGCGATAGGACAAAGTCCTTCTCGGCACTCTTGAGGACAATCCTCACATTACGTTACCAACCGTAAAGTTTTAACCAGATATTTAATAGCTATTCAATTTTAATAGGGAAGGTGGAAACGCGAGCCATAATTCTACAACTATTATGCAAATCACACTTAGACAGAGTTCATAATTAATTGCACTGAGAATTAAACAAGTTAATTCAACAGTGCGCTCCCACTCAAATCAATATCTCTCATAATAGATTGTGAGTGATACAAGATCTGCATTTCCATTCAACGCCATTGAACGAGATGAACACTGATGGCGCGAACTTCAATCGGTAGGCAAACTTGCCGATCACATCTCTATGTGACTCTTGTTCATCTTTCGATGGGCGTGTTCCGAGCTCAGGGAGATCCTTCCAGAACGTCAAGACAACCAAGTGATCTTGCTGCGAGGTATCAAGTCACCCGCCTCACACATCCCTAATCGTTCGCACCCAGGGAGATCCTGTGATACCCCGAAAAGTTAGGTGCCGTGACGGTGCTACACTTGGGAGAACACTAACTACTTGATATTTTTGTGAGAGATCACCCTAATAAAAGCGACTACCGCGCAATCAAGAAGGGTGCATCATAAGGGATAAACATCTCAGGCAATTCAAAATAGCTTGATATGGTATAGCCCTTCCTGACGGAGAAGTCTTGTATTTCTTCGTCTTTGGCATTCGCGTCGGTGTTCACCTTCGCGAAGATTTCCACCACCTTGTCGATGCACCAGATAATATTGCTATCTCTATAGCTAATAAAATAATGCATTACACAAGGTTGACACGCAGGTCATTTAAAGTGCAATCATATGGCTCCAGCCATCATGCCAAATCATGACACGCAGGTCATGTTAATTAATTTACATCATATAGTCATCTCATACATAATCAAATTATTATGAGCACTGCTATACCACATCATATGCACATGCAAACCCTCCTGCAAAACCAAGTTGGACGCCTCTAATCGGTTCATGCAAAAACTTGTTTTACGTGGCTTCTAAGGTTTCGAAACAAACCGAAGCTACCAACGTCCATCATCAAGTATGATAATTCAAGTCGCTAGATTAACTTTCCAGGGTGTATGAAAACCGAGATAATAAAATCTCGAGCCCCATACTAAACTTCGTCATACGCATGACCCCCGTGCAGATCATATCTGCATTGCCCTTTTGTCTGCGAAATTTCATCTTTCCTTTTAACTACGGTGGAATTCAATGAACTGTTAGCACTTCGTTGATCAATCAGGATCGCGGATTGCCAGAACTTTGAAACTCCACCATACTGTTATCAAGATCAGAAATATGCAAATTCCAGGGAAGCAACAAGAACATCGGGTAACAGATTTCATCTGCTACCCGCACAAATAATTTTCAGTAATAGAACTCATCTACTACCTAATTATATTGTGCAACACCCATACATCTCTATGTATTCTAGATCGCAACCTGCATCTACGCATAGCACGGCTCATGATGCCACTGTATGGAAACGCAGCAGAAAACAAAAATTTTCCGCCCTACACACCAGCCCAGGACCACTATGGAGACTGCATACAAGGTTTGATCATTTTTGTTACCGACTCGTAGCGCAGCGGAAGTAGAGTCGATGACGATCGGCGGTGCAGATCCCCGCAGCCAGGATTTACAACCTCCCAACCGCGAGGATGTATACCCTCATCCGCTCCTCGGACAGCCCTCCGGGAGGCGGTCGGACAGTCCCCCGGACGGTGTCGCGGACAGCCCTTCGGGAGGACCTTCGAAGCTCGAACGGTCACTCGGACAGCCCTTCGGGAGGACTCACAGAACTCGGACCGTCACTTGGACAGCCCTTCGGGAGGCACTCTCAAACAGCCCCTCGGGCACTAAGATCGAAACTACGACCTCTCTACAGAGTTGCACACATACGGTGTCATCTATCCGGCAGGGCTTCACCGTCCAGAACTAGTTCCCACCGGAACCCAGACAGCCTTTCGGCTCTACGAAACTATTTCGCTGGGAGGGAGAGAGAAGCCAGATCATTGCAATGGCACTTGTATGTGAGAAGGAGTGAGTTTGGGCAGCCCCCTCCACCTCTATTTATAGGAGAAGGAGGGGTGGAGGGGCTGAAATTTCAGCCACATCCATCCATGTCATCTCCAAGATATTTTGGAGCAAAAGCCCAAAAAGGTGGCTTTCCAAAAAGTAACCCAAAAAGCACATTCACTATTCACGACGACATTTTTTAGCGTCCGTTCAAACTGAAAATATTTATGTGGGCTTAGAACATTTCCAGTACCCACTAAAATAATTTTCAACGCGTTCTGGAACAATTCCAGATTAGTGATTTTCATCTGCGAAAAGCATATGAAGTGGTTCCGGCAGCTCCGGAACATTTCCGGTTTTTCTTCCAGAAAATTCCCAAAAGTTTCCAGAATGATTCTGGCACCCTCCAAGAATTATCGGGCATGTGCCGAAACTAATTTGACTTTATGGTATCCTCTGAAACAACTTTTCAGTTTCACCAGAACTCATCCGGTGACCTCTCTCTGCGGAACTTTTCCGCTGTCCGAAACTTTTTCGGTGTCCGAAACTTTTCGGTGATTTTCTCTCAGACTCCCTGTCTAGTATTCAGCAGATAGATGACCCTTAAGCGTGTGACCCTATAGGTTCGGTGAAGTATAGACATGACACGGAACCCTTTCCGATCAATGATCAACATCGGAGCCGTGGACACCCATATTGACCCCTATACCCACACGAATGAATATTCGAGTGAACCTCCAGTTGCCGTGTGCTATTCCTGTTGCTTTGCGATATGTTACAAATACCCGAGGTGAGACATGATGGCATCCCCGTGGGTCAACAACTTGTCCACTATGCCAGTTACCTCGTTACCGGTATTTGTTCTCTTTTCTCGTTACCGTGTTCCGGCATCCCCGTGATCAAATCACAAAGTGTCTGGCCAGACGATGATGGACACTGTAACACCGAGAGGGCCCAGAGATATCTCTCCAACGTCGGAGGAGCAAATCCCAATCTTGAGCTATCAAGTTACTTGACATACTTTTCCATGAACCCGTAAGCCGCCGTAATAGCCACCCATTTACGGATGACGTTTAACAAACCCCAAAGTTCATGAAGCAAGCATGAAGAAACTCGATACTCTCATGGTCTAAGGAATCATGCAAACATTAACCATCTCTGTGTTATTAACCATTAACTTGTGACGAATGTATCTCATAGCATAACATCAATCGGGTCGATTCAACACAAATGTTCTTCTAACATTGTGCCCTCAAAGTTGCTGGCATAGACATGCCCATGATCAGGAAAACAGAACCATCATGCAACACTTGAGCCAGTCATAGAGGCTTGACTAGGAATACATTTTATCGTTTATTATCCCACACGTGCATATGAGTCTTCCTCCAAGCCTCGTTTTATTTGTAGACTCGAAAACCATAGCAGTTATAGCATGGAACATAAACCTAATTATGAACAGGGAGATAATCAATAACATTTATTATTGCCTCTAGGGCATATCTCCTACACTCTAAGTCATCAAGGCAACCTTGGACGTGCTAAGTGCTGAAGCCAGGCTTGAGCACCGTACCGTATGCCATGGAAATTGAAGTCCTTAAACTGGGTTAATCACGAGGGTGGGAATGGAGTGGACATTGATGTTTGTGAGTTAATTGCATAAAGGTACCACAACTGTGGCTAGTTAACGAATTAGTACGGGTTTTGAATTTTTATGCAAATTTGTACCAGTTTTGGGTCCAACCATCACATATTGGACCGATCCTCGTTTGATCACATTTTGACAGATAAACCAGACAGATGGGACCCATTGGTCAGGGATGATGTGGCAAAAAAAACGTGTGGACATATAGTTGACACATCGCTCTCACACTTCCTTATTTTCTTCCAATCGACACATGCCAGTGCTGCCGCCACCCAACCTTTTCGGCCAATCAGTGCCCATGCTGCCCCTGTTTCGTGCCTACCAACGTCACCCAGCCGACCAGTGCCGCCGCTAGCCCCATTTCCCATCGACCAGCGCAACCCAACGTTGATTCGAAGCACCGAGTAGAAGCGATGGAGCAGAACATTGATGACGGGTTAGAGTGGGCCAGCGCGTGGGGACATAGTGGAGTTGTGCGTGTTGGCAGAGCATAGGAGATGAAGGCCGTCATGCCGCCGCCACAAATAGCTTGTGCAATGCCAACAAATAGTCGTCGGTTCCTCATCTACCACGACGGTCGCCTTGGTGTTCGCCTCCTCAAGCTTTGCAAGGCCCCGAGAATTTTGCCGAGCTCCCTGAAAGCCTTTGCAGCTCCATCGAGCCGGACCACCACCCATGCTAAGCTACGCCGCCACTTCTGCTCTAAGCTCCAGCCATCCAACAAATGCACGCATGAAGCAACAGGGAGAAGCAGTGGTTGGGACAACGCAAGCAAGGGCCTCGGATGCGGGGTCGACTGCGATGCATTGGTTGTGTTCGTACCACGGGTGCTGGCCGACAATGCCATGAATGTGTTTGTGCTGGACGGCCATCGCGCGGTGAGGGTGGACTTTACGCGGCCAGGTACGGTACGAGCTGGGGTTTTTTTGTTGAAAAGGACCATCTGCACAACGCTATTGCCAAAAAGGACTACTTGTGGATCAAATTGACAAAAAGGACCCCCATAGCCGTGGCGGCAGGCGTGGCAGGCGACACGTGGCACCTACCGCCACAACTGGAGGCGACGAGCCCTGCTGCCACACACTGAGGTGGCCACCCGGGTATAACATTTTTTGTGGAGCGGCTCGAGCCGGGACGGAACGGGGCAGGGCAGGTGGGCCCTACCGCCACTCGATGAGGCGGCCACCACTGCTGCTGCCGCACCCAGGCCGACAGCATCTGCTGCACGCGCGGCGAGGAGGTGGGCCTTGCCGCCACTCCATGAGGCGGCCGCACTGCTGCTGCAGCATGCCCGACAGCATCGTTGTTTGCTTCGGCGAAAATCCGCGCCGTTTCTTTTTTTATGCCCACTGATTCGTATGCCTCGGGAATCACTCACTCCGATGGATTTTGCTTCAGCGGACGCGACCACATCAGTCACTCAGCGCTGCTTTTGCTTCAGAGTACGCGACGGCACTGCATGATTTCACTCACTCGCTGCGGGAATCCGAGGCTGCAGTAGGTGAGTTTTGACCTGTTCTGCCGACACTACAGGGATCCTCTTCCTTTTATATGCTATGCTTCTGCTCCATGCGCAAGCACACTCTCTGTGGCCTCGTTCCTCTCCTCTGCTCTCTCTAAGTCTCCAAGAACACAGAGAAATAAAAGCCCAATAGGCACTTTCACTCGTGATTTAAGGCAATTTAGAGTTGGATTTTGAAGATGCTGAAGTTGAAGAAAAGATAGATCAAGGTAAGATATATCCATTTTTGTTTGTTTCGTTCGCATGCATGATGTTTTTACTCTTTTTGATTAGTTCATAACTATGTGTTCTCTGTTGTGTTAGGCATTATTTCATCACTTTTTCGAGTCATTTAGAGCTTCAGGAGTAGGAATTGCCGTGCGAAGTGAACTACGAAGTTGAAGATCGAGGTGTGAGCTTTGCAAAACATAGATTTTTTTGTGCATGCACGGTGGTAATTAGTTAGTCTTTTAGCTCGTCATTAGCTATGCGATGTTAGTGCTTGGAAGTTGGAAATAATTTCAAACGACATATGTTGCATTTATACTAATTTTTGAGAAGAGTAGGTTGAAGGTGTTGTATCAATGTTAGCTGCATCCATTAGTATTAATTCATAATTAGTACTTTTGTTGAACATTTAGGTTCGGTTAGAGCCGGAATTTGGACAACAAATATTTGACGGTATTGTAGATCAACATTAGGCTTTTGAAATGCATAAATTTATTCTGACATGCGAGAAGATCTTAATATGGTAATTAAGAAAAAGTTTGTACTGTAATTGGTCATTGCATGTGGTATGTTTATTAATAAGTCTATAGTTAGGAAACCGTAGGTCTACTTTGTTATGCCGCAATAATCTAAGTTTTCTGTGTTAAGATTACATGCTAATGTACTTAATGATGTATGTAATTAGGTAAAAAAATATCTTAGTAGCAAATAAGGAGGAGATGACGTGATTGAAGAAATTGTGTTTCGATCTTCGCTGTCCCTTTTGAGGTGATGACCACATGCATGCAAGTGCTATTTTCATAGTTTTGATAGCAGAAAGAAAAATCCGTGTGTAATATTTATGTTCATGTGATAATAGGTTGACTCCGTTTATATATTACTGGTGACGGATATTTATTCGAACTATTGTGACACTTAATTGCATTTGCAACGACATCCATATTGAAGCTGAGGTATAAATGACGCCGTAAATTTGTGAATATTTTTTTATATTGATGTACTGTTGTGAATGATGTGCATGCCGCTGCGAATATTATTATTTGTATTGTTGTAAATAAATGATTATTATCGTATGATATGGAAAATTTATTAAAACCGAAAGATATTAAATGTTTAACTCATATGATATTAAAATGTTATTATCGTACTATTATGTTTAAAGTCCAAGCAAATTATTCTAAAAACAAACCGAATATTTGTAACGAAAATACAGTTATTATTTTAGTCGTATGATATGTAAATATTGTCATCGTACTATTACTAAATGTTTAAAGTCTAACCAACTGATACTAAAAAAATCAATTATTTTGAACAGAAATATTGTTATTAAATTATTTGTATCGGATGATATGAAAATGTTTTTAGAATCGGGTAATATAAAAAAAATCCATCGTATTATTATAATTTGAGTTTTAATCGACTGATAATAAAATATTTATTTACTAATTATTTGAAATGTAAATATGGATGTTGGTTAGGTACTATGGAAAATTTGTTAGTGTACTATGGAGACATCTTATGCACGCGACGGTCCTTCCGGGGTGGATGTGTCCTTATGCGGGTCGACTACAGTTGTAGTGAGAGACATGGTGAACGTAGGTTACGCAGCAGTCAGAAGGTGCATCCGAGCGGTGTTTGGCCCAGGGATGCGGGGGAAAAAAATGACAATGGAGGCCTTTGTCGTTAAGGGAGGAAATGATGGGACAGTTGCCCGTTGGGGTTTGCGGCCTGTCACAGGTGATATGTTGTGGGGATCGTACATGAGGTTTGCAAGCAATCGCAATAACTCATTGTTTGGACAACCAATGTTGTATGTGGAGTTCATTTCTGTCACTGATGTTGCCGGATGCAGTAGCGGGGGTGGTGAGGTCGAGTTGGCCATCACATCAGCCCCTAGCGCCGGCCCATCGGAACCGACAGGCGGCCAGCCAGTGTATGACACAGGATATTGGTCTGCGACCGTTAACGTGAGCGAACACGTGGAGGGATTGCTGGAGGCGCTAGATGAAGACGATGACGGTCATTCTTCTGCGTCTTCGGACTCAAGTGAAGAAGAAGTTGTTCCTCCTCAGAGGGCGGTCGCGACAGCACTGCAACCTGGGTGCTTACAGGATATGAGCATCACCAATGAATTTCACTTTGTTTCTGGCCTAGAAGCGGGAAGCCTGGAGGTTGGGCAGGTTTTCCCAGACAAGAAGTCTGCTTACCAGGTAATAGATAGCTATGCAATCGCCCTCCACCGCCAGCATAGAGTGAAGCAGTCTGATAAAAAAGAGTTGAAGGTCATATGCATCCATTCCGCGAATGGTTGCCGTGGAAGAGTTCTCCCTAGACTGAAGCCTGGGGTATGTCAGCCATGGCATATCACAAAAATAGTGGAGCATAGCTGTGAGCAAACTGGGACTCTTTCAGATCACTGCAATGTGAGTGCAAGATATGTGGCACAGAGGATGGAAACGATTGTGCAGGAAAGTCTCAACATTAGTATTAGGGCTTTGCAGAAAACTACAGTAGATCAGATTGGCTTCCCTGTCAGCTACAGCAAGGCTAGGCGTGCAAAGGAAAAGATATTCCAGAACTTGTATGGAACCTATGAGGAGGCCTATTCTTATGCCCCCAGAATGCTTCATCAGATAGCAAGTGCTAACAGGGGGACTCAAGTTTGGCGGAAAGAATGTCCAAACCCAATGAACCCGGCCGAGCAAATCCTAGACCGCTTATTCTGGGCATTCGCCCAGACTATACAAGCCTTCAGCCACTGTCGCCCGGTATTATCTGTTGATGGTACCTTTCTCACTGGAAAGTACAAGGGCACACTATTGGTGGTAATTGCAGCAGATGCAAATAAGCAGCTTCTTCCAATTGCATATGCACTGGTCGAGAGTGAAAACAAAGATAGCTGGTTGTGGTTCCTGTGCTGTCTGAAGATGGGTGTCGTGAAAGATCATGAAGGTGTTTGCATCATCTCTGATCGCAACACTGGATTATTAAGCGCTCTTGACATAATTAAGGAGTCTTCAGAAAACTGGGGGTGGCCCGATCTAGAGGGAAGGTGGTGCATGAGGCATTTGGCAGCAAATTTTTACTCCAAATTCAAAAACAAGGATTGGTTCAAGCTATTCAAGAGGATGTGCATGCAGAAAACTGAATCCAAAATGAATGCGATTTGGGAAGGTATCAATGGCGAAATCGAGCACGCGGCCTTGCCGCAGAGAGAAGACCGGAGGGGTCGTAGGACGACAATAAATTTGAGCCAGTGGATCGGCGAGAATTGCCCTGATTTGTACAAGTGGGTGCAGGCTCACGACACCGGGGCTCGGTATGGAATAATGACCAGCAACATGTCAGAGGTGTACAATGGTGTTCTTAAAGGGGCGCGAGCCCTGCCTATCACAGCCCTAATTGAAGAAACTTGGAACCGGACTCTGTCATACTTTGCAGACAGGGTCACCGTCGCCAATGCACAAGTTGAATTGAACAAGCCATGGTCCGAGAAGATGTAAAGACATCCAGACGAGAAAGCAAAGAAGTCCCAAAGCCATGGTTGCAGGAAAGTGGATGCACTTAGGAATAAGTGAGAGGTCAATGTGCGAGCCAAGTACGTTAAGGGTCACCACAGAGGATCAAAAAAGCAAGCTGTCACCCTCGGCCCAACGTCGTGTAAGTGTACTTGCAACAAGCCCAAGCTTGAGGGCTACCCGTGCAGTCATGTCCTTCGGGTGGCTGCAGATCAAAAAATCAGTGTCGAGTCATACATATCGCCGTACTTCAACATGTACAATCTGTACAACACCTGGAACGGTGAGTTCTGGGCCTGGGGCATTGATATGAACTACAAAATGTTGTCGCCAGATGGGCCGAAATGGGTTTCGAATGCCGACTTGATGAGAACCGCCAAGGGACGACGTCAGTCTAGGCGTCATCGCAATGATATGGACCATAGCCAGATGGGAGAACCAAGGCGATGCCGCGTTTGTAGGTGCCCTGGACATTCACGTAAGGAATGCCCATATCGAGCCAACAACACCGCATGATGTTGATATATCTGTACTCGTTATGTCTGCTTATATTTGTACTCGTGATGCATCTTCAGATATTTCATTTAAATTGAATCTTTTTCTATTTTTGTAATCATGATGTTAACTTCAGATAATTAATGTAAATTGTATCTCTTTGTATTTTTTAAGTTAATTTGTGTCTTCAGATAATTTGCATTTGTATTTGTGTCTTCAGATGTTTATTTTTATTTGTATGTTTGTGTGCAGGTTATGGCTGAAGTACCAGTGCTTTTACAGGGGCCCCATGATGCTGGCCACCATTGCCACCTATTCTTGAACCCAAATAATGATAATGATCCTCGTACTTTCAGACTTCGAACCCTAAAGAACACATGGTCAATACACGATTCTTTCATTCCTCACCTTGAGGCTTATGGACTACATGGTTATGCTAGGCTCACATCATCCGAAGACCAATTACGTTCGGACCCATCCCTTTTGACATCCCTCGTTGACCGGTGGAGACCTGAAACCCACACCTTTCACTTTTGTTTTGGGGAGCTTGCACCTACACTTAAATATGTTTCTATGATCACTGCTCTACCAATTAGAGGTGAGCCGTTAGTCTCTCCACGAGTGTCTGCATCTTGGGCATTAAATATCTCAGCCCGTCTTGGGATGACAATGCCAGAATCACAATGTTTTGGTGGCCCTCGGGGCATCCCACTCGCCTGGCTTCGTAAAAACTTTCATATTTTATCTAGTTACACTGATTCTGAGACGAGGAAAAGACATATGTTTGCATATTTGTTGTGGCTCCTTGGGACTCTGTTTCCAAATTCACACGGGGACGTAGTTCACCCTGGTCTCATCTACTTTGTAGAGAATATGGTAGATGAATCTTTACCTCAGCATCCAAAATACAGCTTCGGTTCTGCCATGCTATGTCATACATATAGAGGCTTGTGTGATGCCACACAAAAAATTTCGTTCGCACAAAAAGCTCCGTTACTTTGTGTCGCCTACGAGTTTCTACAGTTGTGGTCCTGGGAATACCTCCCTGTTGGACGACCTCATATACTAAATCTCATACACCCATACGACTGTAGCGAGGGTAGCAATGTAACTATGGCCATCAGGTGGACAAAGGCACAGAAAAAATGGTCTCCAAGTATTGCGAAATGTTGTTACCCTATATACCACCAGCAGTTTGAGATGCTTGATGAGTCACTAGTCACATGGAACCCGTGGACTCAGGAGCAGTTAGAGATGGTCTTCGATATACGACCCATCACAGCAGGATGCGTGAGCGATGGTGCATTCTGGCTGACTCGCTGCAACTTATTGTTCCTGTGGTGTGTTGAGCCTTACAACCCAGAGCGTGTCATGAGACAGTTCGGTCTCTATCAGGATATTCCACCACGTTTTCCCAGATGTATCGATAAGGAAACCCATAAGTAAGATGTGACCTCCCTAAATAGTTAGTGTCTTTTTTAATATACTAAACTGACACTTTGTTATATAATTTGCACGCTGAGCAATATGGGCAAGGGTTGTTAAGATTGGAGGACACACAACATTGAATGGGTACACAAGTGGGAAAATGAAGTGCTAGAAGATATAGTGCATCAACTTAGGTAAATTTTATTTACATTATTTTATTATGATGACCATACGATGCGTGAAGATGCTTTGCTTTCATCACAAAGGTTGATATAATTATTTAATTCTGCAGACCGTACGATGCAAGTACAGCTCAAGCGTACAAGCAGTGGTACTGCATCAGCACACGTACTAGCCTAACCAGTCAACCAGCTACGATGCCAACACATCTCACACAGGAGGAGCACATGCAGGGACAGATTGAGCTGCCAGCAGCTTACTATCGTGACTACGTGGTAATTACAAGTAAAATTTTCAGGTCCATCATTTCAACCAAATATTGTTCAGCTTGAAATTTTCAACGAAGTAGGGCAGATGGTGGGGGAAGGCATGTAGGCCCGAGGCCCAGCTCGGAAGTCAACATATAAACGTATTCAAGACTACGTGGCAACAAAGTTGAGATGCGGTAGAGGCGACGACGTTGTCACTGGAGCGTACAACATGCTGGTAGCAAGGTCAGCCAGACTGAGTGCGGCACCGTCGTCCAAACCGAGCGAGGCACGTACGAGCCATGGGCGGTGGGGGGAGGGTCCGAGTACTACAACGACATTGCCACGACATGACTCATCTCTGCCACTTCATCGCTCTTCTTCGGTGCAGCTTTGTCAGGGGCAGACATCTCAGGACCATGGCACGGGCTTGGATTCGATGCCCGAGCAGACTCTTTCCCCGAACCCATATGCGTACACAGGATATGGCGCAGACACCCAAGGTGAGGGGTCTCAGCCGTATCTCTCCACGCGAGGGATCTCCATGCCCGAGGAGACTCGTGTCCCAAAGATAAACCACTACGACGAACAATGGCCACACACTAGAGGCGAGGGATCTCATCAGGTAGTCATGTTTACATTTTTAATGCATTTACAATGATATCATATATTATCCTCTAACGGTTTGTTTACAATGTTTCTCTATGCAGGACATACCTGATCGTACATGGGACGATGAGGACACCCAACGTGGCCTCAACACACGCATCCGGGGAGCATCACATGATCATGGCGACACGGTTACAGCATTAGTTACAGACTTCTTCGGAGGGGACATTATTGGCCCATCTTTTATCCCCGAGGAGTCACAACCATACGCCTACAATTATGCATCAGGATCGCAACAAGGATTCCAGACTCCACCACCTACGCAGGAGTTGCAAACACAGGAAGCCGAAGGGGAGTACAGCCGCAGTCTTCGTGTAACTCGACCACCTAATCGCTTGTCGCTTTCCGGTCCTCGAGGAAGGCCAGCTGGCCGTCGTCGACTAGGGTGATTCATCTATCTACGTGTGCGACCTATTGTATCTCCCTATGTCAGTTTCAGACTTTCCGATTATGTAAGAAACATCTATGTATGATGAAATAAAAATGCACCTGAATTCTAACATTAAATTGGAGAAATAAATACATCATCAGCAGTGTGTTGTATCGGATCACCTCTGGACCAGAATGACAAAAAAGACCCCCTCGGTTCCCGCGTGGCACCTGCTGCTACTTGACCAGACGGCAACAATGTTTCCCGCGTATATCTCCCGCCATAGTTTCTCGCTTCTGAGTTCCCGCATATACCTCGCACCGCCGTTTCCCGCCTATATCTCCCGCCATACTTTCCCGCTTCTGAGTTCCCACCTATTCTTCTTCTCTTCTAAACCTATAAAAACCCCTCCACACTAAGGTGGGTACGCACTTCAGTGTAGTCTCCTAGTCTCGTCAAGATGTCCGGTTATCCTTTTGATTATAGTTTTCACCCTAGTATGTCCCAATGTCTTCTGCGTTTAGCCGCCAATTTCAAGAGAGACAATACAATAGTTTCATGGGATGAACTCATCAGTAGTGACACCCTACTGAATGAGCTGAGTCACGCATTATCTAGGTGTGGGTGGCCTTCCAGGACCTTTGAGGAGATACAGAAAGAACTTCTCAGGTTGCATGGAAGATGGAAGAAGATACAGCATAAGAGTAAATCACACCTGAAGTTTGCAGCAAAACATACTTTTTTATGGACTGCTGACAGCGAGGACGAAGATGATATCTTCATGCCCAGCGCCAAGGCCAAGACTACCGCATCGTCGAAGGGCAAGAGTTCTGCATCCTCGAAGGGCAAGAGTTCTGCATCGACGGAGGATGACGATGATGCCTTCATGTAGTTTTTAAGCTGTATTTTTAGTTTTTAAGTTCAGTTCTACCGTTTAATTCAGATGTACATTAGTTTGTACTGTCTTATTGTAGGGCATTATGTTCTATCTTAATTTGATGTTATAGTTGTTGCACGATGTTCGATAACTAGTTTGTATTATTAAAATGTTTTCGGGCGGGGAGAGAAGGAAAGAAGGAAAAATTGGCGGGAAAAAATGACGGAAATAATTTATGGCGGGAAGAAAATGCCACATTTTATTCCAAAACTATATTTTTTTTATTACGACACGGTACAACTGAAAATGAGATACATTGTACTATTGAAATAAAGCTACATTTAACTACTGAAATAAAGCTACATTAAACTGCCGAAATTAAGATACAAACGGTTGCAAAATTTAAAATATTATCACAGGTATTTACTGAGTCCATCATGAATATTTTCCTTTTCCATCGCCAGCTTATTCTGCTGCCTTAGCCTCACGAGCCCTTTGTTTCTTTCTTTGTCCCTCTGCCTCACGAGCCTCCTTTGGCTGTCATTCCTGCTCCTCCATACGACGAGCCTCTTCCCTGTTTTTCTTTAGTAAATCCTGAAAGTAACCCTTTTGCTCGAAATTTTAGGTGGGAAATATGTGTGATCCAAAATAGTGCAACCAGTGTCGGCATAGCATGCCTCGGTGCCGTCGCGTCGGCTGCAGCAACCGATGAATAAAACTTTAGGCGGGAATCACGCACTGCTTTTGATCGGTGTCGTCTGCATAGAAAGCAGTGGCAATTATCAAACAGCGGGCGGCACCTCAGCGGAATCAGTGCCAGAAACAATTCCCACCGAAAATTCACCTACCGCACAGCATCGGATTCCCGCCTGTGAAAATCAGCGTCATCCGCGCGTCGGAATCATGGCCCTCTGCCACAGCAAAGGCTGTCGGGCATGCAGCAGCAGCAACAGCGGGGCCGCCTCATTGAGTGGCGGCATGGCCCGCCGTCTCGGGCAGCGTGCAGCATGTGCTGTCGGCCTAGGCACGGCAGCAGCAGTGCTGGCCGCCTCCTCGAGTGGCGGCAGCCGGCAGGGCCCACATGCCCTGCCCCATTCCGCCCCGGCTCGAGGCGCTGCACAAAACACGTAATACCCGGCAGGCCGCCTCAGTGGGTGGCGGCAGGGCCCGCCGCCTCCGAGCATGGCGGCAGGAGCCACGTGTCGGCTGCCACACCTGCCGCCACCGCTGAGGGGGTCTTTTTTGTCAATTTTATCCACGGGTAGTTCTTTTTGTCAATTCATCTGGCCAGGTGGTCCTTTCGGAAAAAAAAATCAGCGCGTGCAAGGAATGGATAGGACCTCACGTGTTCTTGTAGGTGCCTCGCTCGTGTGCGTCGTAGCCTCGCTCACCACCTCCCGAGATCCTCCTGAGCGGACGCAACCGCCGGTGGGAGACGCGCTCCGGCCCGTGTGTGCGTGTGTTCTACGGCCATGCGTACCAGCACAGCGTGTGTCCCGCCCATTTGTGCCAGCTGTGGATGAAGGTGGTGGCGGCGGTGACACACGGTGGTTGGCGCAGGTGGCGGCCAGCGGGTAGCATTTGAAGGTGAGGATGATGAAGGGGATCGGAGGTATGACTGGCATTAGCCCTGACCAGTAGGCCCCAATGGTAAGGTTTCCTGTCGAAAATGTGATCAAATGGGGATCAGTCCAATGTGTGATGGTTGGACCCAAAACCGGTACTGATTTGCAAAAAACAAAATGAAAATTGGTACTGATTCGTTAACCTAGCCCCAATTATAGTACCTTTATGCAATTATTATAACTCCATCAAAGCAAACTCACATGTCCCAGCCATCAAAGCAGAGTAAACCAGTCACACCAAAGCAATAGAACCGACAACACATAATAGCACCCCCCATGTCCCAGCCAGCCTCCAAACAAAACCCCCCAAAAATAAATCCCAGCCAGCCATGGATGATGCTGCTCGAGCTAGGGGGTGAACTCCGACAAACCATTACTGCGTTGCTACTTACATTTTCCAGATGTACTACTATCTACTACTAGCATTCTCAAATCAACTAGCAATTTGACTTGAATCAATAGATAAAGAACCTACAAGAGCTAAAGTTAACCTATACTAGAGTTCGTTTTTCAGCTTTCTTGTCCGCATATTGTTTGTTAGCTTGAAAGTCGAGTGGCCAATATCCTTGTGCTTGGAACAGTTGAGCTCATTCTTCATCTTGTCTTCTCGCAAATTTTATATCACCTTCATGCTCGAGTGGATAAAATCCTCCAAGTATCTCCTGCCTAGATAGAAATAACAGAATCTGGAGACTACCAAAACAGATGCATCCTTCAGGACATCAAACTACCCTTGTCTAACCACAGCCTAACCTGCCCCTACTGCCTTGCGCCTTCCATAATGAATTCCCCACGTAACAGCTCTGCTTGCTGCCTGCAATGCAGGGAAAGAAACTTTGATTTTATCAACTAATGGTACTTAATGCAAGCAAGCAAAGCCATGGCAAATGCAGCTGCAACCACATGTTTGTGCCCAAGAAGAATGGCAACAAGAAACAAGTGGCAGCAATAGAAAGGAGCACTCCAAAAGGTCCACCAACAAAGAAAGATAACTCCCATGTTCATCCTCATCATGCTCATCGTGCTCGCTGTCGTTTGCTCACCGACCGGGATCAATGCCAGCCAGGGCAGCTATACTACAGTTCTTACATGCCACTGTAAAGTGCGAAGTGCTGGTGTGTGTGCTGCGAGAAGCTGCACAGCTGGACTCCAAGCAAAGGTGCTGGTAATCAAGCAAGTACTTGCCACTTTTACAAGAACATGTTCTGCACTAACATCGTTAGTCAGATGCCGACGGCATTGAGGAGTTCCGAATGCTGCGCCAGAGACCAGTGTGTTGGCGACGATGGCACCAGTGGCCGCCACCATGGGCACGCTGATCCAAGGAAAGGTGGAGTCGCCGCGGGCAGAAGAGCTGCGGAACCGGCATCACCTGCCCCAAGAAGATGGCCTCCCCGGCCTTGATGGCCGGGCCGAAGGTGCCCCTGTTCCTCCGGAGGAACCGCTTGTGCGTCAGCGGCGTGCCGACCAGCTTCACGTCGCACTTGTCCCGGATGAATTTCGGGGGCCCAGGGCAAGCTTCCACCGCCTTCCACATCACCTGGAAAGGTTTGCCATTACAAACTTAGTTAAGACAGGCAGCAGGTTACAGCAGCTCACGGCCAGTGAGAAAGGAGGGTCCAAACTTTTCCTAAACTTAAGAAATGAGTTACTTGGCTTTTTTCTACGGATATTTAGCTCTGTACTGACATGGTTCATCCAAGTGAACTAATCACCAAATCACCAGACCAAAAAAATTCACAAAATAAAGTGAGGACAACAGTTCAATTTAAGGAGTAATTCCAAGTGGGAATGAGGCCAAACCTTGAGCGAGGATGTGGGGATGAGCTCCTAGTAGGGTGAACATTGATAAACAATGCTCAGGTATGATCATAATCCATATCGAAGAACAAGCATTGGCGAACTAGCAAGATTTTAAATATGATTATGTGTAGATGTCATTGGATTGCTTACTGCAATGAAACCAATAGAGCAAGTACAAAAAAATAAAGGGACGAGCATGGCGCAAACTTCAAACATCCGTGAGATTGAAATCCTTTTACTAGAGTAAGTGATTATATTACTATAGATTTTTTTTGAATTTCATAGATGATCTTTATATCACTTTTTCATGATTAAATTCATGCAGTGATGAAAAGATCCGGATCACGCTATGGGGGGATATTTTAGCAAATATGGTGAATGAAAGTCTTTTGCACAAACAAACAATAGTGATTGTCACTTCAAATTTGGTCAGAAAATTCAATGGTGAGAACTATAACCTTTTTGTGTAAACTCAAATCCAAATTACTGACAATTTGTTACCAGGGCTATCACTACGCACAACAAATGCATCTAAAGTCTTCCTCAACCCTGACATTCCGGAGACAGGCCAAATTATTGAGAGGTATGGTATATAATAATGCAATTATGCATGTCTTTGAAGTTACAAGTTTATGTGCTCATGTTGTGGCATATTATAGGTATTGTGAAAGAGATGTTATTCCAACAATGATTGTAATCGATGAAAGCACCCAAGGAACGATTGAAGAGCAAATGTTGTACAACAGAAAAACATTGAGGGAAATTATAGAACTTCGATATGCTGATGTTAAAAGAAAGGTTTCCCTCTAACCTTGATCATCATACTGTACCTTCTTTATTGTACATTATTATGTAATCTCATATATTTTCTCTTTAATAGGAA
Source organism: Thinopyrum elongatum (assembly GCA_011799875.1). NCBI lineage: Eukaryota > Viridiplantae > Streptophyta > Magnoliopsida > Poales > Poaceae > Thinopyrum > Thinopyrum elongatum. Next base: position 102,829,718 of record CM022300.1, on the reverse strand, counting down.
TTTGTATGCACAACAAAAGCAACAATTGATGATACTATAACAGATAAAGGTTGGTGGTACATGGCATGCAAACTATGCTTTTGTGCTGCAAAAAAGGAACATGATAACTATATTTGCACTTCCTGTCATGAAGTAGCTCAAAATCCAGACATGCGGTGAGCATGTTGTGCACTAGAATTTCTTTGGTGCCATTTATTTTAATAATATACCAGTAATAATTTGACAAACATCATATTAGGTACCTACTTAAGTCAAGGTACGCGATGGCACGGCAACAACTACTTTCGTGGTGTTTAATGAGGTAGCAAAGAGTCGTTTAGGCAACATATCTGCATCGACCCTATTAGAGCAGGAGGCATTCAACAACACAGTACCAGATGTTATTCAGAACCTTTATGGCAGAACACTCATATTCCGACTGAAGTTAAATTCAAGGAATCTACAAGAGTGTATGGAAAATTATAAAGTGACCTTCACTTTTGAAGTTGATGACAAACTTGAGATGGAATATTCAAATGAAATGGTTGAAGAGGTATGCACATGCACATTTGAGTATTTTAAATGGCTTATAAAGTTATAATATGAGTACACTCTTTATAGGGCATACTGGAAAGGCAAGACACACAAGGTTCTTCAGATTCTGATATGCACAAGTCCCATAACGAGGTCTTCCCACTAATTAATGGTTTTGCTATAACAAGTGTGCACTTTTTGTTTTAAAATGTCAAAAATAATTTTCATTCTTATAGGTGAACCACTCCTCCAAGAATGCAATAAATGATGAGAAGAAGGATATGTGCGGAAAGGAAACCTCAATATCATCCAACAAAAAGCAACAACGGAGGACAAAGATACAGAAGTCTAGCAAAAGATATGAAAAAGATGTGAGACCGTTTGCTTCCAGAAATAGCAGAAAATCAATTGTTAAAATTGAAGCTCCTGATGACGAGGTAACAAATTGAAAACATTATCTCCCTGTATATGCATTGATAATTGATTACAGCCTATTTATTTATGACATAACAAAACGCACAGGAAGAGCAAAAAACTTTTTCGCAGAAGGTAAAAGGAGAGACAAAACAAAAAAGATGTAAACAGGATTTTAAAAGAAAGGCTTCGTGAAATAAAAAAAAGGTTCTTACAGAGAAATTTGATAATGAGGTATTCTTTCAAATTACTTTCGATTTATATATATATACACTACTATTTTATGACATCGCCGAAAACACAGGAAAATATATTTGAAAAGGAGGTGGCAAACATTCAAGCTACAGGTTCAGATATAATTACCATAGAAGATGATTCAGATAAAGACCGCAGACAAAACAAGACACATGTCAGAAGGCCTACCAATAATAAACTCAGAAGAGTTATGAACAAAAAGAAATTCAATATGGAGGTGAAATGTACATACTTTTTCTGTATTGTTTTCAAGATAAACACAAAAGAAGAAGAAGAAGAAAACCGCAGATGGAAGATATAACAAAGATTTCAGAAATGACAACCACAACGAGGGATATAAAAATGTTGCGACCAAGGTTGCTTCTGCGAAGCTCAAAAAAACAATACATAATTATAGCTGAATACAGTCCACCTTAAATATCTATTAACAATATGCTCTATGATGTTCATTTAAACTGCCGCCATCTTACAGGTACAAGAGGAAGAAAATGACACAGATGATGATTCCGCCAATGATAAAAGCAATAATGAGGTACTATCAAATAAAAGGAAAAGGATTTAATTTTAAATATATTATTTCCAAAATATACAATCATTGGTATGAAATAATAAACCATCAGTGTATCGGTCAATTCCCACTTTGGTCTAATATTATGTATTCATTTCATCTTATATGTATTACATAATACATTGTTAAATTGCCACATTCTATCTTACAGGTACAAGAGGAAGGAAATGACACAGATGGTGATTTCACAACTGAAGAAATCAATAGTGAGGTAATATCAACAAAAAGAACAAACATTCAATTATTGAAAATATATAAGTTCCAAGATATAACAAATAGTTTCTATCTTACCAGCAAGAGGACAAAAGTAATGCAATCAGCAATCCAAATATTGATACTAGGAACAACAAAATTGAAGAAAGTAGAAGAATGAACAAGGTAAATATTTCGATGATATACAAGCTTAATATCTACCATGTATTCACAGAAATTTACAAATGTTTCAATAATAACATTGTTTTTGCGTTTATGCAGGGAGACAACAATAGTCACGCCGACAACTGTACCATCAAAGGTAACTGTGATGAAGAATGGAACGCCAAAACTAGAAGCAAAATAAGAAAGGAAAGTACCGATTGCATAAAGAAGAGGAAAAAATCATCTGAACAAATCCAGCCAACCTTGCATGATAGACCAAAGAGGATTAGGAGGGAGCCAGAGAGATACATGGGCTAGAAATTATACAGCAGCAAGTGCTTACATATGTCCAATAGCTGGAAGAAGTGAAGAATACACTACACACACTCTATACTTAGTAGTAGTTTGCATTGATATACAATTATGTTTATTTTATGCTGTAGAAGGGCATAGATTGAAGTTATCATATGTACTAAGACATATACTTAAATTATTTTTAGTTACACTCGCTTGTGTCGTCTTCAGCATATATCTCATTCAAAACCAAAAGCGCCCTTAAAGAAATAAATACTATCTTATTTTTAAGAATTGAATAAAATCGAAGGAGGCATACACAACTGGGTATGTAGATCCATGCCATGATTGGAACACATAAACATTCCCAAAAAAAACACCTCCTTAAGATTGACATGTGCCTCTCTTACTCTTCATGTCACAGTCGTGATATCACCTGTCCAAATCAAATAAAAAAATTAAAATCTAAACAAGATAATAAATTAAATTACTATAAAACAGACTAAAGGAAAACTTTTGGCGATTACTGTAATACTTGTAGATGGGTGTTGGCTTGGACGCTCGGCAGAGTAGAAATCGTGTACATCATCGTATGAACCACGCCATTGGTCGGTTCTCCCTCTCCATTTGTTGTTTCGAACAAGCTGAGTTCAATGACACACACCGCATGGTGACGCACAAGACGCGCTGGTAAAGGATAGATTATGACCTAAGAGGTTATGGATTGAGAGAAGTATGTGTTTTAGAGAGAGAGAGAGAGAGAGAGAGAGAGATGAAGATGCGCCGGTAAAGGATAGATTATGACCTAAGAGGTTATGGATTGGGATAAGTATGTGTTTTAGAGAAGAGAGAGAGAGAGAGAGAGATGGTGCATGTGACGTTGGTTTGTAGGGAAACCATAAGGACTGACGTGACTCGACCTAGACATGCTCTATGATGTTGGGCCAAAAATAAACCCATGAAACAAAACTTCCACGCTGATAAGTCCAGGATGGCCCAAATTAAAAGCATGTTGGATTAGAGTCCAATACATAAACGCATGTAACAAGAATACTTTAAGAGATCGTACAGAACTAGGTTACAGAAAGAAAAGACATGCCTATATAAACAACTGTCGTGCCACGAATAGACCTAAAACTCAATCTCTTCTCAAGAGCACCAACAAAATCAACAGAACATATGCTTTCAATTCAAGGTACGACAACACAGTCAAATAGCTTTTTAATTCACGTATAGTTCTTCTCCCTCTCTCTTAATCCTCAGTTGCAATCTTATTCTAGAGTGCTACTCTACTATATTTTGGGGTTGTGTGGCGGCTTCCCTAGGGCTAAAGTCCATTAAGAAGCATAGGGCACTACAGTATGGAATTCAATTGCAGTTTATAGATCAGATGATGGTTCCCATAATATTTTGCAACACTACCTTATGAATTTTGTCCAAAAAAAACCTCATCAATCGGGTATAGATTGCTTCGGTCAGCTTCTGCTAAAAAATACTCACAATATTTATGTATCACATAGAGATTGGAACATAGGATCCTTTTTATCAGTAAATATTTCTGCAAGTTCACGGGTCTTGAAAATTGATCTCCTTTACTTATACGACCAAAATTTTATTTTATAACGTGATGAAAGGTAATAAAAATAACCTTGAATACTATTATGTAATCAGCGGCAGACACACCATTGTGGCAAGCAGGGCAGACGACCAACGTCTCAAGTGCCAGGGCAATGTACTCCCCTGTACAACAACCACATTAATCTTTATCGTCGTCCGTCACCCCACCAAACCACAATTTCTCTGTCCACCACTGTCTGTAACAATATTATAATATCATTCACTTAGGTTTATATTAGAACTCTCCATTATGCACAATTAACATATGCAGAATTCCCATCAAAATGGGTGTGGAAAAAGAAAGAGACAAAGTGGAGCAAAAGGAAGAAAGGAAGATCAGTTGGAAGGATATATTATGCCCATCCAGCAAGCGGACAAAAATACTATATGAGAATGCTACTTAACATCAAGAAAGGATGCATGTGTTTCGAAGACATAAGAACAGTGAATGGAGTTGTCCACGCATCATACAAATCCTTGTGAAGCACTAGGATTTCTTGATGATGACAAAGAGTGGCTAGAGTACATCAATGAGGCATCAAATTGGGCGACTGGCAACCAGCTAAGGCAGCTATTCACAACAATTTTAAGCCACTGCGAAGTCACAAGCCCAAAAAAACTGTGGGAATCATGCTCAGAGGTATTAAGCGAAGACATGGAGTACAAATAGAGAAAATTATTGAACTATCCTACACTATGCCTCACAGCATCACAGAAGCAAGGACACGCCTTGGTGGAAATAGAGAAGCTCATGAGACAAGCAGGAAGGACACTTAAGGAATACCCAAGAATAGAACTTCCTGATTCTTCAGAAATAAAGGAACTTGGAAACAAGCTACTCAATGAAGAAATTACTTACAACAAAGAGAAGCAAAAAGAAGAGCATTTGAAGATCTTTGGTACTCTCAACTATGAACAACGTCTTGCATTTGACTCAATAATGGAATCTGTTGACAAAGATTTGGGAAAACAATTTTTTGTGGACGGATATGGTGGGGCTGGTAAGACATACCTATGGAAGGCAATCACAACAAAGTTGCGTTCTGAAGGGAAGATAGTACTAGCAGTGGCATCATCTGGTATTGCAGCACTGCTTCTAGAAGGAGGGAGAACATCACACTCGAGGTTCCACATTCCACTAATCCTTACAGAAGAGTCAACCTGTGACATCAAACAGGGTTCACACTTGGCAGAACTACTAAAAAATACGTCACTAATACTATGGGATGAAGCTCCAATGGCAAACAAGATATTTTTTTAGGCGCTAGATAGGACTCTTAAGGGATATATTAAGACATAAAAATGTGAACAGCAGCGACAGGCCATTCGGTGGCATGACAATGGTTCTAGGAGGGGACTTCCGCCAGATCCTTCCTGTTATACCAAAGGGAAGAAGACACAACATAGTCACTGCATCCATTAAAAGATCATATCTTTGGAAGAACTTTCAGGAAATGAAGCTAACAAAGAACATGCGGCTGAACTGCACAACAAATGATGAATCAGAGAAACAAAAAGCAGAATTTGCAGAGTGGATTCTCAATATCGGTGATGGAAAAAATACATCATCAGAAGGTGAGGAATTGATAAAAATACCAAATGACATACTTCTCAAGAAAGGAAATGATCCAAAAAAAAAACAATTGTGGAGAGCATATATCCCAATTTGTAGGAGAGGTATCGCCAACGAGAATACTTAGAAGAAAGAGCAATATTATGTCCAAGAAATGAAACAGTTCGCGATATAAATGAGTATATAATGGATCAGATACAAGGTGAAGAGAAAACTTATCTAAGCTGTGACACAGTATGCAAAGCAACTACCTTCAATGCAGAAACAGAATTATTATATCCAACGGAATTCCTGAATAGCTTACCATTTCCTGGAATCCCAAAACACGAGCTGAAATTAAAAGTCGGCATACCTGTGATGCTATTACGTAATATCAACCAAAGTGCTGGGTTATGCAATGGTACAAGAATGACGATTACTCAGCTTGGACGAAGATTCATTGAAGCACAGATAATAACTGGAACCCATGTGGAAGAAAAAGTATATGTTCCAAGAATAGTGATGTCACCAACTGAATCAGCGTGGCCATTTGTTCTAAAAAGGAGACAATATCCTATATCAGTTTGCTTTGCTATGACTATCAACAAGAGCCAGGGACAATCTCTAAACAAAGTAGGACTATATCTACCTAAACAAGTTTTCACACATGGACAGTTATACGTAGCCTTCTCAAGAGTAACAAAAAGGGAGGGATTGTGGGTAATGGTAGATGATGAAGATAGCAATGAGGATGATGTAGCCAAGAACATAGTCTATACAGAAATATTCTAAAGGTATGAACAAATAACAGAATTTCAGGATGATGTTTCTTTAACTAGATGAGGTGTTACTATTACGTAAAAATTACATATATAGGAGCTTACTACACTGCTAAATCTATTACAAAGAAAGTCTGACTTAACTATGCTAACATGATATGGCAGGTCGAATATGGTCTACTACACTGCCAAAGTAATGCAAACATGCATCAACAGGTGGAAATACTACATTACTACCAAACATCAAAAATCTATATTATGTAATACTTGATTCTATAAGCTTATTATTTAATAAAAAAATAGGAAAAGCATCGGGATATTGTAATATTGCATATGTACAATGCTATCAGACCAGTTTTCATATTCAGCTATTATCTATTAATTTTTGTATGCGTGGAAATAGTTCATAACTACCAAACATCGACAAAATATATTATCTAATGTTTTATTGTACGAGCTTAGTATTTCATGCAAACCAATTGTGAAAGCATGAGAAAATTATTATAATTCAAATTACAATGCAATCAGACAGATTTTCATGTTAAATTATTATATATTCAGTCTACTCTGGGAAATATTTCAACTATAGATAATCATAACTGTACAAATTCTTTGTTGAGTGTGTTGAATATTAGTAGGGGTATGGGGGCCTAACACTGCCAATGCCGGTCCCAAGCCCAGAAAAAAGTGGAGGGGGCCAAAAACAAACTAACAATACACCTCACATATTGGATGTAATTACGTCTTGTATTATGGGACAGAGGGAGTATTTTGCATTCACAAATTACTATCATCAACAAAAAAACAACCAGTATACATGATCATACAGTGAATATATATAGTGCTAATTTCCATTGGTGTATCTGCTCAAATATATACTTACATTACTTATTACGATATACACTGTACCAAATTAAACACTTAAAGATCACTTAAAAGAGAATCCCATCTTCTTCAAAAATTACTCAAAAAATATATGAAATAATTACCAATAACACGAGATCGAGTCAGCATCGATTGATCCACCCACGCCTACATAGCACACTACGGTTCCCTAAATAAAATAAAATAAAAAACATAACCCACGACTGGGAGGCGGGGGAGCTAGAACAGCGAGGAGGCGAGATGGAGGAGGTGTTCGGGAGGCCCGTCCACATGCATGAGGAAGAAGATAGGAGCTGGGATTGGGGATGGTCGCCGAGGAGCTGGGTCGGTTCACGTTTGGGGAAGAAAACAACAATAGCATCCTCATAAAAAAGCTGGGTCCAAGAAAATTGCAGACCTGAGGGAGATGAAATCCAGCACCGAATCGATTGCAGAGAAGACAACATCAACGACACTGTGCAGATCAACAATCTCGCCTCCTCCCAGGCGCAGCAGATCCTTGGGCCATGATACCCCTGCGCCGCCATTATAACCAACCTACAGGAGGTGTACGAGGAGGAAAACTAGCCGCCGTCGATGGTCGCCCTGTGGAAGCACCAGCTGCGGGGGTGGACTCAGTTTAGGACCAAAGCAGATGGAGCTATCCAACAGTGCCAAATCTACACTGACAAGAAAAAAAAAGAAGAAGAAAGGGGAACAGTCTCACTTGTGTGAGGAAAGAAGAACGGACAAGTCTAGAAGACTGGGGGACGTCCTAGAATGGGTAAAGAGAAGAGTAATACTGATGGGACCCATGAGACCAATTACGTACCGTGGAAAGTTTGTTTTTCCAGGGATTCGTACTGTGCAAACTGTGACGAAACAATGTAACGTGAAAATGTAAGGCGCCCTTCTTACTGGCGACTGTATGTGTACAAGTACTGATTTTTAAACACAGTAAAGATACAAAAGGTCAACCTTGCTACTGTGATGCATGTCTATATAATGAAAAAATCCATCTCAAAATGTAAGATGATTTTTCACAATATTTTTTTTACAGAAACAATAATAAAACTGCCAATTCTACAAACCATAATCAAATTACTCTTTACAGAAAAAATAAGCAACATGATAAAAATGTTAGCAAAAATATACAATTTTTTTTGGATAATGCAGTCGATAATAAAACTATAGTTTAAAAGTACAATTAAAAATGCAGTCAATCAAAAAACCACAATTATTATAGAATGAAAAAAATTTCAATTAAAGGATGAATGAGCACCAATATATTCATATATCAATAAAAAAACCAAAAACATCAAAGAACAAAATTTATAAAATTCTAATACTTAAAATATGTCTCCACAATTAGTTGCATTTATAATTTAAGAGAAATATTCTAAAATTTTAACCTTAAAAATCCTAGCCCGCGCATCGAGCGGGCCACTTTGCTAGTTAAATAAAAAGGAATAAACCTAATGTAGTTTTTTCATTCATCTATTTTGATAGCAGACCTATCACTTACGTTTAAATAAATTTGGGGACGGCAGAATGAGATGTTGCAGCGGAATCGGCAGGGCGGCGGACCGCGGACACGAAAATATCTTTGCATCGTAGAAGCAAGCAGGGCTGCGCCTCACATTCTCGCTCGTGAAGTCGTGGAGGGGACCTCCTATTTGGTGCAGTATGTACCGGGAAACAGGGAAGCCCTCCCACCCCTCGCCCTTTTGGGCCGGCCCAGGCGCGGGACAGGACGCCCACTGTTTTCTTTTTCTTTTTTTCTGTTTCAGTTTTTTCTTCATTAAAATAATACAGGATTTAAAAAAATAAATCCAAATATATCAGTCAAATTTCAAAAATTTGTTAAAGAAATCACAAAATGCTTAGTGGATTAAATAACATGTTCGTGGTTTTGAAAAAAATGATAGCATATTCAGAAAAATGTTCATGATTTTACAAAAATAATGCTCGGGAATCAAAAAATGTTCATGATTTTGAAAAAAATGTTTGTGAATTCAAAAACAATTCAGGATATTTTATAAAATGTTCACAAAATCAAAAAATGTTCATGAATTACCAAAACATTCTTCGATTAAAAAAATGTCACTGATTTTAAAAATTGTTCATGAATTTGAAAAATGTTCATGCATTTGAAAAAATGTTCATCAAAACAAAAAAATGTTCGTAAGTTTCAAAACAGTATTCCCAATTTTCTGAAAATATACCCCAATTGAAAAAAATCTTCACAAGTTTCAAAAAATGTTCATGAATTTGTAAAAAAGTTCATGAATTCAGAAAGTTTTTATCTTTTAAAGAAATGTTCGCAAATTTGAAAAAAATGTTCACATATTAGAAAATGTTTATGATATCAAGAAATATTCATGAAATTCAAAAAATTATCATTTCAAAAAATATTCACAATCTTGAAAGATGTAACACAGAAAAGAAAAATAAAAAGAGAAAGAAAGAAAAAAAAAGAACCGTAAACAACAAAAAAAGAAAAAAACAGAAAACCGGTAGAACCTTCCCAAAACCGATGGGGAATAAACACTAAAATGGACTGGCCCAAGCTCTCGATTGGGCCCTGGAGGGGTGCGTGCTAGGTCGCTCGCGTGCAACCTCTACGCCAAATAGGGATCCCGTTGTGGAGCCACGGATGCTCGGCTATAACAAATAGGCCTAGTAGCATAACTGATACGATGCCAATTCTTTGGCCGACTCTTTCAGAATCACCCCCTCCCCCGCTTCTCCCATAATCTCCAACACCCATTCATTTGACAATCCTAGCTTTTTTTTGTTTGAGAAGAATTTGACAATCCTAGCTAGTTAGGAGGGGGGATTCTCCCAGAATCAGCCAGAAGGTCGAAGAACTGGCCCATGGCATGTTTTCTATTTGACCTTGTACAAATAGGGCCGAAAGAGGGTGGGGGTGGAGCCTGACTAGGAGCTGCTAGCAGGGTATGAGGACATCTCCAATGACGACCCGCAAACCAACAGACCGCGATGTCCGGACTGCAGGATCCATCCAACGCGGTCCAGACGTGTTTTCTCCTGCAAACTGGAGACAAACGTGGGGGGGGGGGGGGGCTTTGCGGGAGTCCGGGCACGAGAAACGTCGCTCTCCCCCCCTGGCCCACCCAAAAAAAAGGTGGAGCCTGTGATACGTCCATTTTGCATCATGTTTTCCTACTGTTATTTATAGTGTTTTTTATCATTATTTCACTTTATGATGCCATTCTAATGTATGTTCTCTCTTAATTTGCAAGATTTATATGAAGATGGAGATTGATGATAGTTGGATTATGGACCTAAAAGAGCTACAACAAAAATAGCTATCCTCCGGAGCTCGAAATAATCTGAAAACTTTACGGAGATTTTTTGTTGAATATATAAAAAATACTGGAACAAAGATCTACCGGAGGGGGCCCACTTGCTGTCCATAAGACAATAGGGTGCGCCCACCCCCAGGGAACACCCTGATGTCTTCTGGGGCCCACAGATGCCCTTCGGTGCCTTCCTTCTGCTATATGAAGCCATTTGCCCTAGAAAAAAATAGAAGAAAATTTTCAGGACGAAGCGCCGCCGTCTCAAGGCGGAACCTAGGCAGGAGTACTTTTCCTCTCTAGTGGAGCGATTCCTCCGGGGATACTTCCCTCTAGGAGGGGGAATCGAAGCCATCGACATCACCAACGTTCCTCTCATCGTGGGAGGACTCATCTCCATCAACATCTTTACCAGCACCATCCCATCTCAAACCCTAGTTCCTCTCTTGTATTCAATCTTTGTCTCAAAACCTCAGATTCGTACCTGTGGGTTGCTAGTAGTGTTGATTACATCTTGTAGTTGATGCTAGTTGCTTTATTTGATGGAAGATTATATGTTCAGATCCTCAATCATATAATATATCCCTCTGACCTTAAACATGAATATGATTTGTGAGTAGTTCTGTTTGTTCTTGAGGACATGGGAGAAGTCTTGTTATAAGTAATCATGTGAAGTTGGTATTCATTCATATTTTAATGATAAATATGTTGTTCTTCCTCTAGTGGTGTCGTGTGAACGTCGACAACAAGACACTTCACCATGTTTGGGCCTAGGGGAAGGCATTGGGGAGTAATAAGTAGATGATGGGTTGCGAGAGTGACAGAATTTTAAACCCTAGTTTATGCGTTATTCCGTAAGGGGCTGATTTGTATCCATATGTTTCATGCTATGGTTAGATTTATCTTAATTCTTCTTTCATAGTTGCGGATGCTTGCGAGAGGGGGTAATCATAAGTGGGTTGCTTGTTCAAGTAAGAACATCACCCTAGCATCGGTTCACCCACATGTCAAATTATCAAAGAAGTGAACATGAATCAACTAAACACGATGAACATGGCTAGACGAGAATTCCCATGTGTACTCGAGCACTACAAAACTTGCTCTATTTTGCGACATTTCACTTGTGTCACGATAACCCTTTTTCGTCGCGGAAAATACCCCGGTGACGTTTTCTCGCCGTCACCCGCATCGTCACCGAAGTGCCATCATGAAAAATAAAATTCTGACGGTACCACTTTTTACGTCACGCAAGATCGCATTTTAGGTGACGAACCAAATAATGTTACCGATGGCCGTTTTCGGTGACGGCCCAGAACGTCACCTATGATAGGCCAATCTGTCCTGCAAGATCATTTTGGCGACAATAATCCATCACCAGTGATCGGTCCAAGGGGTTGACTGGTCAAAGATTCAGATAGGTGGGGCCAGCAGTTGCTGACGTGGCTTCTTCCATGTGGGTCCCCCGTGGGTTTTATCGCCAACGGTCCCATTAGTAATAATTTGGCGTCAATTTTGGCCTGTCAAAGTTGCTGGCATATGGTCCCAGAAGATGCTGATGTGGCTGCTTACAAGTGGGACCAGACATTGTTGATGACATGCATTTACGTCACAATTACCGTCGCTCATAGAAAAAATTTGACTTGTAATTTCAGGAAAATGGATTAAAAATTGGGCCATTTGCATTTCTGCCCCTAACTCGAACCACCTACTCAGATTTGCCCCTAATTTCAAAGCATGCTCAAATTTGCCCCTCTGCCGTTAAGTCACTACTCAGAAATGCCCTTCCGTCCAGTCAAAGGCCTTTGACCGTCAGAGGCCCATGTGTACTGTAGCAGACGGAAAGTGCTACAGTATTGGACGAAAAGTGCTACAGTATTGTACGGAAGGGCATTTCTGAGTAGTGACTTAACGGCGGAGGGGCAAATTTGAGCATGCTTCAAAATTAGGGGTAAATCTGAGTAGTGGGTTCGATTTAGGGGCACAGATGTAAATGTCCCTTAAAAATTTGATTCGTTGGAATATGAGATTTCAAACATTAGCAACAAATCTTCCATTATAAGTGAATTCTGACATTTTACAAGGAGAAGCAGAGGACAAATTCTCGAACAAAGTAAAATTAAGTTAACTATAAGCATGAGGCCATCGATGTTTTTCACACGTTGTCTTGTGTTGAATGCGTGGACTTCCTTAACAGGTGACTGAGCATTGCCTCCATATGTCGTTGCCTTTTTTCAAAGATAGTTGATTTCTTCTGCTGGTCCATTCTGAAATCTTCAATCTCTTCTAGCTGCTTCTTAAGTTCTTTAATTTCTACTATCCGGGCAAAAAGTATTTCATTCTGCTCTTCATGAAACATATCACTTGCCTTTTTTGCATCTGCCTCTTGAGTTGCAATGATGTGTTCTAGCTCACGGATGTGTTCACGAGAGTATGAATTCTTCCCGGAGGAGGATGAGGCACCCATGCTCGAAAGTAAGGTGCTTGAGGAGCTCTTTTCCTTATTGATTTCTACATCAGGTATTGCTTTCGTATCAAGCAGTTTTGATGGTGTATGCTTGATCCTCGATTCATTCTGCAATATGATTGATGGCACTGTTAGAGCAGTGTTTGATTGTTTGAATAATTATTGTCAGACTATAAATTTGGAGCCTACAAATTTGGCAGTACTTAGGATTTGTTTTTTGTAGTCAGACTCAATGTAGGATCTTTGTTTGTAGTGCACGTAGGTTCAAGCAAGTCTCCACGGGATTGATTATCAATGTTGTCCTTAGGCTTGTATCAGATTTATCAATTGGTAAACATTAATACTGCAAGAAATGTAGTAATCCAACATAAAGCTTTTGCAATAAGGTAGTACAAATACTTACCATATGTTTGAAGTGGGAATCACATTTTGTAGGTGCAGTGTTCTGGCTGAGCTTCAGAGTAGATGGTTTTCCATGTTTCTTCACACGAAGTTCCTACGACATGAAGCTCAAATTTAGTACGATGTTTCCAGAAGTACAGATTGAGAAGTTAAAGAGCGAAGAGTGTGTCTCACATACATTGGAGTGATCCTCACACCAGTGGTCCACAAGTTTCGGCCAATTTTCTTCATTTATATAATCAGGCTTTAACAATATAGCTTGCTCACGGGTGCATTTTTTGACCTTCTTCCAGTAATTGTTCCTATCTGGAATATCGCGACCACATTTCCTCATAAGACCAATGCACATTTCTGCGGCAAATGCATCCTTCGGGTCAATATGATCCATTCCCTGCACAAAGCATACACCCATTTAGGATAGAACATATGCACGTCTAGATTTAATAAATGTTTTACATCACAAGTTCAACTTCTAGATGAATTAGCAATCAGGAAAGAAAGTTTAACCATGTGAATAGATGGGTCGTTGACTGTAGATCTTGTTGCAGTTGAAGATGAAGGTACATCAGCTATGGTGCGCTTTATCCGTAGTGCCACTGTAGAACCATACATTGCCTGGACAAATTTACTCGAAGACATAGTTTAGAAACAAAAATATAGAAGTGGTACTAATCTGATGTACAAGAAATCTATACCTGAGAAGTAGTTTTATGAAGATTACCAGGTTCTTGACCTATATCAATCTGACTGGCATCATCTGAACCCTGTGAATCCATATCAATTTCGTAGACCACATCCTTTCTCAGTGCACATTTGGCTATAGGACAATCGTCCTCTGGTGTTTCTTCTTTAATCCTGAAGGTCATATGTGCTCGTCTGGCAGTAGCAGCTGTAGACTCAGACACGACTTGTTACTACGCACGGTCATCAATAATGTGAATAAAGATTCACAGGGTAACACATACCCCATAAGTACGTAGGTTGTATTAGTAAGAATAAGAAGTAGTACTGCACTACCAAATCTAGAGCAACATGTTATATTAAGAAGAAGATTCAATTGTGAAAAACATCACACAAGATTTAATATGAACTTGCATACTAAATTACCGTAACCCTAGATAGAACTATCTGCAGTACCCCATATAATACGACTAATTTATTAAGAAACTACATACTAAATTGGTATAATCCTAGATAGAATTAGATGATGTACGGAGCATACAATTTGATTACTTCTTTCAAAGAACAACATATGAAAACGTAAAAGCACGTGCAAATATTAAAGGGCCATTTGCATTTCTGCCCCTAACTCGAACCACCTACTCAGATTTGCCCCTAATTTCAAAGCATGCTCAAATTTGCCCCTCTGCCGTTAAGTCACTACTCAGAAATGCCCTTCCGTCCAGTCAAAGGCCTTTGACCGTCAGAGTCCCATGTGTACTGTAGCAGACGGAAAGTGCTACAGTATTGGACGGAAAGTGCTACAGCACTGTACGGAAGGGCATTTCTGAGTACTGACTTAACGGCGGAGGGGCAAATTTGAGCAAGCTTCAAAATTAGGGGCAAATCTGAGTAGTGGATTCGAGTTAGGGGCACAGATGTAAATGTCCTAATATTAAAAGGGACGGTGGGGTCGACGGGGGAAGTTTACGTTGTTTGCCACTTCGAAGCACGCCGGCCATGTCGGACGCCGGGGAGGGTTCCATTTGGCCGCCACAAGTGGACTTGATCTGCGGAAGAAGAGACATATGAGGGGACGGTGCGAATGAAGATGTGGGTTCATTTTGTGAATTAGGAAGAAGCTTTTATACGTGGGTTTGAGGAAAATGAGTGCGACATTTAAAATAGTTGGAGGGAACAAAAAAAGAGAGGGAACGAAATTTTTGGGTCCAACGAGAATATTAAAGGAAGGTGGAACCTTTTTATTTATTAGAAGAGGTTTATTTGTTGTGCCAAGGTCCAGTGAACAAATTTTCAATGAACCATGTTATTTTCCTTGTACATGACAAACCAGCAATAATTTATATTAGATCATGTAATACATCTTTGTCCATGTGAAATTTGAACTAAAGTTACCATTTGACATGTCCTGATTTCAAAATCAGGATGCCACGACCTTTTGTACCTCCTATTGACACTACTTCCATACCCCTAGTGCACACATGTTCTCCTAGATTCAAACAACTTATGGTAGATGTGTTTTCTCATTCATTGTGGTACTTCCTTTTCAATTTCCATGTACTCATAACCATTTGAAAATCAAGATGGTACGCCCTTTTGCACCAGCTACTAACACTACCTCCATACCCCTAGTGCTCACACGTTCTCCTTGATTCAAACAACTTATTGTAGATGTGTTTTCTCATTCGCTGTGGCATTTCCTTTCATTTTCCATGTACTCATAACCATTTGAAAATCAAGATGCTATGCCCTTTTGTACCTCCTACTAACACTACCTCCATACCCCTAGTGCTCACATGTTCTCCTTGATTCAAACAACTTATTGTAGATTTGTTTTCTCATTCATTGTGGCATTTCCTTTCATTTTCCATGTACTCATAACCATTTCAAAATTTAGATGGTACGCCCTTTTGTACCTCGTACTAACACTACTTCCATACCCATAGTGCACACACTTTCTCCTTTCATAGCCCCTAGTAACACTACCTTCATACCCCTAGTGCACACATGATGTCTTGATTAAAATAGCTTATTGTTGTAACTTTTATATGGACAAAAGCGGTTTTCTTCGTAATCATGATTCAAAATTTGGGCTTTTTTGTATGGGGTATTAATAACAGCTTTTTAAACATGTACATAATGCAGAGAAGAAAATGCAAACTCTTTGGGTGTGGTGTGCTTCGTAATGTGTACATGAATGAACCAACATATGTGTGTAGTGTGCAAAAGTAGAAGTAAGATGCATGTTACATTGGCCATGTCCACTTGTCAGATACATCCACCATTCACTGTGATTGCTTGTTGTTTTGTCAGAAAATTCAGTTGCTTTCAGAGAGTGGACATGCCTACTTCAGAACAAATAGATGACAGGCTGGTCGCCATGTCAATTTTGGATAAATTTGGAACGCATTTGCTACAATTGGTTGTTGATTTGTAGAGATCATATGGCTTTGTGCTCTGCATATGATTGAATAGAACATGTTAAAGTCTGGATGGGAAGATAAATTCTTTCGTCATAAAGTTCAGTTTCTATTTCAGTCAGTGGACATGCCTACTTCAGAACAAACATATCACACTGTGGTCGGCACATCAATTTTGGATGAATTAGCAACGCATTTGCACGCTATTTTCAGTCTAAAGCACTCAAAGAGATAACACATTCATTCCTCAAACTTTTTAGGCACGAATCTAAAGATGAAAGGTAAATACATTTGATAGGAATTTATCCTCTACTCATAACGTGCACACCCACTAATACTAGTCCTCAGCGTCTGCAACTACCTTGGTGCGCTACCAACTTTCATCGCCGCATGGTCCTCCTCCATCAACGCCTCCTCTTGTGCAACCTCACTTCGCGCAGATTCGAGCTCCTCCGGAGAAGGATCTAATGGGGCATATGGGAAACAAGGAGGAGAGGGGCATGGAGATGGACGGCTAGATATCAGGTGATTCCATCTACCGTCGATATTGTTGCAGGTGGTGATTTTCAGATGAACCATGGCGGGGGGTCGATATGTGCAGGATTTTCTCGCCGGAATTGGCCGACGCGAGGCGGTTCTATAGGTGTGCACGAGGTAAAAAACAGGGGAAAACACGGGAAGCAGCTAGACGAGGGAGGGAAGCTTCTACATTCGTGGGCGATATGGCATTGGGCCGACAATGGGCGGTCGGCCAGGTACGCAATAAAGGATGCGAAGAGGCATCCTATATCAGCAAGGACTAGCTTCCCTACCGATTGCTCATCTAACAGAACTCCCTAGTTAAGTGTGATGAGGCTGGAGTAGTCTGAGGATGGGTGACCGGATGGAAAGTGGCCTCTAGGTTAAATTATTTGATGGGATGGGTCACTATAAACATTTAAGTGTGTATAGAACCGGTTCTGTACATGCTTAAATGTATATAGTGCTCCGTCCTATCACTTAAATTAACCTCGAGGTCCTTGTTTTGAAAATTTTGATAGTTTTTGTTTTGTTTTTTTAAACACATGTTAATTGGCTTGAAGAAGCTCTATTGCGTTACTTTACGACATGTTTGCAAAAAATGTGATATGACTTCGGTCAACTTATAAGTCTTGTCTGTCAAATTAACCTCCAAGTACTTGTTCTCAAAATTTTAAGAATGATTTTTTTGGTCAACTTTTCAGTCATGTCTGTTAAATTAACCTCCAAGTCATTGTTTTCAGAATTTTGACAATGATTTTTTGGTGTTTCAGGACATGTTTACTTGATTCTAGAAGGTCTATGGCATTACTTCAAGACATGTTTTCAAAAATGTGATATGAGTTTGGTCAATTTTTGAAGAATGTATGTGGCATTCTAATAGGTGCCATATGTCTGATTGACAACCAATATCAGCAAGGTGTATCTTCCCTTTCGGTACTTCATTCCGAAAAGAACATGAACGTTTATCGTGTTGTGGTTGGAATAGTCTGAGGATGGGTGACCGACTGGGAAGTGGCTATACCTCGAGGTTGATTTAATCGATGCCATAAGTCTTTATAAACATTGTCTAAATGTTTATAAAGTCCCGTCACATACTTTAAAATAATATTGAAGTCCTTGTTTTCTAAATTTTGGGAATTTATTTCATTTATTTTATTGACTTTTCGTGCATGACATTGATGAAAATGTCCCACAAAGTCTGCTCCATTTTGATTTTATTTCAATTGCAAAAGTTAAAAAGAACAAAATGTTTTTCATACATTATTTGTTATTTTGTGTGTATTTTCCAAATCACTTGATTACAAAATTTATGTTGCAATTTTATCCTAATATATCTATGCTACAGCTAACGAGTGGGCCCAAAACCAGAGGGACGCCCATGTATAGTCCCATCAGCCTTGCAGTCTCTGTTCATCTCCTTCACTGAAAAACCCCATTCGCCCGCGTATAGTCCCAAATCTAGTCTCTCGCCCACTGTCGCCGGCGCGTATCATGACCATACTTGGTTGCAGCTTCATCTACGCCGACGAGGATTGCTGCCATCTTCCCCCTTGATCTAACACGCCAACTAGGGTAGCTGTCTGTCGCCGATGCTTGCCATGGTTCAGGACTTCCCATACAAAAAAAAAAAACCTATGCCGTCGGCTTCAATTACACCAAATGAAGGTAAGTCTTCATATACATGTGCTTATCCGATGCAAATCACCTTAATCCACTACAGAACCCCTTCAGATGCTATTTTTGAAATAATCGAGGGTTTCGATATGCAGCGCCAGAAGTGTTTGGACACCAGGAATCTCTATGGCCCCCCTATGTTCAGAAGGACAAGTACCTCCGCATCACGCTTCCGCAAGGATTCAAAGAAATTATGGTATGGTTCTCATATTTGAAGTGTATCAAACGTACATGTCGTTCAAGTGTTTGGTTAAGTTCTGAAGATTCTCTGCATGTGGATTTTAACATAAATGCAGATAGATTTCATGATTGGTTCATAAGTAGAAAAATTTGCTCATGAGTTGAACAGAAACCATGCTTATAATGGAAAGCATTTAAAAATAGGTAGACCTAACTACATTTTGTAAAGTGCCAACCATACCCCCTTGGTACCACTTGCTGCTACATTCCCCTCTTTAGATGTCAGAAGTAACCTATGTGTAATCTAAAAATTTCTTTTATGATTATTATGATATAGAAAATTCCAGATTTGTATTGCAGCACTGATATTTTCATAAATCATTCTGAAACTAACAAATTCATAACCTAATTTGTGATATCCAATGTTCCTAAATTCTAGTAAGCACTGTTGGAAATGGTATTTACCACTCTCATAAACGGTACCTTCCTCATAAACAGCCTAAATAATTTTGAGCAATCCCTGAATTTTGCTCAGTACATCCCCTGCTTTGCAAGAGACGACCTTCTGAAGAAGCTGAGTATAAACAGGTCTGTCAGGACCGTTGTACATGTCCAACTGGAGACAAGAGATGGCTTCTGTTTTCTGTGCAGGATCAGGAACGAAGAAGATAGGACCTTTTCCACAGGACGTACTTAGAAAGAATTTGCCAAAGTGTGCCAATTGGAAGTAGGTATGGAAATGTCCCTGAGACTAGGTGGAAAACCTAAACTTCACCTCCGGGTACATTTGAGCACTGATCCAATAACTCATCTGTGTAAGTATTCTGGGAAATATCAAGCAATTTTAACTAACAACATTTCATTGGGCTGCTATATTTAACAAATCTTATTTAAAAATATTTTCATAGCTTATTACGGAGTGGATATTGTAACAAAATAATTTATAGACAACATGAAGGTTAGTGAAGGGAGTAGAGTAACCTGGGAAGAGATGTGGTTTGTAGTCGGCTTTGTTGATCAAATTTGGATGCTCGAGGACAATTACAATGCTGGACCAAGAGATCATTCCTATGTGCCCCTGCTGCACACTTTGAACAAGACCAACATTGACACAAAATCATGGTTAGAATTGTATCTACTCTTATTATCTTTAGATAGTCCAGGTACTTATGAGATTTCTTAAAGTGTTCAAATTGTGTTATGCCACCAGATACTTATGCAATGTGTTGTGCCTAAGGAGATGAGTGCAAATGGAGAGCTGACCATTGTTCTCCATCCTAGAGTGAACATCAGTTCCACTTTACACTCGGCTTTAGGACAAGGAGGTGGAAGCATCGTCCTTAATGGGTGGAGCAAAGTAGTCGACGTGTACGACATGGATATTGGAGACAGGATGGTCTTCGTGCTACACCATGGATGTATAGGGACCTTTCTCTTCCTCGGTTTCATTGCTGCTGAACCAGATGAGGAGTAGTTCTAACTCTCTGTCATGTTGCTCAGTGATCGTCCATCTCTGTATGTCATGTTTTATGCTACTGTTGGTACTGATGTGATGATGATGAACATGTATGTTCTATGAAGAAATACTCAATGGATTTCGATACGAGCATCTCAACCCTAAACACTAAAAAATTGATTCTAATATGTTATAAACTTTGCCATGGTAGAGTTTATATGGTACTACGATCTGAACACGAAGAAGCCATTTTGTTATCCAATTTTCTAAACCCGCCTAACATTGTTTGTGACACAAAACATTTTCCGTGACACTACAAATCGTCTAGGAAAATGTACATGCCTAGTGACTGTTGGAAATATGCCCTAGAGGCAATAATAAAATGGTTATTATTATATTTCCTTGTTCATGATAATTGTCTGTTATTCATGCTATAATTGTGTTATCCGGAAATCGTAATACATGTGTGAATACATAGACCACTACATGTCCCTAGTAAGCCTCTAGTTGACTAGCTCGTTGATCAATAGATGGTTACGGTTTCCTGACCATGGACATTGGATGTCATTGATAACGGGATCACATCATTAGGAGAATGATGTGATGGACAAGACCCAATCCTAAGCCTAGCACTAGATCGTGTAGTTCGTTTGCTAAAGCTTTTCCAATGTCAAGTAACTTTTCCTTAGACCATGAGATTGTGCAACTCCCGGATACCGTAGGAGTGCTTTGGGTGTACCAAACGTCACAACGTAACTGGGTGGCTATAAAGGTGCACTACGGGTATCTCCGAAAGTGTCTGTTGGGTTGGCACGAATCGAGACTGGGATTTGTCACTCCGTGTGACGGAGAGGTACCTCTGGGCCCACTTGGTAGGACATCATCATAATGAGCTCAATGTGATCAAGGAGTTGTTCACAGGATGATGTGTTACGGAAACGAGTAAAGAGACTTGCCGGTAACGAGATTGAACAAGGTATCGAGATACCGACGATCGAATCTCGGGCAAGTATCGTACCGATAGACAAAGGGAATTGCGTACGGGATTGATTGAATCCTCGACATCATGGTTCATCCGATGAGATCATCGAGGAGCATGTGGGAGCCAACATGGGTATCCAGATCCCGCTGTTGGTTATTGACCGGAGAGTTGTCTCGGTCATGTCTACGTGTCTCCCGAACCCGTAGGGTCTACACACTTAAGGTTCGGTGACGCTAGGGTTGTAGGGAAAGTTTGTACGTGGTTACCGAATGTTGTTCGGAGTCCCGGATGAGATCCCGGACGTCACGAGGAGTTCCGGAATGGTCCGGAGGTGAAGATTTATATATGGGAAGTTGTCATACGGTCACCGGAATAGTTTCGGGGGTTATCGGTATTGTACCGGGACCACCGAAAGCTGTCCGGAGGTCCACCGGGTGGGGCTGATTTACCCGGGAGGCCTAATGGGCTGTATATGGGAGGGAACCAGCCCCCTAGTGGGCTGGTGCGCCCCCCCAAGGGCCCATGGCGCCTAGGGTTGGGAAACCCTAGGGGAGGGAGCCTTCCACCTTGCTTGGGGGGCAAGTTTCCCTCCCCTGGCCGCCTCCCCTCCCCTCAGATTGGATCTGAGGGGGCCGGCCCCCTCTCCTCTTCCCCCTATAAATAGTGGAGGGGTGGGAGGGAGGCCATACCTCATCCCTGGCGCAGCCCCTCCCCTCTCCAACACCTCCTCCTCCTCCCGCGGTGCTTGGCGAAGCCCTGCAGGAATACCACGCAGCTCCAACTCCACCACGCCGTCGTGCTGCTGCTGGAGCTGTCCTCCCCAACCTCTCCTCCCCCCTTGCTGGATCAAGAAGGAGGAGACGTCTCCGCTCCGTACGTGTGTTGAACACGGAGGTGCTGTCCGTTCGGCGCTCGGTCATCGGTGATTTGGATCACGACGAGTACGACTCCATCAACCCCGTTCTCTTGAACGCTTCCGCTCGCGATCTACAAAGGTATGTAGATGCACTCCCCTCTCTCTCGTTGCTAGATGACTCCATAGATTGATCTTGGTGATGCGCAGAAAATTTTAAAATTCTGCTACGATCCCCAACAGTGACGCCCAAAAGCGTCGCAAAATTGTAGGCCAGATTGTCGCCGAAGTTGGCTAGGGTGCTGCCCTTCCAGGAAAATACCTCGTGATGATGGACCGTCACAGGAAATGATTTTAGGCGACGTTTCCTGTTTTGTCTCTAGGGTTTTTGTCACTAAATAGACGAAACTTTGTAGTGGAGAACGCTTTCCTCATTATAAGAAGTACTTTCAGCTTATCCTTTACTACAAAAAGGATTGGGCCACCTTGCTACACCTTTGTTACTATTGTTACTTGCTACTTCTTATGAATTGTCTCGCTACCAAACTATCTAACATTACTACTTACAGCACCTGCAAAGAATACCTTGCTGAAAACCGCTTGTCATTTCCTTCTACTCCTCGTTGGGTTTGACACTCTTACTTATCGAAAGAACTACGATTGATCTCCTATACTTGTGGGTCATCAAGACTCTTTTCTGGTGCCGTTGCCAGGGAGTGAAGCGCTTTTGGTATGTGGAACTTGGTAAGGTAACATTTTTATTACGTGCTGAAATTTATCTTCACTTGTCACTATGGAAAGTAATCCTTTGAGGGGCTTGTTCGGGGTATATTTACCTCGACCGGAAGTGGTAAGAGCCACTCCTCAACCTATTGAAGCTACTGAAAATATTTATTATGAGATTCCTTCTGGTATTATGGAGAAACTGCTTGCTAATCCCTATTTAGGAGATGGAACAATACATCATGATATGCACTTAATCTATATAGATGAAATTTGTGGATTTTTTAAGTAGGCAGGTTTATCAGAGGATGGAGTTAAGAAGAAAGTATTTCCTTTATCTTTGAGGGAAAAAGCATTATCTTGGTACAGGCTATTGGATGACATTGGGACATAGGATTGGAATCGATTGAAGCTGGAATTCCATCTGAAATTTTATCCTATGCACTTGGTTCATCGTGATTGGAATTATATATATAATTTTTGGCCTCGTGAAGGAGAAAGTATCGCTCAAGCTTGAGGGAGGCTTAAATATATGATGCACACATGCCCCAATCTCAAGAGAAATGATTATACAAAACTTTTATGCTCGGCTTTGTCATGATGATAAAACAATGCTTGACACTTCTTTTGCTGGTTCCTTCATGAAGAGAACTATTGAGTTCAAATGGGATCTTATTGAAAGAATTAAATGCAACTCTAAAGATTGGGAAATCAACAAAGCTAATGAGTCAGGTATAAATCTCAAATTTGATTGTGTTAAGTCTTTTATAGGAACAGATGTTTTTCATAAGCTTAGTGCAAAATATGGACTTAACTCTGAGATAGTAGCTACTTTTTGTGAATCATTTGCTGCTCATGTTGATCTCCCTAAGGAGAAGTGGTTTCAATTTCATCCACCTATTAAAGAAATTTGTGAGGAACCTGTTATGGCTAAAATTGAAACGATTGCTTATACTGCTGATCCGGTTGTACCCACTGCTTATTTGAGAAACCTCCTTTCACTGTCAGGGTTCACGAACATGCTAAAGTTACAACTATGGTTCATAAGAGTAATGTTAAAGCACCTAAACCCTCTGAAAAAATTAATGTGAAACCTAATATTGCAATGGTTAAAGATCTCTTGGTTGATAATATTGATGGTCATGTCATTTATTTCGGTAAGGAAGCAACTAGGATTGCTAAACAAGTTAATGTTGAACAAGATAAATTAGATAAGAGTAAGCCGGTTGTTGGCATGCCTGTTGTTTCTATTAAGATTGGAGATCATTGCTATCATGGTTTATGTGATATGGTTGCTAGCATAAATGCTATTCCGTTTTCTTTATATCAAGAAGTTATGCATGATATTGCACGTGTTGAGATAGAAGATATTGATGTTACTATTAAGCATGCAAACAGAGAAACTATTTCAGTGCTTGGGATTGTTAGAGATGTTGAAGTCTTGTGCGGTAAGATTAAATACCCTACTGATTTCCTAGTACTTGGATCACTGCAAGATGATTTTTGTCCCATTATATTTGGTAGATCTTTCTTGAATAGCGTTATGCTGAAATTGATTGTACTAAGGAAAAGGTCAGTGTTAAGTTTGGTGATGTATCTCATGAATTTAATTTCTCCAAGTTTAGTAGGCAACCTCATGATAAATGATTACCTAATAAAGATGAAATTATTGGTCTTGCTTCTACTGTTGTGCCTCCTACTGATCCATTAGAACAATATCTGCTAGACCATGAGAATGATATGCATATGACTGAGAGAAATGAAATACATGAAATATTTTTAGGCAAGCACCTATCCTTAAACATAATTTGCCTCTTGAAAACTTTGGGAGATCCTCTTCCACCTAAGAGTGATCCGGTGTTTGCATTAAACAAACTCCCTGATACATTGTAATATGCTTACCTTGATGAAAATAACATATATCCTGTTATTATCAATGGTAACCTTTCAATGCACGAAGTGAAAAGATTATTGAAAACTTTAAGGAAGCATCATGCTGCAATTGGATATACTCTTGATGATCTTAAGGGCATTAGCCCTACTCTGTGTCAACATAAGATTAATATGGAACCTGATGCTAAACCACTCGTCGATCATCAACGTCGCTTGAATCCTAAAATGAAGGATGTGGTAAGCACGGAAATATTAAAGCTTCTGGAGGCAGGTATAATTTATCCTATGGTTGATAGTAAATGGGTAAGTCATGTTCATTGTTTCCCTAAGAAAGGTGGAGTCACTGTTGTTCCTAATGATAAGAACTTAGCCCACAAAGAATCTTAACCTATTATAGGATGGTAATTGACTTTAGGAAATTAAATAAAGCCACTAGGAAAGATCATTATCCTTTACCTTTTATTGATAAAATGTTAGAAGATTATCTACACATACACATTTCTCTTTCCTAGATGGATATTCTGGTTTCTCTCAAATACCTGTGTCACAAGAAGATCAAGAGAAAACTAATTTTACTTGTCCATTTGGAACTTATGCTTATAGACGTATGCCTTTTGGTTTATGTAATGCACTTGCTACCTTTCAAAGATGTATGACTGCTATATTCTATGATTTCTGTGAGAAGATTGTTGAGGTATTCATGGATGATTTATCCGTTTACGAAACTTCTTTTGATGATTGCTTGAGCAATCTTGACAAAGTTTTGTAGAGTTATGAAAAGACAAATCTTGTCTTGAATTGAGAGAAATGCCACTTCATGGCGAATGAAGGTATAGTCCTTGGTCATAAAGTTTCCAAAAGAGTTATTGAGGTAGATAAGCCTAAAGTTGATGCAACTGAGAAAATGCCATGTCCTCAAGATATCAAAGGTATAAGAAGTTTTCTAGGTCATGCTAGTTTCTATAGGAGGTTCATTGAAGACTTTTCTAAAATTTCTAGTCCACTCACTAATGTCCTACAAAAAGATGTTCCATTTGGTTTTGATGATGATTGTGTAGAAGCCTTTGAAATACTTAAGAAAGCTTTAATACCTGCACCTGTTGTTCAACCACCTGACTGGAACCTACCCTTTGAAATTATGTGTGATGCTAGTGATTATGCCATTGGTGCTGTTTTAGGTCAAAGAGTTGATAAGAAATTGAATGTCATTCATTGTGCTAGTAAGACCTTGGATAGTGCTCAAAGAAACTATGCTACTACTAATAAAGAATATTTAGCAATTGTGTTTGCATGTGATAAATTCAGACCTTATATCATTGATTCTAAAGTTACTATTCACACTAATCATGTTGCTATTTAATATCTTATGGAGAAAAAACATGCTAACCTAGACTAATTAGGTGGGTTCTTTTACTACAAGAGTTTGATTTGCATATTGTTGAAAGAAAAGGAGTTGAAAATTGTGTAGCAGGTAATTTGTCTAGAATGGAAAATGTCCTTGATGACCCACTACCTATTGATGATAGTTTTCCTGATGAGCAATTAGCTGTTATAAATGCTTCTACTTCTTGAAATAATCCTTGGTATGCAGACTATGCTAATTTCATTGTTGCTAAATATATATACCACCTAGTTACACATATCAACAAAAGAAAATGTTCTTCTTTGATTTAAGATATTACTTTTGGGGTGACCCATATTTGTATAAAGAAGGAGTAGATGGTGTTATTAGATGTTATGTACCTGAGCATGAGCAGGAACAAATCCTAAGGAAGTGTCTTTCTAAGGCATATGGAGGGCACCATGCAGGAGATAGAACTGCAAATAAGGTATTACAATCTGGCTTTTACTGGCCTACTCTCTTCAATGATACAAGTAAGTTTGTCCTTTCTTGTGATGAATGTCAAAGAATTGGTAATATTATTAGACGGCAAGAAATGCCTATGAATTATTCACTTGTTATTGAGCCATTCAATGTTTGGGGCTTTGATTATATGGGACCATTTCCTTCCTCTAATGGGTACACTCATATTTTAGTTGCTGCTGATTACGTTACTAAATGGGTAGAAGCTATTCCAACTAGTAGTGCTGATCACCACACATCTATTAAAATGCTTAAAGAGGTTATCTTTCCGAGGGTTGGAGTCCATATATATCTAATGACGGATGGTGGTTCACACTTTATTCATGGTGCATTCCGTAAGATCTTGGCTAAATATGATGTAAACCATACAATTGCACCACCTTATCATCCTCACTCTACTGGGAAAGTTGAATTGAGTAACAGAGAAATAATATTAATCTTGCAAAAGACTGTTAACAGATCTAGGAAGAACGGGTCTAAGAAACTTGATGATGCACTATGGGCATACAAAACTGCTTATAAAAAACTCCATGGTTATGTCCCCGTATAAAGTGGTCTATGGAAAAGCATGTCATTTGCCTCTTCAAGTGGAAAGCTTATTAGGCAATTAAAGAACTCAACTATGATTTCAAACTTGCCGGTGAAAAGAGGTTATTTGATATTAGCTCTCTAGATGAGTGGAGAACACAAGCTTATGGAAAAGCCAAGTTATTTAGAGAGAAAGTTAAAAGATGGCATGATAGAAGAATTCAAAACTGAGAACTTAATATTGGTAACCAAGTCCTATTGTACAATTATCGTTTTAGATTCTTTGCAGGTAAGCTTCTCTCCAAATGGGAAGGCCCATACATCATCGAGGAGGTCTATCATTCTAGAGCCATCAAAATCAACAACGCCGACATGACTAGTCTGAAGGTGGTTAATAGGCAAAGAATTAAACATTATATTGCAGTTACACACATTAACGTTGAAACCAATATTATTCAAACAATTACACCGGAGGAACATCTAAAAGATTCCTTCCAGAACACTCCTGAATCCTGAAAAGGGGTAGGTATGTGATATGGTAAGTAAACCGACTATGAAAATTCCATAAAAGTATTTCCTGTTCATTTTGGAATATTAGAAAAATGAGGAAAATAAGAAAGAGCCGAGAAGGTCCATGAGGAGACCTGATACGTCTCCAACGTATCTATAATTTTTTATTGTTCCATGCTATTATATTATCATTCTTGGATGTTTTATATTCATTTTATAGCAACTTTATATAATTTTTTGGGACTAACCTATTGACATAGTGCACAGTGCCAGTTGCATGTTTTTTACTTCACAGAATATCCATATCAAACAGAGTCCAAACGCAACAAAACTTTTTGGAGATTTTTTTGCCCAGAAGACAACTTGGGAGCCAAGGAACTGCAGGAGGGGAGGCCTGTGGGGACCTGATGGGTAGTGGGGCCCACGGGTGTCCTCTCCACCGCCTCTCAGCTTTATAAATACCCAAATATTCTAGAAACCCTAGGGCAGTCGACGAAAAGCAATTCCAGCTGCTGCAAGTTCCAGAACCACGAGATCCAATCTAGAGCCCTTTTTCGGCTCCTTGCCAGAGGGGGAAACGATCACGGAGGGGTTCATCATCCTCATTGGTGCTCCTCTGATGATGCGTGAGTAGTTTACCACACACCTATGGATCCGTAGGCAGTAGCTAGATGGCTTCTTCTCTCTTTTTGATTCTCAATACAATGTTCTCCTCGATGTTCTTGGAGATCTATTTGATGTAATGACTTTTTGCGGTTTGTTTGTTGGGATCCGATGAATTGTGAGTTTATGATCAGATCCATCTTTGAATATTATTTGAGTCTTCTTTGAACTCTTATATGCATGATCTTTATAGCCTCGTATTTCTTCTCCGAAACTTTGGTTTGGTTTGGCCAACTAGATTGATTTTTCTTGCAATGGGAAGAGGTGCTTTGTGATGGGTTCGATCTTGCGATTCTCAATCTCAGTGACAGAAGGAGAAGTGACACGCATGTATCATTGCTATTAAGGATAAAAAGATGGGGTCTATTCCTACGTGAATAGATCTTGTCTACATCATGTCATTGTTCTTATTGCATTACTCCATTTTTCAATGAACTTAATACACTAGATGCATGTTGGATAGCAGTCGATGTCTGGAGTAATAGTAGTAGATGCAGGCAGGAGTCGGTCTACTAATCTTGGACGTGATGCCTATATACATGATCATTGCCTTGGATATCGTCATAATTATTTGCTCTTCTATCAATTGCCCAACAGTAATTTGTTTACCCAACGTATGCTATTTTCTCGAGAGAAGCCACTAGTGAAATCTACGGCCCCCGAGTCTATTTCCTATCATATTGTTTTCAGATCTATTATTCCAAAAACCCAGAAATACCTTGCTGCACTTTTTCTTTATTTATTTTATTTCGTGTTTTTGCTAGATCTATTTATCCAATCTCATACAATTTAATCTATCTCAATACCGAGGAGGGATTGACAACCCCTTTTACGCGTTGGGTTGCAAGTATTTGTTATTTGTGTGCAGGTATTGTTTACATAGTGTTGCTTGGTTCTCCTACTGGATTGATAACCTTGGTTTCATAACCGAGGGAAATACTTACCGTTGCTGTGCTGCATCATTCTCTCCTCTTCGGGGAAATACCAACGCAGATACAAGCAATCAAGAAGAATTTCTGGCGCCGTTGCTGGGGAGACATCATCAACATCTATCAGGTTCCTACACACAAACTCTCATCTCCTTGCAAATTACTTTATTTGCCATTTGCCTCTCGTTTTCATCTCCCCCACTTCTAATTTTTTTTTGCAAAAATACAAAAATATTTTATGTTTGCTTTTTACCGTTTGCCTTTTTCTTGTTTGCCTCTTTGCTTGTGTTGCCATGTGTCTTCTATTTGCTTGCATCTTCGCTTGCTAAAAATCTATTGATATGGATCCTCATCCACTTGCTAATCTTTTCAAAAGATCCAATTATGATGAACCAATTGATAGTGAATTGAGTTCACTAGATTATCTTTATGAAGTTTTGCTTGAGATTCATGAATCTGAAAATTGTGATGAAGTGTTAAACGAAGAAATTTATAAAGTGATTCATGATAGCTCCTTGAATGAAAAACATGATTGCAATGATGTTATTATAAATTCTATTAATGTCAATTGTGTTAGTGATATGCAAAACCCCAAGCTTGGGGATGCTTGTTTTGTTATGTCCACTACTTATTGCAATGATCATGATTGGGGTGATAATGATTCTTATGATCTTGAAAATTTATTTAAACCTCATGATGAATATGCTTGCGATAATATTAAAAGTGGGTTTGGAAGAGTGTCAACTTTAGCTAGAAATAATCCCACATATTTGGAGAGTGTTCAATCTTATGAAATTTTGATAAAAGTGGGCTTGGAGAGGTCATGACTTTATTTGATGATAATCCCACTATTTTGGAAGAGTGTCAACTTTGCATGCATGTGGATCATGAAGAGAATATTTTATGTCATAGTTATATTGTTGAATTTGATTATGATCCTACATGTAATTATTATGAGAGAGGAAAATATGGTTGTAGAAATTTTCATGTTACTAAATTACCTCTCGTTATGTTGAGATCGTCAATGTTTTATTCCTCTTCTTTGCATATGTTAGATGTTTCTTGTCTTGATAATTTGTTTGCTTATAAAATTCCTATGCATAGGAAGTATGTTAGAATTAAATGTGTTTGTCATATGTTTCATGACGCTCTCTTTGTGTTTCAATTCTTATCTTTCGTGTGAGCATCATTGAAATCTCAAGCCTATCTTAATGGATATAAAGAAAGCGCTTGTTAGGAGGCAACCCAATGAATAAAATAATTTTTTCACTTTTTCTTTCTGTTTTATGTGTTCACATAATTATGCTACTGTTATGATTGTGTTTTTATGTTTCAATTAGTGTTTGTCCAAGTAAAGCCTTTAGGATCATGTTGGGTGATAGTTGATTTGATCTTGTTGGAAAACAGAAATTTTTTCACCCAGTAGCAGAATTGTTAGAAATCACAGAAGCGCGATAAAATTCTGAATTTTTTACACCAGATTGATATGCAAATTTCCTGCGTCTTCATAATTTTTCATAATTTTTGGAGTTACAGAATTATGGTCAAAGTACATATTACTACAGACTGTTCTGTTTTTGACAGATTCTGTTTTTGTTGCATTGTGTGCTTATTTTGATGAATCTATGGATTGTATCGGGGGGGGGGGGGTATAATCCATGGTAAAGTTAGAATACAGTAGTTATAATACAATAATAAAATATGAATGGGTTTGCAACATTACTTAAAGTGGTGATTTGCTTTATTATACTAACGGATCTCACGAAGGTTTTGTTGAGTTTTGTGTGATTAAAGTTTTCAAGTTTTGAGTGAGATCACGATGGATGAAGGTATAAGGAGTTAAAAGAGCCTAATATTGGGGATTCCCATGGCACCCCAAGGGAATATTCAAGGAGAACCAAGCAACTAAGCTTGGGGATGCCCCGGAAGGCATCCCCTCTTTCTTCTAACGACCATCGGTAATTTTACTTGGAGCTATATTTTTATTCATCACATATCATGAGTTTTGCTTGGACCGTCTTGTATTATATGAGTCTTTCCTTGTTTTGCTTTTTAGTTGTCACAATCATCCTTGCTGGACACACCTATTTGAGAGAGACATAATGATGCTATTATTTGTTAGAATTGCTCTATGTGCTTCACTTAGATTTTTTGAGCTATGGAATTGCTTTAGTGCTTCACTTATATCTTTATGAGCACGGTGGTGCTTTAATTTTTTTGAAGAAATACTCTCATGCTTCACATAGATTAATTTGAGAGTTAGTAAATTTTTGAAGAAATTCTCTCATGCTTCACTTATATTATTTTGAGAGATGAAAATTTTGATGCTCATGTTCTTCACTAAAATTTGTTTGAGAGCTTGTTATAACAAATGGTAATATATGAAATTAGTCCCAAAGTGATAGATATCCAAGGGGGATATAATAAAAACTTTCATGAAGATCATTGGATATTACAAACTTGATTCCTTGCAATAGTTTTGAGATATGGAGATAGTAATATGTGAGCCATGTTGATGAGTAATTATGCTTTAGTAAGAATATTGGTGTTAAGGTTTGTGATTCCCTATGCAAGCACGAAAGTCAATGGTTATGCAATGAAATTACACCCTTCTTGTGGTGCATTATTTGGTGTTAGTTATGCTTAATGCTCATTTATGATCGTTTTCGTTTTTTGGTTGGTTTCTTCTCAATCTATTTGCTAGCCTTTCCTTGTACTAAGTAGGAATACTACTTGTGCATCCAAAATCCTTAAACCAAGTTGTGCCAAATGAGTCCACCATACCTACCTATATGCGGTATTTCCATGCCGTTCCAAGTAAATTTGTATGTGCCAACTCTAATTTTCAAAATAAATTTCCTTTTTGTGTGCCCGTACCGCTCATGAAGCGGCAGGGGGTGGCCAATATTTTTCCATGCTAGATGTGTTATCCTCAAGATGAGTGTTTATTCACTTGTCATTGCATGAGAGTGTGGCGGTAATAGGGATGCCCAGTCCTGAAATGAAAAAGAAATTTACTTTATGTTGCCAAATAATAAATTCCTTGGAAAGAGTTGGTATGGAAGGCACCCGTGGATACGGCTAGCCATGGATTGTGAAAGAATGGTGGAAAGAGGAATAAACTTTATTTTATGTTTGGGAACTGCCTATGATGTATCTAGCATGGAAAGTATTGGGAATTACTCGGTCGTTTTCGTTGACGGGAAAAGTATGCCTCTCAAAATATTTTTATCTCTCAATTTAAGCTTTGAGCTCTGGCACCTCTACAAATCTCTGCATCCCTCTGTGAAGGGCCTATCTATTTACTTTATGCAACTTTTATTTTTTATTTGAGTCTCCATCTTCTCTTATAAAGCACCAACTAGGGAGCACTATGATCATACTTGTGCATTGGATGTAGCTAATATTCAAGTGTATTTCATGAATGGATCAATGATTGAGCATAATGGACTAGGGATAGCTTTCTTTAGTGTTGGTATTTTGAAAGACATGGTTGCTTGTTGATATGCTTGAGTATTGATGTCTTCATGTCAATTATAGACTATTGCTTTGAATCATCTAAGAAGTCCAAATGTCCATGCTACAAAAGAAAAGAATATGTGATGAACATGTTAGGCAGCATTCCACATCAAAAATTCTGGTTTTTTTCATTTACCTACTCGAGGACGAGCAGGAATTAAGCTTGGGGATGCTGATATGTCTCCAACATATCTATAATTTTTGATTGTTCCATGATTTTATATTATCATTCTTAGATGTTTTATATTCATTTTATAGCAACTTTATATCATTTTTGGGGACTAACCTATTGACATAGTGCCCAGTGCCAGTTGCTGTTTTTTGCTTGTTTTTTACTTCGCAGAATATCCATATCAACCGGAGTCCAAACACAGCGAAACTTTTTGGAGATTTTTTTCTGCCCAGAAGACAACTTGGGAGCCAAGGAAGTGTAGGAGGCGAGGCCTGTGGGGCCCACAAGGCACCAGGGCACGCTAGAGGCCCCTGGCGTGACCTGGTGGGTAGTGGGGCCCACGGGTGTCCTCTCCACCGCCTCTCAGCTCTATAAATACCCAAATATTCCAAAAACCCTAGGGGAGTCGATGAAAAACAATTCCAGCCGCCCCAAGTTGCAGAACCATGAGATCCAATCTAGAGCTCTTTTCCGGCTCCTTGCCGGAGGGGGAAATGATCACGGAGGGGTTCATCATCCTCATTGGTGCTCCTCCGATGATGCGTGAGTAGTTTACCATAGACCTACGGGTCCTTAGGCAGTAGATATATGGCTTCTTCTCTCTTTTTGATTCTCAATACAATGTTCTCCTCGATGTTGATCTATTTGATGTAATGACTTTTTGCGGCGTGTTTGTTGGGATCCGATGAATTGTGAGTTTATGATCAGATCTATCTATGAATATTATTTGAGTCTTCTTTGAACTCTTATATGCATGATCTTTATAGCCTCGTATTTCTTCTCCGAAACTCTGGTTTGGTTTGGTTTGGCTAACTAGATTGATTTTTCTTGCAATGGGAAGAGGTGCTTTGTGATAGGTTCGATCTTGCGGTGCTTAATCTCAGTGACAGAAGGAGAAGTGACACGCATGTATCATTGCTATTAAGGATAAAAAGATGGGGTCTGTTCGTACATGAATAGATCTTGTCTACATCATGTCATCGTTCTTATTGCATTACTCTGTTTTTCCATGAACTTAATACACTAGATGCATGCTGAATAGCGGTCGATGTGTGGAGTAATAGTAGTAGATGCAGGCAAGAGTCGGTCTACTAATCCTTGGACGTGATGCATATATACATGATATTTGCGTTGGATATTGTCATAATTATTTGCTCTTCTATCAACTGCCCAACAGTAATTTGTTTACCCATCGTATGCTATTTTCTCGAGAGAAGCCACTAGTGAAATCTATGGCCCCCGAGTCTATTTCCTATCATATTGTTTTCAGATCTATTATTCCAGAAACCCAAAATTACCTTGCTGCACTTTTTCTTTATTTATTTTATTTCGTGTTTTTGCTAGATCTATTTATCCAACCTCATACAATTTAATCTATCTCAATACTTAGGAGGGATTGACAACCCCTCTTAAGCGTTGGGTTGCAAGTATTTGTTATTTGTGTGCAGGTACTATTTACATAGTGTTGCTTGGTTCTCCTACTGTATTGATAACCTTGGCTTCATAACTAAGGGAAATACTTAATGTTGTTGTGCTGCATCATCCTCTCCTCTTCGGGGAAATACCAACGTAGATACAAGCAATCAAGACCACAAGACAACACAGCTCTGCTACTTCTTGTGCTTGTGTTGGTTTTCCCTTGAAGAGGAAAGGGTGATGCAGCAAAGTAGAGATAAGTATTCCCTCAGTTTGAGAACCAAGGTGTCAATCCAGTAGGAGGAACACACAAGTCACCAATGGTTGCACCTACACAAACAAACAAATACTTGCACCCAACACGATAAAGGGGTTGTCAATCCCTTCACGGTTACTTGGCAAGGATAAGATCTGATAGAGATAGGTATAAAAGATAAAAAAGTGCAAAATAAAGTAAATATAAATAAAGTGCAGCAAGGTATTTTTGGGTTTTTGGTTTTGTAGATCTGAAAATAATATGATAAAAGATAGACCCGGGGGCCATAGTTTTCACTAGAGGCTTCTTTCTTGAAAGAACGCATACGGTGGGTAAACAAATTATTGTTGAGCAATTGATAGAAAAGTGAATAATTATGACGACATCTAAGGCAATGATCATGAATATAGGCATCACGTCTGTGACAAGTAGACCGACTCCTGCCTGCATCTATTACTATTACTCCACACATCGACCGCTATCCAACATGCATCTAGTGTATTAAATTAACAAGAACGGAGTAGCGCCTTAAGCAAGATGACATGATGTAGAGGGATAGATCCAATCAATATGAATAAACCCCACCTTTTTATCCTTAATGGCAACAATACAAATACGTGTCATGTCCCCTTCTGTCACTGGGAATAAGCACCGCAAGATTGAACCCATTACAAAGCACCTCTCCCATGGCAAGAAAAATCAATCTAGTTGGCCAAACCAAATCAATAGATCGGAGAGAAATACAAAGCTATCTTAATCATGCATAAAAGAGTTCAGTTAAGACTCAAATAATATTCATAGATAATCTAATCATAAACCCACAATTCATCGAATCTCAACAAATGCACCGCAAAGAAGATTACATCGAATAGATCTCCAAGAACATCGAGGAGAACATTGTATTGAAGATCAAAGAGAGAGAAGAAGCCATCTAGCTACTATCTATGGACCCTTAGTTCCGTGGTAAACTACTCACACATCATCGGAAGGGCAACAAGGTTGGTGTAGAGGCCCTCCGTGATCGAATCCCCCTCCGGCAGAGTGTCAGAAAAGGCCCTAAGATGGGATCTCACAAGAACAGAAGCTTGCGGTGGCATAAAAGTATTTTTGGTGTGCCCTATGATGTACGGGGAATATTTGGGTATTTATAGAGCTGGAATTATGGTTAGAGGAGCCACGAGGGGGCCCACAAGCTCATAGGGCACGCCCCCCTAGGGTGCGCCTGGTGAGCTTGTGGCTCACCCGTGGGCCTTCTGGCCTCCTCCCGAAGCTTCGTGGTTGTCTTCTGGTCCAAGAAAAATCCTCAAAAAGTTTCGTTCCGTTTGGACTCCGTTTGGTATTGATTTACTGTAGAAGACAAAAACAAGGAAAAAAACAGCAACTGGCAATGGGCACTAGGTTAATCCCAAAAAATGATATAAAATAGCATAATAATGCATATAAAATATCCAAGATAGATAATATAATAGCATGGAACAATAAAAAATTATAGATACGTTGGAGACGTATCACGTGCCCGGACGTCTTGTGGGCCCCTCGTGCACCTTCCCGACTCCGTTTTCTTCCCGTGTACTTGTTTCGCAAGATAAAAATTCATTATATATACTACCCGATGTTTTGACCACTGTATCGCAAGTTTTCTCATGTTCTTGTTTTGAACTATTTTTCTGAGAGAAGAAGAAGAAGAAGAAGAAGACCAACCCACTATGTCTTCACAAGAATCTGACGGGGAGAGCTACATCTCTCGCTTCATCGCAAACCCCAAGGTCTACGGTGATGTTGATCCGTATGAGTGGCCAATAGATGAGGTGGAAGAAGCTGATCTGAAGCAGATAGAGTACTCAAGCGAAGAAGAAGAAGATGTTGCTCTTCTTCAACCAGGAGACATGCATGTGGAGTTAAAGAAATCAAGCCTCCCTAACATGATGAAAGACCCCAAGGTACAATTTACTCCTTTTCGTCGTGTGTAGGAAGATGACAGCAAGCTATGTCACAGGACCTGGGAGTTCGAACAGGAAATTTATAAATTGAAAGAGGAAAATCGCGTCCTCAAGTGGAAGGACAAGCTCACCACCTCATCACCACAATCACCAAAGAAGGAAACCTGAGTACACGGGTATGGGCACCACCCTTGGTTTCCAAGCTTGGGGAAGGTGCCCGGTATCGTATCACCATAAATTTTATCATCATTATCTATCTTAGTTCGATCCTTAGTTATTTCGTGATTTAGAAGAATAAAGTATTAGCATGAATTAGTTTCGAGTGCTTGTTTAGTGATTTACCTACCAATGTAATCATGTGTGTGAGAGTTATATAATAAAGAGTAGTTCGAGGTTTGATGCTTTACTTTGTTGTTTTAATCTTAGCAATGAAAAGAATAAAGAATAAAAGATCATATGCAAATCCCATGGGGAATAATGACTTCACATAGGAGAAGTATAATTGATAAAATTTATTAGAGATTAACAAACATAGCATTGGTCATTGATGCAATTCATGAAAGATTAATAAAGGAAGAGAGGCTTCACATATAAATACACTATCTTGGACATCTTTTACGATTGTCAGCCCCCATCAAATATTTCCGGCTTGACCAAATAGTTGATGTTGGACAAGAAAGACAACGTAATGAGTTATGTTTGCTTATATCACATAGAAGTTATACTGCCATGGATCCTCTAACATGTGGTGTTTGCTTATAATCTTTTGCTAGTAAAAACTTCGTACTAAGTAGAGATACTACTTGTTGATACCTTGTTTTATTGACTCGGTATTGGAACAAAAAAGAGTATCCTGCACCTATTTCCCTAGAGGTGACCCTGGGGTTTCGAACCCACGAGAGGAAGATTCCCTTGAAGCGATGGCCTCTAGCAAGCTTTTGTCAAAGTGTCAAATCCAGCTTTTGACCGGATCAGCAAGCAAACAGTAATTCAACACTTATAATAAAAAGAGGTACGGGTATGAGGTCTTATGCTTACAACCTTGTATTCGCGCGGGGATCAAATAGGATATTAATTTGTGTGTTGGAAGTCATCCATCGAGATGTGCTTGTTACGGATCGAAGTGGGGGATGTGTCCAAATAACATCTTGATCAGCATGAGCCCTGCATCAAGAATCAGTTATCCTACCGCAGGCCCTATCCATCGCGCGCGGTTGCCTCCATAATTAAGATAATGAAATCAGACTAGAGCTTTGGGCGTTTAATGACCACACCTCATTTATCCCCAAGGATATGATCCATGTTACCCTACTGAACCTTACTGTCACCAGTGTTCAGTATAACACTTCACAGTCTCCTTGCTCCTAGACTCACTGGTGATCAATCTCCATGATCCTGGGTACCTGCAGGGATGAAGATCGCGGACAAGACAAGAGACATCTTCACAGAACAATTTTATTTCACACATACGGGACGTTATGTCAAAGTCCTCCATTGATCCCTACAACAAATACCTTGGGTTGCAAGGCTCATGCCTCAACCCATAACTTATAGAGTTACTAACACATGGAGATCAGACGGCAAGAAGAAAACATTGAAGAACACATCTTGAGATTGATTGACTCCAATATGTCTTACAATGGATGCCTTGTGCGATGCATGATTACAAGTATGAACTAGATGGAAGAGCACTATGGTGGTGGTGGAGATGGCTATGGAAATGGCGGTGGCTAGGGTTTGCGGATGATGAAGAAGAGGTCCTGGATGCTGTGTTCGTCGCTCTCGTGCTCGTTCTGTGTTGACATTTTGACAGGGGCCCTTTAATAAAAGTTGTTTAGTTGGACGAGCTGCCTCGGAATCCACACCAAATGGGCGCTCATACGGGCGCTCGCGCCCGTATGGATCACCGTCTTTTATTCTGTTTCCACAGGGACGCCTCCTGTTGATCCTTCCCTTTTTAGCCCATTTCCTTTGGAAACACATCAAAGAGAGAATTTGTGGAATCCTTTGCATTCATTAGTCATTAGTGGCAATATCGAAGCGAATATCTCTTTTAAATGAATATCTTGGTTTAAACAAAGGTGAAATGAGTGTAAAAATATCACTCATCAACTTCCCCAATCTTAAACTTGATCGTCCTCTAGCAACATAAAGAGAAATCTGAATCATAAGGAACTCGGTTGTTTAAACCAAAATAACGAGAAGGTTTTAGTTCAGTTACGATCGGTATGCCTACATAGCCCTCCGCTTCTTGACCTGAAAACTTAGCATAGTTGAAGCGGTGGCATGGTTATAGTGCAAGTGTTAGTGAAGAAAAGATAATCAACACAAAGTTCTTGATCTACTAGATAAAACAACTTTGCAACACTCTATTCTATTTATTCTAGACAACACTTGCTTGTCGGGAATCCATCTAAGAGTTTTCTTTGATAGAGCCATTAAAACATAAGTTAGGGAGTGAAAAGCATGTAGTAAAATATGATGATCTAATGGTGATGCAAGTTCTCGGGAGCCGTTAGATCTGAGATCTAGCGGCTCACAGGAGGTCTGAATATATTTGCAAAAAAAACCTTAATGAGATTGGGAATTGCACACAATTAGTACAAAAACTACTCAAATGCCATTAGATCCCAGATCCAACGCCTCGAAGCTCGTACCATCGTAGCATCTAAGATGCAGGAGCACCTCATATTCTCTCATCTGTAAGAATATCACGTGCTACCACACCTTAGATTTTGTGGTGATACGAGCTCCTCAGAGCCGTTAGATCTGAGATCCAACAGCTCCTAGGTGGTCCGAATGGTTTTTGCAAAAAAGCCCTCAAAGAGTTTGGGAACTGCTCACAAGTACAAAGACTACTCAGATGCCATTGGATCTCTTATCAAACGCTCTCGAAGCTTGTATCACCATAGCATCCAAGCTACGAGAGAACCTATGTTCTCTCGCCAGGGAGAATATGAGGTGCTCCCACACCGTAGATTCTATGGCGATACGAGCTCTCGGGAGATCTAACGGCTCCCAGTAGGAGGTCTGAATGTTTTTGCAATATAGGCCTCAAAGAGTTTTGGAATTGCACAGAAGTACAAATACTATGCACATGACATTGGATCCCAGATCCAATGGCATAGAAGCTCGTATCACCGTAGCGGCTATGCTGCGGGGAGCACCTTATATTCTCATGTACGTGAGAATATCGGGTGCTCCCACACCTTAGATGCCACGGTGATATGAGCTCCTGGGAGCCGTTGGGTCCAAGATCCAGTGGCTCACAGGAGGTTTGAATGTTTTTTGCAAAAAACCCCTCAAAGAGTTTGGGAATTGTGCATAAGTACAAAGACTACTCACATGCCATTCGATATCAGATCCAACAATGTAGAATCTCGTACCACCGTAGCATCTAAGCCGCGGGGAGCACGTGATATTCTCCGCCGCTGTCACTTTTGTTCCTAAACTTGTAAAATAAATGTAACTGGTGCCGTAACTTGTTTAACCGTGCAAAGTGTTTATGCGAAAAATCCGTCGTACACAGAAATATTGGAATAACACACGAGGGTCCCAGTTGTCATGGAACAAATTTGGACCTAAATATAAAAAATTAGAAGGAAGAGATTCGAACCGGAAACCTAGACTACAAAGCGTACGTCGATAGCCAGAAATAGCAACTGTTGTTAGCTTTGTCGCATAACTTGATTTATACTGTATTACATTGAGTAGAGTAGAGGAAGTGACTCGTCAGCACGTGCATGAACGTTGACTCACTTACTGGCGGGTCCCATGTCTGCAAACTCTCTCTCCTCTCCATCTACAACCTTTAGACGCACGGGCAAACACGAAGGGCGGCGCGAGTTGGCCGTGGTGTTATTATTAACTAAAAAAATACTGGGAAAATAGATGAATCGCCTAGGAACAAGAGACCTCGTGGCTGGTCGAGACGGATCTAATCGCCTAGGAGCAAAATGAAGATGTGTGGCTAGTGGGGTGTTTTTGACCGACTGGCTGGGTCCCGAGTTCGAACCATAGCTACATCTCATATATTATTATACGCACATTTTCCTCCGTGCTGAGATGTGGCACAACCTACCGCATGGTTTCTGGGTCCTCCCCCATGGCGCGCATCCTTGATGAGATGTGGGGCTCCCTACCGCGCGGTTTCTGGGTCCTCCTCGGTCGTAGCACCAAAGTAAGTAATGAGTCGCCAAATCACAAAACCCCACCGTTCCCTCCGAGTGATGCGGCTTGAACTACGTTGGTATTTCCCCAAAGAGGAAGGGATGATGCAGCATAGCTACGGTAGGTATTTCCCTTAGTGATGAGACCAAGGTTATCGAACTAGTAGGAGAACCACGCAACACTATGTAACCGGTACCTGCACACAAAGAACAAATACTTGCAACCCGACGTGTAAGAGGGGTTGTCAATCCCTCCCGGGTAAAAAGATAGATAAAATTGTAGTAGATTGGATAAATAGATCTCGCGGAAACACGAAACAAAATAAATAACAAAAAATTGCAACAAGGTATTTTTGGGATTTTGGATTAATAGATCTAAAAATAAAAGCGAATAAAAATAGATCTCAAAGGCAAATATGACAAAGAATAGACCCGGGGGCCATAGATTTCACTAGTGGCTTCTCTCGAGAAAAATAACATACGGTGGGTAAACAAATTACTGTTGGGCAATTGATAGAACTTCAAATAATTATGCGATATCCAGGCAATGATCATTATATAGGCATCACGTCCAAGATTAGTAGACCGACTCCTGCCTGCATCTACTACTATTACTCCACACATCGACCGCTATCCAGCATGCATCTAGTGTATCAAGTTCATGGAGAAACGGAGTAATGCAATAAGAACGATGACATGATGTAGACAAGATCTATTCATGTAGGAATAGACCCCATCTTGTTATCCTTAATAGCAACGATACATACGTGTCATGTCCCCTTCTGTCACTGGGATTGAGCACCGTAAGATCGAACCCATCACAAAGCACATCTTCCCATGCCAAGAAAAATCGATCTAGTTGGCCTAACTAAACCAAAGATTCGAAGAAGAAATACGAGGCTATAAGTAATCATGCATATAAGAGATCAAAACTCAAATAACTTTCATGGATAAAATAGATCTGATCATAAACTCAAAGTTCATCGGATCCCAACAAACACACCGCAAAAAGAGTT
Source organism: Thinopyrum elongatum (assembly GCA_011799875.1). NCBI lineage: Eukaryota > Viridiplantae > Streptophyta > Magnoliopsida > Poales > Poaceae > Thinopyrum > Thinopyrum elongatum. The sequence continues at coordinate 102,787,950 of CM022300.1, read as the reverse complement.
ACATCAAATAGATCTCCAAGAGACCATTTTATTGAGAATCAAAAGAGAGAGAGAGGAAGCCATCTAGCTACTAACTGTGGACCCGTAGGTCTACAATGAACTACTCACGCATCATCGGAGAGGCACCAATGAGGATGATGAACCCCTCCGTGATGGTCTCTAGATTGGATCTGTGGTTTCTGGAACTTGCAGCGGCTGGAATTGTGTTTCATAGACTCCCCTAGGGTTTTTGAAATATTGGGGTATTTATAGAGCAAAGAGGCGGTGCGGGAGGCCACCGAGGTGCCCAGGTGGGTTGTGCCCCCCTCGGGGCACCCCTCTGGTACTTCTTTGGCCCATCTTGTGTCTTCTGGTCCAGAAAAAATCTCCAAAAGTTTTCGCTGTGTTTGGACTCCGTTTGGTATTGATTTTGTGCGAAGTAAAAAACAAGCAAAAAACAGCAACTGGCACTGGGCACTATGTCAATAGGTTAGTCCCAAAAAATGATATAAAGTTGCTATAAAATGATTGTAAAACATCCAAGATTGATAATATAATATCATGGAAGAATAAAAAATTATAGATACGTTGGAGACGTATCAGCATCCCCAAGCTTAATTCCTGCTCGTCCTCGAGTAGGTAAATGATAAAAACAGAATTTTTGATGTGGAATGCTGCCTAACATGTTCATCACATATTCTTTTCTTTTGTAGCATTGACATTTGGACTTTAATATGATTCAAAGCAATAGTCTAGTTTTGACATGAAGATTTCAATACTCAAGCATATCAACAAGCAACCATGTCTTTTCAAAATATAAACACTAAAGCAAGTTATCCCTAGCCCATTATCCTCAATCATTGATCCATTCATGAAACACACTCGCATATTAGCTACACCCAATGCTCAAGTACGATCATAGTGCCCCTTAGTTGGTGCTTTATAATAGAAGATGGAGACTCAAATAAAAATTGCATAAAGTAAATAGAAAGGCCCATTCGCAGAGGGAAGTAGGGATTTGTAGAGGTGCCAGAGCTCAAAGCGAAAAAGATAGAGATAAAACATTTTGGATGGCATGCTTTTCCTATCAACAAAAATGATCGAGTAGTTCCCAATACTTTCCATGCTAGATATATCATAGGCGGTTCCCAAACAGAAAATGAAGTTTATTCCTTTTTCCACCATACTTTCACATTCCACGGCTAACCGTATCCACGGGTGCCGTCCAAACCAACACTTTCCAAGGAATTTATTATTTGACAACATAAAGTAAATTCATTTTTCATTTCGGGACTAGGCATCCCTAATACCTTTGCCGTACTCTTGTGCAATGACAAATGAATAAACACTCATCTTGAGAATAACACATCTAGCATGGAAAAATATCAGCCACCCCTACCGTTTCATGAGCGGTACGAGCACACAAAAAGAAAATTTATTTTGAAGATTAGAGATGGCACATACAAATTTGCTTAGAACGACACTGAAATACCGCATATAGGTAGGTATAGTGGACTCATGTGGCAAAACTGGGTTTAAGAATTTTGGATGCACAAGTAGTAATCATACTTAGTACAAGTGAAGGCTATCAAAAGATTGAGAAGCATCCAACCAAGAAACGAAAAATCACATAAGCGAGCATTAAGCATAACTAACACCGAATAATGCACCACAAGTAGGATGTAATTTCATTGCATAACTATTGACTTTCATGCTTGCATAGGGAATCACAAACCTTAACATCAATATTCTTACTAAAGCATAATTACTCATTAACATGACTCACATATCATTATCAGCATATCGCAAAACTATTACAAGGAATCAAGTTTATTTTGTCCAATGATCTTCATGAAAGTTTTTATTATATCCCTCTTGAATATCTATCACTTTGGGACTAATTTCATATGTGGCTTTTGATACCTCAAACAAATCTAAGTGAGGAACATGAGCATAAAAATTTTCTTCTCTCAAAATAATATAAGTGAGGCATGAGAGAATTTCTTAAAAATTTACTAACTCTCAAATAAATCTAAGTGAAGCATGAGAGCATTTGTTCAAAAATACTAAAGCACACCATGCTTAAAAAGATATAAGTGAAGCACTAGAGCAATTCCATAGCTCAAAAAAATTAAGTGAAGCACATAGAGCAATTCTAACAAATCATAGCATAATTTTGGCTCTCTAAAATAGGTGTGTTCAGCAAGGATACTTGACTTAAACTTAAAAAGCAAAACAAGCAAAGACTCATATATTACAATACGCTCCAAGCAAAACTCATGATATGTGACGAATAAACATATAGTTCCAAGTAAAATACCGATGGTCGTTAGAAGAAAGAGGGGATGCCACTCGGGGGCATCCCCAAGCTTAGTTGCTTGTTCCTCTTTGGATAATAACTTGGGGTGCCATGGGCATCCCCAAGCTTAGGCTCTTCTTACTCCTTATTCCTTCATCCATCGCGATCTCACCCAAAACTTGAAAACTTCAATCACACAAAACTCAACAAAACCTTCGTGAGGTCCGTTAGTATAACCAAGCAAATTACTACTCTAAGTACTTTTGAAAACCCATTCATATTTTATTTTTGCATTATATCTACTGTATTCCAACTTTACTATGGCTTATACCCTCCAATACAAACCATAGATTCATCAAAATAAGCACACAACGCAAAGAAAACAGAATCTGTCAAAAACAGAATAGTCTGTAGCAATATGAAAACTTCAAATACTTATGTAACTCCAAAAATTCTGAAAAATTAGGAAAACATGGGAAATTTGTATATCAATCTTGTGTAAAAAATTCAGGATTTTATCGTGCTTCTGTGATTTTTAATAATTCTATGACTGACGCGCAAAGTTTCTGTTTTTCAACAAGATCAAATCAACTATCACCCAACATGATCCCAAAGGCTTTGGTTGGCACAAACACTAATTAAAATACAAAAAACACAATCATAACAGTAGAATAATTGTTCAAACACTCAAGAACATAAATAAAAATACAAAAATAAATTTTATTCATTGGGTTGCCTCCCAACAAGCGTTATCGTTTTATGCGCCTAGATAGGCATAATGCAAAGATCTAAGTGCTGTCATCTTTATTTCTAGATCCATAAGATGCTCTCATGATTGATTCATATGGTGGCTTAATTTTTGTTCTACGGAAGTATTCCATTCCCTTTCTTAGTGTAAATTGAAATTTAATATTGCCTTCTTTCATATCAATCACGGCACCAATAGTACGTAAAAACGGTCTACCAAGTATAATAGGACAAGACGGATTGCAATCAATATCAAGAACAATAAAGTCTATGGGCACATAATTCCTATTTGCAAGAATAAGAACATCATTAATTCTTCCCATAGGCTTTTTAATAGTAGAATCCGCCAAGTGCAAATTTAAAGAACACTCTTCGATGTTGGTAAGACCAAGCACATCACATAAAGATTTCAGAATTATAGAAACACTAGCACCCAAGTCACATAACGCAAAACACTCATAATTTTTAATCTTGACTTTGATAGTACGCTCCCATTCATCATGTAATTTTCTAGGGATTGAAATCTCTAATTCCAACTTCTCTTCCAAAGCTTTCATCATAGCATCAACGATATGTTTAGTAAAAGTTTTATTTTGTTCATAAGCATGGGGTGAATTTATCATGGATTGCAACAAAGAAATACAATCAATCAAAGAACAATTATCATAATTAAAGTCTTTGTAATCCAAAGAGTGGGCACATCACTAGTTAAAGTTTTGACCTCTCCAAACCCACTTTTATCAATTTTTTCAACAAGATTTTCACCCTTCAAATTATCGGGACGCCTTCTAGCTAAAGTTGACTCTTCTTCAGTCCCTTTATCATCAATCTTAATTTTACTAAACAACGAATCAATAGGAGAAACACCAATCATTTTAAGATCTTCATCATTTTTATGAAAGTAATCACTAGAAAAAGCTTTTTGTAAAAATTCTCTTTTAGCTCTAAGCATAGTGGTTCTTTTCTTACTTTCATCCATAGAAACATATAAAGTTTTAATTGATTCTTCAACCTTAGGCACAAAAAATTTCAACTTGACATTTTCTACGTCGTGAGAAATTCTAGCAATGCTTCTAGACATATCATCAATCTTATTCAACTTTTCTTCTATCTTATTGTTGAAAACTTTTTGTGCATTGATAAATTATTTAATATTATTCTCAAGATCAGAGGTGTTCCTATTATTATTATAAGAAGGATTAACATAGGAATTACCATAATTATTAGAGGACTTACTAGGAAAAGGCCTAGGATTAAAATTACCTTTATAAGCATTGTTATTGAAATTGTTTCGCGAGACAAAATTCACGTCTACGGAATCACTATTTTGCTCAATCAAAGTAGACAAAGGCACATCATTAAGATCGATAGGAGCACTTTTATTAGCAACCAATTTCATAAGAGCATCAACTTTTTCACTCAAAGTTGAGATTTCTTCAACCGAATTAACTTTCTTACTAGTAGGTGCTCTTTCGGTGTGCCATTGTGAATAATTTGCCATAATATTATCAAGCAATTTAGTAGCTTCACCCAAAGTAATTTCCATAAAAGTACCATCCGCGGTAGAATCTAAAAGATTTCTAGAAACAAAATTCAATCCCGCATAAAAAATTTGTATGATCATCCAAAGATTTAAACCATGAGTAGGACAATTTCTTACCATCAATTTCATTCTTTCCCAACATTGCGCAACATGTTCATTCTCAAGTTGCTTAAAATTCATCATTTGTGTCCTAAGGGAAATAATTTTCATGGGTGGAAAATACTTAGTAATAAAAGCATCCTTGCACTTATCCCAAGAATCAATACTATTGCGAGGCAAAGAAGAAAACCAAATTTTTGCATGATCTCGCAAAGAAAATGGGAATAATTTCAACTTCACAATATCATTGTCCACATCTTTTTTCTTTTTCATATCACATAATTCTACGAATGTGTTAAGATGGGATGCGGCATCCTCATTAGGAGTACCGAAAAATTGATCTTTCATAACGAGATTCAACAAAGCAACATTAATATCACAAGACTCCGCACTAGTGGCGGGAGGAGCAATCGGAGTGCTAATAAAATCATTGTTGTTGGTATTGGAGAAATCACACAACTTGGTGTTCTCTTGAGTCATCGTGACAACGCAAACAAGATTGCACTCAAAAACATATCTGACGTGAAAATGGTGAACGAAAAAGAGGGCGAATAAAACGGCAAATTTTTGTGAAGTGGGGGAGATGAAAATGAGAGGCAAATGGCAAATAATGTAAATTGTAAGGAGATGAGATTTGTGATTAGGAACCTGATAGGTGTTGATGATGTCTCCCCGGCAACGGCGCCAGAAACTCCTTTTGATGCGGCTTGAACTACGTCGGTATTTCCCCAAAGAGGAAGGGATGATGCAGCACAGCTACGGTAGGTATTTCCCTCAGTGATGAGACCAAGGTTATCGAACCAGTAGGAGAACCATGCAACACTATGTAAATGGTACCTGCACACAAATAACAAATACTTGCAACCCGACGTGTAAGAGGGGTTGTCAATCCCTCCCGGGTAAAAAGATAGATAAAATTGTAGTAGATTGGATAAATAGATCTCACGGAAACGCGAAACAAAATAAATAACAAAAAATTGCAGCAAGGTATTTTTGGGTTTTTGGATGAATAGATCTAAAAATAAAAGCGAATAAAAATATATCTCAAAGGCAAATATGATAAAGAATAGACCCGGGGGCCGTAGATTTCACTAGTGGCTTCTCTCAAGAAAAATAGCATACGGTGGGTAAACAAATTACTGTTGGGTAATTGATAGAACTTCAAATAATTATGACGATATCCAGGCAATGATCATTATATAGGCATCACGTCCAAGATTAGTAGACCGACTCCTGCCTGCATCTACTACTATTACTCCACACACCGACCGCTATCCAGCATGCATCTAGTTTATTAAGTTCATGGAGAAACGGAGTAATGCAATAAGAACGATGACATGATGTAGACAAGATCTATTCATGTAGGAATAGATCCCATCTTGTTATCCTTAATAGCAATGATACATACGTGTCATGTCCCCTTCTGTCACTAGGATTGAGCACCGTAAGATCGAACCCATCACAAAGCACCTCTTTCCATGCCAAGAAAAATCGATCTAGTTGGCCTAACTAAACCAAAGATTTGAAGAAGAAATACGAGGATATAAGTAATCATGCATATAAGAGATCAAAACTCAAATAACTTTCATGGATAAAATAGATCTGATCATAAACTCAAAGTTCATCGGATCCCAACAAACACACCGCAAAAAGAGTTACATCAAATAGATCTCCAAGAGACCATTGTATTGAGAATCAAAAGAGAGAGAGGAAGCCATCTAGCTACTAACTACGGACCTATAGGTGTACAATGAACTACTCACGCATGATCGGAGAGGCACCAATGAGGATGATGAACCCCTCTGTGATGGTGTCAAGATTGGATCTGTGGTTTCTGGAACTTGCGGCGGCTGGAATTATGTTTCGTCAACTCCCCAAGGGTTTTTGGAATATTGGGGTATTTATAGAGCAAAGAGGCGGTGCGGGAGGCCTCCGAGGTGGGCACAACCCACCAGGGCGCGCCTGGGCCCCCAGGCGCGCCCAGGTGGGTTGTGCCCCCTCGGGGCACCCCTCTGGTACTTCTTTGGCCCATCTTGTGTCTTTTGGTCCAAAAAAATCTCCAAAAAGTTTCACTGCGTTTGGACTCCGTTTGGTATTGATTTTTTGCGAAGTAAAAAACAAGCAAAAAATAGCAAGTGGCACTGGGCACTATGTCAATAGGTTATTCCCAAAAAATGATATAAAGTTGCTATAAAATGATTGTAAAACATCCAAGATTGATAATATAACAGCATGGAACAATAAAAAATTATAGATACGTTGGAGACGTATCACCGAGTACATCAATGAAGCATGGTGTCATGCATTTTCCCCTCCTTGCCGCTAGGTAAATCAAAATGTCCACCGCTGCATTGCTTTGGTCTTTGGGCGCGGCAGGAATATTTTTTTTACGGGAGCAGGGGCGGCAGGAATTAGTCATGATGACTCTGCCTGTAAAACTCCATAGCTCCCTGATGTGAAAAGGCATCGACTGGAGTTTCCCATGGTGAAAACCAAAAGATTTACCCCGCTCTCCGCTAGCTCCCTCCGCCTTCCCGTAGATTGCATTGCCTTTCAGCCATTTTGCCCCCTTTGCTTCCTTTCTGCATGCTTCTATCGGGTTCCATGGTGGCGCACTAGATCACGGAGTCTAAGGTGAGGCGCCTGACAGAGGAGCTACAAGCCAAGGATGTGGAGCTTAGGGCCAAGGACGTGGAACTTTGTGAGCTCAAGGAGGAGAAGAGTGCCATGCTCCTGCGTTATGAGCGGGAGTTCACAGAGCTTCAAAAGCGGCAGTATTCCACCACAAAGATGCTTGAGGCATAGGCGGCCAGGTTGCCCAGATGGCGAGCTAGCTGGAGCGCGAGCGAGCCGATCGTGACAAGGTCCAGGATCGCCTCAACCACTTGTTGGACCATGTTGCCACGTACATGTCACGGCTGCGCAATGCCTACCGTCATGCCAGCGTGACCATACCGGTTGTCGGGTTTAGCCCGTTCGACCACCCCATAGACTTCATCAAGCTGCGGCTTCCTGACCTGGTCTCCTTCTTCACCTATATCTCTGAGGAGCTGAACCGTCTCTTCGCGGTGGTGGGGGCAGCGCTGGACAAGGAGGGGGTGTGGGCGGTCGTCGCCGTTGTCGGGTGAATCCTCTCCGGGCTTCGTCACCGGAATCCATTTGTGCCATTGGACACCGTCTCTGATGAGCTAGCTCCCGTCGACCGGGAGCGGGCTCTGCGGATGGTGGCACCCTGCATCACCACCATCGTGCGCCTGAAGAAGCAGAGGGACTTCGGTCCTATTTAGGTGTCCTCTGCATGGGCATGTCACGGCTTAACATGACCGTTGGATCAAACTCAGACGATCCACATCAGTCATTGTAGCACAAAGGACTATAGATGAGTGCTTCATATGGTTCCCGTTGGTCGAGTACTGTAGAAGTGTACTCTCCGTGCACTGTAGCCCGAGTACTGTTGACATTGATTTAACCGTTCATTCTTGATTGGACAGTCAGAGAAAGGGGCATGTTACAATACTGTTCATAGTTGACATGCACACAACATGTCACTGGATGTCAATCCTTCGAAGACACCATTCCGAAGCGGCTGCCACCTCCATCCCTTGATTCTAGTTCTCTGGTTGCCTTGTCTGCTAAAACTAATATTACACCACAGGTCGCCTGTACGCCGAGGTAGCACCGGATGGGAGGCACGTACACGCAGGAGACCCACCCAGGACTGTATTCACGAATACTACCCGCGATGTAAACCAAAAGTATGTTGAAACACTCACAATAATATCCCTCACAACAGATTTATTTTTAATCAGTTACTTTTCTTCGGGTGGGTATAATTAGTTTACTATACATCATTTTTTATCGTCATATCTTACTACACTAACAACAAGATAAGACTGTCGTATGAACTGCTGCACATGCCTAGTAGTAGGAGTACTAGTACCGTAAGTTCAGGTGGTTGCCCTGTTTCGCACTCCTCCATCGTAAGAGTGGAAACGCTTGCTGTAATAAAAAAATGATTTTAAGAAATAGTGGAGATGCTCTACCACGCGGATCCTCCTCCACAGTCGTCGGGAACCTTGCTACTCATTTTCGCTAACATGTGGGACAACTAGCATCGGGGTCCACTTGCCATGCACCAAATTACTCCATACTAGAGTGCAGAACTGCACGGTAGACTTACCACGGTTGTAGTGCCGCAGTAATGCCCAATGAGCCATCAAATCACAAAACCCCACCTTTACAACAGTAAGTTGGATGGACGAAGGAACCATCATTTCACTCTTCTCCCTCGTCTTCCTCTCTTGAAGAAAACCCCAACTCGCTTCTCCCTCATATTGTTCGTCATTTCTTCAACAAAACCCTAACTCGCTTCTGCCATTGTTCTTCTCTCCCAAAGAAGGAAAGGTGAGCGCATCAATGGTGTTGCTATACTTCTGCTCCCATCATCTTTTGCAACCCTGTGACCGATCCTAACTCCCTCTCCGTTCTTCTTTTGGGTTCATGATTATGGTTTTTTTTTCTATTTGACAGTTTCTTGATGGACCCTAGAGCATCGGCCAAAGTGATGTCTATGGCTCTGGTCAAAACCGTCGGGGCTCAGATACCAAAGAAGCGCAAGCACCCCGCCGAAATGGCCACAGACAAGCTCAAGGCCATTGCCTTGGCCAAGACCACCTCTCCGGGATCCCTCGTTAAGTCGGTCGACGTAATATCTCTTGTTGATCATCTTTGTGGTGATCTTGATTGTGTTTTTTGATCTAAATTGCAAAGTGCTTGCTAATATGCGAGGTTTGTGTAATGTACCTGTAGTACTAGTAGTATAACTTTCTGGGCGATCTTGCATGTGATTTTTGTGTGCCAATTGACGGTTCTAAATGGCTCTTTTGACCAAAACATGCGAGAGGTTGACATGCATATGATTTTTGCACATAACACTGATTTCTTATAGATTACTTTCAACTAGCTTATGAACATCAATGCTAGTTGTAGGAAATGCAAGATTTTAGTTCTCATGCCTTGTAAGAGAATATAGTAGCCTCAGTAACCTGTGTTATGTATATTATAAGTAATCCCTCTGTTCACAAATATAAGATGTTCTAACTTTTTTGTGTATCTAATGTAGACATGTTTTAGTGTCTTTTTTCACTCATTTATGTGCTTCTATGTAGTCTTATATGGAGTAAAATATCGAAAATCATCTTATATTTGTGAAGGGAGGCAGTAATAAAATATTGGTTTATGTTTGAATTAGAACCAGGTCCACAGTGGAGATGAAGTTCTCAAAGTCATGTTGTGTGAACTGGAAGACCTGAGGATGTGCACTACTAAACTATCCAGTTGTCGTGTCCTTGTAGCCGCTTGCCGCGAACAAGTGTTTTCGTGTAGCATTGTTTTCAGGCGTGTTCTCGAGGGTGTACTTCACAACAACAATTTTGTAGTTGTGCCTTCCATTACGAAGGATGTGGTTCTTGTAAAGTGATACGTCTCCAATGTATCTATAATTTATGAAGTATTCATGCCATGTTTACAACAATTTTATATGGTTTTGGAATGATTCGAATAGAACTAACCCGGACTGACGCTGTTTTCAGCAGAACTATCATGGTGGTGTTTTTTGTGCAGAAATAAAAGTTCTCGGAATTGGATGAAACTTTTTGATGATTTTTTTGGAAGAAAAGAGAAATAATGAAGCAAAGAACCACCAGAGGGGGCCACTGCTGCCCATAAGACACCAGGGCGCGCCAGCCCCCCCTGGCGCGCCCTGGTGGGTGGTGGGCCCCTGAGGCACATCTTTGCGTGATTCCAACGCTGAAAAATCCTATATATTCAGAAACCCCCGAAAGTTAACCTAGATCAGAAGTTCCACCGCCGCAAGCCTATGTAGATACGAAAAATCAATCTAGACCCCGTTTCGGCACCCTGCCGGAGGGGGGAATCATCACCGGTGGCCATCTTCATCATCCCGGCGGCCACCATGATGAGGAGGGAGTAGTCCACCCTCGGGGCTAAGGGTTTGTAGCAGTAGCTATGTGTTTAATCTCTCTCTCTCTCATGTTCTTGATTTGACACGATCTTGATGTATCGCGAGCTTTGTTAATATAGTTGGATCATATGGTGTTTTCCCCTCTCTATCTTGTTGTGATGAATTGAGTTTTCCCTTTGAGATTTCGTTATTATCGGATTGAATACTTTTATGGATTTGAGAGCACTTGATGTATGTCTTGCTATGAATACCCGTGGTGACAATGGGGTATCACACTGGTACCGTAGCGTGCTATACAAATAGTTTTTAACCCCTTTCCGCCACGGCATTCTGAACCGTCGCCAGGTGAGTGACTGCGATAGGGGGGTCCTTCCCACACGACCCAGAAACCGTCGAGGATAGGCGAGCGGCTACTGATGATCGCCATAGAATAAATGTATGAGAAGTCACCCCAGTCCCACACGTTACGTCTCGATTTTACGTTTCTGATCCGAGAGACATCCCAAACGATTACGCCGCTATAGTCGTGTGAAAAAGGTGGACATCAACATTTAATCTACCGATATGTATGCGATAGGTACGTTATCGCAGACGGTTCAAGAATGTAAAATGTGTGCGGTGCCTCTACTAACGCCAACGTGTCCATTTTCATAATTGTGTGCGATAGGTATTCCTTTCACACACGCACACAGGTTTGAAACGTTTGTCGTATCACCATGAATCTCACACACATATGAGACGAAACCGTGTGTGCGTTCGTCGGGCATCGCAAATGTTTCACGTCAAAGAACCGTATGTTCTCTATTTTTCATCGCACACGCTGTTTTCTTTCTAACCGTGTGCATGTTATTTTATTCGCTCTTGTTTAATTTTATTTTTCCCTGTAATTTATTTTTCGAATTGGAAATTTTGAAATATGAAATGTGGAATTCAAATTCTCAACACAATGGTTCAACAACCAATCCATAAATAAAATTCTCAATACAATATGTTCAGTAATTACAGGATTAGACATCAATTAACTATGATGAACCACAATATTTAGAGGCGGTAAAGGTGAAGAGACAAGTGTAAATCATTTTGGCTGCCGATGGTGTTGAAGCGGAATGCCCAAAATGTGCCCTCCTGCATGCCATAGGCACGAACAACTTTTGTCCAACCCCTTGTGACGATCGCCCGCCCATCCTTCACCGCCTTTAGGAAGACTTCTAGAGCATTATCATGGTAGCATGAATTATATACTTTAACCTTAGTTGCCTCCACTCCGGTCATGTAGTTTGCAATGTAATCATCAGTAAATAGCTTCGGAAACCACTGAAAAGAGAAAAATTTCAGATACTGAGGTCTAATAGAGTAACTTGTTGTGGGAAGGGGGGAAAGGCAACACATTACTTACCATCCTAAAGTTCACTGTTGTCTTGGACAAAGTGTAAATAAAGAGCTTAATTCCCACCACCCATTTCTTTCGCCTAACAATCTTTCTTAGTTTCCTCACTTGACGCTTGTTCATGAATATCTCATTGCCCCATACGTAAAAGGGATCAAAGCATGGATCAGTACCACTCATATATGTATCTGCAAGCAACCAGTAAATGTTAGAAGCTAAACTGAGATTGCACAAATGATGTAAAATACAACTACGTACGTTCCTAAGTACAAGTATTTTTAGATATTTCAATATGAACTACATACGGATGTATATAGAATTATAGACATAGTTTAGATTAGAATCTAGATTCACTCATTTTGCTCCGTATGTAGTCTTTATTGGAATCTCTAAAAATACTTATATTTAGGAACAGATGGTGTATAAGACATGGGATGCAGCTAACCTCGACGGCAAACAACACGATCGCCCATTGTAGCCCTATGTAAGTACATGGAAAGCCAATGTTAACTACAACAGGGTTAACATCCACCAAAAATAGCAAATGGTAATAAAATGGCAGCATCTGTAGTGATATCTTCATTGTGAAAGAGTAGCACGGTAGCAAAGGGATGGATTAAAAAATGGATAGAATTGTTTACTGCAACTGACAACCTAGTATAGCCATTGAAACTGGTACTGATTGAAATGAAATTGTCAGAGTTAAACATCGCAAGGCAGGTGCTACTAGAGCAGAGAATGGCCCTGTTGTCTATAAAAAGGTCGGGAAAATAGATAAGACGGGCTAGGTGCTACTACAACATGCTTAATACATGAACCGTACAAAACATGGCCATTACAACTGGTATTGGTAAGATTCAACTGTTGAGTTCATACTTGGTAAGTCCTGAGGGGTAGTGGCTGGGGCACTTCATATGGACAAGAGCCCACCCCAAGTTGGTCGCAGCGGTGGCGAGGTGTTCCTCCGGGTCGAAGAGTGGATCAGTGTCGCCGACATGTGTACCTACAAGAAGCAAGTAAATGTTAGAAGCCAAACTGCAATTGCACAAATAATGTAAAATACTGTAAGACATGGGATACAGCTAACCTCGACGGCAAACAATAGCATCGCCCATTATGGCCCTGCGTAAGTACATGGAAAGGCATGTTAAGTACAACAGGGTTAGCATCCACTAAAAATAGCAAATGGGCAGCATCTCTAGTATATCTTCATTGCGGAGAGTAGCACGGTAGCAAAGGGACAGATTAAGAAATGGATACAACTGTTAATTGCAACAGGCTTAACAGCATCCTAAGTCATGTTTTGTAAGTTTGTAGCCATTGAAATACAACTGTTAAAAAATGGATACAACTGTTAATTGCAACAGACTTAATAGCCATTGAAACCGGTACTGATAAAAATGCAATTGGCAGAGTTAAACATCGCAAGGCAGGTGCTGCTAGAGCAGAGAATGGCTCAGTTGTCTATAAAAAGGTAGGAAAAATCGCTAAAACGTGTTAGGCATGTTGACTACAACATGCTTAATACATCAACCGTACAAAACATAGCCATTAATTGCAACTGGTATTGGTAAGATTGAACTGGTGAGTTCATACTTGGTAAGTCCTAAGAGGTAGTTGCTGGGGCACTTCATCTTGGCCAGAGCCCACCCAAAGTCAGCGGCGGCGCAGGCGAGCTGTTCCTCCGGGTCGAAGCGTGGATCAGTGCCGCTGACATGTGTACCTACAGGCAACCAGTAAATGTTAGAAGTTAAACTGCAATTGCACAAATGATGTGAAATATTGTAAGGCATGGGATGCAGCTAACCTCGACGGCAAACAACAACATCGCCCGTTATGACCCTGCGTAAGTACATGGACAGGCATGTTAAGTACAACAGGGTTAGCATCCACCAAAAATAGCAAATGGGCAGCATCTCCAGTGATATCCTGAGTCATGTATTGTAAGTTTGTTGCTGGTATTGGTGAAATTGAGCTGGATAGTTAATACTTGAACATCACACAGTGTGCAGTACTGGAATAAACAAGGCACGAACATGCTTAATACATGAACCGTACAAAACATAGCCATTGCAAGTGGTATTGGTAAGATTGAGCTGGTAAGATCATACCTGGTAAGTCCTGAGAGGTAGTCGCTGGGGCACTTCATCTGGGCTAGAGCCTGCACCAAGTCGGCGGTGGCGGAGGCGAGGTGTTCCTTCGGGTCAACACGCCAGCGACCATCGCGCCATCGACCGCCATCAGCTCCTCGACCTCCACGTGATATGTGGTTGGGCTAGCACGGCGATGCTCTGGAGGTAGGGCGGTGGGGATTTGGAGGCATGAGGATGTTTCGCAGGCACCATTTAAGCAATCAGGCCTCGGTGGGTTACCTGACTAGATCGACGATGCTCGGGCAGAGCGTAGATTTGGTTGAAGCTGTGGTTGTGGCGGCGGCGGTTTGAGCTACTGGAAGGGGGGAGGATGGGGGGAGGGGGTGGAGATACTGAGGAAATTTGATGGGTGGGGATGTGGTGGGAGGAATAAATTCTGAAATCACGCGCCTAATGAAAATTTCGCTGCAAAACTTGAAACTTGGGCGGGGGAAACACACAACGCAGACGAAGCGCGTAAAATACTCGTGTGTGACAAAAGAGAAAATTGGCAGATCCCGTCTAAAAAAACACGTGTAGTTGATTTTTTCGGTCAATGGTACGCTTCGTTTATTAGGAAACATCGCACAGGTAACTGACTTATGGATCATTAACGCAAAAAAAGCACACGGGTACGCCATAGAAACCGTGTGTTTTGTGATCTTCTAATAATTCTTATATCTATTAGCATCTCCAACCGCACCTAATTTCAAAAATCTCTTTCATTGTATCAGGATTATTCAATGTACATGAACGAGGCAAGGTGACACCCGATGAACAATCATCGGTTTATGAAATGCAATCAAGTGTTAACCTGCCTCGCTCGCATAGCCAGATTTGATCCTATGCAACAAGAGAGAAGCTTGCTGCCATCAGCCGGTGCGGCAATTTAAGCCGGTGCGCAGCCAACTCGCGCGGCGAAGTGGGACTAAAAACCAGGTGCGACCAGCTCTAGTCTCCGGTGGCTGTGGGCGGACGTTTCGGGAGTATTTAGGGCCGGGGTGCGGCTACAAAATTTCAGTGAACACATGCTAATCAACGCTCAAAGCCCTCAAAGGATGCGCTTACCGACATTGTCCGTTAATAATAGATAGTACCAACTTAAAGTACTACTGGTATATTGCTCTAAAACTAGTACGTATGTAGTACTGGTAGATGCTCGTAATTAATTATACAAACTTACGGGCGACACACACACTAACTACTTCTCACATGCTGCCATCGAGGCATGCTAGCCAGACGCCATCGTTCTCCTTCCCGGCCTTGTAGGCGTTAGCCCAGCATGCTTCGATCTCCGCCAAGCTCTCCTCGGCACGGCGTGCGGCCTCTTCTTTCTTGCAGCGGCTGGACTCTCTTTTCTTGAGTACTTTCTGCCTTTTTTGCTCCTTCTGTGCGGCTTTGGCCGTCTCTAGATCCACCGCCCATTCGGCCATGGCAGCATCAAAGTCCGCCCACGTACTTGTGCGGCCACCGGTGGCGATGAAATCGGTGCGGCGAGATGCCATCGCTTCCTTACCATGTGTGCGGTCGCGGGCCGTGAGGAACACGACGCGGCGGGATGCCATCGCTTCCTTACCAGTTACTGTGCACCGCGGTGCCATGAATGACGCTTGGAGAGAGCTCTGGGACGGAGTGGCCAGACAGCCGTACAGTGCGGTGGTTTTTAAGAGCTCAACGACAAACGACGAAGAAAATTTGGCTTCCCTTACAATCTTGCTCATTCATTATCGCACACGGTTCATCTCCGTCGCCTCCGGAAACAGTGTGCGCTGAGCCTATTGTGTGTTGCGTTATGATTAGCCGAAACCCCAGCCACGCGGATCGCGCGTGTGCACCGTAGGATGCACCGCGATCGAACGGCAATCCACGTCCCTCACATCACACCCGTGTAGTTGTAGCTGGATTGGATTTATATGTGCTAAATGCCTAGAAAATGCACATAATCCCCTAAATATGGTAAATGAGCCCGGAAAAATGCCAAATTTGAACACGGTGATTTGCAGGGTCTATGTTCATCGTAGAAAAAAAGTCAAGGGCAAAGAACGAAGAAAATTTGGATTCCCCTTCAATCTTGGTGATTTCCCTCTCGAAAGCATGGAACTTCCTCGGTGATGGTTCGATTTATGAAGGGCATGCATGACGACATAAAGCCAAACCTTCTCAAATTTTTACCAGGGCATAGTGAGGCCATACCATGGCACCATGGCAGGTGTCATGTTTTTCAAGCATTTATTTCATTTTTCTATAGTTGAAAACCCAATAAACAAACGTTTGTGGTTGACTATTGCCACACATTTCATCGAAATATCTGCCCATTCCTTGTAAGAGGCATGAGAATTTACTAAATGGCACGAGCATGGTTTTCCAGGCCGTTCTTGTGCACCCTTTCATGCACCGATTGTTTGAACTTGAATTATGTGCATTAATGCCTAGAAAATGCACATAATCCCCTAAATATGGTAAATGAACCTGGAAAAGTGCCAAATTTGAACATGGTGTTTTGCAGGGTGTATGTTCATCGTAGAAAAAAAACTCATGGACAAAGGATAAAGAAAATTTGGATTCCCCTTCAATCTTGGTGATTTCCCCCTCGAAACCATGAAACTTCCTCGGTGATGGTTCGATTTATGAAAGGCGTGCATGACGACATAAGGCAAACATTCTCAAATTTTTACCAGGGCACAGTGAGGCCATACCATGGCACCACGGCAAGCGTCATGTTTTCCAAGCATGTATTTAATTTTTCTGTAGTTGTTAACCCAATAAACGACGCGTTTGTGGTTGACTATTGCCACACATTTCCTTGAAATCTCTGCCCATTCCTTGTAAAAAGCATGAGAATTTACTAAATAGCACGAGCTTGGTTTTCC
Organism: Thinopyrum elongatum; assembly: GCA_011799875.1. Taxonomy (NCBI): domain Eukaryota; kingdom Viridiplantae; phylum Streptophyta; class Magnoliopsida; order Poales; family Poaceae; genus Thinopyrum; species Thinopyrum elongatum. The sequence goes on along the minus strand of CM022300.1, from coordinate 102,770,911 downwards.
AGACTGTTCTTGTGCACCTTTTCATGCACCAATTATTCGAATTTGAATTATGTGCATTAATGCCTAGAAAATGCACATAATCTCCTAAATATGGTAAATGAGCCCGGAAAATGCCAAATTTGAACACGTTGCATTAGAGGGGGTATGTTGATCATTGAAAAAAAACTGAATGACAAACTAGGACGGAAATTTGGATTCCCCTTCAATCTTGGTGATTTCCCCCTCGAAACCATGAAACTTCCTCGGTGATGGTTCGATTTATGAAGGGCGTGCATGACAACATAAACCAAACCTTCTCAGCTTTTTACCAGGGCACGATGAGGCCATACCATGGCACCATGCCAGGCGTCATGTTTTTCAAGCACGTATTTTATTTTTCTATAGTTGATAACCCAGTAAACGACGCGTTTGTGGTTGACTATTGCCACACATTCCCTTGAAATCTCTGCCCATTCCTTGTAAAAGGCATGAGAATTTCCTAAATACCACGAGCATGGTTTTCCAGACTGTTCTTGTGCACCTTTTCATGCACCGATTGTTCGAATTTGAATTATGTGGATTAATGCCTAGAAAATGCACATAACCCCCTAAATATGGTAAATGAGCCCAGAAAAATGCCAAATTTGAACACGTTGCATTGGAGGGGGTATGTTGACTGTAGAAAAAAACTGAATGACAAACTAGGAAGGAAATTTGGATTCCCGGCCCCTTCAATCTTGGTGATTTCCCCATCGAAACCATGAAACTTCCTCGGTGATGGTTTGATTTATGAAGGGCGTGCACGACGACATAAGCCAAACCTTCTCAAATTTTTACCAGGGCACAGTGAGGCCATACTATGGCACGATGCCAGCCGTCATGTTTTTCAAGCATGTATTTCATTTTTCTACAGTTGAAAAACCAATAAATGACGCGTTTGTGGTTGACTATTGCCACACATTTCCGTGAAATCTCTTCCCATTCCTTGTAAAAGGCATGAGAATTTACTAAATAGCACGAGCATGGTTTTCTAGACCGTTCTTGTGCACCTTTTCATGCACCGATTGTTTGAATTTGAATTATGTGCATTAATGCCTAGAAAATGCACATAATCCCCTAAATATGGTAAATGAACCCAGAAAAGTGCCAAATTTGAACACGGTGATTTGCAGGGTTTATGTTCATCGTAGAAAAAACTCATGGACAAAGGACAAAGGAAATTTGGATTCCCCTTCAATCTCGGTGATTTACTATCGCACACGATTCATCTCCGTCGCCTCTGCGAACCGTGTGTGTTCACCCACACATGCAAAAGGAAAAAAGAAAACCCTCGCCCACTTCGTCCCCACCCACTAGCCGCAGACTCCTCTGCAACTCTGCACCTCATCAACTTCTATCACGGCGGCCACCCTAAGCTCGACGGCTGTCACCGGCGGGCGGAGGTCGCGCTCCAAACGGCATGGGATTTCGCCCCTACCGCTTGCCGCCGCCTATCTGCACCGACTTGCACCGACATTCTAGAATCTGGTCGATTGGGGTTTTCTGCGGGATTGGGCCGGAGATTTTTCTCATGGAGAAGGTAATCAATTTAGCGAAATATTCACTCATCTCTTATCGTAGTCCGTCCGTCGCTGTTAATCAACCGGCAGAAATCGCCGTGGATTCATTTTTCTTCTAGCTGATTTGAGGGTTTTCATTCATGTGTCCATAGTGCAAGCACAAATCGGGCAAGTGTGGTCGCGGCCAGTCGGAAATGAAGTTCTATCTCACCATTCCGGATGACTTCAGGGAGCGCTCGGTATGTTCAATCTCACCCTACCACGGTCGGCATGGCCTAAATTTGTGAACATATACCGTCTATTGCTACATTTGGATAAAAGGTACGGTGCCACGTGCAGCATAGATGTCGAAGCCAATTTTTTCCCCTATATTAGGCAAATTTATGATGTATTATTCATTCAGTTACTCTCATATTTGCATCAAATCTTTGTTACATTATCTATTTTTAATTATATATTTTAGTACTTTGCTTTCAGCTATATATTGATCTGTTCTATCAGTTACTCCCATATTTGCATCTTGCTCTGTTACTTCAATATATCTAATTTACGATCTTAATTTTCATTTCAAGCAGTACATCCCTTGCTTTGCAAGAACAGGAGTAGAAGGAAATCTTGGGATTTACTTTGTTGATGACTCCATGGATGTCATATTGACAACGCAGCATGGATTTACAATGACAGTTAGCGTAAAACTTGATAAAGATGGTCACTCCTATTTTGATGCGGAACTTTGGAGAAAAATGTCTAAGTGTTATGAACTGAAAGCTGGCAATAAAATTCTAGTGTGTGCACCACAGCCTGGTCTAATTAACATGGATGTTTACTTCCCCAACGTCATCAGCCGATCAAAGACTGATCGAGGTTAGTGTCCTTTCAACTTTCTCCATGCTGGCATATTACTTAGCAAAATTGGGGTATTTGTTCTGACTAATTGATCACTATTTAAGCAACCAATTGTGATTTCATTTTCTGACTCCGTTCCTAGGCAGTAACAAATTTTATTTACCAATTTATGCGCACTATATATTCTTGTGCCATGTTCTGAATAAATAATACCTTTCCACCTTTTAAGCATGATATGTTGGATGCATAGTTAACAATCTGTATGTTACTAAGCGTACCAAATTTCACTGGAAGGACTTGAAGCATGTCATAAAATTTGTTGATAATCTGACAGAGATAGCACAGCATATGAACGCTGGATTTTGGATGGGATTAATTATACCTATGGTGCACACATTGAACAAGACCAATTGTGTGCACAAAACGCTGGTACAAAGTCTTATTTTTATGTTGATGCTCATAAACTATATATATCTTCAACGATATGTTATAATTGGTTTTTATTCTACATTTCAACAGAAATTGCCCGCTGTAGCTGTTCCTGGATCGATTTCCCGGCGTGGTCAAATTACACTTGTGCCTGCTAATAACGCCAAAGTGATTGCAAGGTACTGCATTTCCCACAAAAATGGATCCATTCAAATTAACAAGTTCTCGCTTGTCGTGGCAATGCATCCATATTGGAAAACTGGAGACATTGTTCTACTCATGCTCTACCAAGGCACAGGAGGGTTCTTCCTTTTCATTGTCGAGATGCCGAGTCGCCGTGATCAAGCTGCTTCTAGCGGATAGTTGTGGTTGTTGGCCCTCGGCCTCTTAAAATGTGCTAGCTGTTACTATGTATAGTACGTAGATATGGACCATATGGTTGTTGGCCCTCAGCCTCTTAAAATGTGATAGTTGTTACTATGTTAAGTATGTAGATATGGACCATATGGTTGTCAAAACCGTGTTATGAAGATCCTCCTTTTGTCGAATAGTGTAACCACTATATATATGTTACTCAAATGCTGTTAGCCAAGTTCTTAAATTTTCATGAAAAGTATTAGTATCGTACACAGTTCATTGAGTTTAAGCGTGTCCCCGGTAGAGTGGTAGAGTAGAGGACGTCCATATTTTGGACGTGGCGATCAGCACCGATGTCCAGAAGGCATTTGCATATTAATTGTCCATATTGCAAATTCACACACGTATTAACATAAGGAAACGTATGTGTAACTTACTAATCATCGCACACGAGTACTCGCAGACGCATCGTGTGCGATACTCCTAGCCACCGCAAGCAACTAGTTTGCATTTTTCAAAGTTTTTTGTACACATAGAATCGCACATGAATTAATTGTAGTAACCGTCTGTGTTATAATTTCTCGTCGCAAACAATTCATCCGAGTGGGCAGTTTGTCGCGTATCACACACATCTTGTTTATACGACTTGTTTGTGTTCTTTTGGCTCATCGCAAGCAGTTCATCTATGTGAACTGTATGCCGCATATCACTCACATCTTGTTAAGTTGAACCGTTTATGTTCTATTCCCTAATCGAAAACAGTTCATCCGAGTGAACCGTATGCCGTATATCACACACACCTTGATCTAGCTAACCATTTCTGTTGCATTCCCTAATAGCAAACAGTTCATCTGAGCGAATTGTATGCCGTATATCGCACACACCTTGATATGGCTGCCCGTTTCTGTTGTTCTGTCTCATCGCAAACAGTTCCTATGGATCAACCGTATGCCCTGCATCGCACATGCAACTAAAATCTGAACCGTGTTTGATGTCTCCGCCATCGCAAACGTTTTGCATCTTTTTTGACGGGTTTTTTACATCACCGTTTGTGATTAATGCATCGCACACAGTTTCGTCAAAGGGTCTCTAATCATAGTGTCACGTTAGCAGCATCCTGCAGTAATGTCATATTGATTCACTTGATATATGATTTGGCACTCAACTCATGGATTCCCAAGGTGACATTGGGGTAATCTATGCATAGGGGTTGATGTACGTTCTCGTCTTTGTTTCTCCGGTAGAAATCTTGGGGAACTCTTTGAGGTTCTTTGTGTTGGATTGAGTATTATGAATCTGAAATTGTTTGATGCATATCATATAATCAACTCACGGATACTCGTGGTGATAGTGGAGTATCTAGGTGACATTAGAGTTGGTTGATGTGTATCATATTGTGTTATTTCAGTACGAACTCTTAGATAGATCGATCAGAAAGGATAACTTGGTGTTATTTTAGTATGAACTCTTGGATAGATCGATCAGAAAGGATAACTTTGAGGTGGTTTCGTACCCTACAAACAATTTTGTCTTATGTTCTCCGCTAGATAAGAACTTTGGAGTGATTCTTCATCGCACGTTGAGGGATGGTTATATGACCCAATTATATTAGCATTGTTGAGAGATTGCACTAGCAAAAGTACGGACCCTAGGCCTTGTTTCTAAGCATTGCAATACCATTTGTTCTCACTTTTTCTACTTGCTACCTTGTTGTTTTTTATTGTTACTATTACCAAAATCAATATCTACTACCATTACTACACTTGTATCACCATCTCTTCGCAGAACTAGTGCACCTATACAAATTACCATTGTATTTGGTGTGTTGGGGACACAAGAGACTTTTTATTATTTGGCTGCAGGGTTGTTTGAGAGAGACCATCTTCATCCTATGCCTCCCACAGATTGATAAACCTTAGGTCATCCACTTGAGGGAAAATTGCTACTGTCCTACAAAACTCTGCGCTTGGAGGCCCAACATGAGTCTACAAGAATAAAGTTGCGTAGTAGACATCAAGCTCTTTTCTGGCGCCGTTGCCGGGGAGGTGAGTGCTTGAAGGTATATCTTTAGATCTTGCAATTGAATCTTTTAGTTTCTTGTTTTATCACTAGTTTGGTTTATAAAAGAAAACTACAAAAAAATGGAATTGAGGTGGTCTCATATTGTTCATCTTTATCATGTCTTTCTTGAAAATGATGGAAATTAAAATTGTGCTCAATTGATAGAATAAGAATTCAATAAAATGATTGGCATAAATGATATGCATGATTGCAATGTTGTTAGTATGAATTCTATGAATATCCAAAATGCTAATGATGATTGCACAAGTCATGACAAAAATATTTCTTATGAGCATGCCAATTTTTCTGGAGTGGGAAGGCTTTGTGAAGACATGCCTTATAGGGATGATAGATTTTGTAAGAAGCATTAAACATGATAGAACCAATTTTTTGCTCAAAGTGATAGATGAATTTGCTAAAAAATTATGTTCTCTTTATCCTATTACTTGTGAACTTTGAAATACAGTTGGCCACCTTAATTTCCAATGCATGCTTTTTCATGATCGAATCGTGTCCAAATATTGCAATAACTTGATCACCCTTAAACTTTATAATGAACTTTGTTTATTTTTTGGGGTGTGAAGAATTGTCACATAAAAATGGTTCGTTTAAAGCATTCATATTCACAGACCATGCTGAAACTAATTTGAAGGAAATCCATATGTTTTGCATGGTAAATTGCAATGAGAATGCTTATATTTCCAACTATAGAAAGACAGGAAAACCAATAGAATATAAAAGGAATAATAATGAAAGGGTAAACATTTCTACTTTCCATCCTATTGTCTCTCATGATGAAATAGGTGACGAGAAGGAGCTCCCTATTCAGCCAATCTCATCAATAAGAAGCTCGGACAAATTAATTAAACCCGCACATGATGTGGTGAAGAGAAGAAAAGAAGAAAGAGTAGAGGTAAAAAGGTATCTCCCCCAAATAATTTTGCTCCTATTATTGTTGTGCCTCATGAAAATGAATCAAAAATATTTGTGGAAGATGATGCACTTGATGATGATATTGCTTCTTTGTCTTATGACACAATGTCCGAAAGAACTATTGATGATGATTTTGTTATGCCTATTGCTTGTTGTGATGATTATGATTGGGAAGATAATGATACTTCTTATAATCTTGAAAATCTTTTTGGCACCAACTTGGGAAATTATGATGATAACAATTGTTATACTATTGGTGCTATTCATACTATTAGTGATGAGAGTGATTATGCTTATGATATGCCAAGCCACAAACTTGGGGATGCTATGTTTGATGAGAATGACATGTTTGAGAATTTATTTACTGCAATTAATGTTTGTCTCAAGCTTGGGGATGCTATGCTTAATGAAGATGATCTTTTTAGTCCCCCTACTTTAAATGATCAAATTTGCTATGATGATTGCATGCCTCCTATTTATGATGATTGCAATATTTATGAAAGTGGGTTTGGAAGAGTGTCAACTTTAGATAATAATTATCCCATTTTGGAGGGTGTTGTATTTTATTATAATGATAAAAGTGGATTTGGAGAGGTCATGACTTTAGTTAGTAATGATTCCACTATTTCGGAAGAGGTTTCAATTGACTATGATGAGCACAAAGTTGCTACTTATGATGATTATTGTGATGATACTTATGTTATAAAAAGTAGTGATAATTATTGTCATAATTTTGAATTTCATTTTACTGAACATTATTCTTTTAATGTGGAAACAATTTAAAGTATTCGAGTTTCATATGATACTCCCACTATTAAGAATGAGAATAAAATTGCTTGTGTGGAGAGTAATAAAAATACTATGCTTATGGATCATGAAAGGAATACTTTGTGTGATAGTTATATTGATGAATCCATTCATGATGCTATTGAAAATTATTATGAGAGAGGAACATGTGATTCATGATGCTCTCTTTATGTTTCAATTCTTATCTTTTATGTGAGCATCATTGAAATCATCATGCCTAGCTAAAAAGGCATTAAAGAAAAGCGCTTGTTGGGAGACAACCCAACATTTACCCCTACTGTTTTTGTGTGTTAAAATTATTAATCTACTGTATTGATCATGTTTTGTAGCTTTTGTTTCAATAAAGTGCCAAGTAAAGCCTTTGGGATAGTGTGGATGATAGTTGACTTGATTCTGTGCAAAAACAGAAACTTTTATGAACAGTAACATAATTGTTTAAATTAACTGGAACGTGATAAAATTCTAAATTTTTTACAGACGAATTATATACAAGTTTCCTACATTGTCCTAATGTTTCAGAATTTTTGGAATAACAGAAGTATGGTCATTGTTCAGATATTTACAGACTTTTCTGTTTTTGACAGATTCTGTTTTCAATGCATAGTTTGCTTGTTTTAGTGTTTCCATAGCTTATATTAAGTGATATAAATTGTGGAAATGATAAGGTAAAGTAGGAATTATGTGAGAACAATTATGAATCTTGTTTTTGACATTACCAAAGTGAATGATTTGTCTTTATCATACTAACCTATCTCATGAAGTTCCGTTAAGTTTTGTGTGATTGAAGTTTTCAAGTTTTGCGTGAGATATCGATATGAGGAGAATAAGGAGTGACAATACCATAAGCTTGGGTATTCCCAAGTCACCCCCAAGGTAATATTCAAGGAAGATCCAAGCAACTAAGCTTAGGGATGCCCCGGAAGGCATCCCCTCTTTCGTCTCCAACATTATCGGTAACCTCACTTGGAGCTATATTTTCATTCGTCACATGATATGTGTTTTTCTTGGAGTGTCATTTTATTTTGTTAGGATTTGATTTCTATTATTTATAATAATTTTTTCCATCTTTCATTTCAATAAAAATGTCAAGTATAGCCTTTACCATGCTTTTTTTGCAAGTCTATATGTGGCTGTTTGAAAACAGAAAGTTGCGCGCTAGTGCGTGAATTCTTGAGAAAAGTAAGAATGTGATAAAATGTTGAATTTTTTTTGCAAAATAAGCTATGATAAATTTTCTACAGTGTGGTAAATTTTCAGAATTTTTGGAGTTAAATAAGTATTGATATTCTTGCATCCTTTACAGAATATCCTGTTTTGGCAGATTGCTGTTATGTTTGCATATATTTGCTTGTTTAATGATTCTATTTGAGGATAGGAGTATTAAATATGAGAGGCATTTAGTATTCAATGTTAAATAATAATTTTAGTGATTTTCTACAGTAGAGAATGATAAGGTTTTGCATTGATTTATACTAACTTATCTCACGAGTTCTTGTTGAGTTTTGTGTGGATGAAGTTTTAAAGATTTAGGGAAACCGTGATATAAAAGGATTTAAGGAGACACAAAAGCTCAAGCTTGGGGATGCCCAAGGCATCCCAAGATAATATTCCAAGAAGTGTCAAGCATCTAAGCTTGGGGATGCCCCGGTAGGCATCCCACCTTTCTTCATCAACAATTATCGGTTAGCCTGGGTTGAGCCTAAGTTTTTGCTTCTTCACATGATGTGTGCTATTTTTGGAATGTCATTTTATTTTGTTTTGCTTGCTGTTTTAACAAAATACTTAGATCTGAAAGTTTTTAAATAAGAGAGAGGGTCCTCAAATAGCTACCCATTTACTTAACTACTCGCTTGATCTTCACTTATATTTTTTTGGAGTAGTTTGTCATTTACTCTTGTGCTTCACTTATATCCTATGATTAAATTGTTGAATGAATTGAATGTCATGCAGTTGAAATTATATGTTCATATCATGCCTAGTAGTAGCTTCACATTGGGTTTAGAAAGTGAAATATTTTGAAGCTCGACAATCACAATATTGGTCATACAAGCAATTCATGAATGATTAGTATAAGGAAGAGAACTTTCACATACAAATATATTATCTTGGACATCTTCTATGATTGGGAATACCCATTAATTATTTTCAAACTTGAGAAAATTAGTTGAAGTTGTACAAGGAAGACAACGTAATGAGTTATGGTTGTGTATATTTGCATAGAAGTTATATTGTTATGGATCCTCCAACATGTGGTGTTTGCTTAGGATCTTTTGCTAGCCAAAAATTCGTACTAAGTAGAGATACTACTTGTGCATCCAAAAACCCTTAAACCCAGTTTCTTGCCATGAGTGTCCATCATATCTACCTATGGACTGAATAAGATCCTTCAAGTAAGTTGTCATCGGTGCATAAAGCAATAAAAATTGCTCCTAAATATGTTTGATCTTTTATTGTAAGGGAAAATAAGCATTGCACAAACTTGTGATGGCAAAGTAATAAAAGCGACGGACTGCATAATAAAGGTTGCTATCATAAGGGGCAATATAACGTGATGTTCCTTTGCATTAAGAGCTTGGGCATCCAAAAATAAAAAGCGCATGACAACCTCTGCTTCCCTCTACGAAGGGCCTATCTTTTACTTTTCAGTATTTACTTTTATGCAAGAGTCAATAGTATGCATTCTCGTTTCAACCTCAATTATTCTCTAGTTGGCAAGCATCATGTGGTGGGGAAAGATCTAGGCACATATGGCCAGTCAAATATATTTGATCATGAATTATTATTGTTGACAATTATCTCTATGATAAATGAGTTGGGAGGCGAAACATTAAGCCCCTATCTTTCTGTGTGTTCGATGGATGCCATTTGTTCTAAAAATATGCTTTGAGTACTAGCAATAATAGAAGACTATATGATGATTGAGTATGTGGAGATCTTACTTAGACTTTGTTGAATAAGTTGAATTGCAATTGTTTGGTGACTAAGAATATAGGTTGTTAAGTTTCAAGAGAAGGCATTGTTTGAACCGTAACATGTGAATTGATTGCTACTTTATCATGATGAGTTTTATGAGAAAGAGTTGCTGTTATGATGCTAGGAAAAGTGATTGAAATTATCATTGATCAAACTTTTGCACTATGATAGCATTCACACTTCATAAATTATTTCTTTTATCATTCACCTACTAGAGGACGAGTAGGAATTAAGCTTGCGGATGCTGATACGTCTCCAACGTATCTATAATTTATGAAGTATTCATGCCATGTTTACAACAATTTTATATGGTTTTGGTATGATTTGAATGGAACTAATCCGGACTGACGCTGTTTTCAGCAAAACTACTGTGTTGTTTTTTGTGCAGAAATAAAAGTTCTCGGAATTGGATGAAACTTTTTGATGATTTTTTCGGAAGAAAAGAGAAATAATGGAGCAAAGAACCACCAGAGGGTGGCCCCCTGCTGCCCACAAGACACCAGGGCGCGCCAGCCCCCCTGGCACGCCCTGGTGGGTGGTGGGCCTCCTCAGGCCCATCTTTGCGTGATTCCAATGCTGAAAAATCCTATATATATTCAGAAACCCCTGAAAGTTAACCTAGATCAGAAGTCCCGCCGCCGCAAGCCTCTGTAGCCACGAAAAACCAATCTAGACCCTGTTCCGGCACCCTGTCGGAGAGGGAAATCATCACCGGTGGCCATCTTCATCATCCCGGTGGCCACCATGATGAGGAGGGAGTAGTCCACCCTCGGGGTTGAGGGTTTGTACCAGTAGCTATATGTTTAATCTTTCTCTCTCTCGTGTTCTTGATTTGGCACGATCTTGATGTATCGTGAGCTTTGTTAATATAGTTGGATCATATGGTGTTTTCCCCTCTCTATCTTGTTGTGATGAATTGAGTTTTCCCTTTGAGATTTCGTTATTATCGGATTGAATACTTTTATGGATTTGAGAGAACTTGATGTATGTCTTGCTATGAATACCCGTGGTGACAATGGGGAATCATATTGATTCACTTGATATATGTTTTGGCACTCAACTCGCGGATTCCCGAGGTGACATTGGGGTAATCTATGCATAGGGGTTGATGCACGTTCTCGTTGTTGATTCTCCGGTAGAAATCTTGGGGAACTCTTTGACGTTCTTTGTATTGGATTGAGTATTATGAATCTGAAATTGTTTGATGCATATCGTATAATCAACTCATGGATACTCGTGGTGATAGTGGAGTATTTAGGTGATATTAGAGTTGGTTGATGTGTATCATATGGTGTTATTTTAGTACGAACTCTTAGATAGATCGATCGGAAAGGATAACTTGGTGTTATTTTAGTACGAACTCTTGGATAGATCGACCAGAAAGGATAACTTTGAGGTGGTTTCTGTTGGGAAACATAGCATGCAATTTCAAAAAAAATCCTACGCTCATGCAAGATCTATCCATGGAGATGCATAGCAACGAGAGGGGGAGAGTATGTCTACGTACCCTCGTAGACCGAAAGCGGAAGCGTTTGACAACGCGGTTGATGTAGTCGTACACCTTCACGATCCGTCCCGATCAAGTACCGAACGTACGGCACCTCCGCGTTCAGCACATGTTCAGCTCGATGACATCCTCGCCTTCTTGATCCAACAAGAGGGGCGAAGTAGTAGATGAGTTCCGGCAGCACGACGGCGTGGTGACGGTGTTGGTGAAGAACAATTTCCGCAGGGCTTCGCCAAGCACAACGGAAACTATGATAGAGGATAAACTAGAGGGACGGGGTTGCCGGCACACGGCTTGGTGTTTCTTGATGTCTTAGGTGTTAGTCCTACCCCTCTATTTATATGTTGAGCCCTGGGGTCGAAACTTGGAGAAAGAGCCTCTTCAAAGTCGGTTTTGCCCGTAAGGAAGAGTCCTTCTCGGACTTCCAGGACCAGACGCCATAATCCTTGGCGTCTGGCCCAAACGCCATGGGCCTCGGCGTCTGGCCCAGGGCCAGACGCCAGGGTCTCCGGCGTTTGGCCCCCTGGCCTCCGCAAAACTCCTTTTGCACCGACCTAAAGCCCCATGGGCTTTACCCCTTGGCTGAACCATATCATCCTATATATCAATCTTTACCTCCGGACCATTCCGGAGCTCCTCGTCATGTCTGTGATCTCATCCGGGACTCCGAACAACATTCGGTCACCAACATACATAACTCATATAGTACTATATCGTCAACGAACGTTAAGCTGCGGACCTTACAGGTTCGAGAACTATGTAGACATGACCGAGACACCTCTCTGGTCAATAACCAATAGCGGAACCTGGATGCCCATATTGGCTCCTACATATTCTACGAAGATCTTTATCGGTCGAACCTTATGACAACATACGTAATTCCCTTTGTCTATCGGTATGTTACTTGCCTGAGATTCGATCGTCGGTATCTTCATACCTAGTTCAATCTCGTTACCGGCAAGTCTCTTTACTTGTTCCGTAATACATCACCTCGTGACTAACTCCTTAGTCGTTTGCTTGCAAGCTTATGATGTGTATTACCGAGAGGGCCCAGAGATACCTCTTCGATACTCGGAGTGACAAATCCTAATCTCGATCTATGCCAACCCAACAAACACCTTCGGAGATACCTGTAGAGCATATTTATAATCACCTAGTTACGTTGGGACGTTTGATAGCACACAAGGTATTCCTCCGGTATCTGGGAGTTGCATAATCTCATAGTCGAAGGAATATGTATTTGACATGAAGAAAGCAATAGCAACAAAACTGAACAATCATTATGCTAAGCTAACAGATGGGTCTTGTCCATCACATCATTCTCCTAATGATGTGATCCCGTTATCAAATGACAACTCATGTCCATGGTTAGGAAACCTTAACCATCTTTGATCAACGAGCTAGTCAAGTAGAGGCTCACTAGGGACCCGGTATTTGTTTATGTATTTAGGTTTCTGATTAATACAATTCTAGCATGAATAATAAACATTTATCATGAATAAGGAAATATAAAATAACAACTTTATTATTGCCTCTAGGGCATATTTCCTTCAGTCTCCCACTTGCACTAGAGTCAATAATCTAGTTCACATCACCATGTGATTTAACACCCATAGTTCACATCGCCATGTGATCAATACCCAAAGAGTTTACTAGAGTCAATAATCTAGTTCACATCGCCATGTGATTAACACTCAAAGAGTTTACTAGAGTCAATATTCTAGTTCACATCGCCATGTGATTAACACCCAAAGAGTACTAAGGTGTGATCATGTTTTGCTTGTGAGAGAAGTTTAGTCAACGGGTCTGCCACATTCAGATCCGTGTGTATTTTGCAAATTTCTATGTCTATAATGCTCTGCATGGAGCTACTCTAGCTAATTGCTCCCACTTTCAATACGTATCCAGATTGAGACTTAGAGTCATCTAGATTAGTGTCAAAGCTTGCATCGACGTAACTCTTTACGACGAACTCTTTATCACCTCCATAACCGAGAAACATTTCCTTTGTCCTCTTTAAGGCACCTAAGGATAATTTTGACCGCTGTCCAGTGGTCCACTCCTGGATCACTCTTGTACCCTCTTTGCCAGATAAGTGGCAAGACACACATCAGGTGTGGTACACAGCATGGCATATCGAATAGAACCTATGGCTGAGGCATAGGGAATGACTTTCATTCTCTCTCTGTCTTCTGTCGTGGTCGGGCTTTGAGTCTTACTCAACTTCACACCTTGCAACACAGGCAAGAACCCTTTCTTTGACTGATCTATTTTGAACTTCTTCAAAACTTTGTCAAGGTATGTGCTTTGTGAAAGTCCTATTAAATGTCTCGATCTATCCCTATAGATCTTGATGCTCAATACGTAAGTAGCTTCACCGAGGTCTTTCATTGAAAAATTATTATTCAAGTATCCTTTTATGCTATCCAGAAATTCTATATCATTTCCAATCAATAATATGTCATCCACATATAATATCAGAAATGCTACAGAGCTCCCACTCACTTTCTTGTAAATACAGGCTTCACCGTAAGTCTGTATAAAACCATATGCTTTGATCACCTCATCAAAGCGTATATTCCAACTCCGAGATACTTGCACCAGTCCATAGATGGATCGCTGGAGCTTGCACACTTTGTCAGCACCTTTAGGATCGACAAAACCTTCTGGTTGCATCATATACAACTCTTCTTTTAAGATATCCATTAAGGAATTTAGTTTTGACGTCCATTTGCCAGATTTCATAATCATAAAATATGGCAATTGCTAACATGATTCGGACAGACTTAAGCATCGCTACGGGTGAGAAAGTCTCATCGTAGTCAACTCCTTGAACTTGTCGAAAACCTTTTGCGACAAGTCGAGCTTTGTAGATAGTAACATTACCATCGGCGTCAGTCTTCTTCTTGAAGATCCATTTATTCTCTATGGCTCGTCGATCATCAGGCAAGTCCACCAAAGTCCACACTTCGTTCTCATACATGGATCCTATCTCAGATTTCATGGCCTCAAGCCATCTGTCGGAATCTGGGCTCATCATAGCTTCTTCATAGTTTGTAGGTTCGCCTTGGTCTAGTAACATGACTTCCAGTACAGGATTCCCGTACCACTCTGGTGCGGATCGTGTTCTGGTTGACCTACGAAGTTCTGTAGCAACTTGATCTATAGTTTCATGATCATCATCATTAGCTTCCTCTCTAGTTGGTGTAGGCATCACGGGAACGGTTTTCTGTGATGAGCTACTTTCCAATTCAAGAGAAGGTACAATTACCTCATCAAGTTCTACTTTTCTCCCACTCACTTCTTTCGAGAGAAACTCCTTCTCTAGAAAGGTTCCATTCTTGGCAACAAAGATCTTGTCTTCGGATCTGTGGTAGAAGGTGTACCCAATTGTTTCCTTAGGTTATCCTATGAAGACGCACTTCTCCGATTTGGGTTCGAGCTTATCAGGCTGAAGCCTTTTGACATAAGTGTCACAACCCCAAACTTTAAGAAACGACAGCTTAGGTTTCTTGCCAAACCACAGTTCATACGGTGTCGTCTCAACGGATTTAGACGGTGCCCTATTTAATGTGAATGCAGTTGTCTCTAATGTATAACCCCAAAACGATAGTGGTAAATCGGTAAGAGACATCATAGATCGCACCATATCTAATAAAGTACGGTTACGACATTCGGACACACCATTACGCTGTGGTGTTCCAGGTGGCGTGAGTTGTGAAACTATTCCACATTGTTTTAAATGAAGGCCAAACTCGTAACTCAAATATTCACCTCCATGATCAGATCGTAGAAACTTTATTTTCTTGTTACGATGATTCTCCACCTCACTCTGAAATTCTTTGAACTTTTCAAATGTTTCAGACTTGTGTTTCATTAAGTAGATATACCCATATCTGCTCAAATCATCTGTGAAGGTCAGAAAATAATGATACCCGCCGCGTGCTTCAACACTCATCGGACCGCATACATCGGTATGTATTATTTCCAATAAGTCATTAGCTCGCTCCATTGTTCCGGAGAACGGAGCTTTAGTCATCTTGCCCATGAGGCATGGTTCGCAAGTATCAAATGATTCATAATCAAGTGATTCCAAAAGTCCATCTGTATGGAGTTTCTTCATGCGCTTTACACCAGTATGACTTAAACGGCAGTGCCACAAACATGTTGCACTATCATTATCAACTTTGCATCTTTTGGCATCAATATTATGAATATGTGTATCACTACAATCGAGATTCAATAAACCATTTATATTGAGTGTAAGACCATAGAAGGTTTTATTCATGTAAACAAAACAACAATTATTCTTTGACTTAAATGAATAATCGTATTGCAATAAACATGATCCAATCATATTCATGCTCAACGCAAACACCAAATAACATTTATTTTGGCTCAACATTAACCCCGAAGGTAAAGGGAGTCTGCGATGGTGATCTTATCAACCTTGGAATCACTTCCAACACACATCGTCACCTTGCCCTTAACTAGTCTCTGTTCATTTTGCAACTCCTGTTTTGAGTTACAAATCTTAGCAACTGAACCTGTATCAAATACCCAGGGGCTACTATGAACACTAGTAAAGTACACATCAATAACATGTATATCAAATATACCTTTGTTCACTTTGCCATCCTTCTTATCCGCCAAGTATTTGGGGCAGTTCCGCTTCCAATGACCATTTGCTTTGAAGTAGAAGCACTCAGTTTCAGGCTTGGGTCTAGCTTTGGGCTTCTTCATGGGAGCGGCAACTTGCTTGCCATTCTTCTTGAAGTTCCCTTTATTTCCCTTGCCCTTTTTCTTGAAACTAGTGGTCTTGTTAACCATCAACACTTGATGCTCTTACTTGATTTCTACCTTCGCCGATTTCAGCATCGCGAAGAGCTCGGGAATCTTTTTCGTCTTCCCTTGCATATTATAGTTCATCACGAAGTTCTAGTAGCTTGGTGATAGTGACTAGAGAACTCTGTCAATCACTATCTTATCTGGAAGATTAACTCCCACTTGATTCAAGCGATTGTAGTACTCAGACATTCTGAGCACATGCTCACTGGCTGAGCTATTCTCCTCCATCTTGTAGGCAAATTACTTGTCAGAGGTCTCATACCTCTCGACACGGGCATGAGTCTGAAATACCAATTTTAGCTCTTAGAACATCTCATATGCTCCGTGGCATTCAAAACGTTTTTGAAGTCCCGGTTCTAAGCCATAAAGCATGGCGCACTAAACTATTAAGTATCCATCATATCGAGCTTGCCAAACATTCATAACGTCTGCATCTGCTCCTGCAATAGGTCTGTCACCTAGCGGTGCATCAAGGACATAATTCTTCTGTGCAGCAATGAGGATAATCCTCAGATCACGGACTCAGTCCGCATCATTGCTACTATCATCTTTCAACTTAGTTTTCTCTAGGAACATATCAAAAACATAGGGGAGCAACAACACGAGCTATTGACCTACAACATAATTTGCAAATACTATCAGGACTAAGTTCATGATAAATTAAGTTCAATTAATCAAATTACTTAAGAACTCCCACTTAGATAGACATCCCTCAAGTCATCTAAATGATACGTGATCCAAATCAACTAAACCATGTCCGATCATCACGTGAGATGGAGTAGGCATCAATGGTGAACATCTCTATGTTGATCATATCTACTATATGATTCACGTTCGACCTTTCGGTCTCCAGTGTTCCGAGGCCATGTCTGTACATGCCAGGCTCATCAAGTTTAACCCGAGTATTCCGCATGTGCAAAACTGTCTTGCACCCGTTGTAATTGAACGTAGAGTCTATCACACCCGATCATCACGTGGTGTCTCAACACGACGAACTGTCGCAATGGTGCATACTCAGGGAGAACACTTATACCTTGAAATTTAGATAAGGGATCATCTT
Organism: Thinopyrum elongatum; assembly: GCA_011799875.1. Classification (NCBI taxonomy): domain Eukaryota; kingdom Viridiplantae; phylum Streptophyta; class Magnoliopsida; order Poales; family Poaceae; genus Thinopyrum; species Thinopyrum elongatum. The sequence goes on along the minus strand of CM022300.1, from coordinate 102,753,552 downwards.
ATAATGCTACCGCCGTACTAAGCAAAATAAGATGCATAAAAGATAAACATCACATGCAATCAAAATATGTGACATGATATGGCCATCATCATCTTGTGCTTTTGGTCTCCATCTCCAAAGCATCGTCATGATCTCCATCATCACCGGCTCGACACCTTGATCTCCATCGTTGCGTCGTGGTCGTCTCACCAGCTATTGCTTCTACAACTATCGCTAACGCATAGTGATAAAGTAAAGTAATTACATGGCATTTGCATTTCATACAATAAAGCGACAACCATAAGGCTCCTGCCAGTTGCCGATAACTTTTACAAAACATGATCATCTCATACAATAATGTATATCACATCATGTCTTGACCATATCACAACACAACATGCCCTGCGAAAACAAGTTAGACGTCCTCTACTTTGTTGTTGCAAGTTTTACGTGGCTGCTACGGGCTTCTAGCAAGAACCGTTCTTACCTACGCATCAAAACCACAACGGTGATTTATCAAGTTTGTTGTTTTAACCTTCAACAAGGACCGGCCGTAGTCAAATTCGATTCATCTAAAGTAGGAGAAACAGACACCCGCCAGCCACCTTTATGCAAAACTAGTTGCATGTCTGTCGATGGAACCGGTCTCATGAACATGGTCATGTAAGGTTGGTCCGGGCCGCTTCATCCAACAATACCGCCGAATCAAAATAAGACATTGGTGGTAAGCAGTATGATGATCACCACCCACAACTCTTTGTGTTCTACTCGTGCATATCATCTACGCATAGACCTGGCTCGGATGCCACTGTTGGGAAACATAGCATGCAATTTCAAAAAAAAATCCTACGCTCATGCAAGATCTATCCATGGAGATGCATAGCAATGAGAGGGGGAGAGTATGTCTGCGTACCCTCGTAGACCGAGAGCGGAAGCGTTTGACAACGCGGTTGATGTAGTCATACACCTTCACGATCCGTACCGATCAAGTACCGAACGTACGACACCTCCACGTTCAGCACATGTTTAGCTCGATGACGTCCTCGCCTTCTTGATCCAGCAAGAGGGGTGAAGTACTAGATGAGTTCCGGCAGCACGACGGCGTGGTGACGGTGTTGGTGAAGAACAATTTCCGCAGGGCTTCGCCAAGCACAACGAAAACTATGATAGAGGATAAACTAGAGGGACGGGGTTGCCGGCACACGGCTTGGTGTTTCTTGATGTCTTAGGTGTTAGCTCTACCCCTCTATTTATATGTTGAGCCCTAGGGTCGAAACTTGGAGAAAGAGCCTCCTCAAAGTCGGTTTTGCCGTAAGGAAGAGTCCTTCTCGGACTTCCAGGACCAGACACAATAAACCTTGGCGTCTGGCCTAGACGCCATGGGCCTCGGCATCTGGCCCAGGGCCAGACGCCAGGGTCTCCGGCGTTTGGCCCCCTGGCCTCCGCAAAACTCCTTTTGCACCGACCTAAAGCCCCGTGGGCTTTACGCCTTGGCTGAACCATATCATCATATATATCAATCTTTACCTCCGGACCATTCCGGAGCTCCTCGTCATGTCCGTGATCTCATCCGGGACTCCGAACAACATTCGGTCACCAACATACATAACTCATATAGTACTATATCGTTAACGAAAGTTAAGCGTGCGGACCCTACGGGTTCGAGAACTATGGAGACATGACCGAGACACCTCTCTGGTCAATAACCAATAGCGGAACCTGGATGCCCATATTGGCTCCTACATATTCTACGAAGATCTTTATCGGTCGAACCTTATGACAACATACGTAATTCCCTTTGTCTATTGGTATGTTACTTGCCCGAGATTCGATCGTCGGTATCTTCATACCTAGTTCAATCTCGTTACCGGCAAGTCTCTTTACTCGTTCCGTAATACATCACCTCGTGACTAACTCCTTAGTCGTTTGCTTGCAAGCTTATGATGTGTATTACCGAGAGGGCCCATTGATACCTCTCCGATACTCGGAGCGACAAATCCTAATCTCGATATATGCCAACCCAACAAACACCTTCGGAGATACCTGTAGAGCATCTTTATAATCACCCAGTTACATTGTGACGTTTGATAGAACACAAGGTATTCCTTCGGTATCTGGGAGTTGCATAATCTCATATTCGAAGGAATATGTATTTGACATGAAGAAAGCAATAGCAACAAAACTGAACGATCATTATGCTAAGCTAACAGATGGGTCTTGTCCATCACATCATTCTCCTAATGATGTGATCCCGTTATCAAATGACAACGCATGTCCATGGTTAGGAAACCTTAACCATCTTTGATCAACAAGCTAGTCAAGTAGAGGCTCACTAGGGACACGGTATTTGTTTATGTATTCACACATGTATTTAGGTTTCTGATTAATACAATTCTAGCATGAATAATAAACATTTATCATGAATAAGGAAATATAAAATAACAACTTTATTATTGCCTCTAGGGCATATTTCCTTCAGTTTCATACCCTACCAACAATTTCGTCTTATGTTCTCCGCTAGATAAGAACTTTGGAGTGATTCTTCATCGCACGTTGAGGGATGGTTATATGATCCAATTATATTAGCATTGTTGAGAGATTGCACTAGCAAAAGTACGGACCCTAGGCCTTGTTTCGAAGCATTGCAATACCGTTTGTGCTCACTTTTTTTACTTGCTACCTTGTTGTTTTTTATTGTTATTATTACAAAAATCAATATCTACTATCATTACTACACTTGTATTGTGAGGACCCCGGCTCAATCATGCACTAATCATACACGCAAATGCACACGATCAAGCCTAAGGACTCACTTCAAGATATCACAACACAACTCTAAAACATAAATAAAGGCATACAAGCATTATATTACAAGCCAGGGCCTTGAGGGCTCGAATACATAAGCTTGATGTCAACAAGCATCATCGGAAGCGTTAGATATCTGAAAACAGATATAAAAGAGAAACAGATAAGCCTTTAAGAAGGCGGGGCAAAACAAAGGCTACGATCAAAAAGGCGCAGGCCTCCTGCCTGGGACCCTCCGAACCTACTCCTGGTCGTCAGCCAACTCGAAGAAGTAGCCACCCTTGGGGTAGTAGTAGTGATCGTCGTCAGGGGAGCAGTCTCAGGGGCTCCGTCATATGGTTGCATCAAATGTATATGGGGAAAAAGAGGAAGCAAAGCAACCATGAGTACTCATCCGAAGTACTCAGCAAGCAAGGATCTACACTACATATGCAACATTATCAAAGAAAGGCTGTATATGTGGACTGGGCTGCAGAAATGCCAGAATAGAGAGAAGGCCTAGTTCTATCAAAGACTAGCATCTTCAGCGGTCTTGCAGCATTAGAAGAGTGTAGATTAGTACAGTATAAAGTAGTAATAGCATTAAGTATCAACCTCGCCCAGAGATCCTTTCTCGACTCCCTGCGAGAAAGCAATCCCAGAGCCATACTATCCATTTCTCATCATTAAGTTCTAGTTGTATCGATCGGGATACAACTCTGAGCGTCCGTTACTCCTGATCCGGCTATGCATAGATTAGTCCTTCCCTGCAGGGGTGCACCAACTTACCCACCACACTCGCTTAACTCCGGCCGGACACACTTTTCTGGGTCATGCCCGGCCTCGGCCAAATGACACACCGTAGTCCTACCTAGGCTCAGCAGAGAGGTCCCCGTCGGTGTACATCCTAAGCGCTCAGGGGTCTTGGGCCATCGCCCTGTGCACTCCGGGTCGTTGCGCACACGGTGAAGCCAGGCACCACCTCTGCCTGGATGGTGCTAGTCCGTCCATGCCGCTATGCTGAACTGGACGTCTGACAAAGCTTTCGGAAGAAACGTACGACGCAGAGTGCCCATACTTATTCCCGCGTGATGGTTAGTGCTATCGGGCCAGAGGCCCACTCGGATCAAATATCCAAATCGTTAGTGTTTTGGTAGTGCGGTAACAAGCAGAGACTCACGATCGATGTGACCCCGTCGCCCCGTCTCGAGGACTTGCGGCAAGGGCTAAGAATGCCCGGCCACGCCTCGTATTTATCTCTCGGGTACCCTCCAAGTCAACCCGTCTTCTCATCACTCGCGGGTACCCCTCAGGGTCGACCCGCATTTCCAAGTAACAGTTGTAAAGTCCAAGTATCCTTGTGTCCATAACATCTGGGGAATCCGAGGTATCACCCTCATTGGATTCCTACTCGATGTATCCGTCAAGGTGAACTCGGAGGAATCACCCTCGATGGGTTCACACTTGAGATGTTGCACGACAGCGTCGTTATCGGAAGTGGTGAAGGAGGAATCACCCTCGGTGACCACGACCAAATAGCTACTCTACAGAGTTAACATCAGAAGTGCTATACGAGGTATCACCCTCGGCACTCGATAGTAATGCTGCAGTGTCGTACAACTAGGGGGTGATGTGCGGTGCCGGGGCCTGGTTGTCGATCACGTTGATCGAGTCATCTGATAATCCAGCGGGGGCAACTGGGTCAAGGTGGGGTCTCTGGTGGTTCTCTATCCAGCCTATACTAAGCAGTTTAGGATAAGCAGGTATGTATCAACAGCAGTTACAATAACAGGCTATGCATCATAAATAGGATAAATAGTAGTAGCAGCAATTTCTAATGCAAGCATAAGAGAGAAAGAAAAGGTGATATCGACATGTTCAAAGGGGGGGGTGCTTGCCTGGTTGCTCGGCGGCAAAGGCAGAGTCGTCAGTGAGGTTTTCGATCTCCGGAGCTGCGTCGGTCTCGGGGACTACATCGTTATCGGGATCTACCAAGAGAGAAGAGGGGGAGGAAACAGATAAATACACAGCATACAAATGCAATCACAAAGCAAGACATGGCAAAAAGCTACGCTAGGGGTGATCTAACGCAGCGCTACACGTTACAGACGTGGCGGGAAAATATCTGGGCAATTATCGGATAGGTGACCCAAAGGGGGAAGGTTCAATGTTTGCAGTGTTAGAGGCATGTGACAGCCGCACAGAGGGCACCATCGGATTCGTCTCGCCTTTCTGATCAACTTTGATGTATAAAGTTTTTCCATCCGAGTTACGGATGAATTTCTACGAATTTCTGAAGATTTAAACGGTTATTTGGAATTCCTGACAATTGGCTAAGTCTGAGAATTGTCCAGTCTTTTAAACTTCACTTAGCTGTTTTCCAAAGGCTATAACTAGTGTTCTATTCATCCTATGAATTGGTGCCTCATACCAATATTGATCACTTTCCTGTGGTCTACAAGATGGTATCAATTGCATCTATGTTAGATCCCTGTAACTTGTTTATTTTCTGCTCCAAAGTTGCTATGGCAGTATATCTGTTTTTAGTTCTTCCTGTTAACAGAACATAGACTTTTGTCATTTTCATAGGAATTAATCCAGCCAACTTTTGGATTTGGTCCAATGGAAAGAATTGAACCCTGTCAAGTGTACTACCCGCACATATTTATTTTAGTTATATTAAGCTTTGTTTAGTTGCTGTTTTGAGGTTGTTTAGAGGGCCAGTCAGCATAATAGCCGTAGAGCTAGCTAGCACTATAGTAAAGTTCAGTTTACTGTAGCAGCAGCAGCTCGGTAAGCAACAGTAGCAGGCAACGAGCAGCAGCGGCAATGGAGCAGCAGTGGCAGCAGCAAAACGCCAGCAGCAGTGCTGCGCGGCGGCGAGTGGCTGCGGGCGCCGGCGTGGCTGGGCGTGGCCACGAGCATGCGTTGGCGAGGTCCAGGGGCGCGGCGGGTCGCGGGCGAGCACGGGCGGTCAGAGGCCGAACGGCGCGGGCGGGACGAGGCCCGAACGCGGCAATCGCAAGAGGCTGCAGGGCCTGACAACGGCATTGGGACACGGCGCAGGGAGCAGTAGAGGTGACGCGGAGAGGCAGGGTGCGGCCCTGGGTAGCCACGACCCAGGCGGGCGTGTGAGCGTGTGTGAGCGCAAGCGGCAGCGATGGGACTGCAGGCACGGCTTTGAGCGTGCCCGAGCTCGAATCCGAGCTCAGGACTAAGCGGAGAAGTGGCGAAGCTCACCTTGATGCGGAGGAAGAGCTCGACGGAGGTGGGGAGGCCGTGGTGGTGGTGGATCGAGCGGCGGCCGAGGCGGATGGCGACGGAGGGGATCGACGTGGGCAACGGCGGTGATGCTCCCCGGTGTCAATCTGGTGGTGCATATGAAGTAGAGGAGCACGGTGGTCCTCCTGGACGCGTCGGCGTGGAGAGGGGCGTGCGATGGCCACGGCAATGATGATGGTGTGGCAGTGGCTGCGCTAGGGCGCGGACGAACTCGAGAGGGAGAGAGACGAGCGAGGGGAACGGGCGTGCTAGGGTTACATGGGAAGAGCGAGGGGGCGCAGGGGCTTGCTCTTATCCCCTCCTTAGAGCCGCAGGATCATCGGCACGTGCGGCATCCGTGCGTTGGACGGACGAGCTGCGTCCACGCCGAGAGGTTGAAGGAGACACAGTGATGGGCTGGGCCTCCACTGTACATGTAGGCCAGTAAGTGCACAGTGTCCTACTTCTTTTTCCTTTTTGTTCTTTTTGTTTTATTTATTTTTACTATTTTGCATTTTCTTTTAAAAGCAAATGATTTTAGTTACAGATGAAACTTGGTACATAATCACTAGGCAGTGTAATGAGCTAGCCCAGAAAGTTATAATTTAATTTGATCAATTTACACATTTGTTTAAATTGAAAGGCCCCAATATAATTGATGTTGGTCCAGTTTTAATTGGGTTAAAGGCATTTTACATATTCAAATAATTTAGGTTTTTATATGTTAATTACTTAGAGAATATTTGCAACCCATCGAACATTTTTAATTTGCATTTTCGAAGATGTAAATGTTTGAGTTGCATTTTTTTAAATTGAATTTGACTTTGATTTTGGACAAATGGCAATTTGCATAGTAATCATGATGACATGGCCACCATTAGGGGGAGATTACTGTAGCATAATTATCCGGGCGTCACAAATCTCCTCCACTACAAGAAATCTCGTCCCGAGATTTAAGTGGGGAAATAAAGGGTAACTTCGGGAGAACTGGCCCTTATAGGGTCAATTATCTGGTGGACAATTCAGGGAATGTGGTAGAAGTATCTCTCGAGTTGAAACTTAAGAAAACATCGAGAGCAAAGTAGGAAGGTACAATAAGAAGTTTCAAGCGAATGGACATCCGATCGATACCTAAACAGAGTGTGAAACGGGGTTCAGAGCATCGGGAATAGATCATGTCTCGAAGGGTGGCTCGTGATAACACACAAGACCAAAAGCAAAGGATACTTCAGAATCAAGGATGAACAGGAGAATCCGGTTACGATCGTGTGGAACTGTGGGGAGGGTCGATCGGAAGTAGGAAGGACGGTGACATCTTATCGGTCACGACAACAAGGTATGTCAGAGGATAGTCTATCAGTTATGTCGGCGACAATGTCGGTACCAAGGGCGAGGGACGAAGTGAACCATTTTCCTGCTTGTTAAAATGAGGCAGACCAATAGGCAAGGTTCTCGTCCACCGGCGGTTACCGGATTGTCATCAACAATAGTAACAGGGTCTTACTGATAAGGTTGTGCATCGAGGTATTTACATAAGCAGGGAATTAGTACTGCTTACATCATAATATTTCAAGAAGGTTAAATAGAACAATGGAAAGGAAAAAGTGATCATCAGATTAAACTAACCAATGAAAAGGAAAATGTGTCTATCAAATTAAACAGACCAATGGAAATGAAAATGTGTTTACACACAAGAATTGGGAGTATATCCTTCCCAAGAAAAAGCGGAGCATGATATACATGATAGGACAACAAGTTCAAGAGCATTTAGATATAGGGGCGAGGGAAAATCATGATATTACCCATACAACGGTGTTTGGATAATAGGTCAAGAAACAATTGGCAATGTGCTTCCAATGTTCTTGTTGATATTCAGAATACCATAATCATGCTTCGAGGTAGCATTAATATGGTGTTTCAAGTAAGGTTTGGGTTTGAAGATCTCAAGAGATACAAAGGAACATTTCCCCGAATATCACGGAACATAAGGTATAACCAAACACGACCAAGTCTGTGTTGGCAGGAAGTCAAGGATGGTGTCGATGATAACACAAATCATCGAGGGGCAAGGATGGTATTTCTTCTCAAGAATTCGATTGATATCCTAGAGCAGGTAAGTATATTGATGGTGATCACGACAAGTTTTGTCGAGAGGCTCTATGAAGATGCCATCGAGCAGCGACGACATCAAGCCAAAGGAATGATGAAGCGAAAGGCTATTGGAACCACGGATACGACACAAGCTCGAAATCAAACTTGTTGTTCAAGGCAAAATTATATGATGAGGAAAAGCGACGTAAGCTTAGCTCATCGTCGGAAATTGTGCTCCGGGAAGAAGGACCAGGTAGCACAGTTAAAAGTTAACACGATAATGATATAGACGATCAAGCTAGGAATGATGTGATGGAGTATCATTCCAATAAGAATTCACAAGAGGTAGTGCAATGACACAGTATCTTTGAGATAACATGGGGCAATACTTGAAGGTAGATCCGAATAGAGGTTGGACAGGTGAAATGATCTGCAGAAGACAAGTATTTTAACTTGCCCGGGAAATGGAATCAAGGGGAAAATATGGTCGGAACCACGATTGCAAAGGATCAATTCACAGATACAAGATGAATTTGTACCAAGGAAATAATTATTTTTACGAGCAGCTTCCATGATAAGTCCTACATCGGGTCCATGGGCATGAATGCAAAGGTTCAAGGTCGACTCCCACTTCTTCAATGCATAACCTTCCATTCACTCCTCGTTTTTGAAGAAATTGTAGTGCTGAAAATTTATCTGGTGAGGCACTAGAAGAGTATGACTCGCATAATTTTCGAGTTCACACGGATTAGGGAAAGCATAGGTTCAACCCATCGGGACAACTTAGGAACATATACAACAAACTTCAGGAGTAAACAACTCAAGCTCGATAGTAGAGCATGATTGACAAAGTAGAAGGGTAAAATTTACCAAAGGCATTATGTATCCGGGGGGGAAGCGCACAAGATTTTGAATATGAAGGACAATGTCGGATATTAATTCAACAAAAAGATCAGGTGGTCGGCAAAGGATCTGATGTGAGTATTGGTATTCATCCGGAAGAACAAGAATGCAAAGGCATCGGATTGTAGAAACAACTGAATAATTCAACGCTTAAATACAAAGGAATTATGGTTTCCAAATGGAGGGATCAAAAGCAGACGCTCTGATCAAGGATGGACAACTTGAGTAGGCCTAAGGGTACAGTCGACGACAAATAGATTGGTCCAGAACCATCTCATGTCCAGAATGAGGTCTGAGCCAGAAAGATAATTTAAAAGGATCAACTAATGATTGCGTGCATTCGCACTCATGTTGAATCAATAAGACCAAAATGACGGTGTCAAAGGATACTAATGAATATTGCCAGACATATGGAATTAACCATAATGCAGGCGGGCAAGACTTTCCAAAGTAATAGGTTGCAGTGGATTTTTGGAACATCAGATAGTATTATGAAGTATTTGCCAAAACACATGATCAACTGGGGATGAACGAATCCCCGAAAAGTGTGAGGAATTATCTGTAGTGCGAAAGAAGCTACAAAGCAGTAGGCACTAAGGATTCTCAGAACAACGGAGCAACTGGTAAAGAAGGTACAAACGGCAAGGATATGTAGTTATACCGGGGGTTTATCGGTTGTAGGGAACTGCAAAAGCAGTGGGCGTGGGGTCTCCAAAAACTTTGAGGAGTATCTTCGAAATCTTCTAGTGATTCAAGCCATCATCTGGAAGAGGGGCTCTTCGGGAGGAAGCGGTTGCGAGAACCTAATGTCAGAGTTAGTAAAATCATTTAACCCGAATAGAAGAGAGATAAGAGTCCCAGAGTAAAGACGAGGAATAAAAGATCCTAATACCACCCAATTGGCGACGTGGGGCCATAAGCCACACAGCCAAGTTAGTAAAACAGTTTTTGGACGACTAGACTCAACTTCGGCCAAGGAGTTCGAAAGGGGGGGCTCCTACAGGCAGTCGGCTCTGATACCAACCTGTGACGCCCCCGGCTCAACCGTGCACTAATCATACACACAAATGCACACGATCAAGCCTAAGGACTCACTTGAAGATATCACAACACAACTCTAAAACATAAATAAAGGCATACAAGCATTAAATTACAAGCCAGGGCCTCGAGGGCTCGAATACATAAGCTTGATGTCAACAAGCATCATCGGAAGCGTTAGATATCTGAAAACAGATATAAAATAGAAACAGATAAGCCTTTAAGAAGGCGGGGCAAAACAAAGGCTACGATCGAAAAGGCGCAGGCCTCCTGTCTGGGACCCTCCGAACCTACTCCTGGTCGTCAGCCAACTCGAAGAAGTAGCCACCCTCGGGGTAGTAGTAGTGATCATCGTCAGGGGAGCAGTCTCAGGGGCTCTGTCATCTGGTTGCATCAAATGTATATGGGGAAAAAGAGGAAGCAAAGCAACCGTGAGTACTCATCCGAAGTACTCAGCAAGGAAGGATCTAAATGACATATGCAACATTATCAAAGAAAGGCTGTATATGTGGACTGGGCTGCAGAAATGCCAGAATAGAGAGAAGGCCTAGTTCTATCGAAGACTAGCATCTTCAGTGGTCTTGCAGCATTAGAAGAGTGTAGATTAGTACAGTATAAAGTAGTAATAGCATTAAGTATCAACCTCGCCCAGAGATCCTTTCTCGACTCCCTGCGAGAAAGCAATCCCAGAGCCATACTATCCATTTCTCATCATTAAGTTCTAGTTGTATCGATCGGGATACAACTCTGAGCGTCCGTTACTGAGGATCCGGCTATGCATAGATTAGTTCTTCCCTGCAGGGGTGCACCAACTTACCCACCACGCTCGCTTAACTCCGGCCGGACACACTTTTCTGGGTCATGCCCGGCCTCGGCCAAACGACACACCATAGTCCTACCTAGGCTCAGCAGAGAGGTCCCCGTCGGTCTACATCCTAAGCGCTCAGGGGTCTTGGGCCATCGCCCTGTGCACTCCGGGTCGTTGCGCACACGGTGAAGCCAGGCACCACCTCTGCCTGGATGGTGCTAGTCCGTCCATGCCGCTATGCTGAACTGGACGTCTGACAAAGCTTTCGGAAGAAACGTACGACGCAGAGTGCTCATACTTATTCCCGCGTGATGGTTAGTGCTATCGGGCCAGAGGCCCACCCGGATCAAATATCCAAATCGTTAGTGTTTTGGTAGTGCGGTAACGAGCAGAGACTCACGATCGATGTGACCCCGTCGCCCCGTCTCGAGGACTTGCGGCAAGGGCTAAGAATGCCCGGCCAAGCCTCGTATTTATCTCTCGGGTACCCTCCAAGTCAACCCGTCTTCTCATCACTCGCGGGTACCCCTCAGGGTCGACCCGCCTTTCCAAGTAACAGTTGTACAGTCTAAGTATCCATGTGTCCATAACATCTGGGGAATCCGAGGTATCACCCTTGTTGGATTCCTACTCGATGTATCCGTCAAGGTGAACTCAGAGGAATCACCCTCGATGGGTTCACACTTGAGATGTTACACGACAGCGTCGTTATCGGAAGTGGTGAAGGAGGAATCACCCTCGGTGACCACGACCAAATAGCTACTCTATAGATTTAACATCAGAAGTGCTATACGAGGTATCACCCTCGGCACTTGATAGTAACACTGCAGTGTCGTACAACTAGGGGGGTGATGTGCAGTGCCGGGGCCTGGTTGTCGATCACGTTGATCGAGTCATCTGTTAATCCAGCGGGGGTAACTAGGTCAAGGTGGGGTCTCTGGTGGGTCTCTATCCAGCCTATACTAAGCAGTTTAGGATAAGCAGGTATGTATCAACAGCAGTTACAAAAACAGGCTATGCATCAGAAATAGGATAAACAGTAGCAGCAACAATTTCTAATGCAAGCATAAGAGAGAAAGAATATGCGATATCGGCATGTTCAAAGGGGGGGTGCTTGCCTGGTAGCTCGGCGGCAAAGGTAGAGTCATCAGTGAGGTCGTCGATCTCCGGAGCTGCGTCGGTCTCGGGGACTACGTCGTTACCGGGATCTACCGAGAGAGAAGAGGGGGAGGAAACAGATAAATACACAGCATACAAATGCAATCACAAAGCAAGACATGGCAAAAAGCTACGCTAGGAGTGATCTAACGCAGTGCTACACGTTACAGACGTGGCGGGAAAATATCTGGGCAATTATCGGACAGGTGACCCGGAGGGGGAAGGTTCAATGTTTGCAGTGTTAGAGGCATGTGACAGCCGCACAGAGGGCACCATCGGATTCGTCTTGTCTTTCTGATCAACTTTGATGTATAAAATTTTTCCATCCGAGTTACGGATGAATTTCTACGAATTTCTAAAGATTTAAACGGTTATTTGGAATTCCTAACAATTGGCTGTCTGAGAATTGTCCAGTCTTGTAACTTCGCTTAGCTGTTTTCCAAAGGCTATAACTAGTGTTCTATTCGTCCTATGAATTGGTGCCTTATATCTATATTGATCACTTTCCTGTGGTCTACAAGATGGTATCAATTGCATCTCTGTTAGATCCCTGTAACTTGTTTATTTTCTACTCCAAAGTTGCTACGGCAGTATATTTGTTTTTAGTTCTTCCAGTTAACAGAACATAGACTTTTACATTTTCATAGGAATTAATCCAGCCAACTTTTGGATTTGGTCCAATGGAAAGAATTAAACCCTGTCAAGTGTACTACCCGCACATATTTATTTTAGCTATGTTAAGCTTTGTTTAGTTGCTGTTTTGAGGCTGTTTTGAGGGCCAGTCAGCGTAATAGCCGTAGAGCTAGCTAGCGCTACAGTAAAGTTCAGTTTACTATAGCAGCAGCAGCTCGGTAAGCAACAGTAGCAGGCAACGAGCAGCAGCGGCAATGGAGCAGCAGTGGCAGCAGCAAAATGGCAGCAGCGGCAGTGCTGCGCGGCGGCGAGTGGCTGCAGACGCCGGCGTGGCTGGGCCTGGCCACGAGCGCGCGTTGGCGAGGTCCAGGGGTGCGGCGGGTCGCGGGCGAGCACGGGCGGTCAGCGGCCGGACGATGCGGGCGGGACGAGGCCCGAACGCGGCAACCGCGAGAGGCTGCGGGGCCTGATGTCAGCATTGGGACGCGGCGCGGGGAGCAACAGAGGTGACGCGGGGAGGCAGGGCGCGGCCCTGGGTAGCCACGACCCAGGCGGGCGCGTGAGCGCGTGTCCGAGCTCGAATCCGAGCTCGGGACTAAGCAGAGAAGCGGCGAAGCTCACCTCGATGCGGAGGAAGAGCTCGACGGAGGCGGGGAGGCCGTGGTGGTGGTGGATCGAGCGGCGGCTGAGGCGGATGGCGACGGAGGGGATCGATGTGGGTAACGGCGGTGATGCTCCCCGGTGTCAATCCGGTGGTGCAGATGAAGTAGAGGAGCACGGTGGTCCTCCTAGACGCATCAGCATGGAGAGGGGCGTGCGATGGCCGCGGCAACAACGATGGTGTGCCAGTGGCTGCGCTCGGGCACGGACGAACTCGAGAGGGAGAGAGGCGAGCGAGGGGAACGAGCGTGCTAGGGTTACAGGGGAAGAGCGAGGGGGCGCAGGGGCTTGCTCTTATCCTCTCCTCAGAGCCGCAGGATCATCGGCACGTGAGGCATCCGTGCGCTGGAGGGATGAGCTGCATCCACGGCGAGAGGTTGAAGGAGACACAGTGGTGGGCTGGGCCTCCACTGTACAGGTAGGCCAGTAAGTGCACAGTGTCCTACTTCTTTTTCCTTTTTGTTCTTTTTGTTTTATTTACTTTTACTATTTTGCATTTTCTTTTAAAAGCAAATGATTTTAGTTACAGATGAAACTTGGTACATAATCACTAGGCAGTGTAATGAGCTAGCCCAGAAAGTTATAATTTAATTTGATCATTTACACATTTGTTTAAATTGAAAGGCCCCAATATAATTGATGTTGGTCCAATTTTAATTGGGTTAAAGGCATTTTACATATTCAAATAATTTAGGTTTTTATATGTTAATTACTTAGAGAATATTTGCAACCCATCGGACATTTTTAATTTGCATTTTCGAAGATGTAAATATTTGAGTTGCACTTTTTTAAATTGAATTTGACTTTGATTTTGGACAAATGGCAATTTGCATAGTAATCATGATGACATGGCCACCATTAGGGGGAGATTACTGTACCATAATTATCCGGGCGTCACATGTATCACCATCTCTTCGCCGAACTAGTGCACCTATACAAATTACCATTGTATTTTGTGTGTTGGGGACACAAGAGACTTTTTATTATTTGGTTGCAGGGTTGTTTGAGAGAGGCCATCTTCATCCTACGCCTCCCATGGATTGATAAACCTTAGGTCATCCACTTGAGGGAAAATTGCTACTGTCCTACAAAACTCTACGCTTGGTGGCCCAACACAAGTCTACAAGAATAAAGTTGTGTAGTAGACATCATAAAGCTTCCCGAAAAATCTGATGCGGCTTGTCTTCATCACCATGTTTATGAGTGGAAAGACCACACTATTAGGTTCTCCAAGGTTGGCGAGATGGTGAAGGTGCCGATAGACATCTCTCACGATGTCCATGGCCTGGTCAATTTTGTGGGGCACATCACGTAGGTCGGTGGCAAGAAATAGTCTACAGAGTTTAATAAGTACAACTTTGCTTGTCTGTAGTAAGTAATATTGTTCAGGACTTGATTTGTGTGTGTGAACCCTGTATGGGTTAGTACTGCCGCTTTTCTTTTGTGGTGAATCCTGATAATACTCTATGTTAATGTTTTAGAAATGGGAACCTATAATACCAATTTCGGTTGTCTGATATTTGTGTTTTTTCATCCCAGTACAGTACTCCCTTTGTTCGTAGACATAAGATGTTTTCATTTTTTGTGAATCAGATGTATATAGAGTTGGACATGTGTTGGTGTGTTTGCCCACTCAATTCAGTCTGTATATTTTGAAATATCCAGATCATCTTATTTTTGTGGATGGGGGGAGTATATATTAGTTATGGTTACACTCCAATATATGTACGCATTGCAGGGTTTATCGCACCCACTAGGATTTCCATTCCCGCGGGTGTTTGCTCCATACGAGTTGTCACAACCTTTGGACTGTCCTACTTGTGGGAGTAAGGAGGGGCCTTGCATGCCACCCGCAATTGCACGAACAACCTTCAATTTAGAACTTGAAGAAAGTGATTTCCTGGTAAGGATTCAATCATGTCACATGAAGTAAATATTATTGATTAACTGTCATGTTTTCTTACTTTTGCTGCAATTTTAGGATGCAGGTTTTGCGCCATGTCACATTCATTACAGAATAAACCATTTGGTTTGCTCTATGATGGTTATTTTAGCAGGTTCCACTTCTTATGATGTGTCAATAACGAAGGCACTGTCCATCACTTAAATTATTGGACACAATTGGATCCGTCTGTTATCTGAGTACAATCTGAAGCCCTCTAATCAACTGCAGTTTACTTTAACAAACACGCTAGAATTAGTCCTTGTCGCCTTTAAAAGAAGGAAAGAAAAAGATTGGATCTGGCTCATGGATCTGGAGGAACTTCGAATTGCTCATGTGCACTCTCGCTTAATAAGGATGTGTAGCACAATTACAAAGATGTGGTCTGAAATCAAAGCAGACCAGAGACGAACGCTGCTGTCTCACACATCAATACAACCTCCAGCATCGGCAGCCGTAGCGGATCGAGCCCTGGCACCTGCTCCGACAACGTCACTGGCTCTAGCACTGATAGCGGCAGCAGCTCAGTCTGATCCACTAGAGGATTGGGCACCGACCGCGTCAGCGGAACAGGCTGATCTACCAGAGGATCGGGCACCGACACCAGCACCTGCTCTAACACCGGCACCAGCTCCAGAAGGAGCACCATCTCCGGCAGCAGCAGCGGCACTACGAGTCGCACCACCACGGGCACCAGCAATGTCTCCGGCACCTGCACCAACACTTGAACTTGCACTTGCATCTGCTCCGGCCCATGCAGTGGCAACAGAACCAGCACTTGCACCGGCAACAGACTGGGCTGCAGTTTGCACTGCATATACCAAAGTCCTTACAAAAATCGATATCTCCACCTTTCTGTAACCATTGGCAAGCCCAAGTGCTTCGTTCTTTTGTCTTCCCGTGTTGTTTGTCATGATTCATTGTGGTTATCTAACTATTTTTGTATGTCTTCTTGTTTGCAAACAGAAAATTCCTAGAGCAATCAAGGAGTCGTTCAATAATCTGGGCGACCGTGGCCAAGTTTCTCTTACCATGCACAGCCTTGGTGTGAATGAACCTGAGCAATATACCATAAGTAGAAAGGATGGTCGCATGATGATTGATGCTAAAGGATGGTCAAGGTTCAAAACTCAATCAAATCTTGTGGTTGGGGATGATGTCATAATCGAAGTTTCTCTGCAAGGAGAGCTAGTCCTAATCAACTTTGAAAAATTCTTTAGTAGCAGCACGCAACTGCCGAACTGATCTATCCTCCGAGAGCTTTTGATATAATATGCCATGGTGAAACAAGTGTCATGTGTGTATAAGTAGTACTAGTATACATCACGTAGGACATCCTGAAAGAATTGCAACTCTGATTGCTGGTTAGGAACTGCCGTTCGATTTTAGTCTAACAGTTGTCGTGCTTTATTCAATTTTTTTGTCTTCTCCTTGCGACGGCATCTAAAACCAGCACTGTCCCGATCGCATGCAATATTTATCGGATGAAATGCGTTGATGCTACTTGTAAACTGCGTTGGGATTTTCCCCGAAGAGGAGCTGTGAAGCAGTACAATAGAGATAGTTATTTCCTTCAGTGAGAACCAAGGTTATCTAATAAATAGGAGAACCAAGCAAGTTCCCTTCTTCAGCACCTACACACACAAAAGCAAATGGGATAATTATATTTATGCCCCTAGTTGTGTCCCACTAGGCTGTTTTACTCCTAATTTCCAAAAGTCACCGGTTCTATCCAAGTCACTTCGCTCCTCTTATGATTTTGCCCTTTGACCGTTTGACCGTCAGTTTGAAAACTTCATAACTAATTCATACTAAATCAGAAAAATGCAAATAAGATAACAAAATGTTCGGAAAACATCACTTATATATCAGTGTCATTTGCATTCATGACAAAAGTGTTGGAAAGTGCCCATCCGAGTTTTAGCTCTTATGATACCACCATGAATAGTAAAATCTAAAAAATTCAAACAATTCAAAAAAAATTGGTGGCAAAGAATGAAAAATGTTTTAAGTGCTTGCCAAGTTTCATCAGGGAATGACATTCGTGGAAGTCGTGGCAGAAAAACAATCTATTTTGGAGTGCTGATTGTTTTTTTGCCACGATATCCATGAATGTCATTCCCTGATGAAACTTGGCAAGCACTTAAAATATTTATCATTCTTTGCCACCAATTTTTTTTTATTTTTTTTAGCTTTTACTATTCATGGTGGTATCATAAGAGCTAAAACTCGGATGGGCACTTTCCAACACTTTTGTCATGAATGCAAATGACACTGACATATAGGTGATGTTTTCTTGAACATTTTGGTAATTTATTTGCATTTTTCTGATTTAGTATGAATTAGTTATGAAGTTTTCAAACTGACGGTCAAACGGTCAAAGGGCAAAAGCATAAGAGGAGCGAAGTGACTTGGACAGAACCAGTGACTTTTGGAAATTAGGGGTAAAACAGCCGAGTGGGACACAACTAGGGGCATAAATCTAATTATCCCAAAGCAAATACTTGCACCCAACGCGGGCAAGAGGGTTGTCAATCCCCTTGAACTTGTTATTTGCAAGGATTAATTCTGATAGTGATAGATAGATAAAAATAAAAGTAAAATAAAAATTATAAAATTGCATAAAGGTATTTTTGGTTTTAGCAGTATGACAAAAGTAGACCCGGGGGCCATAGTTTTCACTAGAGGCTTCGCTCTCAAACACATAGCATACGGTGGGTAAACAAATTACTGTTGGATAATTGGTAGAAAAGCACATAGTTATAACGTATTCATAGCAATGATCATGTATATAGGCATCACGTCCATGACAAGTAGACCTACTCCTGCCTACATCTACTACTATTACTCCACCAATCGACTGCTATCCAGCATGCATCTAGAGTATTAAATTCATAAAGAATGGAGTAGTGCCTTAAGCAAGATGACATGATGTAGACAAAGTAAACTCAAGCAATATGATTAAACCCCGTTATTTTACCCTTAATAGCAAACATTCCAATACGTGCCTCGCTACCCCTTTTGTCACTGGGTGAGGACACCGCAAGATGGGACCCATTACAAAGCGCATCTCCCACTAAAGATAAATCAATCTAGTTGGCCAAACCAAACGCATAGATCAGAGAGAAACACAAAGCTATAACAATCATGCATAATAAAGTTCAGAAAAGACTCAATTAGTTTCAGTGAATAATCTGATCATAAACCCAAAATTCATCGGATCCCAATAAACACACTGCAAAAGAAGATTACATCGGATAGAACTCCAAGAAGATCGAGGAGAACATTGAATTGAAGATCAAAGAGAGATAAGAAGCCATCTAGATACTAGCTATGGACCCATAGGTTTGTGGTGAACTACTCACACATCATCTAAAGGCAGCAAGGATGATGTAGAAGCCCTCCATGATTGATTTCCCCTCTGGCAGAGTACCAGAAAAGGCCACAAGATGGGATCGCGAAAGAACAGATGCTTGCAGTGGCGAAAAAGGTGTTTCGGGTGGCTCTCAGTTGGTTTCGCAATGTATGGGAATTTATAGAGGTGGAATTAGGTCAAACGAAGCTGTGTGGGGCCCATGAGCCCCCCAAGGCGCGCCCTGTGAGCTCGTGGCTCTCTCGTAGATCTTTTGGCCTCCTCCCGAACCTTCTAGGGTCCCTTCTGGTCCAGAAAAAACCACTGTAAAGTTTCATCATGTTTGGACTTCGTTTGGTATTGATTTTCTAAAATGCCAAAAACAAGCAAAAACCTGGAACTGGCACTGGCACTGGGTTAATAGGTTAGTCCCGAAAAATGATATAAAATAGCATAAAAATGCATAAGAAGCATCCAAGATTGATAATATAATAGCATGAAACAATCAAAAATTATAGATACATTGCAGATGTATCAGCATCCCCAAGCTTAATTCCTGCTCGCCCTTGAGTAGGTAAATGATAAAAACGGAATTTTTGATGTGAAATGCTACCTAACATGTGTATCATGTAATCTATTTACAATATAATTATTGAGAAATGATGAAGTAACAATATCAACATAATAATATCCATGAATATACGAAGCATAATCATTACTTTTTCAAAATATACGATCCTTAACGAATGTTATCCCCACTTGTTTTATCATGTAAGCATGGCATGACTCCGCCTTCACCGCATAAATATAAATCATGAGCACCCCGGTGTGAAACCAGGCAATTGGATCGTACTTCTAACGCGCTTCAGCATTTTCAACCCCACGCAATACATGAGCGTGAGCCATGGATATAGCACTATAGATGGAATAGAATGCGGTGATAGAGATTAATAAGGGAAGTCAAAAAAAGGAAGAAAGTCTCGCATCAACGCGGCTAATCAACGGGCTATGGAGATGCCCATCAATCGATGTCAATGCGAGGAGTAGGGATTACCATGCAACGGATGCACTAAGAGCTATAAATGTATGTAAGCTCAACAGAAACTAGGTGCGTGTGCATCCAACTTTCTTGCTCATGAAGACCTCGGGCATTTGAGGAAGCCCATCATCGGAATATACAAGCCAAGTTCTATAATGAAAAATCCCGACTAGTATATGAAAGTGACAACTCAGAAGACTCTCTATATGAAGAACATGGTGCTACTCTGGGGCAATGTTACTATCCTTTTCCACACTCTTCTCTCTTTTCTCTCATTTATCATTTTTTTCTCTCTTTTTTCTCTTTTTTTAATTTTTCGTCTGGCGTCTCATCCCGACTTGTGGGGGAATCATAGTCTCCATCATCCTTTCCTCACTGGGACAATGCTCTAATAATGATGATCATCACACTATTATTTACTTACAACTCGATATTACAACTCAATAACTAGAACAATATGACTCTATATGAATGCCTATGGCAATGTACCAGGATGTGCAATGATCTAGCATAACATGTACAATAATGATGAACGGTGGCCGTGCCACAAATATCATGTCAGCTCTATATGATCATGCAAAGCAATATGACGATGAACACACATGTCATGAAAACGAAACGGTGGAAGTTGCATGGCAATATATCTCGGTATGACTATGGAAATGCCATAATAGGTAGGTATGGTGGCTGTTTTGAGGAAGATATAAGGAGGCTCATGTGTGATAGGGCAATGCACGGTACCGAAGAGGCTAGCAAATTGAACGCGGTTTTGATGCACCGACGAAGTTTGCACCAACTCTCGAGGTGAGAAAGGGCAATGCACGGTACCGAAGAGGCTAGCAAATTGTGGAAAGGTAGGAGTGTGTATAATCCATGGACTCACATTAGTCATAAAGAACTCCCGTACTTATTGTGAAAGCCTATTAGCCCTCAAAGCAAAGTACTACTCACATGCTCCTAGGGAATTGGTTGGTAGGAGTTAACCATCACGCGCATCCGATTATAATAGCAGTCAAGGATTTCAATCAGAAATACAAATGCTCAAACCTCCCCACCAGGCCATGACCAACACTTTGATAAGAAGTTAATAACAAGCTTTAATACTGATATTTCTACTAACCAATGATCATGAACCAATATCCTTTCATATTACGACAGCAATATCACTAAACCATGTGTTCCGTATTTAGTGATCTATATGAAAGTTTTTATCATATCCCCCTTGAATATCTATCCTTCTTGGACTAGTCTTATAACACATGCACATTACCACTTCTTATTTATAGACTCGCAAAAAGATTTAAGTGAAGCATGAGAGTGCAATCATTTCTATCAAATGTAACCACCGCCATGCTCTAACAAGTATAAGTGAAGCACAAGAGCAACTGCCTAGCTCAAAAGATATAAGTGAAGCACATAGATTATTCTAACAAATCATGATAAATGTGTGTCCCTCTCAAAAGGTGTGTCCAGAAAACAATGATTGTGGCAAACTAAAAAACAAATAAAGCAAAAAACTACGGCACAATACGCTCCAAGCAAAACTCATATCATGTGATGAATAAAAATGTGGCTCCAAGTAACATACCGATAGATTGTAGACAAAAGAGGGGATGCCATCCGGGGCATCCCCAAGCTTAGACGCTTGGGTCTTCCTTGAATATTACCTTAGGGTGCCTTGGGCATCCCCAAGCTTAGGGTCTTGCCGCTCCTTATTCCTTCATCCATCGTAATCTCACCCAAAACTTGAAAACCTCAACACACAAAACTCAACAAAAACCTCGTGAGATCCGTTAGTATAATAGACAGATCATAAAATTTAGGTACAGTTATATACTCATTAATAATTTATTCTTGCATAATACCTACTGTATTCTAACTTCTCCATGACTTATACCCCCCGATATAATCCATAGCATTATTCAACAAGTAAACCATGCAATAAAAACAGAATCTGTCTAAAACAGAATAGTCTATAATGATCTGAACAAAAACTATATTTCTGTAACACCAAAAATTCTGAAAATTTAGGAAAACACGAGAAATTTGTATATCAATCATGTGTAAAAATGTCAGAATTTTATCACGTTCAAGTGAATTATAGTAATTCCAGCACTGCGAGCAAAAGTTTCTATTTTTTCACAAAATCAAGTCAACTATCAACCAAATCATCCCAAAGCCTTTACTTGGAACAAATGATAATTAAAATATAAAAACACAATAATTTTAGTAGCAAAAATTGTGTGGTCACACAAAAACAGAAAGTAAAAGCAAAAATTTAATATAACTATTGGGTTGCCTCCCAACAAGCGCTATTGTTTTACGCCCCTAGCTAGGCGTAAGGCATTGTTTCAAGTATTGTCATCTTTCACATCCAACTCCTCAATTATACATCCACTCTTCCTAGGAGGTTTAGAATACAAATTTCTAACTATCATACTCCTAGGGACAAAGTTGAGGAATTTGCTTTAATCAATAGGTTCCTTTATTATATTCATGAAGTTGGGGTGCACACATATCGTTTTAAGATCCTCGTTCCCTTTACTAGATGTGGCACCCTTATTCTTAGGAACATACATAAACTTGGAATTTTTACTAGGAGGAGTCCTCTCAAAAATTTTAACAGAAGAAAAGCAGAACCCAAATTACTAATGATTTCTTCCAACTTATCAATTCTAGCGGGACTTTGTTCTATTCTTTCATCAATTATTGGTTCCTTCTCCTTTAACATATTCAATATAGTTCCTACCTTAGAGCCAAATTGAGTAACTTGATTATGGACCTTTTTGTCTAGATTCTCAATATGTTCTATGGTAGGCATTTTATTTTCAATAGCTTCCAACCTTCGCATAACATGCTCCAAAGTCAATGTCGTGTCATTAATAGTAATAGGTGGTGATCCTACCAAATTTCCCATGGCATTGAAAGCATCATCAGGCTAACTAATCAAGAAATTTCCTTTGGTAATAGTGTCAAGCACAAATCTATACCAAGTAGTAACAGTCACATAAAAATTGCGAAGAAGAACGGTAGTGCATTGGTTACGAGTTGATCTATTATGAGCATCGCAAATCCCATACCAAGCATATTTTAAACTCAATCATCCCCTTTGTTTAATAGTAAGCACTTCATTTTCAGGGGTACAAGCAACAAGCGAAGAACTAGCCATAGCGACAAAGCAAGCGATCAAGCAAACTAACAAAGTAAAATATTTTTGCGTTTTTGATTTTTATGAGAAATGGAGGGAGATGAAAAATAGAGGAAAATAGAAAGTAGAGCAAGTAGATGATAGTTTATATGTAGGAACCTGACAAGAATTTGGTGATGTCTCCCCAGCAACGGTGCCAGAAATTCTTCCTGCTACTTGTAAACTACGTTGGGATTTTCCCCAAATAGGAGGGGTGAAGTAGTACAGTAGAGATAAGTATTTCCCTCAGTGAGAACCAAGGTTATCGAACCAATAGGAGAACCAAGCAAATTCCCTTCTTCAGCACCTACACACAGAAAAGCAAATACTACCACCCAACGCGGGCAAGAGGGTTGGTAATCCCCTTGAACTCGTTATTTGCAAGGATTAATTCTGATAGTGATAGATAGATAAAAAGAAAAGTAAAATAAAAATTATAAAATTGCAGCAAGGTATTTTTGGTTTTAACAATATGCTAAAAGTAGACCCGGGGGCCATAGTTTTCACTAGAGGCTTCTCTCTCGAACACATAGCATACAATGGGTAAACAAATTACTGTTGGACAATTGATAGAAAAGCGCATAGTTATGACGTATTCATGGCAATGATCATGTATATAGGCATCACATGTGTGTGCATCTACTACTATTACTCCACCAATCGACCGCTATCCAGCATGCATCTATGGTATTAAGTTCATGACAAATAGAGTAACGCCTTAAGCAAGATGACATGATGTAGATAAAGTAAGCTCAAGCAATATGATTAAACCCAGTCGTTTTACCCTTAATAGCAACTATACAATACGTGCCTTGCTACCCTTTCTGTCAGTGGGTGAGGACACCGCAAGATTGAACCCATTACAAAGCACCTCTCCCACTAAAGATAAATCAATCTAGTTGGCCAAACCAAACGGATAGATCGGAGAGAAATACAAAGCTATAACAATCATGCATAATAAAGTTCAGAAAAGACTCAATTGCTTTCAATGAATAATCTGATCATAAACCCACAATTCATCGGATCCCAACAAACACACTGCAAGAGCAGATTACATCGGATAGAACTCCAAGAAGATCAAGGAGAACATTGTATTGAAGATCAAAGAGAGAGAAGAAGCCATCTAGATACTAGCTATGGACCCGTAGGTTTCTGGTGAACTACTCATGCATCATCGGAAGGCAGCAAGGATGATGTAGAAGCCCTCTGTGATCAATTCCCCCTCCCACAGAGTACCAGAAAAGGCCTCCAGATAGGATCGCGAAAGAACAAAAGCTTGCAGCAGCGGAAAAAGTGTTTCGGGTGGATCTCTGTCGGTTTGGGAATGTATGTGAATTTATAGAGGTGGAATTAGGTCAAATGGAGCTGTGTGGGGCCCACGAGCTCAAGGGCGCGCCCTACCCCCCAGGACGCACCATGTGAGGTCGTGGCTCTCCCGTAGATCTTCTGGCCTCCTCCCGAACCTTCTAGGGTCCCTTCTGGTCCAGAAAAAATCACTATAAAGTTTCATCGTGTTTGGACTTCGTTTGGTATTGATTTTCTGAAAAGCCAAAAACAAGCAAAAAAGAGGACCTGGCACTGGGCACAGAGCACTGAGTTAATAGGTTAGTCACAAAACATGATATAAAATAGCATATAAATGCATATAAAGCATCCAAGATTTATAATATTATAGCATGAAACAATCAAAAAGTATAGATGCGTTGGAGACGTATCAGCTGACTTAGAACACACGGGCCCCCAAACGTGCAGGCTCACCGGCCTGTGGCCCAAAGTCAAGAGCCGTCAGCCTATCTGAGTATTTTATTCTCAAAAACACATATTTATGTATATATATTCCCCTTGATTTTCTTATGTATAAAGTTGTGATATAAAAGTTTTTTATATTTCTTTAAAGAGGGAGTATCTCTCTATCAAAAAAAATTATGTATAACTAGTTACTCCTACCTTTCTACTTCATTCGGCTGATATAGAGGACATCCAGCAACCAGGTCCATGTGCCATGCACCAAATTAGAGTGCACAGCTCCACGGTAGACTCACCCCGGTCGTAGTGCTGCAGTAATCCCAATGAGACATCAAATCACAAAACCTCACCTTTCCAGCAGTAGCAGTAAGCTGGACAGATGAAGCAGCAATATTTCACTCAACCTGAATCCCCTTCTCCCTCGTCTGCTTGTTCAGCGAAAACCACCTCTCGGCGATTGCTTAGGGTTTTCTCATGGAGAACCAGGTATGAATTCTTCATCCATCTCTGATAAATCCTAGTCCCTTTGTTGCCGGTAATCGTAGGATAGAAACCGCCGCCGTTGATACATTTTTCTTCGTACTAAATCTAGTATGTTTCATTTGCAGTGCCCAAAGTGCGAGGACCCTACAGGTTTCTGCGCCGTTGGCAAGACGCCAAACTTGTTCTTTCTCATCCTAACACAGGATTTCAAAAAACGCACGGTATGTTCCTAGAATCCTCTTTTCTATCCGGGAGGGTTGGGGTTTTTGAACATGCTGCCGACTAATTTGGAAATTTGGATTGCTTTATTTGAATAAAAGGTACTAGTACCATGCTCAACACTGACGTGAAAGAGGAAATTATTTCTAGATTTGGATAGCGAATAAATTGTGTTCTCATATTAATTTTCCTGCAGTGCATCCCTTGCTCTGCTAGAACACATGTACTCAAGAAGGTCGGCCTTGCCATAGCTGAATACACTAGTATAATGGTCACATTGGAGACATGCCATCACTACAAAAAAAAAGACACATCCGTGACATTTTGGCCCGAACGAAAAAAAATTTTGTCATGCTTATGACACTTCTATGACGATAATTGTGACAAAAACACGTATCATCATAGATGTGGTGGGCTCCTACTTCTATGACAAAAAGTCATGACAGAAAATGGGCTTTTCGTCCTGGGCAGGCCAGAGACGCACCTGCATGACATTCTTTGGGCCGTCCATGACGGAAAGAATCATGGTAGAAGCGAGGGAGAGGAAAATTTCGGGGAGTTCCCGGTTATGGTGGATGGTCGGGGCCGAGTGATGCGCTGTGGTTTGCGCATTTCTCTCGTACGTAGGCGCGTGTGTGTGCAAGGCGTTGACTCTAACTGAACCCGAGGGAGAGGCGCTCGTTTACTGAACCCGAGCGATTGCACTAGCTATGTTACTAAACCGTAGCGATCGATCCCTACTGAACCCTTGCGATTCCTTCGCTGCTGACTTAACCCGAGCGAATCCTTCGCTGCTGCTGCTAACTGAACCCGTGCGATCGATCGCTACTGTAGCTTACTAAAGCCGATCGAGCCCCCGTGCGAGATGCAGCCAGCCGGTGTGTTGGGTTGCCTCTCGATGAACAGTGATCGTTGCTACCGCACGCACGATACGTAGAACGAGTCGAGACATGGTGAGTCGAGGCTGTGGATGAACATTTCCCGGTGGCGGTTGGATGAACAGGACCCCGTTGTAGTAGGCGGTTGCCGCTGGATGAACAGGACCCGAGGAGGCCGCTGCACCCCAGCCGGTTGAGGTTGGATGAGCAGGACCCCGTGGAGGCTGGATGAACAGTAGCCGATGGAGGCTAGATGAATAGTATCCCATGGATGAACAGTAGCGTGTGGAGGCTGGAGGAAGTCGACGGTGGATGAACAGTAGCCCGTGGAGGCTAGAGCGAGGCAGTACACGGTGGATGAACAGGATCCCGTTTCGACCGTAGACGCTCGAACAGAAGTCTATTCCTCCGTTTTGTGGTGCGCCACACCCCTCCCGATCAACAAGACCCCGTTTCGACCGTAGGCACTCGAACAGAAGTCTGTTTCCTCTGTTTTGCGGTATGCCACACCCCTCCTGATGAACAGGTCCCCGTTTCGACCGTATGCGGTCGAACAGAAGGCCATTTCCTCTGTTCTGCGGTACGCCAGACCTCATTTTGGCTGTTCCGTCCAAGCCATTTGGCTCCCGATGAACACGACGTATTTCGTTGCCTCCCGATGAACATGACGCAGTTTCTCCGTTCCAACCCAGCCAGTTGGCTGCCGATGAACAGGACGCCGTTGCTGCCATCCGTTGCCTCTCCATGTACACGAGCCCTGGCCGTATGTATGCGCGAGTAGGCGTTTGAGACCCCGCCCGCATGTACGTATGTGGCCATATTTTTTGGCATGTGGCTGTACATACGTGTACACAGTTTAGAAGGGACTGCCTGAACTGCTTCGTCGGGGGCTCTACTACTACACGTGCCGATGCTTGCTCGGCCACGGTTCATCATTGCAGAGAGACCGATCGACCAGTATGTACATACACATTCGCAACTAGACAGACAACGCTACATACGCTTCGACCGGGTGGGTCCCAGTTGTCAGGGAGGATAAGGACGCACTTCCTTGTGTGCGAAGATATAGCTGTTGGGGCCCAGCTATTAGGGGAGGAATCATTTTTATTTTGCGAGTAATAAGGAGGCACTTCCTTGTGTTCGAAGATGTAGCTGGTGGGTCCAGTTGTCAGCCTCACCGACTAAAGTCCTCTTCAGATGACTGTCATTCATTGACCTCGTTGACCACGCCACGCCGAGAGCATCAAGGCGGTGCACGACGGCGAGGCCTAGGAAGGGAACAACACGGAGTCAGGGAAGACGAGGTAGGTGGATGCCGATGCGGAGGGGAGTACGAGGGTTCATTGGTTCGGCTGCGGTGTAAGGCTGCCATCGCTGGAGAATAACAGGGGGTGTGGGTGAGTAGAGGGAAAGCCTGGCCAGCGGTGGGAGTAGGGTGGGGTGGTGAGGCCTACGCGCCAGCACAGCCGGCCTCCGAAGGCAGGAGCAGGCGGTACGGCTGGCGCTCGTTTGGGCGGCTGGAGCAAGAAGATAGCATGGCCGTTGGATTAACATCCAATGGTCACTGTTGCTAGAATCATTTGTTGACTAAGTTGACAAAGCCGTGGATACGATTCACCTTAGTAGGCCCACAAGTCAGCCAACTTACCTTCTGGGACCCAGCTAGCAGCGGGAGGAATCATTTTTCTTGCGCGTAATAAAGAGGCACTTCCTTGCGTGCGAAGATGTAGCTGGTGGTCTCAGCTGTCAGGTGGAGGAAACTTTTTTTCCCGGGTAATAAGGAGGCACTTCCTTGCCTGCCAAGATGTAGCTCGTGGGTCCCAGTTGTCAGGAGGAGCAATCATTTTAATTCGCGTAGTAAGGAGGCACTTGCTTGCCTGCGGCCATGGACCATGCGGGTCCCTACTGTCAGCCTCTCCACTTACATCCCTCTTCCGATGGCTGTCGTTTGTTGACCACATTGACCGTGCCGCGCTGAGAGCATCAATGCGGTGGACGACAGCGAGGCCCAGGAAGGGAACGACCCGGAGCCGGCGAAGCCACAACAGTGGATGCCCATGCTGAGGGGGGAACGAGGGTTATGGCTAGTTCGGCTATGGGGTGAGGCTAGCGTCGCCGGAAAATAACAGGAGGTGCGGGTGGGTAGAGGGATGGCTTGGCCAGCGATGGGAGTAGGGTGGTCCTATGAAGCCTGCGCGGCAACACAGCCGGCCACCGAAGGCAGGAGCAGGCTGTCCCGCTGGCGCTGGTTTGGGCGGCTGGAGCAGGAAGATCAGACATTGAAGAATCACGACGGCTGTTGGATGGACATCCAACAGTCACTGCTCTCGTGTGTTGACTAAGTTGACATAGCCTTGCGTACACGTCAACCTTCTTTTTTAGGAAAGCGTACGCGTCACCCTAGTAGGCCCACCAGCCAGCCTCAAATATGTGGAAAACATCATAAAGCCCATCTGCCATTATTTCCAATAATTTACAGCCCATTTGCTAATTCTTAAGGATTTTTTTTTGGAGTCCATATTCTTTTTGTTAGCATTACAGCCCATATTGTGGCCACGATTAAAAAACTCAAGGAAATTTTGCATATTTCAGTGCGGTCTAAATTGTTTTTAATCCCGAAATTTTGAGTCACATTCAAACTAATTTGAAAAATAAATTTATATCAATTTAAAATCCAAATAAATTTCCCCACATAAAAATCAGTGAAATTTAAAATGTAGAAATGCAAAAAAAAGAAAGAAATATGAAACTAATTGCCGATTTGTTGTGTCTTAAAAATGTACAGCCCATTTCTCATTACTGATACCCCATTTTCTGGGCAAGCCGAAGGCATCCATTGCAGCCCAGCAGGGCTGACAAAAGCAAGTAGGCCTTGGTTGGGTATTCTGCAAAAAAAAACTAGGCTAGCCATTTTCATAAAGAAAAAAACAACTGGGTTGGTCTTGTGGTAAACATATAATAAAAGGGTGGCTAGACTGGCAAGAGTGCCCCGCACAGCCCAGTTGATACCCTACTCCGTCTCAAAAACAAAAAGAACTGGGCGAGCTGTTGGGTCCCTGGTGTCAGCTGCTCGGTGTGCAATTCTCTCGTTTATTGACTACGTTGACAATGGCATGGGACTCAGATGTCAGGAATCCATTAGGAGGAACCATTTTTTTGGCTTGAAATAAGGAGGCACTTGCTTGCGTACTGCCATGACCCTGGTGGGTCCCTGCTGTCATCCTCTACACGTACAATTATCTCATGATTGTATACGCGTCAACCTAGTAGGCCCACAAGTCAACCTCTAAATCCATGGCGGACAAATACAGCCCATTCCACATGTTCACACAGAAAGTTCAACATTCAGAGCAAAGTAACAGGTCTGATCCAGAGATAGAGTACTGAACTTCCATGTTGACAACCATCATAGCCAACTTAACTATCTACTCCCACTAATACTCTAGTGTACAAGTACTAACTTACTCTTAGCTAACTAGACAATGCCGGCCGCCATCTGCGGTACACGCTAAACGCCGGCAGCGACGTCCTCCTCCTTGCCAGAGGTGCGATAGGGCGTGTTGCTCGCGCGCGTTGGCCCTTTCCATGCCGGCGTGGTCCACCGAAGCTTTGGCTTCTGATACGTCTCCATCGTATCTATAATTTTTGATTATTTCATGTCATTATTCTATAACTTTCATAAACTTTTGGCAACTTTTTATACTATTTTTGGGACTAACATATTGATCCAGTGCCCAGTGCCAGTTCCTGTTTGTTGCATGTTTTTTGTTTCGCAGAATATCCATACCAAACGAAGTCCAAACGCGATAAAAACTTACGGAGATTTTTTTTGGAATATATGTGATTTTTGTGAATTGCAATCAACGCGAGACGATGCTCGAGGGGCCCACAAGCCCTTGAGGTGCGCCCCCTACCCAGGGCGCGGCCAGGAGGCTTGTGGTCCCCCTGTAAGGCGGTTGGTGCCCTTCTTTTGCCACAAGAAACTAATATCTGGATAAAAATCGTGTTAAAATTTCAGCCCAATTGGAGTTACGGATCTCCGGGAATTTAAGAAACTGTGAAAGGCCATAATCTAGGAGCGTAGAAACAGAAGGAAATAGAGAGAGAGATCCAATCTCAGAGGGGCTCCCACCCCTCCGCCGCCATGGAGGCCAAGGACCAGATGGGAAACCCTACTCCCATCTAGGGGGAGGCCAAGGAAGAAGAAGAAGAAGAAGGAGGGGGGCTCTCTCCCCCTCTCTCCCGGTGGCGCCGGAACGCCAGCGGGGCCATCATCGTGACGGTGATCTACACCAACAACTTCACCGCCGTCATCACCAACTTTCTCCCCCTCTATGCAGCGGTGTATCACCTCTTCTCCCCACTGTAATCTCTACTTAAACATGGTGCTCAACGCTATATATTATTTCCCAATGATGTATGGCTATCCTATGATGTTTGAGTAGATCCGTTTTGTCCTATGGGTTGATTGATGATCATGATTGGTTTGAGTTGTATGTTTTTTTATTGGTGTTGTCCTATGGTGCTCTCTGTGTCGCGCAAGTGTGAGGGATCCCCGCTGTAGTTTGTTGCAATATGTTCATGATTCGCTTATGGTGGGTTGCTAGAGTGACAGAAGCTTAAACCCGAGTAAGGGGGTTGTTTCGTATGGGAGTAAAGAGGATTTGATACCTTATAATGCTATGGTTGGGTTTTACCTTAATGATCTTTAGTAGTTTCGGATGCTTGATAGAGTTCCAATCATAAGTGCATATGATCCAAGTAGAGAAAGTATGTTAGCTTATGCCTCTCCCTCATATAAAATTGCAATAATGATTACCGGTCTAGTTATCGATTGCCTAGGGACAAATAAATTTATTGCGTGACAAAAAGCTCTCTACAAAAACTAACTTAGTTGTTTCTTTATCTAAATAGCCCCTAGTTTTTATTTACGTCTTCTTTATTATCTTGCAAACCTATCCTATCACACCTACAAAGTACTTCTAGTTTCATACTTGTTCTAGGTAAAGCAAATGTTAAGCGTGCGTAGAGTTGTATCGGTGGTCGATAGAACTTGAGGGAATATTTGTTCTACCTTTAGCTCCTCATTGGATTCGACACTCTTACTTATCGACAAAGGCTACACAATTGATCCCCTATACTTGTGGGTTATCAAGACCTTTTTCTGGCGCCGTTGCCGAGGAGCAATAGCGTGGGGTGAATATTCTCGTGTGTGCTTGTTTGCTTTATCACTAAGTAGATTTTATTTTCTATTCTAGTTTGTTCTCTATCTTTAGTTATGGATATGGAACACGAAATACCAAAAAAATTAGGTGTACTTGCTACTCATTGAGATGGGGAACCTCCTAAAACCCTCGATGCTCGTTATGTGAAAAATATTAAACACTACTTTGATAATCCTGAGAAAACCCCCTTGATAATGGGAGACACGTTGGATCAACGTGAATACTTTAGGGATTATCGCTTGACTCAAAAAGGGAAACATTTATGGGATCAAATTCATATGTTGCATTGGTATGCTTGGAATTTATGCTTGAGATATGATTATACTTGTTGCTCTAGGATGAAGGCTCCACACCTTCCCTTTTCATGTAAATTTAACGATAATGAAACCTTGGCTTCTTATGCTAATGGTATATATGATTACTATGATGTGGAACAAATAGAAGAATTTTTTGCTTTTAATGGTGCTTATGAAATTGAATCTTTGTTTGAAAAGTGTGAAAATTATGATGATGCTGTTTACAGACTTGAAAATTATGCTATACTTAAATATTGCTATGAGAAATATGAATATAATGCCGATATTAATGAGTTTATTGAGAAAGTCTCTGTTGTCCAAGAAGATATAATATTTGGCAGGAAACTATGGAAGAAGAAATTGATGACACTGTGAGCTCATTAGATGAAAAAGATGAGGAGGAGAGCGAAGAACAAAAGGAGGAAGAGCGGATTAGCTACCCA
This sequence comes from Thinopyrum elongatum, assembly GCA_011799875.1. Lineage (NCBI taxonomy): Eukaryota > Viridiplantae > Streptophyta > Magnoliopsida > Poales > Poaceae > Thinopyrum > Thinopyrum elongatum. Next base: position 102,721,427 of record CM022300.1, on the reverse strand, counting down.
TGCCCACCTTCTTATGAGAGTAACTCTTTAACTCATACATTGTTTAATTTCCCTTCGTGCTTATCGAAGGATGATTGCTATGATCCCTTTGATTTGTTTGAAATATCCCTTTTTGATGAAATTGATGCTTGCTATGCTTGTGGCCATGATGCCAATATGAATTATGCTTATGGAGATGAACTTGCTATAGTTCCTTATGTTAAGAATGAAATTTTTGCTATTGCACCCACGCATGATAGTCCTATTATCTTTTTAAATTCTCCCAGCTACACTATATCGGAGAAGTTTGCGCTTATTAAGGACTATATTGATGGATTGCATTTTACTACTACACATGATGATTTTGATAGATATAATATGAATGTGCTTGCTTTTCTTACTTGCAATTATTATGAGAGAGGAACTACATCTCCGCCTCTCTATGTTTCTAATACAATAAAATTGCAAGAAGCTGTTTATGCTATGTATCGGCCTTTACTATGTGTGCATGAATTGTTCTTTTATGACATGCCAATGCATCGGAAGAGAGTTGAACTTCGTTGTTGCATGATATATGTTACTTTGTGCTCACTACTAAATCACAAATCATTGTTAATTAAAATTGGCTTTGATATACCTTGGGATCCGGGTGGATCCATTACTTGAGCACTATATGCCTAGCTTAATGGCTTTAAAGAAAGCGCTGCCAAGGAGAAAACCCGGAAGTTTTAGAGAGTCATTTATTTCTGTTGAGTGCTTTTAAAAATTTCAAAACAAAAAAAATAAAGTGGGGAACCTAAAACTTTTCAAAAAGAAAAGTGAAAGTAAGAAGGACGAGCACCGTTGAAGTGGGGGAGCTCCTTGAACTTTGTTCATGCCCATGGAAACTTTGAGAATCTTGAATTACAGAAACTTTTCAACAAAAATAATTATCCCCTTGTATAAATCCATTGTATTATAAAAATAATATGCCAAGATTTGCCTTTAGGATGATTAGATTGCTTGTTTGGTATGTGCAGTGCAAAAACAGAAACTTTGGCTGTAGTGCATGAATTTACATTTTCTACTAGAACATCAAAAGCTTTTGAAAATTTTTGAACAGTACTGCTATACAAATTTTTTATTTTTTCCTAATTTTTCAGAATTTTTAAAGTTACAGAAGTATGGTGAATGTTCATATTACTACAGACTGTCCTGTTTTTGACAGATTCTGTTTTCTATGCATTGTTCTCTTATTTTGATGAATCTATGAGTAGTATCGGGGGGTATGAACCATGGTGAAGTTGGAATACAGTAGATATGATGCTAATATGAATTTGGAATGAGTTTACAACAGTACTTAAAGTGGTAATTTGCTTTATTATACTAACGGATCTCACAAGGGTTTTGTTAAGTTTTGTGCGATTGAAGTTTTCAAGTTTTGGGTGAGATCACGATGGATGAAGGAATAAGGAGTGGAAAGAGACTAAGCTTGGGGATGCACGAGGCACCCCAAGGTAATATTCAAGGACTCCCAAGCAACTAAGCTTGGGGATGCCCCGGAAGGCATCCCCTCTTTCTTCTAATGATCATCGGTAATTTTACTTGGAGCTATATTTTTATTCGTCACATGATATGCGTAAATTCTTGGAGCATCGTGTGCCTTTTAGTAATGCACCATGCTGGTATGAGATAGTCCTTGGTTGATTTATAGAGTGCTTCATGCACTTCACTTATATCTTTTGAGTATGGCTTTATAGAATGCTTCATGTGATTTGCTTATATCATTTTAAGTTTGGATTGCCTGTTTCTCTACACATAGAAAACCGCCATTTGTAGAATGCTCTTCTTCTTCACTTATATTTGTTAGAGCATGGGCATATATTTTGTAGAAAGAATTAAACTCTCATGCTTCACTTATATCTATTTAGAGAGTTAACAGGAATTGGTCATTCACATGGTTAGTCATAAAATCCTACATAAAACTTGTAGATCACTGAATATGATATGTTTGATTCCTTGCAATAGTTTTGCGATATAGAGATGGTGATATTAGAATCATGCTAGTGGGTAATTATGGATTGGTAGAAATACTTGTGTTAAAGTTTGTGATTCCCGAAGCATGCACGTATGGTGAACTGTTATGTGATGAAGTCGGAGCATGATTTATTTTTTGATTGTCTTCGTTATGAGTGGTGGTCGGGGATGAGCGATGGTCTTTTCCTACCAATCTATCCCCCTAGGAGCATGCGTACTAGTACTTTGTTTCGATGGCTAATAAACTTTTGCAATAAGTATGTGAGTTCTTTATGACTAATGTGAGTCGATGGATTATACGCACTCTCACCTTTCCGCAATTTGCTAGCCTCTTCGGTACCGTGCATTGCCCTTTCTCACCTCGAGAGTTGGTGCAAACTTTGCCGGTGCATCCAAACCCCGTGATATGATATGCTCTGTCACACATAAGCCTCATTATATCTTCCTCAAAACAGCCATCATACCTACCTATTATGGCATTTCCATAGTCATTCTGAGATATATTGCCATGCAACTTCCATCATCATCATCATATACATGACTTGAGTATTCATTGTCATATTGCTTTGCATGATCATAAGATAGCTAGCATGATATTTTCATGGCTTGTCCATTTTTTGATATCTTTGCTATGCTAGATCATTGCACATCCTGGTACACTGCCAGAGGCATTCATATAGAGTCATATTTTGTTCTAGTATCGAGTTGTAGTTTTGAGTTGTAAGTAAATAAAAGTGTGATGATCATCATTATTAGAGCATTGTCCCATGTGAGGAAAGGATGATGGAGACTATGATTCCCCCACAAGTCGGGATGAGACTCCGGACTTAAATAAATAAATAAAAGGCCAAAGAGCCCAAGATAAAATAAAAAAGCCCAAAGAGCCCAAAACAAAAAAAATAAAAAATAAAAAAAATGAGAGAAAAAGAGAGAAGGGGCAATGCTACTATCCTTTACCGCACTTGTGCTTCAGAGTAGCACCATGTTTTTTTCATATAGAGAGTCTCCTATGTTGTCACTTTCATATACTAGTGGGAATTTTTCATTATGGAACTTGGCTTGTATATTCCGATGATGGGCTTCCTCAAATGCCCGAGGTCTTCATGAGCAAGCAAGTTGGATGCACACCCACTTAGTTTTCAGTTTGAGCTTTCATACACTTATAGCTCTTAGTGCATCCGTTGCATGGCAATCCCTACTCCTCGCATTGACATCAATTGATGGGCATCTCCATAGCCCGTTGATTAGTCGCGTCGATGTGAGACTTTCTCCTTTTTTGTCATCTCCACACAACCTCCAACATCATATTCTATTCCACATATAGTGTTATATCCATGGCTCACGCCCATGTATTGCGTGAAAGTTGAAAAGGCTTGAGAACATTAAAAGTATGAAACAATTGCTTGGCTTCTCATCGGGGTTGTGCATGATGAAATACTTTATGTGGTGAAGATGGAGCATAGCCAGACTATATGATTTTGTAGGGATAACTTTCTTTTAGCCATGATATTTTAAGAAGACATGATTGCTTTATTAGTGTGCTTGAAGTATTACTAGCACACATGCCCGTGCGTTGCAACGGGAGATAAAAATTCAGACACCCATAACCCAATAAGCATGGCTCAAATCCCCACGTCCACGTCCCACACTTCAAGCTGAGTTCTTTGCTTGTGAGGAGGGTCTCAACCTTGCTCTTCAATGTTCTAGAACTCTGGTGGAAGTTGAAATGGATTGCACTGAGGCAGTCAAGTTAATGTAACCATTGTTCATGTAAGTAGGAGCCAGAATTCTGTTAGCCATTACCTTGTTACTTTTGGTCGTGCCGAGGGCCGTACCGCAGTATGGTTGCACTCTGGACCTGCAGATGTTCTTATGCTTTGTAGGAGCGAACTTGTAACTCATTAAGAAATGAATTCTCTTCTAACCCCACAAAAGAAAATATGACACTTCTTTCGTGTTACCATTTATCCTTTTTTTCACCCTCACCAACGGTGGCCATTCACGTTATCAAACTGCATCCGAACATGGTCGATCCCGAAGACAATGAGATCAGACACCACACAACATACATGTCACTGTACCGCGGCAGGGAAATCCCTTCTTTCAAACTTAAATGCAAGCTACTCCCATACAAAGTCTATACACCGTCCATCATATTCCCACTCACTTTCAACTTGTAATTTTGTGGAGTTGTTTCATGGAGGGAAGGGAAGTCCTGTGTCTGTCCCTGCATGCCTCTTTAGTGCATCGCCATGGAGCAAACACCAATATTTTCCTTCCAGTTGGAGAGATGTTTGCTACAAATAGTACACATATGTTCATCCATAACAGATAAAAATAGATAGTTCACTCTTTTTCCCATAATCAATATATTGGCGGATGACTTATTCTTGGAGCATTATTGGCGGATGACTTATTCTTGGAGCATTTCTTAAATTACTTCAGAGACCAAAGTTACAGTGTTAGGAATTCCATTCTAGTCTCTACATGCTTAGTCCATATAGCCATGTACTGGTTGAGAGCGACATCAAGCCACGGCTTCATGTTTCCATTGAAGTGTATCACTGAGCACCACGGATCACTTCGGGGATGATGTTTGGATTCTTGGTATTGCCATAGAATGCCATCAACCCTGCTGGTAGAACAGATGTTGGATCACATAGTGCCCCATCCTCATTCTACCATGAGAATATTGTGCCATTCCTATAAACATGTAATATGTAAAAAAAAGTGATTAACTAAAAATATGAGAAAAGAGCCACCTGTCAGTTATGCATATGTAAGAAGTGGTCTAGGGCTTGGATATGCTAATTTATATTCAGAATGGAACCCATTTAAAATAAAGCGATTTATTCCCTTTTACCTTCATGCTTCAGAGACAACAAAATTGCAAAGATGAGCTATAAGCTGCTAGAAGAAATACTCACTCTGAAGTCCATTTGTAAGTTCTATATGCAAGCAAATGTACCCTTCCATTGCAAGACAAGCAATAAGGCTTTAAGTAATAGCATACATGTAGTGCATACACTATGTTGTATGTTCTTCCTGTGTTCCAAAATTCAACTCATGCAAGAAAGAAGTATTTCACTACCTTACTCCAGTAGTTCAGTGCATACATTTGTTGGTCGTTGCAATTGCAACCTGAACAAAGTAACAAAATTGTCAGTTCGGCGCATGGATGGATTAATGGAAAAACACTGTCACATTGGCATGCATAGGTGTTCTGAAACTGTAAAAAAAATAGCATCTACATCTGCGCATACACAAGGAACAATTGCAGAGAAAATAAAAATTGATCCAGTCAAGGTTTTGATAATCATGAAAAAAAAACTTGAGCTCACAGGAAACCAAATTAGTCGCTTGAGCCTCACCAGCTCCTAACAAAGGCAAAATACAGAGGCTTGCTTGAGCCTATGCCAACATACAAGGCTGACTTATTGATCCAGTAATCGGATAATACTAAAATCAAGAGCAATAATAGAGAAGGTGTTCCAGTAATTATTAATAATAATCTTTTGTTTGAAAACTTCGCACAAGACTTTCTAACTACTGGTGCAACCAATTGACTCATGCCCATACACCTGTCATGTATCAACATACAGGACTGATTGCTACATATGAATGCTTGCCAATTCTTTAGGTCACAGCAAGCAACTGAAGGATAATACAAAAAATCACAAATAGTCTTTGTTCTTCATGATGGAGGTATTTTGGTAATCATGAAAAAGAGGAAGCTTGAGTTTACAGGAAACCAATTGGCTATCAAGATCGATGGGCACAACCAAAACAGCTAGTAACCAAACAAATAGAACATCTTTTGATGGTGAAATTATAGGAAAATAGCAGATAATTCTATATGCATCAATCTACAGAAGGCACTTAACCATGTACCATGGGTGGAGAACAGGCGGACAGAATTCCGGCGAAGTCGAACACCGAGATTCTGGCGAAGTCGGCAAAACGGCGACAACAATGTCAAGCATGGGAAGCAATCGAATAGGGGTTTCGGCCGAGGGAGTCAAGGCGTTCTTATAGCCAAGGCGATACGAAGTAGTTTTTGTACTTTAATTTCCTGCTTGCAGATATTGCTGTCAATCTATCCCTATAGCTCCCCTTGTGCCATCTTATGAAGGTCCAAGTACCAAGTCCTGACAACATAGAATCTGTCTATCTATGCATCGAATCACATGAAACAGAAAGGGCATCACACAACTAGCTTCAACAACAACAAAAAGCTGGAGGACTCATAGAATAAATATCTTCACATGATGTAATGCTTAGATTAGCATTAGCTGATGGATTAGCAGAAACTCTTCACTGGGAATCACTAAGCTTTATCCATGACTTTTCTTTTCCAACCGTGCTTCACCAATGAAATTCAGATTTAATAGAATTAGTAATGACAGCTGTAAACAAAATTAGTGATGAGAATTGGCAGAAAATCTTATGGATTAGTAGAAAATCTTAACTACGAACAATCATCAATGATGAGAATTAGTAATGACAGCTGTAAACAAAATCAAAATTTAACAATGGGTTCTTCACAACTTCATAACAATCCAACTAAACAAATTTTGGACTAAAAAATTAATATTAGGACACAATCTCTGGACAACATAAACTCCATGTATAGAATTTTAACCACTTCTTCAATTATCCAGAATAGCAAGAAACATATACGCTGATGCATGAACAAAAAATAGCAAGAACAAAAGTTGTGGAAAATCACAAGAAACATATACGCTGATGCATGAAGGAAATTCAGAAGAAGAAAAAACAAAGCGCATGGATATTACTCTAACAATGTGCATGAAGAAAAACAAATATAAGTCGTTCATATACAGACCTTTGACCAACAACACAAAAACCTAACCCGGAGGATGTAATTAGAAGATCAAAAGCACCTCCCGTCCATGAACAAAGGCGCAGATATAATTGCTCAAAAAAGGCTAAAAAAGTCTTTGAATCTTAAGGCACTATTCGATGATTCATCACAAAATTATGATTAAGCAAATAATCAATCAGTACAGGAGCACATCTTGTAATTTACAGAAGATTACCATGTGATTTTGCTGAGATAATCGCAGTCAAAGGACTCCGGTCCTACACAAATAATCAATCTGTACAGAAGATTACCGTGTGATTTTGCTGAGATAATTGCAGTCAAAGAATGCCGTGGAAACAATTGCAGTCAAAGCATGTCTTGGCCAAGGCCAGTGTTGCACGCCACCTGCTGCTTTCCTGTTGATGGCCCCCTGTTGCCTCTCCCCGATTCCCTTCCGCTCATGCAGCCTGCACTTGACCCCCCACTCGGCCACTTTTACAGCCCGCGCTCACAGCGCTTGAGCTCGTTTCTCTTCCCACGCAAGGTTTTCTCTATATGTCCTCGCCCTCTGCCATATCTCTGAGCTTCTCGGGCATGCTCTCCCTGCCCTTCTTCTATCCTAGTTCTACCACTTGAGACAGCCTGCATGGGGTCGAACAGGTAGCGGGCGTACGAACCCCGGCATCACGTCCGCCGGGACCTAGGTCAACCCCGCTCTCCCTGCCCTTCTTCGTTCCTAACGCCTCCTCTCTGTATCCCATCGATGACTCGCTGGAGAGGGGCGGCGCCATTGCAATCCGTGGCTGGCGACGGGAGCGTTGGTGGCGCGGTCGGGCTAAGGAAGGGATGTGCGGCTGGTGTTCCCGAATCGTTTTTTAATTACTTCTAGTGGACTGTGGGTTGAATTCCCCACACCACAAGGGGTTTTATGTAAAAATGTCGTGACGGTGAACCCGACAGACTCAATCTGTGCTTTATTAGTAGGTATAGATATCGATTGTCTTTATGTCAAATTACAGACTATTGCTTTGAATCACTCGTGTCTTAATGTTCATGCCATGATAATATTATATGATCAAGATTATGCTAGGTAGCATTCCACATCAAAAATTGTCTTTTTTATCATTTACCTACTCGAGGACGAGCAGGAATTAAGCTTGGGGATGCTGATACATCTCCATCGTATCTATAATTTTTGATTGTTTCATGCCATTATTCTACAACTTTCATATACTTTTGGCAACTTTTTATACTATTTTTGGGACTAACATATTGATCCAGAGCCCAGTGCCAATTCCTGTTTGTTGCATGTTTTTTGTTTCGCAGAATATCCATACCAAACAAAGTCCAAACGCGATAAAAACTTACGGAGATTTTTTTGGAATATATGTGATTTTTGGGAATTGGAATCAACGTGAGACGATGCCCGAGGGGCCCACAAGCCCTTGAGGCACACCCCCCTACACAGGGCACGGCCAGGAGGCTTGTGGCCACCCCGTAAGGCGGTTGGTGCCCTTCTTTCGCCGCAAGAAAGCTAATATCCGGATAAAATTTTTGTTAAAATTTTAGCCCAATTGGAGTTATGGATCTCTGGGAATTTAAAAGAAACAGTGAAAGGCCTAGAATCTAGGAGCGTAGAAACAGAAGGAAACAGAGAGAGAGATCCAATCTCAGAGGGGCTCCCACCCCTCCGCCGCCATGGAGGCCAAGGACCAGAGGGGAAACCCTCCTCCCATCTAAGGGGGAGGCCAAGGAAGAAGAAGGAGGGGGGCTCTCTCCCCCTCTCTCCCGGTGGCGCCGGAACGCCAGCGGGGCCATCATCGTGACGGCGATCTACACCAACAACTTCGCCGCCGTCATCACCAACTTTCTCCCCCTCTATGTAGCAGTGTATCACCTCTTCTCCCCACTGTAATCTCTACTTAAACATGGTGCTCAATGCTATATATTATTTCTCAATGATGTATGGCTATCCTATGATGTTTGAGTAGATCTGTTTTGTCCTATGGGTTGATTGATGATCATGATTGGTTTGAGTTGTATGTTTTATTATTGGTGTTGTCCTATGGTGCTCTCCATGTCGCACAAGTGTGAGGGATCCCCGCTGTAGGGTGTTGCAATATATTCATGATTCGCTTATGGTGGGTTGCTAGAGGACAGAAGCTTAAACCCGAGTAAGGGGGTTGTTGCGTATGGGAGTAAAGAGGACTTGATACCTTATAATGCTATGGTTGGGCTTTACCTTAATGATCTTTAGTAGTTGTGGATGCTTGCTAGAGTTCCAATCATAAGTGCATATGATCCAAGTAGAGAAAGTATGTTATCTTATGCCTCTCCCTCATATAAAATTGCAATAATGATTACCAGTCTAGTTATCGATTGCCTAGGGACAAATAACTTTCTTGCGTGACAAAAACCTCTCTACTAAAACTAACTTAGTTGTTTCTTTATCTAAACAGCCCCTAGTTTTTATTTACGTCTTCTTTATTATCTTGAAAACCTATCCTATCACACCTACAAAGTACTTCTAGTTTCATACTTGTTCTAGGTAAAGCAAACGTTAAGCGTGCGTAGAGTTGTATCGGTGGTCGATAGAACTTGAGGGAATATTTGTTCTACCTTTAGCTCCTCGTTGGGTTTGACACTCTTACTTATCGAGAAAGGCTACAATTGATCCCCTATACTTGTGGGTTATCTGCTTCTAAGCAGGAAACCCACTTGATGAGCTGGTAGTAAAATTCGGCGTCGCGAACGCGTGCGTGCTCGACAGCCTCTAGGGCTATTTGCCGGGCGCCGGCCTCCACGTAGTCAGCCCAGTTGCGGGCGCTCTGCTCGTGACTCAGAGCGTCGGTGCGCTGCTGCTCCATGCCCCACTGGTGGCACAAATCGGCGATACCCTACTCCTCCGCTAGGCGGTCGTGCTCCAACAAGTCCTCATACTCCGCATTGCCATCTAAAGACCGATAGAATGCCTCCCTCCGTCTGCCTTCCGGTGCAAAACTGAACACTGGTTCCGGTGTCGCCTATTACAGACGGGCGGGGGCATAACGGACGTGGCGAGAGCAAGGGCAAGTGGCGAGCGACGTCGGGCCGGTGGGGGCTTATGAGGATAGGGCGAGTTGGGTGATGGTGCCACCGAAGAACACCGGGAACCAGTGATTATAGGCGGAAGGTAGGTGAAGCAGCGTGTCACGGGAAACGCGATGGTCATCGCGGTCATCGGAATTCAATGCATAAGCTTGCCATGGAAAACTAGAAAAACTGAAATTATGACTGTGTCATCCCGTCCCATCCCGTCCCATCAGTGGTGCGTCCCGTCCGTGCTGGGTCGCACATCGGCATGACGGTCAAAGGAGTGCACTCGATTCATCCAGATGAGGTACGTGCGTGATCCGCTGGTTATTCGCGTAGGATTGAGTCGGTCGAATAGTGTATGTGTAGGATCACAATAACTGATGAACGTTCGCTGGGAGATAAGCCATTTGCGAATGTTTTTGCTGGCAGTTTCTTTAGATTTGCATGGCATTTTCTTCAGAACAGCATGTCAGTTTCTTCAGAGGTAGGCATTTTTATTCAAAAAACTGCCACCTTTGGATCTTGCGTTGCAACTAAAACTGCCAGGAGTGCATTAGTAGGCTAGCTAGTGATCGATCAGTAACTTGTAAACATTGAGCGAAGAGAAATAAGGAGCTGCTAGTAACTTGTAAACAATGAGCACACCGAAATAAGGATCATGTTGTGCACAGTAGTAAGAGTCGATCCGTTCAAAATGTTCACACGAGACTCACTGGCCTGGCATTGTAATATGATCACATTAGTAGCCCAAATTCACAACCAACTAGTACGATTCCCATACATAAGATCAACATGTTAATGCATCTCAATGATTCACAGATCATATACAATATGTAGCTCCTAAAGCAAAGATCAAGAAAAAACATATGTTCTTGCTACTAACATGGATGCTTCTCTGGGCCAACATTCAGTACAGAGTGAAAGACAAATTTGTTTGTGAAGTCTACATTTCCCATTGCAAACGTAAGTGGTTTCACCAATAGATGGAACCATGAGAATGAACCACACATGATGGAGGAACATCCACTGAAATATGAATTGGTCATCTATCGATCATACGGCGAGACTATTTTCGGAATACAACTTTAACTTAGGCAAAATGATGCCCACTGGATAATCAGACCAAAGCAATGAAGCACCTAGTGTTGGCCAATAAAAAGTATAGTACTACTTTTGTGCAGTCCATGAAGTGACTATCCATCTTTCTGTGTCTATTTTCATATGGCACTGCATGCAGTGACTATACTATTCTCTTGTGCAGTTCTACAAGAATTGAGGTCACTTTGTTTGTAGTGATGGAAGAGGTGAAATCGATACAACCGAAATTGAGCATCCAATCATTGAATCATGTCCTGCACCACCAATGTAGGTCATGCCTGCCAATAAATTTACATGCAAACCACTAATATTACTATCTAATGACAGTACAACAACAGTAGCAAGATAGTAGCAAACCATGTACCTTGGTAATGAATAGCTCATAGTGCCACCAATTGGATATAATTGTTTGGAAGAAAAAATGCTCATAATGTTGAACCATTTGGACTTTTTGTGCAGTTCCACTAAAATCCAGCATCCCAGTTTGCACAGATATTGAAAGTGTGATTACTATAAAAGTGGCACTAGTTGAAGCATAGACTCACAAATATAAGCATTCCAATTTCTTAATGGGAAAAGGTAGCAAGACTGTTTCTAACCACCTGTTTGAAGGAATAAATAAGGCAACAGTGGCCGATGTCAGGAAGGCATACATAGTATTTTCAGAAAGATTGAACCATTCCTGACCTTTACTCTTCTTTTAAGCATTTTTTGTGCAGTTCAACTAAAATAAAATGCCATCACCGCCTTGACAATTAGGTGACACTGTACAAAAAAATGACTTACCATTACATCATGATGTCAGGTATGTAATCGACAGGCAATAGAGACAAACATGCAGACCTCCTCCGATAATATAATGAACATTAATTTTAACAAAGGTGTGACTAGCTTTTCCGGCATAATTTGGATGAACTCTACACCCTATGTTCCTTAATATAAGACATTTTCACAGTTCAATTTAAAGTACCCAAACGTCTAGTATTTAGAAAAATAGGTAGTAGTTTTCTTGAGCACATATCTGGGAAAGCTTGCCACACCTTATATATGTCCACACGCTAATGCAACACCAGTCTAATAGTACAAATATACACTAATCTAGTGGCTAGTGCAACAGTAGAGTAGTTTTTTTACGGGGTACAGTACAATGGTTTTACTGAACATATTTCCATAAGCTAGCACTGGAAGATTTCTATAAGCATTAACTATACAAAATCTAAAGGTAACAAGTTTCAGCATTGGTATACTTCTATGCAATAACATTAGACCAAATACAAAAGTCTGAAGGTAACTTGCATTATTAACTAATGATAGTATAAAAAAATTGCAAACCATGTACCTTCAAGGTAAATATCATTTCGAACTTGAGGGGACCTGAAAAATTGCTATCCCAATCTTGATAATCGATCAAACATAAAAACTTGATCAAACGAATCAAGAAAACAGCAGGAGGAGGTGCCCACTCCTGACCTTTCCTCTTCTCTTCATAATTTTTTGTGCAGTTTAACTGAAATAAAATGCCATCACCGCCTTGGCACTTTGGTGACACTTTACAAAAAAAATTGACTTATCATAAAATCATGAAGTGAGGTATGTAAACTATAAGCATTAACAGTGCAAAAATCTGAAGGTAGTAACAAGTTTCATCGTTGGTATACTGGTTGTGCAACAACATTAGAATGCCTTAGCTCAAAAATCTTTAATACATCCACAATCAATGGTTAACCCTAAAATAATCCAGTGACATTAAATGGCATTGCTTAAATTTATCAGTGGCATTAAACTGACTGCGGCATTAGTTAAATGTGGCATCACTTTAGCAGTAGCATTGCTTGATTTTACCGGTGGCGTTATACAACAGCAAAAAAGTGGCAATAAGAGCATGGGGAGGCCTATTCGGATAGTGGGCGCACCAGTACGATGTACCTCCACAGACGCATAGAGTGGTGAGGGAGGGATGGTTTCCCAGAGCAACAAATATCCAGGCAACATAAATGGATTATGTCCCATTTTTGTTCTCTTTAGCCACCTTTTTCCTATGTGAGGACAACAAACCGATCGACCTGGCCATTCTCTATTGCGTTGGCATGCCTTTCTACCCTTTTTCAACCAAGAGACAAGAGACTCGTTTCATAGCTACTGATTTTCCCCTTTTCAACTAAGATGCAGGTTCGATACCTAGTCTCTTCGACAGTACTTTCTCCCTTTCTTTCCTTATTCAATCCAGACGTGGATTAGTCTGCATGAAGTAGGGTTTCCTTTAATAGTGCAAATTAAGATTTTTGTCTGCCTGACCAGCAGAGCAGAGGATAGTAAATTGGGGAGATGGGGGAGTGGAAAAAGATCCACATGCAGCGATGTGGCAGATGGGGCAATAGAACAAGGGTATGGTTCGAAAAGAGGTAGCATACCCGAGGGTCGGCGGGAAGTGGCCTCGCTCATCGTCGTCGTCCTCCGCACACACTATGGCAGCGAGCTTGGGAATGGAGTCCATCCCGCGCCGGCGCTAGGTCTGAGAGGATGGCCTTGTCGTCAATGTGTGACCTCGCTCGCCGACGATGAGTGCGCCAATGCTGCACGTCCTTTTCTTCCCCGGCAGACATGATCCTGGCGGATCTGTGACCACCGGTGAGGAGGGAGAGAGAGGGGCCACCACCATATTTTTTAGATCTAGAGAGAGGGTGATAGTGTGAGAAGCAAGTGGGCAGCCCTTAGCAAGCAAGCACTGAAGCTCTAGCCTATATACTTTATTAGTACTAGAGGTAGAGTAGTGGTAGAGTAGTTTATATTTTCTCTGCATACAGTACTAATTAGTTGTGCTTCAAAACTGAACGGCACGCCATTAGAAAAATAAAGTCGAGAAATAATGCGGCACCTCGGGCCAACGCGGCTAGATCGCATTTTGCACGAGAAATGACACACCATGTTTCGTTGACATGTGGTCCTGTTCCAACATGTCAGTGAGACGACGGCGAGTCCTTTTGTATAATTTCCGAACGGACGTCTATGTAGGCCAGGGCGCCTCTTTCTATACCGTGGCAACTGTCTGCTCCTCACTAGCCTCTTCCTGTACCGTGGCAACCGTTCGCCGCCTCTTCGCATTTCCTTCTCGATTTGGAACTGATGTCACACGCTCTTCCTCCCTCCATTTGCCTTGACTCTTCCTTCTGCCATTGTTCGTCTTCTCGATGGAGCGAACAGGCAGGAAACGACCCCATTATTCTTGCCCCGATCTGAAAGATGACGTGGTGGAGGAACTCATTGATCAGTGCGACGTCATCACCACAGTTAGCATGGCAGGTTCGTTCAAGACCATTCTCGACTCAACAAATAACATCATTACAAAGAACCCAAGGGTTCAGGGGTGGTTTGATCTCCCCTATCTTCTTCGTCATGACCCTGCTCGCTTGCGCGGGGACGATGGAAGCCTCGCCTTGTGCAAGTTGATGTCGCTTGATAATGATACGTGTGATGCTAAGATGCCATCGCTTAAGGGTAAGGCCTGGGCAGGCGCAAATGGAGATTAGGTTGTTTATATTGGGTACAACTGTGAGTGGGAACTTGTGAATGTGTACACTCGTCACCGGGTTCCACTTCCAAAAAAATCAGACTGCCATGAGGTTGAGCACACCGATGATCTACGTATGTTCAAATACGATCATGGTGGCTGTCGTCTACAGAAGATAGCACTTTGTCGAATTCCCAGTCGCTCTTGGGATTATAGGAATGCTTGTGTTGTCGCTATCTTCGACAAGCTTGTTGCCATCCTTAGTCCTTCGACTCGATGGATATTGCTCAAAAATCAGTTTCTGTACACAGATGTGTACTGTGATGCAATTCAATACGAGGGTCTTGTGTTTGCTACCACCACTTCTGGCACTGTTTTCGCATGGGATCCTTATTGTTTCGGTACGTTTGTCTTCCACTGTAATTATAATTGTTACATTCACCATGCATGTGAGTTAGTATCCCCGTACTAATTAACCTTCTCTGTTTCCAAGGTCCTGTTAACATTCCCCCATCGATACTTGGAAAATTTTATAACCAAGGGGGAGATGACGATGGTGATGGTGATGATCACGAGCATGAAGACGAGCGGGACCTACATACTCATTGGCACCTAGCAACTTATTCCGATGGATCGCCTCTTCTTGTCTGTATACAGGGCACTGCTGATGTTACTAAGGAAGCAGGTGTTGTCTCCCATGGTCGCACTCTCCGGACCTATTCCAACATCCATTGCAGGGTATTCGGGATGGATACTAGTGTGCTAGTGCCACCACCTTCTCCCTGGTTCAATATTGATAGTCTTGGAGAAAACTCGCTCTTCCTTGGACTAAACTATCCAATGATGGTGAAAGGCGATCCAGCTGCTGTTAGCACAACGTTACTACATTTATGAGAAGCAACTGTATCTATACATCGGACATTGCTATGTTTCCCTACCCTGTCTATCACAATAAGCGTCCTGATATAGCCTGCTTCAGCCTGGATGATGAGTCTTGTGTTGGTCTCGATATTGACAATAGCCGGCCCTGCCCAGAGAATCACTTATGGTTCAAAGCAAGCATTTCCAACGCCAAGGATTGGTTGACCTGAAGTTTATTTCATCGCTTTGTTATTTGTTGTGTGATAAAAACTTTAGTATTTATAATGTATCCTCCTTGTCGTTGTGCGTTGATGACTTGTTGTATGTAATACTAAATGATATGCCTGTGATAAACTTACTAAATATATGAATGGCTTTGGAGTCGCTGCTCAGAGTGGGTGCTGCGATGCGACAAAAAAAATCCCAAATACATAATTGTACGTGCATTGCAACAGGTTATCGGATGAGTCCAGTCAACAATTCAACAATATAGTACAAGTACTAGTTAGCTTCACATGCTTCGCGCGGCGGGCGGGTGTTTTTACTGTAGTTGCGAATCCCATCATCCTAGGTTGTTGGATGAGTCCAATCAATGGTAGAAATTGCATTCTGATGTTTGGATTTAAACTTTCAAAACTGCTGCACTATCTCTATGTCTACATATAAGTAATAAAACAAGTTTTAAACTTGAGACCAGCCATCCACCCTCACAAAGAACACTTTTTAGCCTAGCACAGACTCCAGGAAATTTGGCCACAGTGTGAGGTGGGCCATATGTGAATGTATTCGCCGTACGTAACCAGCACCTCAAATCCTCGATATATAGCAGGGTGGCAAGGGCCAGAACAAGCATTCACGTCCAAGAGTACGGCACACGCCACCAGCACGACTACCATCTGACACCATATTTCTTGGAGTCCGTGCTACAGCTATCTCTTCTCCCTCCTTGTTTCTCTAACACAACCATCGCGCAGGCGAGGGGGTGGGGGTTTGCCGATAGTCGGTTTCCTCAACTGCGGTCCCACTTGTAAGTGAAGATGCGAGATAGCACGCGTCCCCCCTGAGCGGCGTGCCGGACCAACCATGTGGGGGTGCGACGTGAACACGGCAGGCTTTTCCTTTTGAACTTGTACTAGTACTAGTAAGTTGTAACACTTGGTTCTGCTCCTGGCACGACTGATAGATAGAAATAACGATTTTCCCTCAAACAATAGAAATAACGATTCAAAACGCTAGCGTTGGGCTTTTCCCGCGTGATAAACAGGGGAGTTTTGCTACTTTCGGCCATCATCGCTTTCCTTACATGCGGTCCCACATGTAAGTGATATGCCTAGCCACTGTGTGTTGAGGGGCGGGCCGGAACGCCCGTCTGGGGTGATCCTGCGTAGCGGTCTGCTCACACGCCTCCGGTCTACTCACAGACTCCGTCCTGATTTGTTGGTCCTTCCGTATTTTGTATCAAATTTTGACCATAGATTTAATTGACAAATTTTTAATGCATGTTATAAACATTTATATGGTTGGATTCGTATTTAAACATAGTTTCCAATGATGCTATCTTTTGTGACATGCGTTACCATTTTGTAAATTGAATTCATAGTCAAAATTTGGCACAAAACACTAAGGGGAACAATAAACCAGGATGGAGGTAGTACCACCCGCACGGAGCCTCCTAGTAGCCAATTAATAGACGGACGTGTGGCAGCACTTAAATGGTTAGTAGAATGCCCACGGTTTCAATACTACTTCTGTTTCCGATTGTAACGTGGCAGCTCTTTGTTCCAAAATGACTTTGTTTTGGTTGTTTATGTGTGCGCCTTCACAAATTGAACCACCACGCCCAGAAGTTTGAAATCCATTCCCATTTCTTGCATGGGACCTAAACATTCCCATTACACATCAATATTAATATATAAGAAGTTTGGTTGTGGCGCGGTTCATGCATGGTACGTACTTAAGTTATGAAGTTGATGCAAAAGGTAAGAAAATTACAGTATACATGGAATTGACACAAAAATAAAGATGCATATGGATCCATCAATGACATCCTCTCGCCCTAGTGCGCCGGGTCACCAATCGACGGGTGAGGAGCAGTGGCGTTGGCGGCGAGCCCAACGTGCTTCTAAACAATGCCGTCCAAGGTTGCCCTACAGTCCAAGAAGGCTAGTGTCCTATCGTCCTCCTCTGGCACGTAGTAGTCCTTGTGGATGATTTGCTCGTAGACGTGGGTGATTATGTCGATGGTGTCTTGCTGAGCCAGGCGCTGCACGGTGAGCGCGACCTCGAGGTGGACATTCTCTGGCGCGACGGCGGGCATTCGCAGGGCCACCAGTGCGTCGAAGAGGTTGTCACCATAGAGGCCATTGAGGGTGGCGGGCATCGCAGAGCCTGGGCGTGTGGGTTGGAGGCGTACGTCAAGGTCGTCCGCGAGCTTCTTCACGACGGTGAACTTGTCGAGGAAGCCGACAAGGGCCTCGTCGAACAAGGAGACGCAGCTTTCGTCCAAGAGGCCTCTCGCCCTGGCGGCCTCAAGAACGACCTGGAGATGTTCCTCGATGCCTGGCCGCAGGCTGGCGTCGTGGACCATATCTGGCACAGCCGGCTCATGCTCGCACTCATCGCCTCCATGGCTCTAGCTTCTGGTCAACTGATCTTCCGATTGGAGTGATCACTCTTGCAAGGTGCGTAGGATTTTGTAGATGGATTGGACTAGTGGGGAGCCTTTATATGATAAGTGCAGACTGCGTTGCATTCATGTGTGTGTTGGCCATCTACTCCTCGGCCCTTACTCCCTCCGTACCGGTGCATTATAGTCATCTCACCGAGACCAAGTTGGGGAAGAAAGAGAGAACTTGATGTTTATTTGGTAATTAATGTCATTGCATGCAGAGAATTGAGCACTACATGTTGTGCTAAGTAGTCTCAAGTCATTGGATACATACACACCCCACATCTCCTATTGGCTGATTTCTTTTTTCGTGGCAAAAAACAGGGGACGAGGTGGGTAGTTAATGCACCGCACCTAAAAGTTTTGGGATTATTTGGTTTTCGTAACGTGACTAATGCACCAGTACGGAGGGAGTACAATAGTAGTCTGATTGATGAGATTTCAGATTTGAGCCAACTACCGCAAGGGAGGGTGTATAATATCATCGGAAACTACATTCAAAACCGAATAAAACAATACTCCATGTATTTATTTACAAAGGGAGTAGTATATTTTTGTGACATGCATTACTAGATATTGCTAGTTAAATACTAAATCCAGACGGAGGTGGTAGCACTACTAAATCCAGACGGTGGTGCTAGTACTAGTAGTACTACCAATGTAGTAGTACTGTACTACCCGTTGGTCAAATTATTACGTGTTGCTCCTCACAGTGAAGTGACAAGACCCTGCGCTGGAGATGACACCTGAGTGTAGGCGGCGTGTTCGGCATACCAAAGTCAGCCTCACTGTGTGCAGTCACTATCATCATGGCTGTAGAGCTAGCCTGCTTACAACTAGCCGTGTTCGACATAATTTCCCATGCGTTGCCACGAGTAATAATTAATATTGTACTCGAGTAATGGGTATATCGTTGCCGCACCTATGTACGCGAATATTTATCGTAACATAGTGCCTCGTGCTGGATAGTCGTAATATTACAAGTTTCAAACTGATATTACAAATGCTAGGAGTAATGCTGCACCTACGAAGATGGAATTATTAGGAAGTTTACGTAAGAACTTTTGTTACTTTAGGTGGATCCAGCATTATCGTACAAACTAAAATCCACCGCCCTGACAAGTCACTAATGGGCAAATAAAGTTTTGAGTCTCTTGCGACTTGATATTTCAAAAACAAATTCAGCTTTTGCAGAGCCTTTGTCATTCAGGCTTAGACGCTTGCAATGATCAGCACGCCATCCATTGTTGCGCCAGAGAATGCCAAACCTCCTTACCTTGAGCACACTTGCCTCCAGCACAAAGAACCTGGCCAATTTATTCGCAGATGTGCTGCCTCGGTAGTCGATCAAATCAATTTCTGTAAGATGGAGATCAAGGCATTCCATGAGATTATTATAGTGCAGCACATTTTTCACTTTCGGGTCTTTTTTTATCTACAAAAGAAGAGAACATATTAGAACAGCTGTGATGTCGCTTGAACTACGTCGGTGTTTCCCCAAAGAGGAAGGGATGATGCAGTACAGCTGCGGTAGGTATTTCCCTTAGTTATGAAACCAAGGTTATCAATCCAGTAGGAGAACCAAGCAACACTATGTAAACGGTACCTACACACAAAGTACAAATACTTGCAACCCGACGCTTATGAGGGGTTGTCAATCCCTCTATGGGTAACGGCGCCAGAAATTGTCAAGTTGACGGGATAAATTTGTGGTAGATTGGATAAATAGATCTCGATAAAATGCGAAATAAAATAAGTAACAAAAAAGTGCATCAAGGTATTTTTGGGTTTTTAGAATAATAGATCTGAAAACAAAAGCAAATAAAAATAGATCTCAAAGCAAATATGATAAAGAATAGACCCGGGGGGCGTAGATTTCAATAGTGGCTTCTCTCAAGAAATAGCACACGGTGGGTAGACAAATTACTGTTGGGCAATTGATATAAAATCGAATAGTTATGACGATATCCAAGGCAATGATCAATATATAGGCATCACGTCCAAGATTAGTAGACTGACTCCTGCCTGCATCTACTACTATTACTCCGCACATCGACCGCTATCCAGCATGCATCTAGTGTATTAAGTTCATGGAGAAACGGAGTAATGCAATAAGAACGATGACATCATGTAGACGAGATCTATTCATGTAGGAATAGCCCCCATCTTGTTATCCTTAATAGCAACGATACATGCGTGTCTTGCTGCCCCTTCTGTCACTAGGAAAGAACACCGCACGATCGAACCCATCACAAAGCACCTCTTCCCATGGCAAGAAAAATCGATCTAGTTGGCCTAATTAAACCAAAGATTCGAAGAAGAAATACGAGGCTATAAATAATCATGCATATAAGAGATCAAAAGAAGACTCAAATAATATTCATGGATATAGATCTGATCATAAACTTAAAGTTCATCGGATCCCAACAAACACACCGCAAAAAAGAGTTACATCAAATAGATCTCTAAGAGACCATTGTATTGAGAATCAAAAGAGAGAGAGGAAGCCATCTAGCTACTGCCTACGGACCCATAGGTCTATGATGAACTACTCACGCATCATCGGAGAGGCACCAATGAGGATGATGAACCCCTCCGTGATGGTGTCTAGATTGGATCTCATGGTTCTGGAACTTGTGGTGGCTGGAATTGTGTTTCATCGACTCCCCTAGGGTTTCTGGAATATTTGGGTATTTATAGGGCGAAGAGGCGGTGCAGGAGGCCACCGAGGTGGGCACAACCCACTTGGGCGCGCCCTGGTGGGTTGTGCTCCCCTCGGAGCCCCCCTCTGGTACTTCTTTGGCCCATCAGGTGTCTTCTGGTCCAAAAATATTCTCCAAAAAGTTTCACTGTGTTTGGACTCCGTTTGGTACTGATATTCTGCGAAGTAAAAAACAAGCAAAAAACAGCAACTGGCACTGGGAACTATGTCAATAGGTTAGTCCCAAAAAATGATATAAAGTTGCTATAAAATTATTGTAAAACATCCAAGAATGATAATATAACAGCATGGAACAAGCAAAAATTATAGATACGTTGGAGACGTATCAAGTTGTCTGTATAAGATTGCTATGTCATCAAGAGGTACCAATATCATTCGCTCATACGATCGGGTTGGCTATAGGGTTGGCTCTAAGGCTAGTCATAATTTTTTGCTCTCTCTTTCTCTTTCCTCTCATTTACCTAGGAGCACATGAAGAGCTTGGACATTTGTTGCCTTCCACTATGTGGTCGATGCCATACTTCTCAAAAGTATGCCACATAATACACATCGATGTCAAATCAAAAGATTTTGGCACCGCTCTAGCAATGTGAGAGAGTTGGCACCGTTGTGCACACAGACCCACATGTATAGACAAATCAATCAAACCAACTACACCAGCCTCTCCCTCTCCCAAACAAGTGTTTTTTATTGCCTCGGTCCTCTCCCTCTCCCACGCAAGTGTTTTTTCATTGTGTGAGTTAATTTGGCACCGGAGCAAAGTAGGTGCTCCAGATTGGGGCACCACGTGAGCAATGGAGGGCATCGATGCCAAATGCACCAGAAGTGAATTTGGCACGTGTTTTGGCCTACATAGTGGAGGGCCATTATAGCCCACTTTTGTACTACCTCGTATTTAGTGTAAAATTGTGACCATAGATTTACCTAAGAAAATGCCAATGCATGTCACAAAAAATTATACCATTTGAAATTATGTTCAAATACAAATCCAACGATATAATTTTTAGTGACATGCATTAACATTTTGTCAGTTAAATCTATGGTCAAATTTTGATACTACAAAATACGAAGAGTAAACCAGGACGAAGGTAGTACTTGCTCTTAGGCTAACCATAGAGTTACTAGTCTAAGATACTTGCCACTATGACTAGCCTAGGCTACTAGTACAACAAAAAAATGATGCAGGTGATCACGTGAGAAAAAAATACTAAAAACATTTCTTTCGGTCCAGTGCGTAGATGCAGTTTTGAACACTACACTTGTCATCATAATTTGGGAAAATTACGAAAAATTGAGCTCCGTTGTGATTACCGTTTACTAATAGGAAAGAAGTTTCACCTCGATGAGTAGCTTCTCCGTACACAGAAAGCATCTAACAAATCCAACAACTTGATCCAGATTGGGGCTGATAGATTTTATTGCCAAGATCTTCACTGTGCGCACAGACTGGTTCAAGCTTGTGGGAATCATTTTCTGGATGACAGTCGTAAATACATCAAGAAGAAATTTAAAAATGTGAATTTCAAGAAGACGGAGAAGAAGATGAGTGTTTTACCTGAACGATTATGGATCCAATAACGAGTTCGGAGAATTTGGCAGACGAGTACACCAACGTTGTCAATTTCGGCGCGTCAATGGCCCTGATTTTTTTTGGACCTTCTAGATCAGATACAAGCAATCTCCCAAGGAAAGGCGCATTCTCAATGACCATAACGTGGAACAGCTCAAGTGATCCCTTCCCAATTGATGTCTTGTTGCGGGGCCAGTAAGACACATAAATCCATCGGAGATTCGTCGAGGCGATGTGGAGGCTAATGAACCCGTGGATCTGCCGAAGACGAAGGTACTCGAGCGCAGTACAGCCGCGGAGCAGGTGCTCCATAGCCTTCTTCGAGATGCCAATGTCGAAGAGGTCGAGCTGCTTGAGTTGAGGGAGAAGAAGGGCGGGCGCGGCATTAATCTGGGGAAAATAGCAGAAGCTGAAGCTGGCGCGGCGCAGCGTTGGCATAAGACAGAGCGCGGACGGCGGCAAAGAGCGACATCGTCCAGTTTCAAAGCTGAGCTCCTCGAGCTAATCTAGGGCTGGGCATAAGAACCTCTCGTCGAACTTGGCTTGGACCTTGCAGTTGGTACTAAACATGCGGATGTCAAGGCGTCTGGCTAGCCCAGGGTGCGATGCAAGGATCTTGGAGACTGTGACCATGCGTTTGCAATCCCCGTCGCAGAGGCAGCTGTCGACAGTGAGGTTGAGGAGGACGCGGCGCCAGAGGGGGCGCCACCGCCGGGAGAGCAGGTTGGTCCGCACGGCAGATTTGGTGGGGAGGAGGGCGATGATGATGAGCATCATGTCGTCGGAGAGGCTCCTGATGAAGTCCAGGCTCGTCGGATGTGGTTTTGGCTCGAGACGCCTCCGCTTGTTGGCTGCCTCGCCGTCCATCTCAGCCTGCGGCGATGCCTGTGTACACATGTGCTGGTGTGTATTGTGTGCTGGGTCTGCGCGAGTGCGTCCTTGTGTGCATGCCGTCGCGCAGTGGTGTAGTGTGCATGAGTGCGTCCTTCACACGGAAGAAGTGTGCCCTCAATTTACTAGCGTACGGAGTGTTACCGCGAGTGGTTTCAACTTTGTTTACTTCACCGCGTGTCAGATGGGCCTCTAGTTTATTTATTTTCACCCACTGCCACATGGGACAGCACACCAAGATAGAGAACACGAGCTGACAAGGCAGCATGTGGACTGCTTGACCGGTCAACTAAACAATATACTGAGCTATACGCTGACACAGTGACCGTATAATCCCTCGGTAAAGAGAGATCGAGTGAGAGTACAGAGAGCCATGCCAAAAAAAGAGAGATAGTACAGAGAGAGAAAGAGCTACTCCCTCCGTTCGATAATGTAGTGCCTATAATTTTCTTTAAGTCAAACTTTGACCAAGTTTATAAAGAAATTACTTATATCTACAATACCAAAGATAAATGATAGTATGAACTAAGTACATGTTGTGATGAAAATATTGATTGTTCCATATGTAAATGTTTTTCTCCACATATACCTGGTCAAACTTTTTTGAGGTTTGACTTTTCAAAACATCCATATGTTATGGACGTGACAGTACCTAACTAGAGAGAGAGAGTGTGTGTGAGATAGAAAGAGTGAGTGAAAAAAGTGTGTGTGCGTGTGTGAAAGAGACATGGACAACACACGATAAAGTAGAGAAAAAGTGTGTGTGTGTGTCTTATGCAAACATATCACACATGCATCTTCGACAGCGGAAGCGAGGTGAGGAGATAGTTTGTGGTTGTTTGCAACCGAGAGAGAAAGACCCCTAGCACGTGGCCAAGAGAGGTCTGGCAAACAAGGGAGAGAGGTCTGGCAAACAAGGGAGAGTGGTCGAGAGAGACGTATGGAGAAAATGCAGGCATGGGGAGGAGAGAGTGTGTGTTTGTGATAGAGAGATCCCCTGAAGATCGTGACGGGACTACATGGGTTGGAGATCGACTGACAAGGTGTGTGCACGATAGAAGATACCCCGAGAGATATCGAGATAGATGTAGGGATGGAAGGAGACAATACGTGTGTTCCTGATGGATAGTGAGAGATAGTCATACTTAGGGGGGAGTGTGTGTGCCTATGATGGAGTGAGAGATTATGGTACTTAGGGGGTGCGTGTCACATAGAGAGAGAACAAGGGCGGAGATTGTTAGATGGGTCTATGTAGTGCGAGCGAGATATGTGTATGTGTGAACCAGGGAGATATAAAGTTTGAGAGAGATAGAGGAGCCCCGATACGGCTGAGTGGTGCGTCAGATAGCTGAGAGAGGGAAAGAGATACTCCATCGATCCGTTCGATAGTGCAGTGCATATAAATTTTCTAGAAGTCAAACTTTGGAAACTTTGACCAGGTTCACACAAAATATTATTTATATCTACAATTCCAAAGATACATCATATGAAACTACATCTTGTGATGAATCTAATGATATATGTTTGCCGTTCTAGGTGTAAATATTTTTCTCCACGTACCTGGTCAAACTTTGTGAAGTTTGACTTTTCAATAAATCTATATGCTATGGACCGAAGAGAGTACCTAAGTCAAGAGAGATCAAGTGTGTGTGAAGGAGAAAGAGTGAGTGTGCAAAAAGAGTGTGTGTGTGAAAGAGAAAGGGACAACAAACGATAAAATAGAGAGAGTGTGTGTGTGTCTTATGCAAACATATCACGCATGCATCTCTGAGATAGAAAAGCAAAGTGAGGAGATACACGGAGATAGCTAGTGCGTGGTTGTTTGCAACGGAGAGAGACCCGCCTATAGCACCTGTCCAATAGAGGTCTGGCCAACAAGGGACAGAGGTCGAGAGGGACGTATGGAGAAGATGGACGCATGGGGAGGGAGAGGGTGTGTTTGTGATAGAGAGATCCCCTCGAAATCGTGAGGGGACTATATGGGTGGGAGATCGAGGGACAAGGTGTGTGTGCGATAGATAGATGCCCTGAGAGAAATCGAGATAGACCAAGTGAGGGAAAGAGGCAATGCGTATGTTTGTGATGGAGATTGAGAAATAGTCATATACATAGGGGGGGACTGCGTGTGCCTACAATGGAGTGAGAGACAGTCATATTTTGCTAGGCGTGAGATTGTGTGTGTGTGTGCGCGCGCGTGTGAGATGGAGAGAGAATGAGGGAGAGAGGGAGGGAGGGAGTTTTAGATGGGTCTATCTAGTGCGAGTGAGATATGCATGTGTATGTGTGACCTAGGGAGATGTAGAGTTTGAGAGAGAGAGAGGGAAGAGCCCCGAGATGGCGGAGTGGTGCGTGAGAGAGTTACGGACAACGAGCTAGGGAATTTGTGTGCGTACGATGAGTGCACCCTAGATATTTAGCTTGAACTAGAGAATCATAAATTGTGTGCCAAAGAGACCTATACATGGAGTGTGCATGCGAACTAGAAAGACTGAAAGAGAGAGAGAGAGAGAGATACAGATATATATATATATATAGGGAGAGAGAAAGGGAGAGGGACCGACAAGATTTGTGTTTGTATGCATGTGATAGAAAGAAAGATTTCGGATAGAGAGAGAACAAGAGTCCGGGAGAGGGGGAGGTCGCGTTTATGCATCGAAGACTGATATAAACCATGTTTCGATATAAATTTGCATTCAAATATTTGAATTGGAGAACATTGTGTTTGCAATCCACACATGAACGGAGATATGCGTATCAAACAAGTTCATTAATTTGACTTTCAGCATGTTCATGGAGTACTATAATACAACATTCTACTCAATTGAGGTGTTCAATTTTGGATTTAGTCCACAATTTTGACCGGGTGAACGAACTATTTCATTGAATCGAGATATTTCATTTTGGGTTTGACTCCCGTTTTTGAGTGGGTCAACTATTTGTGAAATAGTAAATTATTAGCAACGAGCATGTAAAAGCACATTAGTCCCGAGCAACATCTCACCATCTAAAAAAGAAGTGGCAAGCTAATATTTCAAAATTTGATTCAAATCAACTTGGTAAGGTAGACGTGGATGCTCGTTCTCCCAAAATTTGAACGAACCGCTAAACACCCTCTACTCACTGGAATTCGCCCGAGCAAATAAATGGGAGACGCGAAATTACCGGCCTATGTGCGACACACATCAATTGGCCCATTGTACATCGAGGGTAGGTTTGTAACTTCATCCAAGCGCGCCTCCTCCTTGTCCGAAATGGCAGGCGCCGAATAATTCATAAACCATGGGCGGCAAAACACCCTCTCCTCGACCGAAATCGCTCGTGCCCACTATTTCAAAACACGCCCTCCTCAGCTGAAATCGCTCACACGCACTATTTCAAAACACGCCATCCTCGCCCGAAATCGCTCGCGCCCACTATTTCAAAACACGCCCTCCTCGCCTGAAATCGCTGGCGCCCACTATTTGGGAGAAGCAAAGTTACCCTACTATCCCCGACCCTCAAGACACAGAACCAAGCCCAGAAGCCAAAAAGAAGGGGTAGAGCTGTAACTTCCCCACATTTCAGACAAATGCGTCCATAAGACATGGTTCCCCCTATTGGAAATATGCCCTAGAGGCAATAATAAAGTGGTTATTATTATATTTCCTTAATCATGATAAAGGTTTATTGTTCATGCTATAATTGAATTGATTGGAAACTTAAATACATGTGTGAATACATAAGCAAATACCAAGTCCCTAGTAAGCCTCTACTAGACTAGCTCGTTGATCAAAAGATGGTCAAGGTTTCCTGACCATAGACATGAGTTGTCATTTGATATTGGGATCACATCATTAGGAGAATGATGTGATGGACAAGACCCATCCATTAGCTTAGCATATGATCGTTCAGTTTATTGCTACTGCTTTCTTAATGTCAAATACATATTCCTTCGACCATGAGATCATGCAACTCCCAGATACCGGAGGAATACCTTGTGTGCTATCAAACGTCACTTCATAACTGGGTGATCATAAAGGTGCTCTACATGTATCTCCGAAGGTGTCTATTGAGTTGGCGTGAATCGAGATTGGGATTTGTCACTCCGTATGACGGAGAGGTATCTCTGGGCCCTCTCGGTAATACAACATCACAACAAGCTTGCAAGCAAAGTGACTAAGGAGTTAGTTACAAGATGATGTATTACGGAACAAGTAAAGAGACTTGCTGGTAACGAGAATGAACTAGGTATGGAGATACCGATGATCGAATCTCAGGCAAGTAACATACCGACAGACAAAGGGAACTATGTATGTTGTCATAAAGGTTCGACCGATAAAGATCTTCATAGAATATGTAGGAACCAATATGGGCATCCAGGTCCCGCTATTGGTTATTGACCGGAGAAGTGTCTCGGTCATGTCTACATCATTCTCGAACCTGTAGGGTCCGGACGCTTAACGTTCGTTGACGATATAGTATAATATGAGTTATGTATGTTGGTGACCGAATGTTGTTCGGAGTCCTGGATAAGATCACAGACATGACGAGGAGCTCAGGAATGGTCCGGAGGTAAAGATTGATATATAGGATGATAGTATTTGGTCTCCGGAAGGGTTTCGGAATGCACCGGATAATTATCGGA
Organism: Thinopyrum elongatum; assembly: GCA_011799875.1. Taxonomy (NCBI): domain Eukaryota; kingdom Viridiplantae; phylum Streptophyta; class Magnoliopsida; order Poales; family Poaceae; genus Thinopyrum; species Thinopyrum elongatum. The sequence continues at coordinate 102,693,590 of CM022300.1, read as the reverse complement.
TCGCCGGAAGGGGTTCCGGGAGGCCACGGGAGCATATTGGCCAAACGGGCCAACGAGGGAGAGCACACCATCCCACATGGGGCTGGCGCACCCCCACCTCATGGCAGCCGGTCCTAGGGAAGGAAGGAAGAGGGCCAGCCCCCTCTTTCCTTCTCTTCCACATGCTAGGAAAGGAAGGGGGCGCCTCCCCTCCTGCCTTCCCCCCCCCCCCCCCCCCCCCCCCCCCCCCCCCCCACGCTCCAAGAAGGAAAGGGGATATATATATATATATATATATGTGTGTGTGTGTGTGTGTGTGTGTGTGTGTGTGTGTGAGGAGAGGAGGGGGCAACACACACCACGATTCCCAAGCCATGTGCGGCGCCCCCTCTCCCTCTAGTTCGTCCTCCGTCCTAAACCGTTGAGCTTGGGGAAGCCCTGCGGAAGAGTTTCACCACCACCATCACCACGCCGTCGTGCTGCCAGAACTCATCTACTACTTCACCCCTCTTGCTGTATCAAGAAGGCGAGGACGTCATCGAGCTGAACGTGTGCTGAACATGGAGGTGTCGTGCGTTCGGTACTTGATCGGGATGGATCGTGAAGGTGTATGACTACATCAACCACGTTGATAAACGCTTCCGCTTAGCGATCTACAAGGGTATGTAGATGCTCTCCCCTCTCGTAGCTATGCATCTCCATGGATAGATCTTGCGTGTGCGTAGAATTTTTTTTGTTTTCCATGCAACGTTCCCCAACAGTGGCATCATGAGCCAGGTCTATGTGTAGATGATATGCACGAGTAGAACACAAAGGAGTTGTAGGCGGTGATGTTCATATTGCTTCCCACCAATGTCTTATTTTAATTCGGTGGCATTGTGGGATGAAGCGGCTCGGACCAACCTTACATGTCCACGCACATGAGACCGGTTCCACCGACTGACATGCAACTTGTTTTGCATAAAGGTGGCTGGCGGGTGTCTGTTTCTCCCACTTTGGTTGAATCTAATTTGACTACGGCAGTCCTTGTAGAAGGTTAAATAGCAACTTGATAATCACCGTTGTGGTTTTTGCATAGGTAAGAACGGTTCTTGCTAGTTGCCCGTAGCAGCCACGTAAAACTTGCAACAACAAAGTAGAGGACGTCTAACTTGTTTTTGCAGGGCATGTTGTGATGTGATATGGTCAAGATGTGATATGATATATGTTGATGCATGAGATGATCATGTTTTGTAATAGGTTCACGACTTGCATGTCGATGAGTACGACAACCGGCAGGAGCCTTAGGGTTGTCTTTAATTATTGTATGACCTGCGTGTCAATCACTAAGCGCCATGTAATTGCTTTACTTTATTGCTATGCGTTAGCAATAGTTGTAGAAGAAATAGTTGGCTAGACGACCCCGATGCAACGATGGAGATCAAGGTGTGTGCCGGTGATGATGGAGATCATGCCGATGCTTTGGAGATGAAGATCAAAAGCACAAGACGATCATGGCCATATCATGTCACATTTTTGATTGCATGTGATGTTTATACTTTATGCATCTTATTTTTCTTAGAACGACGGTAGCATTATAAGATGATCCCTTCACTTAATTTCAAGATAAAAGTGTTCTCCCCGAGTATGCACCGTTGCCAAAGTTTGTCGTTTCGAAGCACATCATGATGATCGGGTGTGATAGATTCTACGTTCACATACAACGGGTGTAAGCCAGTTTTGCACATGCAGAATACTTCGGTTAAACTTTACGAGCCTAGCATGTACATACATGGTCTCAGAACACTAGAGACCAGAAGGTTGAATGTGAGTCATATAGTAGATATGATCAACATAGAGATGTTCACCATTGAAAACTACCCCATCTCACGTGATGATCGGACATAGGTTAGTTGATTTGGATCATGTATCACTTAGACAACTTGAGGGATGTTGATTTAAGTGGGAGTTCATTAGTAATTTGATTATTGGACTAAAATTTATCATGAACTTAGTCCTAGTAGTTTTTGCAAATCTATGTTGTAGATCAATGGCCCGTGCTACCGTTCCCTTGAATTTTAATGCGTTCCTAGAGAAAGCTAAGTCGAAAGATGATGGTAGCAACTACACAGACTAGGTCCGTAACTTGAGGATTATCCTCATTGCTGCATAGAAGAATTATGGCCTTGATGCACCGCTAGGTGACAGACCTGCTGTAGGAGCTAATGCAGATGTTATGAACGTCTGGCAGGCTCGATCTGATGACTACTCGATAGTTCAGTGTGCCATGCTTTACGGCTTAGAACCAGGACTTCAAAAGCGTTTTGAACGCCACGAAGCATATGAGATGTTCCAAGAGTTGAAGTTGATATTTCAAGCTAATGCCCGGGTTGAGAGATATGAAGTCTCCAACAAGTTCTTTAGCTGTAAGATGGAGGAGAACAGTTCTGTCAGTGAACACATACTCAAAATGTCTGGGTATCATAACCACTTGACTCAGCTGGGAATTGATCTTCCAGTTGAGAGTGTTATTGACAAAGTTCTTCAGTCACTGCCACCAAGCTACAAAGGCTTCGTGATGAACTATAATATGCAAGGGATGATGAAAACGATTCCCGAGCTCTTCGCGATGCTGAAATTGGTGGAGGTAGAAATCAAAAAGGAGCATAAAGTGTTGATGGTTAACAAGACCACTAGTTTCAAGAAAAAGGGCAAGGGAAAGAAAGGGAACTTCAAGAAGAATGGCAAGCAAGTTGCTGCTCCCATGAAGAAGCCCAAAGCTGGACCCAAGCCTGAAAATGAGTGCTTCTACTGCAAGGGAAATGGTCACTGGAAGCAGAACTGCCCCAAATACTTGGCATATAAGAAGGATGGCAAAGTGAACAAAGGTATATTTGATATGCATGTTATTGATGTGTTCCTTACTAATGCTCGTAGTAGTGCCTGGGTATTTGATACTGGTTCGGTTGCTCATATTTGTAACTCAAAATAGGAGCTGCGGAATAAACGAAGATTGGCTAAGGACGAGGTGACGATGCGCGTCGGGAATGGTTCCAAGGTTGATGTGATCGCCGTCGGCACGCTACCTCTACATCTACCTTCGGGATTAGTTTTAGACCTGAATAATTGTTATTTGGTGCCAGCGTTGAGCATGAACATTATATCTAGATCATGTTTATTGCGAGACGGTTATTCATTTAAGTCAAAGAGTAATGGTTTTTCTATTTATATGAGTAATATCTTTTATGGTCATGCACCTTTGATGAATGGTCTATTCTTGTTGAATCTCGATCGTAGTGATACACATATTCATAATATTGATGCCAAAAGATGCAAAGTTGATAATGATAGTGCAACATACTTGTGGCACTGCCGTTTAGGTCATATTGGTGTAAACCGCATGAAGAAACTCCATGCGGATGGACTTTTGGAATCACTTGATTATGAATCATTTGAGACTTTTGGAATCGGTAAGAGACAGCGTTCTATGATGTCTCTTACCGATTTGCCTTTATCATTTTGGGGTTATGCATTAGAGACAGCCGCATTCACGTTAAATAGGGCACCATCTAAATCCGTTGTGACAACACCGTATGAACTATGGTTTGGCAAGAAACCTAAGCTGTCGTTTCTTAAAGTTTGGGGATGCGACGCTTATGTCAAAAGGCTTCGGCCTGATAAGCTCGAACCCAAAGCGGAGAAGTGCGTCTTCATAGGATACCCTAAAGAAACTATTGGGTATACCTTCTACCACAGATCCGAAGGCAAGATCTTTGTTCCTAAGAATGGGTCATTTCTAGAGAAGGAGTTTCTCTCGAAAGAAGTGAGTGGGAGGAAAGTAGAACTTGATGAGGTAATTGTACGTTCTCTCGAATTGGAAACTAGCACATTAGAGAAAACCATTCCCATGATGCCTACACCAACTAGAGAAGAAGCTAATGATGATGATCATGAAACTTCGGATCAAGTTACTACTGAACCTCGTAGGTCGACCAGAACACGTACCGCACTAGAGTGGTACGATAATCCTGTACTGGAAGTCATGTTGTTAGATAACAGCGAACCTGCGAACTATGAAGAAGCTATGATGAGCCTAGATTCTGACAAATGGCTTGAGGCCATGAAATCTGAGATAGGATCCATGTATGAGAACAAAGTATGGACTTTGGTGGACTTGCCCGATGATCGGCAAGCCATTGAGAATAAATGGATCTTCAAGAGGAAGACGGACGCTGATGGTAATATCACTGTCTACAAAGCTTGACTTGTCGCAAAAGGTTTTCAACAAGTTCAAGGGGTTGACTATGATGAGACTTTCTCACCCGTAGCGATGCTTAAGTCTGTCCGAATCATGTTAGCAATTGCCGCATTTTATGATTATGAAATCTGGCAAATGGACGTCAAAACTATATTCCTTAACGGGTTTCTTAAAGAAGAGTTGTATATGATGCAACCAGAAGCTTTTGTCGATCCTAAAGGTGCTAACAAAGTGTGCAAGCTCCAGCGATCCATCTATGGACTGGTGCAAGCATCTCGGAGTTGGAATATACGCTTTGATGATGTGATCAAACCATTTTGTTTTATACAGACTTACGGTGAAGCATGTATTTACAAGAAAGTGAGTGGGAGCTCTGTAGCATTTCTGATATTATATGTGGATGACATATTGCTGATTGGAAATGATATAGAATTTCTGGATAGCATAAAAGGATATTTGAATAAGAATTTTTCACTGAAAGACCTCGGTGAAGCTGCTTACATATTAGGCATCAAAATCTATAGGGATAGATCGAGACGCTTAATAGGACTTTCACAAAGCACATACCTTGACAAAGTCCTAAAGAAGTTCAAAATGGACCAGTCAAAGAAAGGGTTCTTGCCTATGTTGCAAGGTGTGAAATTGAGTCAGACTCAAAGTCCAACCACGGCAGAAGATAGAGAGATAATGAAAGTCATTCCTTATGCCTCAGCCATAGGTTCTATAATGTATGCCATGTTGTGTACCAGACCTGATGTGTGTCTTGCCATAAGTTTGGCAGGGAGGTACCAAAGTAATCCAGGAGTGGATCACTAGACAGCGGTCAAGAATATCCTAAAATACCTGAAAAGGACCAAGGATATGTTTCTCGTTTATGGAGGTGACGAAGAGCTCGTCGTAAAGGGTTACGTCGATGCTAGCTTCGACACAGATCCGGATGACTCTAAGTCACAAACCCGATATGTATTTATATGGAATGGTGGAGCTGTCAGTTGGTGTAGTTCCAAGCAGAGCGTCGTGGTGGGATCTACATGTGAAGCGGAGTACATAGCTGCTTCGGAAGCAGTGCATGAAGGAGTCTGGATGAAGGAGTTCATATCCGATCTGGGTGTAATACCCAGTGCATCGGGTCCAATGACAATCTTTTGTGACAACACTAGAGCAATTGCCTTAGCCAAGGAATCCAGGTTTCACAAGAGAACCAAACACATCAAGCGACGCTTCAACTCCATTCGTGAAAAGGTCAAGGGTGGAGACATAGAAATTAGTAAAATACATACGGATCTGAATGTGGCAGACCCGTTGACTAAACCGCTTCCGTGGGCAAAACATGATCAGCACCAAGACTCCATGGGTGTTAGATTCATTACTATGTAATCTAGATTATTGACTCTAGTGCAAGTGGGAGACTATTGGAAATATGCCCTAGAGGCAATAATAAAGTGGTTATTGTTATATTTCCTTAATCATGATAAAGGTTTATTGTTCATGCTATAGCTGTATTGATTGGAAACTTAAATACATGTGTGAATACATAAGCAAATACCAAGTCCCTAGTAAGCCTCTACTAGACTAGCTCGTTGATCAAAAGATGGTCAAGGTTTCCTAACCATAGACATGAGTTGTCATTTGATAACGGGATCACATCATTAGGAGAATGATGTGATGGATAAGACCCATCTGTTAGCTTAGCATATGATCATTCAGTTTATTGCTACTGCTTTCTTAATGTCAAATACTTATTCCTTCGACCATGAGATCATGCAACTCCCGGATACCGGAGGAATACCTTGTGTGCTATCAAACGTCACTTTGTAACTGGGTGATTATAAAGGTGCTCTACAGGTATCTCCGAAGGTGTCTATTGAGTTGGCGTGAATCGTTATTGGGATTTGTCACTCCGTATGATGGAGAGGTATCTTTGGGCCCTCTCGGTAATACAACATGACAATAAGCTTGCAAGCAAAGTGACTAAGGAGTTAGTTACAAGATGATGTATTACGAAACGAGTAAAGAGACTTGCTGGTAATGAGATTGAACTTGGTATGGAGGTACCGACGATCGAATCTTGGGCAAGTAACATACCGACAAACAAAGGGAACTACGTACATTGTCATAAAGGTTCGACCGATAAAGATCTTCGTAGAATATGTAGGAACCAATATGGGCATCTAGGTCCCGCTATTGGTTATTGACCGGAGAAGCGTCTCGGTCATGTCTACATCATTCTCGAACCCGTAGGGTCCGCACGCTTAACGTTCGTTGATGATATAATATAATATAATATAATATGAGTTATGTATGTTGGTGACCGAATGTTGTTCGGAGTCCCGGATGAGATCACGGACATGATGAGGAGCTCCGAAATGGTCCAGAGGTAAAGATTGATATATAGGATGATAGTATTTGGTCTCCGGAAGGGTTTCGGAATTTACCGGATAATTATCGGATCGCCGGAAGGGGTTTCGGGAGGCCACGGGAGCATATTGGGCGAAACGGGCCAACGAGGTAGAGCACACCAGCCCACATGGGGCTGGCGTGCCCCCACCTCATGGCAGCCAGCCCTAGGGAAGGAAGGAAGAGGGCCAGCCCCCTCCTTCCTTCTCTCCCACATGCTGGGAAAGGAAAGGGGGGCGCCTCCCCTCCTGCCCCCCCCCCCCCCCACGCGCCAAGAAGGAAAGGGGGGGCAGCTAGGGCAGGCGCCTAGGGCGGCCGCCGGCCTCCTTGGAGCGCGCCCTAGGCAGCCTCCCCTGCCCCCTCCACCTTATATATATATATATATATATATATATATATATATATATATAACACTATTCTGATCACGGGATCAGAATAATATTCTGATAACCACCTGACCTGTCCCAGCAGTAGTAGTTGAACTTCCCCTAGTGCTAGGTTGAACTTCCGCAAACATTGCCCAAATGGGGCTTGCGATATACCATTGGAAAGCTATGGACACGAGTATCATGAACCAAGTTAAATTATTGGCAAAATCTAAGCGATATAAGAGCAGTTTTGAAAACCATTTTTTCTTCACACAAAAAACGTGAATCGTATTTTTGGTCCCATTTCTAATCCGTTTATCGAATGAGGCAAATAATATGGCGTTGGAAAGCTACTGCAAATCTTCTCCTTCCACATGTAGAAAGTTTTCTTAAATTCCCTATGGTTAAAGAGTAATTTGGAAAATCGTAGAATTTTGCAAACCGAATAGCCGAGTTCGTATTTTCGATGCCATTTCTAAACAGCTAATCCAATGAAGGCAAATGATATGGCGTTGGAAAGCTTATGAAAATGCGTTTCTTTTTCATGTACAAAGGTTTTTCTAATTTTGAAGGGTTTAAGAGTAATTGAGAAAACCGTCCAAGTTCCACCAAGTTTGTATTTTTTAGTTAATTTTTTAACCGTAGGTCCGAATGCAGCAAATGATATGGTGTTGGAAAGCTTGAAGAAATTTGAAACTTTTCGGTATATAATTTTTCTTCCAATTCCTTACGGTTTTAAGTCAATTTTGAAAATGGTTAAAAATGTTTTTTGGCCGTAATTTTTGCAAACTTTGTCGGAATGAGGCAAATAATATACCGTTGGTAGCTATCGAAAATGCGAAACTTTTTTGTATGTAAAGTTTTCTCTAATTCCCAGTCGTTTTCAAGTAATTCAGAAAATGGCGAGATCATGATTTCTGCCTTCATCGCGAAAGGAAATGCACTGCGTGAAGTACTTGAACTTCTGTGGCAGTTCTGTTTGAACTTCACTCCGTTTTTTACGTGTTGTTTTTTGCCCGTAAGTCCCAAACCACTTACCGGAATTGAGCAAATATTATACCGGTGGAAAGCTGTTCAAAACAGGCAACTTTCCCGTGTTGATCAATTTTTTCATACTCGCGATGGTTCAAAAGAATGTTTTGAATACATAAAAACTTGTTTTAAACGGTATACATGAAAATTTTAAACTGTTCATCAAAATGTAGCACATAATATACCGTTGGAAAGCTTATGAATAGCAGCAAGTTTTTTATGTAGACAGATGTTACAAATTCGCTGTCGTTTGAGAGCAGTTTTTACAATGGCAAAACAACGTTGTTTTTTGCCCTTTTTTTTAACATGTAACGACGGACGTCTCGCACATGAATTTTGAACTATGCTAGGTGGAGCACGTGAACTTCTTGCAACAAACCTTTTAAGCTTTTTATTTTCTATTCTTATATTCTTATCTGAAACGCATTTCGCGTAGTAATTGAACTTCCCGCTGTTTTCACCTTGAACTTCTGTCACATATTTTTGTTCAACCTCTCTCACAAGAATTTTTGAACTTTCTCGGGCCGAGCACTTGAACTTCTAGCAACAAAACTTTTAGCCTTTGCTTTTTCATTCTTTTTTTTCATACAAATGCACACCGTGTAGTACGTGAACTTCTGGCAGTTATCGGTCTTAACTTCTCTCGGTTACGCGAAAATATCTGAGTTTTTTATAGACATTGAACCGCTCTACATTTTTTTATTTGAACTTCATTGTGTATTTTAGAAATGTGAAAATTGGAGGTTTTTTAGAAACATCGAACTTCTTCGTTATTTGAAATCCGATTTTTCAAATAAATATCAAACTGCTCCGCTTTTTTAACTTCTTAGTTTTATTCTCTAGTAACGTGAAAACCTGTGTTTTTTTATATACATTGAACTACTCCGTTTTTCGAAATTGAACTTCTTGATTTTAATTTTGAGCATTGGGGAAAATCTGAGTTTTTATAAACATTAAACAACTTCATATTTTTTTTAATTTTGGACTTCTTGGTGTTATTCATTAGTAACGGGAAAAGTCCTAGTTATGTAATAAATATCGAACTGCTCAATTATTTAAAGTTGAACTTCTAGGTCTTATTTTTAAAAGAAGGAAAATCTTTTTTTATAATTTTTTTTAACTGCTCAGTTTTTTCAATTTGACCTTCTTGATATTGTAATAAATATTGAATTTCTCCGTTATTTAAATTTGAACCTCTAGTTTTTTTCTTGAAATGGGAAAAATACCATTCTTTTTGTATAATTTTTTAACCGATCTGCTTTTTTTATTTGAACTTCTTGGTTTATTTTTATTAAAGGTGAAAATCCCAGTTTTATATTTAACAAAGAACTTCTCCGCTATTTTAATTTGAACTACTACTTTTTTAAACAAGTGTTCAATTTTTGCCTTTTCTCATATATATTTTACTGTTCACTTTAGTTACATGATGTTTTACAATGGAACATTTTTTTTAAATCCTGGATTCACAAGGTTCACTTGTCAACTGATATTTTTCATGTGTTCAACTCCCTTTTCTTGGACACCCAAGGTGTTTTGTTTTTTCAAAAGCGATTCTTTTGAACTATCAGCGACAGAAACTATGAACTTCTCACCCACAGAACGTACTTAGTACACCCCATACACATGGCACACACAACTGAAATATATCTATTTTGAAATTTGTGAATTCCTGCAACTGGCGCACACGCTGAACCTTCACAAGGATAAGGCTGAACTTCCTCATTTTTAATTATGCACATGTTGAACCCCTCTGTAACTTTAATTTGAACTTATAGATTTTTAGAAATGGGGTAAATCCTATTTTTAGAAACTTTTGAATTGCTTGTTTTTTTTTTATTTCAACTGGTTGTTTTTTATTTTCTCTTTTGCAATTTCCACGTGAATTACTCAAGTTTGTTCCATGGATTTGTCGCATTTTCCCTAGTGATCTCCCATTTTTTTCTATTTGAACTTCTGTACATGCCATCAAGTGAAATCAGCAAACAGATTCCACATGCGTGGCCGCTAAGAAGCACCTACCCTGCTACTTAGTAAAACAAGTGTACTGGATCGCATATATCCAAAGGAAAAAACTTTTTTGCACGTCCTGAAAAAATGTAAAAGTTAAAGCAGCAACAACAACACAGGGTGTGTAGCAGTCAGTGGCACACAAACACAAGCACCTTGTGGGCACAAGACGACACGCACTACTTCTCATTCTATAATTACTGAACGTCAAATACAAATGTCTGAACTTCGACAACCATCAACTAATTTTGCCCAATTGAAAATGCTTCTTTTTACACAAATTGTTGTAGCGCACTCACGCACATAGCACGCATGCACACATCCATGGCAGAGAAAGCCGAAGGGGAAAAGGATGGCGGCCGCTGGCCGGTTCGAGAGCGACTGCTTCAGTAAGGGAGATCTAGAGAGGAGCACCGGAAAGACCAGGAAGGGAGGGAGGCTCAGAGGAGCTACGCAGAACCGTCAGGTTTGAGCATAGGAAGGAAAGCGTCGCTGATGTGCGGAACCAGGGCGCCGCCGGCGGGTGCAGCGAGCGGTGGCTGCTGCAGCTCGGAGGAGCAGGGAAGAGTGACGGCGGCCTCGAGAACGGCTCGAGAAAACTCATCTACAGAGGATCCAGCCAAGGTTGTGGGAGTCGACCTCCAGAGCTAGGACCTGCGAGGCGTCGGCATCGTGCTCGCCAGCCAGGTGGAGCTGTGTGGGAAGTCCAACCGGCGCCAGCACCGGTTGGGTTGAGGGATGGCGGCAGGATCCAGAGAACGGGGCTGGGGACGGCAGCAACGCGATCTCCATCGAGGGATGGGGGCGGCGGCGCGATTCAGGCGAAGGACGGTGGCGGTGGCGTGATCCGCAACGAGGGACGGTGGCGGCGGTGCAATCCGCGGCGACGGACGGTGGCGGCGCCGGTCGGGGGTCGCCGTGCGTCGCCGGCAGCTTCACAGGGAGACAGCGAGGGGTGGCCAGGGTTGCGGCCGTCGCCACGCAGCATCGCCAGTAGGAGGTCCGTGCCGCTGCGCCAAGTCGGGGGTGCGATCAATTCTGAAACTGCAAAAACTGAAATACTACCCTGCAAGCGTATCCCCAAAAGAAGAAGAAACAAGTGCACATGCATTGTAACAGAGTGCAAAGGGCTACACCTACCTACTTACCTCATGTTGATGCCTAAGTTGTCTGTACGTATATGCCCATGAATGATTCAGTTAACTCAGCTGCTCACTGCACTTTATATAGCAGAAACACACCTAATGGAGGGACGTGCAATGCAAGGACTCACCCAGTCACACTTGAACTTTTACTGTTACAAACATCGGCTAGCAACGCAAGTACTCCATCTGAACACGCACCTGACGCCATAACTGAACTTTTTATACAGTAATGCTTGAACGTCTCAGCGAGACAGCTAGCTGAACTTTGATCAGCGTCAATGGCCGGCGCCTCGCACACACCACGCTAGCACAAACGACCCTGATCCACGGAAAGGTGGCCGCCCGGCGAGAAGTGAGGGTCAGTGGTGGCGTCGCAGGAGGAGGCCGTCGGCGGCGTCACAGGCCAGGGTTGGGCTACACTGGCTGCTTGCAGGAGAGCTATGGCTGCGCGGGGTGAGCAAAAGGTTGGATCCAGCTTACCTAGCGACGTCACTGGCGAACGGCTGCAGCTAGAGCCATTGGACTGCGATGGAGGGTGGAGCTGAAGAATGCGTCCACAGCGACGGGCATCGTCGGTTCATGGTGAGGCTGGGAGTAAGCGCTGGGCGCGTTGCCGGGAGCCGGGCAGAGCCGGGAGGAAGCGCGCAAGGCGGGTCGGCGGCGGGGGCGGCGCGGAGGGGCACGCGGCGGCAGCACACTGGAGCAGGCGACGGGGGCGGCGCGTAGGGGCAGGCGACGGGGGTGGCACGGAGGGGCACGCGGCGGACGGGGGCGGAGCCAGGCTCCGGCCGTGGCTGGAGGTGGTGGGTCGGGCAGTGGTGGTCTTGCACGGCGGCAGCGGGAAGACGGTGGGCGGCGGAGGGAGGAAGGTAAGTAGGCAGCAACGAGAGATGGTGGCGCGCGTCGTCGGCGTCGCGCGGGATCCAGAGGTAGTCGGCGGCGTGTGGGATCCAGGGCCGGCGTCGGGCGCGCGGGATTCAGGGCCGGTGGAGGCCGCAGGAAGCCGTGGATGTGGAGGCCGGTTGGATCTCGTGAACGTGGTTGGGCTGTTTTTGTTTTGTCGGGCCGCACCGGTTCGGGAACATCCGATCGCTCCGATCGCTCCCTATAGGGCGCGCATCAGAATAGTTATTCTGATCAGTGTTGTCATATATATATATATATATATATATATATATATATATATATATATATATATATATATATATATTTGGTATAAGAAATTATTCACCCGAGGTAAGTTATTCTTCACCCGAGGTAATCTTACGATCGCTTCATAAATAAATTACATTTAGAATATAAATAGTTACATTCATATTGATTCACTACGTAAAATTTGGTATAAGAAAACAAAAAAATAGGTTATAAGACCAGAATTATCGCATTTTATGTATGATTTACACTATGTTTTTACGTTCGTAATTTTACGTAACATAAAATATTTTTTACGGCGAGTATATATTTTCTTACGTTCTCTTTTTACGTATGAAATAAGACAAAATTTACGAAACCTAAAAATACGGTGTATTGACCTCAAAATAGAGAGGGGGTGAAGAATAACTATTCCTCACCCAGGGTGACGAATAGCGTGACCCTATATATAGTAATATATATATATATATATATATATATATATATATATATATATATATATGAGGAGAGGAGGGGGCAACACACACCATGATTCTCAAGCCGTGTGCGGTGCCCCCTCTCCCTCTAGTTCGTCCTCCCTCCTAAATCATTGAGCTTGGCGAAGCCCTGCGGAATAGTTTCACCACCACCATCACCACATCATCGTGCTGCCGGAACTCATCTACTACTTCGCCTCTCTTGCTGGATAGAGAAGGCGAGGACGTCATCTAGTTGAACGTGTGCTGAACACGGAGGTGTCGTGCATTCTGTACTTGATCGGGATGGATCGTGAAGGTGTACGACTACATCAACCGCGTTGATAAACGCTTCCGCTTAGCGATCTACAAGGGTATGTAGATGCTCTCCCCTCTCGTAGCTATGCATCTCCATGGATAGAACTTGCGTGTGCGTAGAATTTTTTTTGTTTTCCATGCAACGTTCCCCAACACCCCCTCCCAATTCCCCATTCATACAGCGTGGGCGCCAAATCACCTTCTCCCCAGCCGTGAAACCTCAGGCCCTCCTCCATGGCGCCCCCCACCACACCAAATTCACCGCCGCCCTCCTCCCCAATGTCGGAGTCGCTGTCCGTTTGCCGTCGTGCACTGGGCGTGTGCCTCTTACTCCGTGCTGCCGGAGCTGCCTCGACGACGACCGCATGAACCGTACCGGAGCTGATTCACCCGCGCAATTATGCATGGCGCCGGAGCGGCTCCAACTTCGGACGCGTCCAGGGCCCCGGCGCTGCTTCCCCGTAGCCATCGACCGTCGCGACATATCTGCTTTCCTGCCACCGGGGGCCACCGCAACCGCGCCGGCCTCACCGACTCGGCAGCTGGAGCTGCCTACTTCACCGGGCCGCAAGATAGGTCGTACACTCATCTTAAATGACCTTATTTAGGCGTCATTCGCCTGAATTTTTATTCTAGGCCAGTCGATTCCCAATGGGAAGCACCACCCCTCGAGGCGGCGAAGCTCCTAGGCTGCCGGTTGGCTGGGCAAGCAGTGTCTCGGTGTCTATCGTAGGGGTCCGGGGCGCAAGTTCACCGTGGAAGCAGCGCTTAGGTGGCTATCTTAGAGTTGCGTGGGTTGAAGGTATTGCCGCCACCGGATCTGGATGATGGCGAGTCTTTGTGGTTTGGCCGGGGACGGCACAACCACGGCAGTGCGGTGGGGCGGGGGCGGGGTTATGGTTGGAGCTCTCACGGCCAGGGACGGCGGAGGCGGGCTGCTCTGCCGGTGGTTGCTGGCTCTTCGGGGAAGATTCTGAACAGTGTCAACCGGGAGGCACAAGACGGCCATCAAGCCATCCGGCATAGATCGGACAATACCAAAATAAAATAAAATCATGTGACCCCAATTTAGTTTTCAGTCAATAGACGTGTGACCACTCTCGTACCTTACTGTTGATCTCTTGGGGTATTTCTTCAGATCAGAGATATGTGTTGTTCTTAACATTATTCGTTTTCTGCATCTTACAACCACACTGTCTTCCTTCTCACCGCAGCTGCTCCAACAAGGGAAGCATACACCAGAAGGGAGTTATAGTCCCCACTCAACAGTTCCCTGCATCGAATGTGCGTGCCCGACATGGACAGCCACAGCAACTGCAGGGCCATCGACAAGTCGGCACATGATGCTCACTCCTATGGATGGCGGCCAGATAGGTTGTACCCTCATCTTACTTGTGTGCAACATTTATGGCTTCGTTATTCATCTAAGCATGGAAAATAGATTATCACATGTCACTGTATATTCATGTTCATCTCTTAAGAGTCTTGTTCAGGTTAACAATGTTCCATAGTTCAGATAAGAGACTTGTTCTTTAGGTAACGTTGTTCCATAATTATCATCCATCAGCCAATGCTATCCCATAGGCTGGTGATTATACCACTTCTAGTATTACCTATGTTGTTGTTCTTTAATACTTTTGTGTGCCATCTAGTTAATCTCGAGTACAAACAATACATATTCTGTAGCTTTCATCTATGTTCTCCCTTTAGTTTTTGAGACATGTTGCTGCTAGTTACGTCCAGTCCTACTATTTATGTCGTCTCCTACAGGCACTCATTACATAAATCTAACTACTAGTTGTCTTCCATGCATGTCAGATATAATTGCACACACTGATATATCCACAAGAACCTCGCGGAGCAATGTAACGGCCAACAAACTTGACGTCAATGATACCAATATGATGGAACATATAAAGGCAGTTCTTCAGAAGACTTGCAGAAAGATGATGAATCCTATTCACCCCACAAGGTCCTTGCTCTAACTTGGCCCGTGATACGGGTATAGCATGCATATAATGTCCTGGAGTGCATCTACTCTGTTGCAATGCCATGTGCTTAGCCTGCTGATCATGCATGTAAATATGTCATGTCTTCCTGTTTTTCAGTACCTATTCCATTCATGATAAAATGTTTTCAAATTCAAGTACTGTCATTCTACTCTGTCGCAATGCCATCTGCTTAGTTTGGACATCATGCTTCTAAATATCTTATGCATTGTTATTCATCACTATGTACTCCATCTGTCTACCATACCATGTTTTTTTTACATTGAAGTGATGTTCTAGTGGTCTGTTGCAATGCCATCTTAGTTTCCCAATCCTACACGCATATGTTGCCTTAGTGTTTTTTTGTACGTATTCCGCTATCATACAGTTTTACATTCAACTCGTGTTTTTTTTACTCTGTTGTCCTGTCGTATCCCTAGCTCTTACATCATACTCCCTCCGTTCGGGTTACATGTCACAGAAATGGATAAAAATGGATGTATGTAGAACTGAAATACACCTAGACACATCCCTTTATTTCCGGATGGAGGGAATACATGTCAATATGTCATGCCTTTCTATTCTTCAGTACCTATTCCATCTCTCTACCGTAGCATGTTTTATAATTGAAGCACCATTCTTCTATATAAGGCATGCAAGGGGAAGACGACTATGTTAGAATCTGAAGGGTTAAAATAAGGTCTTCGCAAAAGATCCAAACGCCAGGAGATAGTAATCCAACTCCAGTGTTCATAGATACTGCTCCAGCACAGAGAAACCCAACTCCTAGTGATAATAAGCAGATTCCAGTGGCCAAAGAACTAGTCCGCTCCAGTCCAGCAAAAATATGTCAACTCCTTTCTAAGCGTGTGCTTATCCTCGCATCATGAAATTTTATAGCATTCAGATCATATTTTCTACATGTTTCTTACCCATCTCTCTTTTAGAAAATAAGCTTAAAGGATAGAAGACTTTCTAAACTGGGATCGTGTTCAAGGAAAGTATCTTGCGGGAATTCTCTGTGCTCCAATGCTGATGTAAGTACCTGTTGTATATCACTATATTTTTACATCAGCATGTATTTTTTAATCGGCGTGAATCCAACCTTTATCTGATCTAAATTTACTTTAGCAAAATGTATAATTAAAGGCAACAATGTTGATTTTTGTAAGGAAAACTGTCTGGTAGTTTTGCATACTGAGCTGCATGAGTGTACTATCTTATATCATGCACATTACTAAATTGTAGTGTTGTTCTGGTTGCCCAATCATTTATTGTGTCAATGTTGCTTTCCTATTATCTTACCTGGCTGATGATAGTTGTGCCATATTGTGTTAATTTGGTGTAGGCTGGTGTGGTCTGGTTGCCCAAACCTTCATTGTGTCAATGTTGCTTTCCTATTATCTAATCTGGCCAATGATAGCAATGTTAGTGTGTTAATTTGATGCAGGCTGTTGAAGATAAGAAGACAAACTCTGAAAATAGCAAGGCAGCCCCATTGTTTCTTTCCAATAAATCTAGGCCAGGTAATATGGCAATAACTCTTGATTAATTTGTTCGGTTCCCCTCCTAATTTATGTTATGATGCAGTGGTCGAGACACTCTCCACTATCAATAATACAAGCCTACCAAAATCGCCATCTGAATCTGTTCAGTTTCCTCTGTCTCGAATCCAAAGGAAAAAATGTATGTTTGTGAATCAATTACTAGCTAAAGCAATGATGGAAATCATAGAGGAATCAGAGGTGCACATTCTTGCGTAATAACAACTGATCAATGTTTTCAGAGACAGTGTAGCAAAGAAGGAAGAACTTGCTCACATGCTTATGGGCGTCATCCGCGCTGAGGTTGCAGATTGTGAGGTTGTAGATCGTTAAGTTCTGTTCATTTATTTGCACTGGCATCAATCTTTGATTGCCCAGTGGATGTAATTTCCTGTAATATATGCTGGATGTGCTACGTTTTTCCTTGTATTCCGTACATTTGCTTAGCGCGCCTCACATTCCAGCTAACTGGTCGCTAGGAAGCCAAAAAAGCCATGAAATTAATAGCTAGCACGAACCGTCATGGGCCCTATATGAAGGATTGCGGCCCACTGCCCTTAATGGGCTCCCCTAATGGGTTCGCAGGGGCCAAAATTCTCATAGGCCTTTGATTGATCGGTTTTGGTCCTGTCCATAAATGCTCGTCGTAATGGGCTCAAATTATAGCTGGGCCGAAATCGACTTTGTCTAATTGGGCCTACAGACATGTTCGAACTTTAGCGGGTCCATTAAGTTGATGGGTCGTAACCAGGCCGAAAGCTTTATTGGGCCGCTATAATTGAAACGAGCCAACGGTTAATGCTTGGCCCAGTTACCTCTCAGGTCGTTAACAGGCTGACATCGAAGCGGGCAATAAGTGGGCCCATTCGATTTCACGGGCCGTTAACAGGCCGATACTAAGGTCGGGCTATATATGGCCCAACTGTATTGTGGGCCTTTAGCAGGCCAAAAGAGACAACGGGCTCGTACTGGACCATGAAGAGCATGGGCCGCTAAGAGGCCGAAAGTCAGGTCGGACTGTATATGGCCCAACTGTGTTGTGGGCCTTTAGCAAGCCGAAAGAGAAACTGGGCTGGTATTAGACCATGAAGAGCATGGGCCGTTAAGAGGCCAAAACTCAGGTCTGACTGCAAATGGCCCAACTCCTTTATGGGCCGTTAACAGGCTGAAAGACACACCGGGCTGGAAATTGGCCCAACACTTAAATGGGTCGCTAAAAGGTCGAAATACGTACATCCTGAAAATTGGCCCATCCCTTGAATGGGTTGTTAACAGGCCAAAACTACGTCGGGTCGATATTGAGCCCAAATATATAGCGGGCTGTTAACGGGCTCGAACTAACGATGGGCTACAATGGTGTCAAACAGTTAATGGGTCGTTGACAGGCTAAATTGGCACATCTCGTATGGGTCGTGGGCTTAAATGGACTAGACACAAGTAGGCCCTATATGAGCCGGCCTGCTAATTTTGACTGGGTCGGCCTCTTTCACCTAAATGGGCCACTGTTGGGCCTTGCCACGTGTCAACGTATCATAGGCGCCTCCCGTACAATGAGTGGATGACATCTGTCCCAACGTTGAGCCGACACGTGGATCCTCCGGCGAATGAGAATTTTACACGTGGAAAATCCCCATTGGTCCAGGCTGTTAACGGGTTATCGGATCCAAACCAGAACCCGATAGCTTAACGGCGACCCATTACGGTGGATGCCACGTGTCGGTTACCCTTGACGAAAACACTTCCATGGCGCGCCATTTATCGTCGTGGAAGTGGACACTTCCGTGATGATAATTTTGGTATTGTCATGGAACACTTCTACGACAGCACAGGTATGACTATCTTGATTCTGTCATAAAATCATCATGCATGTACATGCATGACAGAAAACATGACCTACTGTGACAAACATGTATCATCACGGAAATGTATTTTTTTGTAGTGCATGGATATGATTTCACAGTTGGGTTCATTAACCAAGAAGATCGCTCCTTTTATGGCCAAACTTGGGTAAACTTTGTCAAGTGTTACGGACTGAAAGTTGGCACATCAATGTTCATGGAAATAGCAGAACCTAGTCTTATCTTCCCTGTGACTTTCCACCCCGATGTCGTTCCAGTGGTTCATCCATGTTAGTTTTGTATCTGGTTCTTGCATGTTGCCTCTTTTACTTTGTAATCCACCTATTCTGTCTAGCTGATCACAATTTGACTTTAGAAGTAGCAACAATGTGTGATTCCCTTCTCTCACAATGATGCTACTTCTAACTAATATTTCTTATAATTGGTGACACGCGTAGGTTATTACAAAGTGTAGGACACTACTCGTCTGTTATTTGATAAGAACTCGACGGTTACTGATGGCACCGAAGTTGATTGGGACGACATCCACCATTTCCTACACTTTATTTATCATCTTGAGGACCTTGTGGGGCATTTCAATGGTCGAAGGCCACGTGGGATATTGTAACACCCCCTTGTAATAAGCTCTGTGACACTCTGTTAAAACTGCCAAGTCATGATCATTTGCAGTGCCAAGTCATATGGGTTAATGATCCAACTCAAATTCACATCTGAAAATCAACTCAAATTCAAAAGTGAAATATAAAGTTGGTCAAACTCTGTTGGGAAAATGTTCATTAAATGGCAAATAATCCAGGAACATTGCTAAAACCAATATCAAAATATTTGGAGTTGGACAAGTAACTCAAACAAGATGAAACAGCACCCAAAACAGCAATATTAATTCATTTAAAATCATTACAAATTCAAATGGCTTCCAAATCTGTCCAAACCACTTTTTGGTGAGAGATAATATTGCATTGCAATATTTGGGCCAACTTCCACATTTTTCAAAAGAGCACAAGTGGCCTAATCATTTTGAAACAGAAAAAGGAATAAAAGAAAAGGAAGAAGAGAAATAAGAAAAGGAGAACGCTACTGTTGGCTGGGCCTAAGTGCACAGTGTGCAGCCCAGTCCAACAGCAACCCACACCGTCTCCCTCCTCCCCGTGTCGTCTTCGCCGTGGCTGCGCGCGCGCGCGCCGGCCAAGCGGCGACACGGCGGCAGCCACCGACGAAACAGGGAGGCTGAGGGGATAAGGACGCTCCCGTGCATCTCCCCTGGCTCCTTCCGTCACTTCCCCGTCCTCTCCTCGCTCGCCTCGCCTCTTCTCCCCTCTCCAGATCCGGAGCAGAGCGCCGTCGCCGCCGCGTTTCCGTCGCAGCCGCGGCCACCGCCATCGCCTCGGGTCACCATGGTGCCGAAGGGGTTGTCGTCGTCTTCCTCGTCGATTGAAGGCCCCAGCTGGTGCTAGGAGGCCCTGTAGCTGCCGGACATCGCCGTCCCCTTCTTCCCCAACCCCGGTGCCCGCCGGCGAATTCGACGACCCCTGCTGCTACAAAGATGTCGAGGGCTTTTCTTGGCCGCTCGGTGAGCACCCGCACTCCTCTCTCTCCCCTAGGTAACCGCGTAGCTCCCCTGGTTAGCTGCTGCGCTGTCGCCGCCGTGACCGAGCTCTGCTCGCCGCCGTTGAGCTCCAGGCTCACCCACCAGTGCACCTCGAGTTCGTTCGAGCGCGTCACCGTGTTCAGTAGGTCGCTAGGAGTACATATCACATGCGCGCGCGCTTCCTAGAGCTCCGCAGCCTCGAATCCGTCGACGCCCGAGCTCCGGCCGCCGCTTTGAGCTTGTTTCCGACGACCTCCGACCACCTTAGCCCGCGGGACTGGCGCCGTTGGACGCGGTTCGTTCTCAGCTCTCGAACGCGCCCAAGCACGCTGCGACTGGTGCCCTGTAGCTCGATTCCGAGCAACTCCGGCGCTCGGCCGCCGCAGATTTGGTCGCCGGAGCTTATTCCGGTGATGACGCCGGTGAGGCTGACCTGGCACTGACGTGTGGGGCCGCCTCAGACACTGACGGGTGGGCCCAACTGACTCGTTGACCGAGTCAACGCGCTGACGTGGCAGCACAGTGCCACTGACGTGTGGGCCCCGGCGACTAATTAAACTAATTAAGCATTTAATTAAATAAAGTTAATTAGATTAGCCTAATGTCTCACTGACAAGTGGGGTCCGCCCCCTAATTAACCCTGTGGATTAAGTTAATTCACTGTTAAGATAAACAGAGACTGACATGTGGGCCCCACATGTCATGTTTGACTCTGGTCAGCGCCTGTTGACTGCTGACGTCACAGTGACGTCATGCTGACGTCATAATTCGTTTTCTGTAATTAAAGTAATTCCAGAAATTCAAATAATCTTTGAAAATTAATAACTTTTAAACCGTAGCTCAGATCGAAAAAGTTAAAACATGAAAGTTGCTCAGAACGACGAGACGAGTCTGATCGTGCCGTCTGTTTCTCCATCGGAACCCCCTACGTAGAAGAACTCGTAACTCTGGACCCGAATCCGGTAGATGAATAGTGCACACACGTCGGATATTAAATCCCAGATTAATTCTAAAAATAACTAAAATGACTTAGATGCATAATTAGGCAACCCTGCACTGCATCATAGCATCACACGCACCGTATTGCATTTGTTTGCATTATGTTTACCTGTTTCTTCCCCCTCTTCTCTCTCGGTAGACCCCGACGTTGACGTAGCTCCCGAGGCAGATGCAGCTCAGGAGTACGACTACGTCCCCGACGACACCACCGACGACCTTGCCCTTGCCCCAGAGCAAACAAGCAAGCACCCCCATTTTGAGCATGCCTATATCGCCTATTCTCTTCTCTCTTATGCTTGCATTAGAACTGCTGCTGCTACTGTTTCCTATATCTGTTGCATAGCCTGTTTATTGCAACCTGCCTTGCTACCTTACTGGTTATCCTAGACTTCTTAGTATAGGCTGGGTAGAGACACGACAGAGACCCCCACTTGATCCCTACTGCCCCGCTGGATATCAGAAGACCCGATCATCGGGATTGAAGACTAGACCCTGGCACCGCACATCACTTCCCCCTTAGTTGCCGACACTGCTGGGTTACCGTCGAGTGCCGAGGGTGATACCTCGTCAGCACTTCTGATGTTAACCTTGTAGGTTAGTTACTCGGTCGTGGTAAGCGAGGGTGATTCCTCCTACACCACCCCCGATAACGACATCGTCGCGCAACTCCTCAAGTGTGGACCTCGAGGGTGATTCCTCCTTCGTTCACCTTGATGATAACATCAGGTGGGGTTCCATCGAGGGTGATTCCTCAGGGCTCCCCTGGTGTCAGACACACAGTTACTGTTGATGAGTTGACTTGCACTAAACCATGATACTAAAGATGGGTCGGCCCTGAGGGGTACCCGCGCGAGCTTAACACGAAGTGATGTGGAGTCGGGTTGACCTGGATGGTGCCCGCGAGATAACTACGAGGCGTGGCCGGGCATTCTTAGCCCTTACCGCAAGTCCTCGAGACGGGGCGACGGGGTCACATCGATCGTGAGTCTCTGCTCGTTTCCGCGCGCTCCTAATCCACTACGGTTTGGATATTTGATCCGAGGGGCCTCTGGCCCGATAGCACTAACCATCACGTGGGCATAGTATGGGCGTTCTGCGTTGTATACTTCAGCCGAAGCTTAATGGACGTCAGCGACTGATGCGGCACACGCTGGGTTGGACTGGGAACGCAACCGCGCTTGTATAAGGGGTTGCTAGGTCTGCTCACCGGCGGTGCACGTAACGTGCAGGAGTTCCCGGGGCGATGGCCCAAGACCCCTGGGGGCATAGGTTAGTCCGGCGTGCTGACCTCTCTGTTAAGTATTCGGTCGGGTTGCGGCGTGTTGCTTAGCCAAGGCCGGGCATGACCCAGAAAAGTGTGTCCGGCCGGAGTTAAGCGAGCGTGGTGGGTAAGTTGGTGCACCCCTGCAGGGAAGAAACTTCTATCGATAGCCTGTCCTACGGTAACGGACACTCGGAGTTGTATCCCGATCGGTACAACTAGAACATGTGATGAGAACTGGATAGTACGGCTCTGGGATTGCTTTCTCGCAGGGAGTCAAGAAAGGATCTCAGGTCGAGGTTGATGATACTACTACTACTACTATACATTATATTGATCTGCTCTCTTCTAATGCTGCAAGACTGTCGAAGATTGTTGAAGATGCTAGTCTTCGATAGGACTAGGCTTCCCCCTCTATTCTGGCATTTCTGCAGCCCAGTCCATATATACAGCCATTCCTTTGACAATGTTGCATATGTAGTGTAGATCCTTGCTTGCTGAGTACTTCGGATGAGTACTCATGTTTGCTTTACTTTCTTTTTCCCCCATATTCCATTTGATGCCACCAGACGACGGAGCCCCTGAGCCTGACGCCCCAGCCGACGACCAGTACTACTACCCGCCTGGCGAGTACTACTACTACGAGGAGCCGACTGACGACCAGGAGTAGGATCGGAGGGTCCAGGGCAGGAGGCCTACGCCTTTCGATCGTAGTATTTTATTTTACCCCGCCTCTGTGAAGGCTTATTTATCTCTCTCTTTCTCTGTAATATATCTATACTCAGATATCTGATGCTTCCGCTAACGCTTGTATGCCTACGAGCTATGTATTCGAGCCCTCGAGGCCCTGGCTTGTAATATAAAGCTTGTATGACTTTATTTATGTTTTAGAGTTGTGTTGTGATATCTTCAAGTGAGTCCTTAGGCTTGATCGTGCGCATTTGCGTGTATGATTAGTGCATGATTAAGCCGGGGTCGTCACAGATATGTGTGCCACTGGCGCACACGTTGAACAGGTCCAACTGTGTCGAGAAATAGATGGTATGAGCTATTTTCTGTTATATATGTTGTTCATAAACTCTTGCTTATACACAGTTTTACAACAGTGTTCTTCTTCTTGAAACAGAAACTGCCCAGTTTTATTGTTCCTATACAGATGCCTGGCCATGGTCGAGTCAGACTTGCGCTTGGTCACAACATGATGTTTATGTCGACCTACTCCATTTCCCTTAGAGGTGGAAAGATACGTATTTATGGGTGGTCTCAAATAATGAAGGCCCGTCGATCTTGGAGAATAGGACAGAAGGTTATGTTCATGCTTTTCCATGGCTCTGAAGCAAATATCATGTTTATTGACCACATTGCGAGATGAAGCCGTTTTCAGAAAGTTGTGGATGCTGCGGGGTGGCGCCTGGGCCTTGTCGTGGGGCTTGGTGGCCTCACCCTTTGTTAACTGTAGGCAAAGTAGCACTGTTTGAGGTGTGCCTTATAAGGTTGAACCTGTATAAGTACTCATACTGCTTTCATATTTGGTTGTGAACTGCTCCTGCTGCTTTCAGTTAAGGTTGTTAAGTACTCCTGCTGCCTGTACAGTCTGTCGTATTACTTCAGTCTCTTCTTCCTCCCGCCACCAAAACCAAACCAGTGCCGACGTGGCCGCCTGCTCCCGCCTCCCACGGCTAGCTGCGACTTTGCGCACACATCGCCGCCCCACCGTCTCCTAAATCGTTAACGGCGATGTCAGCCCCACCCCACACCCGAACTAGTCAACCCTCGTACTCCCCTTCACCCGCGACTTCACTGACACATCTTCCTCGGCTCCTGTTCATTCGCGTCTGAGGCCTCGCCGTCGTCCTCTGCGCGCCTTGGTGCGCTCGTCGTAGCGCCGCCGTCTGGTGTTGTCAACATGATCAACAAACGAGAGGAATCAGGAGAGGACTGAACATGGAGAGCATGACAGTAGGGATCCACCATGTCCATGACCGTACGCAAGCAAGTGCCTCATTGTTACAAGCAAAAAAGAAAATGCTTCCTCCTAGTGGTTTGCTGACATCTGGGACCCACCACATTGTCAGCGTATAGTCAATAGACATGAGAACTGCACAA
The DNA here is from genome assembly GCA_011799875.1 of Thinopyrum elongatum. Classification (NCBI taxonomy): domain Eukaryota; kingdom Viridiplantae; phylum Streptophyta; class Magnoliopsida; order Poales; family Poaceae; genus Thinopyrum; species Thinopyrum elongatum. Next base: position 102,669,155 of record CM022300.1, on the reverse strand, counting down.
GAGCGGCTGACACCTGGGACCTAGCAGCTCGAGCAGTTTTTTTTTTGTTATTGTTGAGACGGAGCAGGGTATCAACTGGGTTGTGGCCCATCTAGCCCAGGCTCATATTTTATGTTTACCTCATGACCAGCCCAGCTATTTTTTTTTGTGAAAATGGCTATCCCAGTTTTTTTCTCGTGAATACCCAATCCAAGCCAACCAAACCCAGGCAAACTTGTTTTTCTCTGCCCTGCTGGGCTGCAAATCTTTCAAGACGGCTGCAAATCTTAAAAGTAATATGAAATGGGCTATAAAAATAAAAACACAACAAATAGGAAATTACTTTCAAATTTTTTGATTTTTTTTTACATTTTCAGATTACAAATTTCATCGGGTTATAACCTAATTTATATATTTTTTGAAATTACTTTAAATTTGGCTTGACATTTTGGGATTAAAAATAGTTTGAACCCCCACCGAAATATGTGAAATTTTGTTCAACTTTTTAACCCTGGTCCTGGCCAACAAAAAGAAAATGGACTGCAATAAATTGCATAAGAATTTGCAAATGGCTGTAAATTATTAAAAAAAATAGCAAATGGGTTGTATGTTGTCCGCCACAGATTGGGAGGTTGACTTGTGGGCTTATTAAGTTGAAGCATATGCAAGAATTTTTTACTTATTATATATTAGTTAACAAACGATTCTAGAAGAAGTGACCATTGGATGTCAATCCAACGGTTGTCGTGTTGGTTCAATCTCTCATCTTCTTGCTCCAGCTGCCCAATCCAGCATCGGCGGGACTGCCTGCTCTCGCCTCTCGTGGCCGGCTCTGCTGTCGTGCAGACCTTACCGCCCCCTCCTACTCCCACCGCTCGCCAGGCCATCTCTCTACTCACCCACACCTCATGTTATTCTCCGGCGACACATGCCTCACATCACAGCCGAACCAGTCAACCCCCGTACTCCCCTCAGTGTGGGCATCCACTTTTGTGGCTTCGTCGGCTCTGGGTCATTCCCTTGGGCCTCGTCGTCGTCCACCGCGTTGGTGCTCTCGGGGCGGCGTGGTCAACGTGGTCAAAAAATGACAGCCATCAGAAAAGGGATGTAAGTGGAGATGCTGACAGTAAGGGCCCACATGGTCCATGGCCGCACGCAAACAAGTGCCTCCTTATTACGTGAAATAAAAATGATTGCTCCTCCTGACAGCTGGGACCCACCAGCTATATCTTCGCATGGAAGTGACTCCTTATTACGTGAAAAAAACTATTCCTCCTTATGACAGCCGGGACCCACTAGATTTGGAGGCTGACTTGTTGCCCTACTAAGTGACAAAGCCCTACTTAGTTAACAAACGATTCTAGCAGCAGTGACCGTTGGATGCTTCTTCAATCTGTGATCTTCTTGCTCCAGCCGCCCAAACCAACGCCGGCGGGACCGCCTGCTCTTGCCTCCCGTGGCCGCTGTGCCGCCGCTCATGCCTCACCGCCCACCCTACTCCCATGCTAGCCAGACCTTCCCTCTACTCACCCACACCTCCTGTTATTCTCCGGCGACGACAGCCTCACACCGCAGCCAAACCAGTCAACCCTTGTACTCCCCACCGCGTGGGCATCTACTACCGTGTCTTCCCCAGCTCCGCATTATTCCCTTCCTAGGCCTCACTGTCGTCCACATGCTCTCGGCGCAGCGTGGTCAACGTGGTCAACGAACGACAGCCATCGTGAGAGGATTGTATGCGGTGAGGTTGACAGCTAGACCCACCAACTACATCTTCGCACGCAAGGAAGTGCCTCCTTATTACGCGCAAAAAAAATGATTCCTCCCGCTAACAGCTGGGACCTAGCAGCTATATCTTCGCACGAAAGAAAGTGTGTCCTTATCCTCCCTGACAGCTGGGACCCACCTGGTTGAAGCGTACGTACCGTTGTCTGTATAGTCGCGAACATGTACGTACATACTGATCGATCGGTCTCTCGGCAAGGATAAACCGTGGCCGAGTAAGTAGTGGCACGTGTCATAGTAGAGCCCCCGACGTAGCAGTTCAGGCAGTCCCGTCTAAATTGTGTGCACATACGTACAGCCACATAGCAAAAAATATAGCCACATACGTACATATGGGCGGTGTCTTGTACGTGTACTCGCGCATACGTACGGCCAGGGCTCGTGTACATGGAGAGGCAACGAACGGCAGCAACGACATTCTATTCATCGGCAGCCAACCTGCTGGGTCTGAATGCGTCCTGTTCATTGGGAGGCAACCGACTGGGTCGGAATGCGTCCTATTCATCGGGAGCCAACCGGCTTGGAAGGAATAGCCGAAACAGGGTCTTGTTCATCGGGAGGGGTCTGGTGTACCGCAAAACAGAGTAAACGGACTTCTGTTCAACCGCCTACAATCGAAACGGGGTCATGTTCATCGGGAGGTCTGTGGCGTACCGCAAAACGGACGAAACGGACTTCTCGCCAACCGCATACGGTCGAAACGGGATCATGTTCATCGGGAGGGGTCTGGTGTACCGAAAAATGGAGGAAACGGACTTCTCTTCGAGCGCCTACAGTCGAACAGGGTCCTGTTCATCGGGGGGTGTGGCGTACCGCAAAACACAGCTCCACAAGCTAATTTTCATCACCGTTTACTACCTCCAGCCTCCACGGGCTACTGTTCATCCACCGTCGACTTCCTCCAGCGTCCACTGGCTACTGTTCATCCAGCCTCCACGAGGTCCTGTTCATCCACCCCCAACCAGGCGTGGGTGTGGCGGCCTCCTCGGCATCCTGTTCATCCAGCGGCAACCGCCTAAAACCATGGGGTCCTATTCATCCAACCCGCACCGGCAGGGTTGGGGCGTACGAGCGGGCGACAGCAATGGGAACTATTCATCCACAGCCAACCAACCGGCTCGACTCACCACGTCTCGACTCGTTGTACGTATCGCGCACGCGGTAGCAACGGGCACTATTCATCGAGAGGCAACCCAACACCGGCTAGCTACATCTCGCACGGGGGCTCGATCGGCTTCAGTAAGCAACAAGAAGGATCGGTCGAGTTCAGTTAACAGCGAAGGAATCGGCCGGGTTCAGTTAGCAGCGAAGAAACCGCTCGGGTTCAGTTAGCAGCGAAGGGGTTGATCGATCGGCTTCGGTACATAGTGGGATCGATCGCTCGTGTTCAGTACGTAGCTAGTGCGATCGCTCGGGTTCAGTAAGCGAACGCCTCGCTCGGGTTCAGTTAGCGAACGCCTCGCACACATGCGCGTACGAGAGAAACGCGTAAACCACACTGCATCGATCGCTCGGCCCCGAGCACCCACCGTAATCGGGAACTCCCCGAAATTTTCCTCGCCCTCACTTCTACCACGATTTTTTACGTCATGGACGGCCCAAAGATTGTCATGCAGGTGCGTCTCCGGCCCGCCCAGGACGAAAAGCCCATTTTCTGTCATGATTTTTTTTCATAGAAGTAGGAGCCCACCACATCTATGACGGTACGTGTTTTTGTCACAATTATCGTCATAGAAGTGTCATATCCATGACAGAAAAAGTTTCCGTCCGGGCCATAATGTCACAGATGTCTCTTTTTTTGTAGTGACGTGGTTCTGGCACGTACGACAACCATCAGGGAAATGGTGATGCAGCAATGATCAAAAGTGGCATGATGGTCTTCCAAATACTTTTCCTTTTACAATTTTTGTGTGAGCGGGCCGATAGAGCGATGGATGGTGACTATGACGGGGTCAACGTGGATGTATTCTCTTGAGATGAAGGGGTTGTTTGGATGACGCCCCAGCCAGCCATGCCAAAATAGGATCGCCAAAAAATTGGCGAAGGTTTTCGCCGCCCCGATCTCGCCAACGCGTGGGCGGAAAATCTGAACGGGCCGACCGAAAAATTGCCGTGGTTGCGATTCATCGGCGCTGATCCAGACGAAGGCCGCGGTAGCAGTCAGCGACCGAAAAATTGGCAAGGCAAGCGGCGGCTGCAATCCAAACAGGCTTGAAACCCCGTGTTCTTGCATGCTCGCTTGTTGAAGGTGTTGATTCGGAGATCAGCTTCGGGGGCAATAGCCATTGGTCTGGTATCCAGTTGGACCAGCCGAAATCACCGCGCAGGCGATTCCTTATATAAGGTGTTGTCTTGTAGTGTGATTCCTTATTGAAGGTGTTGCCTTGCAGCGTTGCGCCCACTGTCAGCTGCTTGTTTAGTCTCCTTTTCGGAACAAAAGAACCCTGCAAATGTAACCCTGATTCTGTCGTAATCCCTTCTGATATATTTTTAGACAGAAAATCCCTTCTAGTGTTGGTCAGCACAATTGCCAGCTATATTAATACATGACGTGACACTGAGAAGAGTTCAACACTTCCACAACGATCTCTATTTTCCTACAGACTACATACAAATTTAGGGTGGGTTTGGAACAACTTACTTAGAGCATCTACAATCAGAGTTGCCAAATCCAGACCTCTATACGTGCGCGAATGCGCCCGAACGCGCCTGCGAACAGCGCCCAGTCGGCAGTCAAATGACCTCATTTGCAACCACAACCCCTACTTTCAAAACATCGAATACATGCAAACACATGCACATTGATCATCGCGGCCAAACAATGGGTAGTGCACACAAATACAAATTATTCGTACTTAAGAATACACAATCGAAACATAGTCCGAACACAAAAAATGTTCATAATGCATAGTTGAAACTAAAAAAGAAAAGTTTAGTGATATCCAATATGGATCCACATATACTCCACAAGATCATTGAGAAGTTGCATATGCACATGTTGATCTTGAAGTTGTCGATGTATCTCTAAAAGGTTGGCAATGTACTCTGCCTCTTGTTTCGGGAGGCGTACTTGAACACCGGGCTTCTCAAAATCATGTGTGCCGGATTGCCTCTTCACCCTCATCCTCGACAATCATGCTGTGCAAGATTATGCAACATGTCATGAGCTGCCAAAGTGTCTCTGGTTTCCAAATCACTGCAACTCCATGAACAATACCCCAACGGGCTTGGAGTACTCTGAATGCCCTCTCCACGCCCTTCCTAGCACCTTCTTGTGCTTGTGCAAAGAGACATTATTTATTACCATGAGGATCTGATATCGTCTTCACGAAAGCCGCCCATTGAGGATAGAATGTCATCGGCAAGGTAGTACCCCATGTTGTAGTTGTAGTCGTTGACGGTGTAGTTGCACGGCCGAGGTCCCCCATCACAAAGCCTCTTGAACAAAGGAGATCATTGGAGCACATTGACGTCATTGTTAGAACCAGGCGTGCCAAAGAAAGTATGCCAAATCCATAAGTCCTTCGATGCCACTGCTTCAAGTATGATGATGGCTTATTTGACGTGACCTTGGTACTGCCCACACAAAGCTTTTAGGCAGTTCTTTCATTGTCCGTGCATGCAATCAACTGAACCGAGTATACATGAGAATCATCTTAATGCTCCAATTGCCTTTTCTATGTACTTCACAGTTGCCTCTCTCGGGTACTCTGCTCCAAGCATCTTCACCATAGTGTGTGCAAATTGCACTGTGGTGCTCAAGACCATGGTCTCTCCCATCCGGATATCAATATCAATGGCATGTGCAGCCTTACCATAATCAAGCATCCTGAGAGCAGCCGTGCGTTTCTGCAGAGGGGGGAAATAAAGTTTTTAGTAACAATCCTTCCTCAGCCTGAAGTCGTCATCAGCCTTCTCCACAACAGTCACGATGCGCAAGAACAAATCTCTGCTCATGCGAAAGCGACATCGAAGGAAACCTTCATGGTATGTTGGCTCCATTGTGAAGTAGTCCGTGTACAGAAGTCTTGCGCCAGCAATCCTATCCCGATGAATAACTCTTCGGCCCTTCATGGAACCCTTGAAGTTCAGTACGTGCTCCTCTGCCTTCTTCATTTCCTCTTGGATGCCCACCACCATCATCATTTCAGCATCTTCGTCGTCCGAACCTGACGAATCGTTGAACTCATTGAATATGAATTTGTCAAGGTCTGTGTTTCCATAGCTTTCATTCGACGAATTCATCAGTGACGTACAAATGACCAAAAGAATCAAAAAACTACTCGAACATTTCATCGAACACATAGACTGCAAGGTGTATATCCAAAGGAGTTGGACATACCGGGGTGGCGGCCGTTGGCGGGACGGCCGGCGGCATTGTGGGTTGGGGCCTCCCATGGCGAAGGTATGATGGCGACGGACCAACAACGACGGCGAAACAACGATGGCGATTGTGCAGACGAGAAAGAAAAGACAAGAGAAACATGCAGGTTAGGCAAGGAGGGGTGTCTTCAAGCAAATTGGAGTGGGCCTTGCGGCAGTCATGTCCGGCATCCCCATATCCGTCCCACATATGAACCGGGTATGGGTATTGCTGGTCAGCCCGGACGTTTGGGGTTTGGATTAGATTTGCCCCAGGGTGGACGTTTGGGAAGGATATGGGGATGCTCTCATTATGCCCCACAATTCAAGAAGAAGAAAAACTTATACATCCCGTGCTGTCAAACACGCCAGACAATATTCAGAAAACCACGCTAGGTGTTCAGCGAGCTACCTGATGCCATAACAAATTAAAATGGTGGAGCCTACTTATTTCAAGAACAAATCACTGACAGAAACATCTGGGACAGAAGAGTGCACCTTTTACCCGACAGAAACATTCTTGATACTTTTTCCACGAGTCAATATGACAGCTTATACAGAGTACAGTAAGGCTACAACGAGAGAATTCTCAGGCGAAGATATCAGCACATATGATTGCTACGGCAAGGGCGGTGATAAATTACAGTTCGGATGTCATCCGTTAAGGGAAAAAAAGGAGGGAAAACTTCTTTTCCGGGTGAGAAATAACACCAAACACTGACACCGACCATGCCCAGTGCAGGCAGATTCTAATCTTTTAACTCTATCTTTCGGTAAGATAACCGAGGCAGGTAGCCCAGTACCATAGTTGCATAATACACAGGGAACCAACTACTATTGCAACATACAGCCGCGAGCTCAGATGCTTGCCATCGCCTATGATTCCTTTCCATGGCACCCTTGGTGCGAAAGCACCAATGCTTGGACACAAGAAAGCAAGCAATTGACGCTCCATAAGCAATGAGCCCAGTGAGGGCAGCTGCATCAACATCATATTGAACTTGTATTTCCGATCAATCTATTGAGAGGGTTTCCAGTCATACTGAAGATTATTGAAGCTATTTGCAGCTCTAAGTCCACCCAACAGCTGATTTCCTATGTCATGCTGTTGCTGATGCTGCTGGTGCTGGTGCTGGTTCTGCTGCTGCTGCTGCTGGCCCAACTGTGATAGGTCATGTGCACTGTGATGCATCCCCATCCCCATCCTGCCATTCATTGCCATCCCACTGTTTGCCATTGCATTGTTTGCCATTGCCATTCTCAGTCCACTAGCTGCACTATTTGAACCAAATCCACCCATGGCCCCAAATCCCATTCCTCCCACTCCTGAGTGATTTGTGACCGCATTACCAACTAAGCAGTTAACCCCATTAATACCAGGGGCAAGTCCGTTTGGTCTCTTCATGTCATTTGCTCCATGGCCAACACCATTCATTTGTGATGACATCATCTCTTGCAAGATTCTCTGAACCGAGCTTTGGGAATCACTTGGCTCAGGTTCCTGAGCCCGAGTTGCAGGTGGCTGCATTGGAGGCAAGTTTGATGACGATACTGCTGGGGAACTGAGTTGGTTTGTGTTCTGAGGGGCGGGCATCATGTTGTTATTGGATGATGTGGGCACCTGGGAAGAGAAAGTGGGAGACGGATTTGACTGCAATGAACTTGTAGAGTTCACCTTGGGAATTACGCCATCATCTCCACTGTTATACAGACCATTTACAGTGCCCATTGGATGATCTTGTCTAGAATTCACTGAACCTTGGAGGAGCCCAACAACAGATGGCGAGGGTGCAGATGTAGAGGGTGCACACGTCAAAGAATTATTTGATGTCACGTCTGCATTGGCAGAGGCAGAAGCCTGCACACCAGCCATAGGAGCAGAATTTTGGCCACTCTGGTTTGAACTCTGGGGAACAGATTGCTGCTCTTCAGGCTGTTGCTGCTGTGGTTGAAGAGGGTTAATACCTGATGGACTCCTCCGAGGAAAGTTATGAAGGCTATCTGAAATAGAAATAACAGCAAGTGTTACATGTGGACAAACATAAATTAGCAAATAGAAGGCCATAATACGACGAGAAATCACAGGCTGCTGAATGGCATACCAACATGCTACTGTGTTTTGTGTGACTAGGAACTAAATCAGCAGGAACCAGGCAACTCAGTTCCCCAGCCATTCCCATGAGGATCAGGGGCAGGCACCAACGGTCTAGGAGTATTTAGAAGTTGTTTCCTACCGGAGATGCAATGTTAACTATATAGTTTATGGTAATCAGGTGATTACAGTTTCCTTCATACGGAAGTGGTTGGAAAACTTGAAATCACCGGCCACGTCATGCCTTGCAAAGAGCATCCATGGGACCTGCGTGGGAGGTGTTTGGTTGGTGACCTGGATAGCCTGGCTCAGGTGCTTGAGGAGTTTGAGCACCTTGAGTGCGGCAGCTGCAGCCTGGGAGCTAATACCGACCTAACAAAGGCAGATGGGAGAGATGAGCAATGGCAGCAAGCTGTGTGCCGCCACCGCATCAAAGCTCTGTCGTTGTCGGGCCTGCCTTTGCCGCATATGAGCTCCAGCACTCATCAAGAGGCTGCGACGAGAGACCATCCGGCCACCAAGAGGCTGGCCCACCACTGATGCCTATCACTGCAGATTTGGGATTTCTTCATGCCGCATGTTGATGTAGTTGGGGATATTTTATTCGTTATGCTCAGCGAGTTATGGGTCAATAGGATGTTTATGAGCCATTAGAGTTGGTATTGTGGATTAATTGGGCAGATTAAAGGGTCCAAAGACAGGGGATAGAGCACTCGATCTCTCTCGTCCCTGACATGGAAGAGAGGCTCCGAGTCTTGAGAAGTTTTGCTATCTTACTGATTGATCCAACATTCACAATGCCAGCTTGCTTTGTCAGACAGCCTACTGTACTAGACTCCTTGATCAACCAAACTGGACTTTAACTCAAAACTGGATGCATGCAGATAGACTAACCAACTCGAACTCTTATCTGTATATAATATATATCTAGCATGGTGGTCCCTATGAATTAGGTGGACCTGCTAGTACCCTACAAGACTCTTAACTTCCTAACATCTCAACTCCTAATGACTGTCCTATACATTCCTTAATTGCTTGGTTTTATGCAGCTGGCTTACCAACCACAATTCTTCTGCACATATAATGATGTGATCGGCATAAAGCCCGCCATGTTTGTTACCGCTCAGTACTCTTTCATGCCCAGGTCACCAAACAAACACTTATACCCCAGGCTAATCCAGTTAATGGGTCAAGGCAAAATAATCAACATCACAGGCTGAAGCCAGGCACCACTCTTTCCCAGGCATACCAATGTAGCCTTTTATAGTGATGGATGGAATAACGGCAGCGTGAAACAATAGTTACAGTGATTTCTCACCAAAGCCGAATGCTCACCTACCTTATAACTACCCTAAGGTACTCCCTCCGTCCCAAAATGTAAGATCATTTTTTACACTAGATTTTTGACACTAGTGTCAAAAATGATCTTGCATTTTGAGACGGAGGGAGTATTTAAGAGGCATGCCTACACATGTAGAAAATGTACCGCAAGGAAACTTGACTAAATAAATAATGGTAATTAAAAATAGAGCCCAAAGAACACTAATTCAGGTGTTGTGAGTGCAGAGTGGTATGCGGGAGTTTGCGCCATCCTGATGATATGAGATGAGATAAATCAACAAAGTAAAATGATTAAGATGTCATACTGATTGGTCCAGATCCAGTCTGCCTGCTATAGTCAATCAGATCTTTCATGCAGTTTACCACCTCCGCGATCTGAGAGTATCAACATTTTGCATGAAAATAATAGGAGCTTATGGTCAGAAAAAGGTGCATACTTATGAAACAATTTAGAAAATATAACACGTGAATGGAAACTACATCAGATTAGAGTGTACCTGAAGGCAGCGGACATATCTTTTTGTATATCCTAAATCATTTACCAAAGGCACCTCCAAGGCTTTAGCCAGTTGGCGCGCACATGCAACAAACCTAATTGTACAAGATTGCAATATAAGTATATAGCATGAACTTGAAAAGTACAATGAAAATTGATGGAGTTGGTGAAAGGTAATAGTTACTCAAAGAAACAGTCAGCAAGGAAAGTAAGAACAAGTGTTCTGTTATACAGCATGAACTTGAAAAGTACAATGAAAATTGATGGAGTTGGTGAAAGGTAATAGTTACTCAAAGAAACAGTCAGCAAGGAAGGTAAGAACAATGTGGTTTAGGTGCTACCAATCACATTGTTAAACATCACAATTTTTATCAGTGATGAGTTATAACAACGGAAGCAAAAGATACCAAGCAAATAAGGTCAAGACAGGGCAAGCACCTGCGCGTATAAGGTTATATTTGCTTACGGACATTTTATGCTTCTAGAACAACAAGGACCTTGCACGTAATATCAGTCCGGTTTTCTGGCTAAACTATCAGTCCGGTTTCAGTAATACAGCATAATATCCAGTACCTTGCACATACTCCAAGTTGTCCACTTACCTAAAATGAGATTTTCTATTCATGGCAACTGGATGCTTCTCAATCCGTTCTACATTCCAACAATCCTCGTGATTTTCAACTAGAATCCCATTTTCAATGCATTAATAACCAAGTACAATTAAGATCTGGCCCGTTACAGGTTATAAAGATATACGTGAAAAGAGCATGCCTACCAGAACTGGGCATCGACCAGTTGGCTAGCTTGAGCAGGCTGAACCCACCGACCCGCGTTCGAGGTTCAGCCTCCGCTGGTTGATCCGAGTTTTTTTTTAGACGTTACCTTTTTAGGGAATAAATGCACAACCAATGAGCATAAGTAAAGTAATGGCCATGCCCTGACAGCATAAGCTCTTTGGTGAGTTGGTTGGTGCATGATGTTGCATTTGATGTAATGAGTTCAAAACTCAACATGCCCATTTTATTATTAAGACGGGTGGTGCTTATGAAATTAAAGTAAGCATGTACTCGCAATTCCAGCACCTTCTGGAATGGTGCCTGAACTGAATTTGTCACTTAACGGAACGTCACCATATCTAATCTATATATAGGGCTGAAGATGAGCCTAAGCTTGAATAAAATGCATGTATTACCCTAAGAGCTTAACTTTTAAGAGGGTTGGTCGGTGTATGAAACTTAACTATAACCGATGGCCCAAAGGATGGCAAAACCTTCGAAGCTCAATGCCGCGGGTATTCATGGCCCAAACGACAGACTATTCAGTAGGAAACTAAAAGGATAGCAACTAACTAAAAGGAAATATCTAATATAGAAACAAATCATTATAATCTCTAACATGGTGTTTCTAGTTTTCTACATTATGGCCTGATTTATTGCTGCTGTGTCAGACGGGCCCAGGTGCTTGAGATCTCATCATTGAGCTGTGGTGGTGGTCATGGTTTAAACCCTAGGTAACCCCTCCATCGCATCAAGCAAGAGAATGCACATATTTAGAAAGTTTTTCTTGACAAATGAAAATAAAAATATCTAATATAGAAAATAATCATAATGATCAATTATTCGGTTCCTAAAATATGCGATTTTTAGCCAGATGAAGCCCATGTGCACATGATAAGGGTTATTGTAGCACCTAGCTATAGCATGTAGGTTTGCAGTAGTCGTCCTCCCTTTCAAACACTTGGATCATGGGTGCTCATCACCAAGACTGAGGTGAATTATTAACTCCTTTACTTTTGCAAAGCTCACCGGGCACACTTAACTAGTCATGTGCCTATTTGGCAAGAGGAACTTATTTGACAACTTCTGTAAGCCCTTAGGACCTGAGACAAGCTTGCACACAGCACTAGCATTTTCATCCTGTTTTGCTTAAAACAGTAAATCCAGTTGGTTTGGTTTGATCATAAAGGGTGATATGCTAAAAACCAAGTCAACTATGGCAGTCAAACAATACTGAATGGCTCAGAGGAGTTACCACATGTATACATCTTGTGTTATGGGCTAAAAAGTAAAGAGGTACCCCAGTCCGTGCATAGCATGGGTGTTAATAGGCCATGAGCAATTAGGAATCACGTATGTTTGGAGATATACATAAGTTAAGAGGGAAAATTAAGCAATGAAATAAATGGAAGTCCTCTAAGCCTCTGAGACACTCTTCAACGTCAGGGACAAGCAATGCCGCGGGATTGTTGAGACCAAGTGCCTTATGCCCGTCTTCAGACCTTTACCCTACCCACATTATCTTGTTTTGGACTAAGGTCCGCATTATCTTGGCTCTCACCTTGCCATGACGGCCAATGCATCTAAAACAACTCACTGTGGAAACTAGCTCCACCGAACAAATGGCTCCTTTACAGGGAAGGCAGATGATAAATTTTAACAGAACAGACACGTATACATGAAGAAAAGAAATGGACAAACCATTAACGAAAATATAATAGATAGCACCAGCATCAGCTTGGCTAAACCAAATGACAGGAAAATATGTAAATTTGAATTCAGGAAAGAACTTTAGATGAAAAATATTAAGCACATCAGAGCCGATCTCCTTACGAGTTGCAATTATTCTGCATGTCCTGGGTCGTTAAACTCGTTGAACTTTGAGCAGCAGCCTGGTATTTTTGTACAACCGTGCCAAGCTGACTAACCTGAATTAAACACCACAGTGCAAAAATATATCAGATGTTCAATCCAAATTGAATATAAATAACAAGATCCATGACCTGTGAGTAAAACTATGTCTATACGATAAAAAAAAATCATACCTGAGGTATTATTGATCTCCGCGGAATCAGTTCCTCATGACGCCTAGCACAAAACTCCCAAGATGCAATCTTCAATCGAAGGAAATGGTACAGGATTGTGCAATATATGTTAGTCCAAAAGGCACCACTTATTCAAGAATAGTATCATAAAAAGAACCGATATAATGACAGGAAGAAGAACAAAGTACAAAATTGAATAACAATACCTTGAGGTCTGGATTAAAAACTATCCTTAGATGCCCCTCACGTACCACGCGCAATTGATCAAAGACACTTTCCTGGATTGCTTTTGCATAATCCAAAATAATCTGTCCAGATGCATTCTGGGATTCGCGTGGCATATCAATATACAATAGTTCTTCCAATGTACCACTCGCATACTTGATTTGGCATAGTCGCGGTAAGACCTCTACTGTTGTCTCTGTAAAGATAAGAAGAACATAAGATCAAACCAGAAACACGAGTAAGAGAGGAGGATGCACAAAATTAAATGATGCTTACCAAAGCCCCGGCCAGGCTTTCGATTGCATATTTCGCAGTGCCAGACATCCTGGAGGTGCAAACCCATAAGGAAAGTTATAAATGAGAATTTAGAAGGCAAATTATACTCAAAACACCTATGTGTTACTCCAAATTCTCTAAGGCTATGACTAACTAATAGAACTGAATTTACTTGCATAAATCAAATATAGGAGAACAGAAGAGAAAGAGATGCATATTCTTTTTAGCAGTCGGAGCAAGACACCAACCTGAGGGAAAACTCCAGTAGTTTGACGACCACTTCCATAGAGAGATACACACCACCTCTTTTTAGCAGTTGGAGCAAAATACTCATTGACAAAGTTTCTCCAGTACTCTATATTGTTATCCTGCATCAAAAGGAATGGGTAAATGCCCTAAGTTGTAAGCACATGCCTTTTGCTTGGAGCACAAAATTACTTGTTTGAAACAAACAAACAGACAAACAAAATCTTTTACCTGTGGTCTGTTCTGTTGATGATACATGTAATGGGTCAATCTTTTTGCACAGGTACCTGGCTCATAAGGAGCCAGCTTTCCTGGGGTTCTCATGTTTAGACTCTGTTGACGAAGTAACTGCTGCTGCTGCTGCTGCTGTTGTTGTTGCTGCTGCTGCTGTTGCTGTTGTAATTGGTTTCTCTGTAAAGGCAGATTCTTTAGAATCTGTTGGTGTTGCTGCTGATGCTGCTGCTGCATATGTAAAAGACGCTGCTGTTGCAAGAGGTTCAGTTGGGCAGCCGCAGCAGCTTGAGGGTTCTGCTTCGTGAGTTGCAACAAGTGGTGATGGTGCTGCTGTTGCTGCAAGAATGCTGATGGGTCCGAACTCGACTGCTCCATCTTGACTGCGCCCAAACCCCTCAACCCTTGCAACTGCTGCGACTCAAATTTTACATTTCCAGCATTGCGCATCATCTGGGCTGGGCCATTCTGGTCAGGCAGTCCCATCTGCTGTTCTAATTTGACTCCACCAATGCTGCCACCATTCTCCAACTTCACTGCAGCCTGCGGCTGCGACTGCTGTGACGGCAACTGCTGCTGGTTGTAAGACATCGGCAGTTCATGTTGTTGATGTTGTTGCTCTTGCTGGTGCTGCAAATCCCGCACATCCATCTGCTGCTGCTGCTGCTGCAGGATATCTGAACCTAGGTGATTGCCCAAACTAACCTGCGAGGAGGAGGATGGAAACGACATATGATCGGATCCTCCAGTGCCAGTAAAATCACCAGCGCCATCAAGCCCCCCTCTCTGCTGAAGGGTATTCATCGGAAGCCCACCGTTTGGCATTTGTCCTGGACTTGGAACAGGGCTCCCGTTTCCAAACGATGACCGGTTAAGCAGGGAGGAGACATTAGAGGTTGCTCCCAGCAAGCCATTTCCACCAAACTGAGACCTTGGGGAGACAAGAGATGAGAACGGGGACTGCGACTGCAGCATGCCGCCACCCCCACCCATTCCCTGTTGGCCACCACTGAGCAGGCTAGAACTTGTCCGGAGAAGTGAGGCACCGCCTACTGGCTGCCCAGGCCCCATTGGGTTCGGCGGCCCTGACGATACCATCGTTGCAGGCAATGGGAGAGCTACGAACTCAGCAGAAACTACTCCCAAGATCGAGCGCGTCACCACTCACCTCGCCATCCTTTCAGCACGGAACGGCCGCAAGATCCGCCAAAATTGGGCAGGAACAAGGCAGCAAACCCTGAAAACAACCAGAGACTACAGCTTTAGGACACAAGCATTGGATCTAGAGTGGTATCTCCAGCACAAATCTACTGAACACCAATCCACACCACCCAAAATCAACCATAGAAACAACATAAACGAGCATCCAAAGCAAACTTGTACTCCTCAAATCCGCCACGACGAAAGCAAAATAACAGCACCAAATCCAACCCCCCAAAAAAAACGAGCAAGGCACCAGACAGGAGCAGAATTAAGCAACCCCCAACTCCCAGACTAGATCGCAGCGTCCCGAGCCCAAACACGCAAAATGAGAAAACAATTAAGGAGCAGCAGCATCAACAGCGACCTCGTCACCGAAACCCCACGGAGCGAAACACGCCGGAACCCGACGCCACTCACCGGCGCAACCAGCCAGCAAAATCCAGTCCGCCCCGAATCCGGCGATCCAGAGCTCGAACCCGCGCCAAATCGCGCGGCGAGGCCCGCAGGGACGCGCCGTCGGCCGTGCACTGCCGCGAGGAGCAGCACTGCCACCACCGCCGCCGCCGCGCCGGATAAGCTCCGCTCCGGCTAGGGTTTAGGCCGCCCCCGCTGCGCTTCCGCTCGGAGGGAGATAACAGCGGGATAAAAAAATTCAGTTCGTTAAAAAAATCTTTCCCTCTCGTCCCTGTGTGCGAGCGACGGGATTTGGGTCTGTGGACTGGAGGAGTGGGGAGGAGGGGAGGCGGAGCGAGGAGGAGAGAGAAAGCGAGACGAAACAGGAGAGAGAGAGAGAGAGAGGAGGCGGAAGCAGAAAATTCTGAGGCTTTGTCCTTGCGGACGTCAAAATTCCCATTCGATTTGATTAAGATCCGGGGGCTGCGACCTCGAGGATTCCATGCTCCGGTCGCCGAAGCGTGGGGCCAGCGCCGCGGGGGGCCCGCGGGGTGGTGAGAGGGTGGGTGGGTGGGTGGGTTCGGTGGAGCTGGGTCTGATTAAGATGGTGTTTTTCTTTCTGTTTGGGTGTTTTGTTTTCGGTTTTGGTTGTGTGATGCGCTGCTGAGGTTAAAAGAAGTCAATGGAGCGCGTGCTCCGTGCCCATGCCATGGCCAACGGTGTGGCACCGCCCGGGGATATCCTCCTCTTGTCACGCACGTTGTGATGAAAGAAAACGCAGGTGGGGCTTTAGTAAACTCCGAGTCAGACTTTCTTTAGTATACTAGTACTATATAGGTCGACTTTTTTTCTAGTCTAGTAAAAGCATCCAAACAATGCAGAGGTTTTTATAGTTGTCATTCGCGTAAGCAAAAATATTGATGAGTTAGAAGGTAAAAACGACAAAATTGACATGTGGACGAAATTAATTCACAAATTGAACTGCTTTCAAAAAAAAATCGCTTAGCTGACCCTTTTGTGTGGCGCCCGACAAACAGGTGTCACACTCTACAGTGTAGCGTCCAGCTCTCAGGCGATGCACGTCTGGCCAGCGTGCCATCCCCGGGCCCCGCACCGAGCAGTGCAGCGCAGTCGAGCTAGGCGCCACACATGTAATGTGCAGCACCTAGCCCTTAGGCGTTGCGCATTGACTTAAGCTACGTCGGGCATGTCCTCCCCATCCGAACCAGCAGTTATCCCTCCCCATCTCTCCGTTACAGAGAACGGCGGCGGCGGCCCTCTCCTCCCCCCCCCCCCCTCATCCTCTCTCCAAAATCCACCAGATCTGAAGTTTTTAGCTGTGGATTTCTTCCATAATCCCTCGTACAAGGTAAACTCCTCCGATCCCTTTCTTTTCCTCCGTAAATTCATTCACATTTTTCTCACTTATCCAAGTTTTGGTGGAACCCTTGATTTGCTTGGATTCGAATTTTATATGAAAAATTGAAATTGTGTGGTGTAAGTTAGGATTTGTAGTCATTGTGGAACCCTAGATTGTTCAAGTTTTGGTGGAACCCTTGTGTTATTGATATATATTTGTATGTAATATTGATATAGATTTGTGTGATTAGGATTAGTAGATGATTTGTAATTATTGTGGGACACTAGTATTTATGATGGGTATTTGTGATGATTGTTGACGTGCTTTCATTGTATATGTTAGATTAGTATTTAAATTTCCTTTTAGTGTTTACCGATTGTTGAATACATATGAAATAATGCTCACATGTTAGATAATGCATAGGGAGTAAGCTAATGTATGTTTATTGTTTCAAATTTGTAGGATGGTTTGGCTTCTCGATGATTACTATGACACTCGACACTGGGCCTACTTTACATCGGAGAAGCAGCAGGTGATAATCAAAGTGGCCGGTATTTTGAATTTTGTGTTTATTTCAAACACACATGCCCCATATGTTTGTAGGTGCTTCAACCTCTGAAGATTCGGTCTCACGGGGTCTCAAGTGGTGGCATGCGTTGTGATGAGCGGTACACACCGTACATCAGGGAGACCGGACTCCTCCCTTTCATTCAGCTGGTCAGCCGGTCGACATCGAGCCTCAATGCTACAACAATCACCGCGCTTGTTGATCAGTGGAGGACGGAGAAACACAGTTTCCATCTTCGGACCGGGGAGATGACCGTGACGCTCTAGGATATCTCTATGATCGTCGGTCTTCCTATCGAGGGGAATCCTCTCTGTATGAGCATCAATTCTGATGGGTGGCGCCAGCAGATGGAGGCCCTTATCGGTATGTCTCCTCCAGAGCCTCCAGTACCAGAAGGAGACAAGAAGAAGGAAAGAGTCGCAGCCGGTGCTCCTTTCACCTGGATTGCATGGAACTTTGGGAATTGCCCTGAGGATGCTACCAATGAAGTGGTCCAGACATATGTTCGTGTCTACATGTGGTACGTTATCTCCAGGACTTTGTTTGCTGACGCCACAGGCAAGATTGCTCCATGGATGTGGCTGAAGGCGTTGTCCGTCTTCGATAGCAAATGGAGTTGGGGTTCGGCGGCACTGGCTTACTTAAATTGACAGGTAGTCAGTTGTTTGTTTTCACTTCATTGCTACATTATCAATGCGATCTCCCTCTTAAGTGAAACATGTTTTCTTTTATGTGCAGTTGGACGACGCTTCTTGTAGGATCTCAAAGGACGGATGTATTGGTGGTTGTATGCTCGTACTTTCGGTATGGAGCTGGGAGCGCTTGCCGGTTGGACGCCCGAAGACGGTGAAGTACGAGGACTGGGACGACAAAGACGACGCACTACAGCTCCCCATTTGGGCTTACAAGTGGGATGTGGTATCTGAGATGACGAACGATGCCAGTCTCATGTATAAGCAGTACACGAGTGAGTTGGACACGATTACGGCTGAGCGGGTAACATTGACATTGCATCACTCATTATCACGCTTTTATGGAAACTCGACATCAATGTTGCCTTGTTGTATGCTATGTTGCAGGTGGAATGGGAGCCGTATGGCGCCGGGAATAGATTAGGTATAACTGGAGATTTCAAGCTGAATCCGATGTGCGTGAGGGATGGGCATTTTTGGCTTATGTGGTGCCCACTAATATGCAACTGGGCGGTTGAGCTTCACATGCCACATCGTGTGTTCCACCAGTTTGGTTTGTTCCAGCCTCACCCGCCGGAGTGGGAGGACACGGACAAAATGCTACACGGGTAAGAGAGAATGAACCTTGTGCACTTAGCATCATCAGGTCCATTTCGATGGTGCTAATATTCTGTTTTTTAACATGCGGGTTGGATAGGAGAAAGCAGCGCAAGATCAAGGACTGGGACAAACATCACAAGAAGTATGTCACACTGTTCGCGCTTAGTGTGGAGCAAGCTAAGGCTGGTATAGAATCCAAGCTTCTTGAGTACTGCCCTGTCGCGTTCAACAACTACCTTACATGGTATCTTGCAAATACCCGTGTGGAGATATGCAAGCCGGCGTATAATGAGGAGATTTTGGAATATTCCACCGTCTTTGATGAGCTAACCCAGCACGAGTACAACAAACTTGTCAGGGAAGGGACCCGGGTCCCTTCAGCCCCAGTGATGAACTTTGTGGTAAAGACTTCCCCTCTGTGCTTTCCCGTTGGCCCTATTCACATCTTTGTTTGCCTAACATGTTTATGTCGTTTCCGTTCACAGCGCACCCAGATCAAAAAAGCAATTGATGAAAGCCAGACTATTCTGGAGACAACCCAGTTGGAAAAAGCGATGGGTAAGGTGCACTTCGAGCATTCATTCTGGTACACATCTCTTTCAATTGTCCATGTTACATATGTTGCTAAGTTGGATATCTCATTCACTTGTACATGTTACAGCATCAGGGCCAAAGGTTAAGGCGGTTATCGAACCTTGTCGGTTGCTGTGACCCTGAATATGTAGAACCAGAGCGGTCTAGATCGGCTACAACTTCAGATCCCACTTCTGACCATGGGGCTCATCTGGAGGATGAGACTATGTCGACAGCACATCTGGATGATGAGGGTGAGCTCACCCAAGAGGTATGACAATATCACATATTCATCTATTTCATGCATTGATCACTTCATTATGACGCACGTTTTCACCGTAGGTTGATGATGAGATGACATTGGAGAGCTATCAAGTTCGGTCAGCATACATGTTGAAACCTAGGAAGGACTTCAAACGGTACACACCGGAAGACTTCACCACTAGAGCCAAGAGGGTGGTCGGTGGGAGCTCGCGGATGGCGAACTTGGATGATGATGTGAACGATGAGAAGGAAGAGGAGGAACCCTTGCCACTTGAGCATCCCAAGAGGAAGAAGAAGATAGTCGTTAAGAGGGAAAGAGGTGGCAAGAATATGCGTGGAAGGAACTAGTCGTCGTCGCTTTGTTGTGAAATTGAACTACTCGTCGTTTTCTTATGTCGATGAACTTGTAGCAATGTTGAACTTCTTGGCTTTGTTGAACTTGTTATGTTGATGAACTTGTAGCAATGTTGAACTTCTTGACTTTCTTTAAGTTCAATGGATGTATAAGTTTTAGTGATGTTGAATTTGTCATAATGTTGATCCTAATTGATTTAGTTTTAGCAGTTTAGTTTATGAGATTGTCATAATATTGATACTCAAAATCTTGAATGAAAATGTAAAACGGGAGTTGTTTAGTTTCTGCATGTTGACATATGCATGGCACCTAGCAGCTAGGCGTTGCACTATACAGTGCAACACCTAGCTAGAAGGCGTTGTACTGTGAAGTGCAGCGCCTAGCTGCTAGGCATTGCACATGTGGACAAACTGTCCAGAGAGCAACAGAAGGTTTCCAGCCAGTTATGTAGCAAATTTTTCGCTTTGGGTGTTGCACTATACAGTGCAGCGCCTTGGAGGTAGGCGCCACACAAGGACTTAGCGAAAATTTGGCCTCACAACTATCTGGAAACCTTCTGTTGCTCTCTGGACAGTTTGTCCACATGTGCAACGCCTCGAAGCTAGGCGCTGCACAATGGGGGTGTGGTGCCTAGCTCTGAGGCGTTGCACATGTGGACAAACTGTCCAGAGAGCAACAGAAGGTTTCCAGCCAGTTGTGAGGCCAAATTTTCGCTAAGTCCTTATGTGGCGCCTACTTCCAAGGCGCTGCACTGCACAGTGCCATTGCACTGTAGGCGCCACACAAGGACTTAGCGAAAATTTGGCCTCACAACTGGCTGGAAACCTTCTGTTGCTCTCTGGACAGTTTGTCCACATGTGCAACGCCTCAGGGTTGGGCGCTGCACAATGGGGTGTGGCGCCTAGCTCTGAGGTGCCACTTTGTCAGATTTTCAAAACAACTTAAATACAACCGTTTTGTGGTTGACATCATATAGCACAAATCACATAGCACACATACACAATCAGAGTATAGAGTAGTGCACATGTAGGAGTCCAAAACACATAGATGGTACATATGTAGGAGTCCATAGCACATAGTAGTTCAAATAAAGGATGACTCGAAAACACATAGATGGTACACATGTAGGAGTCCATAGCACATACTAGTTCACAACCAAATCGAAGTTCATAGTTTAGAAGATAACTAGGTCATAGTCCACAACCAAATAGAAGATCATGGTTTAGAAGATAACAAGGTCATATTGCTCTATTGTGTCGAGCAAGGCCCCTTTCCCTTATTCTTCTTCCTCTCTTCTTCTTCCTTCTCCTCCCTTTTCCTTAGGAGATGAGCCTCGCGAACCACCCTCTCCATGAATAGCTTATTCTCCATCTCTTTCTTTGCATCCTCAAAAGCCCAAAGTTTCTTACATTTCTCTTCAAAATCCTTTTGCCATTTCGCAGCAGCCTTCTCACATGCAGCCTACAACTTGTCCCTCATCGCCTGCTCCATAAATACCACCCTTTCTCTTTCCTTCATCTTCGCTTCGAACTCCTCTTGCTTCTTCCTCTCTAGTGTGGCTGCATCCTCCTCTATTAACTTCCTCGCAGCCTTCTCCCACCATCCCGCCATCTCACTTTCCCCATCCTTCTCCTCCACCCCCTTCATTGTTGGTTTGTTGGGTTGAGAAGCCGCCATACCTACGATGAAAGAAACATAATAGTTAGTAATGACAAGAACAACATATGAAAAAACATGTAAATTGCAACATACTAGTGAATAAGGACAAGAACAACATATGAAAAAACAAGAACAACATTATAGTTAGGGAGCCACATACGGGAATGGTCCATCTAGGTATCCAAACATTCCTCTACGAGGCCCTTGGCCAAGACCACCACCACGGCCTAGAGCATCACCACGGCCAAGACCACCACCAAGGCCAAGACCACCACCACGGCCTAGACCACCACCAAGGCCAAGACCACCACCACGGCCTAGAGCATCACCACGCCCAAGACCACCACCACGGCCTCTAACACCATCACGGCCTCTTGTAAGACCTAGTTGGCTCCCTCTTTGTTGCCTAGTTCCTCGTTGGCTTGGCCCTTGTTGGCTACCACTTCCTTGGTTTGGCCCTTGTTGGCTACCACTTGCTTGGTTTGGACCTTGTTGACTACCACTTACTTGGTTTGGCCCTTGTTGACTACCACTTGCTTGGCTTGCACCTGGTTGTGTGTTTCCTTGTTGGCTTGTGCTTGCATCATTTTTCTTTGACCTCTTTCTTGGTTTGGTACATTTTATTTTGTTGTGTCCCTGACCTTTGCATTCACCACAACGATAGCTCTCACGAGGCTCTTGGAATTGGTCGTTGCCTGATTCTCGGCCGCCACCATGGCCCCATCCGTCCATGTCACCTCTAAGACGCTTTGTCTTACGTCTTCCCCATTTAACGACCTTCAAATCCGGATCGGACCATAGTTGAACTCCGTGGTACTCCAGCCATTGTGTCTGGTCAAAGTATGGGTGAAATCGGGGAGCCCATGTATTCTTGACTGTCATGTTTGAGAACTCTGACTCCCTCGCGGTGAGCGGGTGATTGACGTCCACATTCCTAACACGAGCTGCGGTATACAAGTGCAAGCATGGGAGATGTAGCAATGATGGCCTCCCGCAAGAGCAATCACACCGTGTTAGGGAGACCTTGAAAGTCCAGCCTCCGTGTTGGCGACCATCGTTTGTGGTTCCTCCTAGATCTTTCACTTCGTACAACCAATCGTCATTGTTATAGAATATAGCCTTTTGTGAGTCCACCTTCCGTGATTGAAATTCCAACCATTCATCAACCTTTGGTGGGAAATTGTGCTTGTTCTCACCCGCAATCTGCTTATCCGTTTCCATTGAGTACTTCAAGAAGTATACATTCATCTTGTCGAATGTGTACTGAACTATTGCCGTCACGGGTAATGCACGTACACCCTTGAGCACCCTATTGAAGCATTCTGCCATGTTGCTTGTCATTTGACCGTACCTCCGACCATCTTCATCAAAAGCACGTGCCCACTTATTCCTTTCTTGAATGTTCCTATTGAGAAATTCAAGACCCCCGGGATCAAGTTTTTTGTGTGTGAGCAATTGGTTGTACAAGTTGGCGAACCGCTTGTCGGAGAAAGCGAGACAACAGTCTTGAAGATCATCAGCCAATTCCTTAAGGCCACAAGCCATATAGAAGTTTGAACAAAAGTGCCTCATGCACCATCGATGGTGCAACAAAGCATGCCCGTGAATGTCAATGTCCACCGCGTTAAGAATTCCTGGATGGCGATCCGATATGACACAAATTTCCCTTTCAGCCGACAATACCTTGGTTCTCAAAAGACGCAAGAACCACTCCGAGTTATCATTGTTCTCCACCTCAACCAAAGCAAAGGCCAAAGGCAACACCCGATTATTGGCATCACTTGCTATTGCAACCAATATAGTGCCCTTGTATTGTCCGGTCAAGAACGTGCCATCAAGGGAGATGACCGGCTGGCATTGTTCAAAAGCTCTCACACATTGCTCGAACGCCCAAAATGCACGGCCAAATACTCGGACGGTCCTTCCGTTGTGAATTGTTATTTTTTGCACATGAGGCTCAACTATATGAACCATGCCCAGGTTAGTGGCGGCCATAGCTCCCAACAACCTAGGGATTCGGTTGTATTCTTCCTCCCAACTACCATACGACATCTTGAATGCGGCTTGCTTCGCCTTCCATGCCTTGTCGTATTTCACCTTGTAATGAAAGATGGCTTTCACAAGGTCCATGACTTGTTGAATGCTCATGGTTGGAAGTGAGGATATTGAGTTCGAAAGCCTGTAAGCGATGAACTCGGACATGAGTTGTCTGTGGTCTTGGGACACAACCTTGCCATCCACCTTCTTGCCTCGACACATGTGACTTGCTACACAACTCACTATGTGCCAAGTGGGTCCTCCTTTCCATGGTCTTGCACGAACAATCCAAGGACATCGGGCCTCCTCACATGCAACTGTGTAACGCACATTGATGTCCGAGTGAACCACCTTGTGTGGATGATAATGCGTAACTGAGTAGTCGTTGAGCCACATCTTCAATTCCAAGAAGGTTCCAAACTTAGACCCGGGAGCAATCCCGTTCTTGTCGTGCTCCAAATCCCGGTGAGAAGTTGGCCTAACTCCAAAAAATATACCTTTGCCACCATCTACCACGGATTCATCCGCGAGACTAACATCCTTGAACAATGGTGTTCAATGATCCCGCCGGAATACCTTCTCGTAAGCTTCGGCCTACTTCATCGTGAACCCCTCCTCATCAACTTCTTCATCGGGACCTTTGTCATCCAACTCCGATGCATAGCCACGGGAATAAGGGATGGAAGGGTCCATTGTCTCTTGCACATAATATTTTTCAAGATCACCCACATTGTTGTCATGGAGATCAACTTCATTGTCATTTTCCTCATACTCAACATTCTCCTCTTGCAAAACTTCATTTTGGTTGTTTGAAATCGGGCTCAATGTTGGCCTCACTTGTTGAGTCAAAGGAGGTTCACTCATTTCATCTTGCTTCATGGGTGGGGGACTACTAGCAACCAACAGGGAGGCGTTCCTGTTCAAGTCCAAATGCAAACTAGACTCAACCTTCTTCATAGCAAATAACTCAAGAGCCTTGTCTAGTGATTCGGCCACCGTCTCCTTGTATGCAACCCAACGTTGCTTGGAGTTCACACGCATGGTCTTACAATGGATGTGTTGGGAAACGTTGCATGGAAAACAAAAAAAATTCTACGCACACGCAAGATCTATCCATGGAGATGCATAGCAACGAGGGGGAGAGTGTGTTTACGTACCCTCATAGACCGTAAGCGGAAGCGTTTATCAATGCGGTTGATGTAGTCGTACACCTTCATGATCCGTCCCGATCAAGTACCGAACGTACGGCAATTCCACGTTCAGCACACGTTCAGCTCAATGACGTCCTCGCCTTCTTGATCCAGCAAGAGAGGCGAAGTAGTAGATGAGTTCCGGCAGCACGACGGCGTGGTGGCGGTGGTGGTGAAGAACAATCTCCGCAGGGCTTCACCAAGCACAACGGAAACTATGACGGAGGATAAACTAGAGGGGACGGGGTTGCCGGCACACGGCTTGGTGAATCTTGATGTGTCTTAGGTGCTAGCCCTGCCCCTCTATTTATATGTTGAGCCCTGGGATCGAAACTTGGAGTAAAAACCTCCTCAAAGTCGGTTTTGCCCGAAAGGCAAGAGTCCTTCTCGGACTCCAGGGCCAGACGCCAGGGTTCCTGGCGTCTAGGCACACACGTCAGGGTCCTTGGTGTCTGGCCTCTGGTCTCTGCAAAACTTCCTTTTGCACTTTCCAAAAATCTCGTGGGCTTTACCCCTTGGCCCAAATAAAGTGTTCTCGTACCAGAACATTTCGGGAAACATCCGAAACCCCTTCCGGTGAATTCCGGAACCCTTCCAGAGACCAAACACTATTATCCCATATATCAATCTTTACCTCCGGACCATTCCGGAGCTCCTCGTCATGTCTGTGATCTCATCCGGACTCTGAACAACATTTGGTCACCAACATACATAACTCACATAATACTATATCGTCGACGAACGTTAAGCGTGCGGACCCTACGGGTTCGAGAACTATGTAGACATGACCGAGAAACCTCTCCGGTCAATAACCAATAGCGGAACCTGGATGCCCATATTGGCTCCTACATATTCTCTGAAGATCTTTATCGGTCAAACCTTATGACAACATACGTAATTCCCTTTGTCCATCGGTATGTTACTTGCCCGAGATTCGATCGTCGGTATCTTCATACCTAGTTCAATCTCGTTACCGGCAAGTCTCTTTACTCGTTCCGTAATATATCACCTCGTAACTAACTCCTTGGTCATTTGCTTGCAAGCTTATGATGTGTATTACCGAGAGGGCCCAGAGATACCTCTCCGATACTCGGAGTGACAAATCCTAATCTCGATCTATGCCAACTCAGCAAACACCTTTAGAGATACCTGTAGAGCATCTTTATGATCACCCAATTACGTTGTGACGTTTGATAGCACACAAGGCATTCCTCCGGTATGGAGTTGCATAATCTCATAGTCGAAGGAATATGTATTTGACATGAAGAAAGCAATAGCAATAAACTGAACGATCAATATGCTAAGCTAACAGATGGGTCTTGTCCATCACATCATTCTCCTAATGATGTGATCCCGTTATAAAATGACAACACATGTCTATGGTTAGGGAACCTTAACCATATTTGATCAACAAGCTAGTCTAGTAGAGGCTTACTAGGGACACGGTATTTGTTTATGTATTCACACATGTATTTAAGTTTCCGATCAATACAATTCTAGCATGAATAATAAACCTTTATCATGATTAAGAAAATATAATAATAACCATTTTATTATTGCCTCTAGGGCATATTTCCATCAGTCTCCCACTTGCACTAGAGTCAATAATCTAGTTCACATCGTCATGTGATTAACACCCATAGTTCACAAACGCCATGTGACTAACACCCAAAGAGTTTACTAGAGTCAATAATCTAGTTCACATTGCCATGTGATTATCACCCAAAGAGTACTAAGGTGTGATCATGTTTTGCTTGTGAGAGAGGTTTAGTCAACGGGTCTGCCACATTCAGATCCATATGTATTTTGCAATTTTCTATGTCTACAATGCTCTGCATGGAGCTACTCTAGCTAATTGCTCCCACTTTCAATACGTATCCAGATTGAGACTCAGAGTCATCTGGATCAGTGTTAAAGCTTGCATCGAAGTAACCCTTTACGACGAACCCTTTATCACCTCCATAACCGAGAAACATTTCCTTAGTCCTCTTTAGGTAACTAAGGATAATTTTGACCATTGTCCAGTGATCCACTCCTGGATCACTATTGTACCCCCTTACCAAACTCATGGCAAGGCACACAAGTGGTCTGGTACACAACATGGCATACTTTATAGAACCTATGGCTGAGGCATAGGGAATGACTTTCATTCTCTCTCTATCTTCTGTCGTGGTCGGGCTTTGAGTCTTTACTCAATTTCACACCTTGTAACACAGGCAAGAACCCTTTCTTTGACTGATCCATTTTGAACTTCTTCAAACCTTTGTCAAGGTATGTGCTTTGTGAAAGTCCTATTAAGTGTCTCGATCTATCCCTATAGATCTTGATGCCCAATATATATGCAGCTTCACCGAGGTCCTTCATTGAAAAATTCTTATTCAAGTATCCTTTTATGCTATCCAGAAATTCTATATCATTTCCAATCAACAATATGTCATCCACATATAATATCAGAAATGCTATAGAGCTCCCACTCACTTTCTTGTAAATACAAGCTTCACCGTAAGTCTGTAGAAAACCATATGCTTTGATCACCTCATCAAAGCATATATTCCAACTCCGAGATGCTTGCACCAGTCCATAGATGGATCGCTGGAGCTTGCACACTTTATTAGCACCTTTAGGATTGACAAAACCTTCTGGTTGCATCATATACAACTCTTCTTTAAGATATCCATTAAGGAATGCAGTTTTGACATCCATTTGCCAGATTTCATAATTATAAAATGCGGCAATTGCTAACATGATTCGGACAGACTTAAGCATCGCTACGGGTGAGAAAGTTTCATCGTAGTCAACCCCTTGAACTTGTCGAAAACCTTTTGCGACAAGTCGAGCTTTGTAGATAGTAACATTACCATCAGCGTCAGTCTTCTTCTTGAAGATCCATTTGTTCTCTATGGCTTGCCAATCATCGGGCAAGTCCACCAAAGTCCAAACTTTGTTCTCATACATGGATCCTATCTCCGATTTCATGGCCTCAAGGCATCTGTCGGAATCTGGGCTCATCATAGCTTCTTCATAGTTCGTAGGTTCGCCTTGGTCTAATAACATGACTTCAAGGACAGGACTACCGCACCACTCTGGTGCGGATCATGCTCTGGTCGACCTACGAAGTTCAGTAGTAACTTGATCTGAAGTTTCATGATCATTATCATTTGCTTCCTCTCTAGTTGGTGTAGGCATCACGGGAACGGTTTTCTGTGATGTGCTACTTTCCAATTCGAGAGAAGGTACAATTACCTCATCAAGTTCTACTTTCCTCCCACTCACTTCTTTCAAGAGAAACTCCTTCTCTAGAAAGGATCCATTCTTGGCAACAAAGATCTTGCCTTTGAATCTGTGGTAGAAGGTGTACCCAATTGTTTCCTTAGGGTATCCTATGAAGACGCACTTCTTCGATTTGGGTTTGAGCTTATCAGGCTGAAGCATTTTGACATAAGTGTCACAACCCCAAACTTTAAGAAACGACAGCTTAGGTTTCTTGCCAAACCACAGTTCATATGGTGTCGTCTCAACGGATTTAGACGGTGCCCTATTTAACGTGAATGCGACTGTCTCTAATGCATAACCCCAAAACGATAGTGGTAAATCGGTAAGAGACATCATAGAACGCACCATATCTAATAAAGTATGGTTACGACATTTGGACACACCATTACGTTGTGGTGTTCCAGGTGGCGTGAGTCGTGAAACAATTCCACATTGTTTTAAATGAAGGCCAAACTCGTAACTCAAATATTCGCCTCCGCGATCAGATCGTAGAAACTTTATTTTCTTGTTATGATGATTCTCCACTTCACTCTGAAATTCTTTGAACTTTTCAAATGTTTCAGACTTGTGTTTCATCAACTAGACATATCCATACCTACTCAAATCATCTGTGAAGGTCAGAAAATAACGATACCCGTCGCGTGCTTCAACACTCATCGGACCGCATACATCGGTATGTATTATTTCCAATAAGTCATTAGCTCGCTCCATTGTTCCGGAGAATGGAGTTTTAGTAATCTTGCCCATGAGGCATGGTTCGCAAGTATCAAATGATTCATAATCAAGTGACTCCAAAAGTCCATCTACATGGAGTTTCTTCATGCGCTGTACACCAATATGACCTAAACGATAGTGCCACAAATATGTTGCACTATCATTATCAACTTTGCATCTTTTGGCATCAATATTATGAATATGTGTATCACTACGATCGAGATTCAATAAACCATTTACATTGGGTGTATGACCATAGAAGGTTTTATTCATGTAAACATAACAACAATTATTCTCTGACTTAAATGAATAACCGTATTGCAATAAACATGATCAAATCATATTCATGCTCAACGCAAACACCAAATAACATTTATTTAGGTTCAACACTAATCCCGAAGGTAGAGGGAGTGTGCGATGGTGATCGTATAAACCTTGGAAGCACTTCCAACACACATTGTCACCTCGCCCTTAACTAGTCTCCGTTTATTCTGCAACTCCTGTTTTGAGTTACTAATCTTAGCAACTGAACCGGTATCAAATACCCAAGGGCTGCTACGAGCACCAATAAGGTACACATCAATAACATGTATATCAAATATACCTTTGTTTACTTTGCCATCCTTCTTATTTGCTAAGTATTTGGGGTAGTTCCGCTTCCAGTGACCATTTCCTTTACAGTAAAAGCACTAAGTTTCAGGCTTGGGTCCAGCTTTGGGCTTCTTCACGGGAGCGGCAACTTGCTTGTTGTTCTTCTTGAAGTTCCCTTTCTTTCCCTTGCCCTTTTTCTTGAAACTAGTGGTTTTATTAACCATCAACACTTGATGCTCTTTCTTGATTTCTACCTCCGCCGATTTCAGCATCGCGAAGAGCTTGGGAATCGTTTTCGTCATCCCTTGCATATTATAGTTCATCACGAAGCTCTAGTAGCTTGGTGATAGTGACTGGAGAACTCTGTCAATCACTATCTTATCTGGAAGATTAACTCCCACTTGATTCAAGCGATTGTAGTACCCAGACATTCTGAGCACATGCTCGCTGGCTGAGCTATTCTCCTCCATCTTGTAAGCAAAGTACTTGTCAGAGGTCTCATACCTCTCAACACGGGCATGAGCCTGAAATGCCAATTTCATCTCTCGGAACATCTCATATGTTCCATGGCGTTCAAAACATCTTCGGAGCCCCGATTCTAAGCCGTAAAGCATGGCGGACTAAACTATCAAGTAGTCATCAGATCGAGCTTGCCAAACGTTCATAATGTCTGCATCAGCTCCTGTAGCAGGTCTGTCACCTAGCGGTGCATCAAGGCCATAATTCTTCTGTGCAACAATGAGGATAATCCTCAGATCACGGACCCAGTCCGCATTATTGCTACCATCATCTTTCAACTTAGTTTTCTCTAGGAACGTATAAAAAAATCGCGAGCTATTTATCTACAACATAATTTGCAAAGACATTTTGACTATGTTCATGATAAATTTTAGTTCAAATAACTAAATTCCTAATGAACTCCCACTTAAATCAACATCCCTCAAGTTGTCTAAGTGATACATGATCCAAATCAACTAACCCATGTCCGATCATCACGTGAGATGGGGTAGTCATCAATGGTGAACATCTTCATGTTGATCATATCTACTATATGACTCAAGTTCGACCTTTCGGCCTCCAGTGTTCCGAGACCATGTCTGCACATGCTAGGCTCGTCAAGTTTAACCCAAGTATTCCGCGTGTGTAAATCTGGGTTACACCCGTTGTATGTGAACGTAGAGTCTATCACACCCGGTCATCACGAGGTGCTTCGAAACGACGAACTTTAGCAACGGTGCATACTCGGGGAGAACTTATCTTGAAATTAAGTGAAGGGATCATCTTATAATGCTACCATCGTTCTAAGCAAAATAAGATGCATAAATGATAAACATCACATGCAATCAAAATATGTGACATGATATGGCCATCATCATCTTGTGCTTTTCATCTCCATCTCCAAAGCAACGTCATGATCTCCATCGTCACCGGCGCGACACCTTGATCTCCATCGTTGCGTCGGGGTCGTCTCGCCAACTATTGCTTCTACAACTATTGCTAACGCATAGCGATAAAGTAAAGCAATTACATGGCACTTGCATCTCATACAATAATTAAGAGACAACCCTAAGGCTCCTGTCGGTTGTCGATATTACAAAACATGATCATCTCATACAACAACGTATATCACATCACGTCTTGACCATATCACATCACAACATGCCCTGCAAAAACAAGTTAGATATCCTCTACTTTGTTGTTGCAAGTTTTACGTGGCTACTACGGGCTTCTAGCAAGAACCGTTCTTACCTACGCAAAAACCACAACGGTGATTTATCAAGTTTGTTGTTTTAACCTTCTTCAAGGACCGGCCGTATTCAAATTCGATTCAACTAAAGTAAGAGAAACAGACACCCGCCAGCCACCTTTATGCAAAACAAGTTGCATGTCAGTCGGTGGAACTGGTCTCATGTACGTGGACATGCAAGGTTGGTCCGGGCTGCTTCATCACACAATGCCGCCGAATCAAAATAAGACGTTGGTGGTAAGCAGTATGAACATCACCGCCCACAACTTCTTTGTGTTCTACTCAAGCATATTATCTACGCATAGACCTGGCTCATGATGCCACTGTTGGGAAACGTTGCATGGAAAACAAAGACAAAAATCTACGCACACGCAAGATCTATCCATGGAGATGCATAGCAAAGAGGGGGATAGTGTGTCTACGTACCCTCGTAGACCGTAAGCGGAAGCGTTTATCAACGCGGTTGATGTAGTCGTACACCTTCACGATCCGTCCCGATCAAGTACCGAACGTATGGCACCTCCGCGTTCAGCACACGTTCAACTCGATGACGTCCTCGCCTTCTTGATCCAGCAAAAGAGGCGAAGTAGTAGATGAGTTCCGGCAGCACGACGACGTAGTGGTGGTGGTGGTGGTGAAGAACAATCTCCGCAGGGCTTCGCCAAGCACAACGGAAACTATGACGAAGGATAAACTAGAGGGGACGGGGTTGCCGGCACACGACTTGGTGAATCTTGATGCGTCTTAGGTGCTAGCCCTGCCCCTCTATTTATATGTTGAGCCCTGGGGTCGAAACTTGGAGTAAAAACCTCCTCAAAGTCGGTTTTGCCCGAAAGGCAAGAGTCCTTCTCGGACTCCAGGGCCAGACGCCAGGGTTCCTGGCGTCTAGGCCCAGACGCCAGGGTCCCTGGCGTCTGGCCTCTGGTCTTCGCAAAACTTCCTTTTGCACTTTCCAAAAACCTCGTGGGCTTTACCCCTTGGCCCAAATAAAGTGTTCTCGCACCAGAACATTTTGGGAAACATCCGAAACCCCTTCCGGTGAATTCCGAAACCCTTCCGGAGACCAAACACTATTATCCCATATATCAATCTTTACCTCCGGACCATTCCAGAGCTCCTCGTCATGTCTGTGATCTCATCCAGACTCTGAACAATATTCGGTCACCAACATACATAACTCACATAATACTATATCGTCAACGAACGTTAAGCGTGCGGACCCGACGGGTTCGAGAACTATGTATACATGACTGAGACACCTCTCTGGTCAATAACCAATAGCGGAACCTAGATGCCCATATTGGCTCCTACATGTTCTATGAAGATCTTTATTGGTTGAACCTTATGACAACATACGTAATTCCCTTTGTCCATCGGTATGTTACTTGCCCGAGATTCGATTGTCGATATCTTCATACCTAGTTCAATCTCGTTACCGGCAAGTCTCTTTACTCGTTCTGTAATACATCATCTCGTAACTAACTCCTTGGTCATTTGCTTGCAAGCTTATGATGTGTATTACCGAGAGGGCCCAGAGATACCTCTCCGATACTTGGAGTGACAAATCCTAATATCGATCTATGCCAACTCAACAAACACCTTCAGAGATACCTGTATTGCATCTTTATGATCACCCAGTTATGTTGTGACGTTTGATAGCATACAAGGCATTCCTCCGGTATCCGGGAGTTGCATAATCTCATAGTCGAAGGAATATGTATTTGACATGAAGAAAGCGATAGCAATAAACTGAACGATCAATATGCTAAGCTAACGGATGGGTCTTGTCCATCACATCATTCTCCTAATGATGTGATCCCGTTATCAAATGACAACAAATGTCTATGGTTAGGAAACCTTAACCATCTTTGATCAACGAGCTAGTCTAGTAGTGGCTTACTAGGGACACGGTATTTGTTTATGTATTCACACATGTATTTAAGTTTCCGATCAATACAATTCTAGCATGAATAATAAACCTTTATCATGATTAAGGAAATATAATAATAACCATTTTATTATTGCCTCTAGGGCATATTTCCATCAGGATGTGCATTCACTACAAAAAAAAGACATCCGTGACATTTTGGCCTGAACAATTTTTTTCCTGTCATGGTTATGACACTTCTATGACGATAATTGTGACAAAAACACGCATCATCATAGATGTGGTGGGCTCCTACTTCTATGAAAAAAATCATGACCGAAAATGGGCTTTTTGTCCTGGGCGGGCCGGGGACGCACCTGCATGACATTCTTTGGGCCGTCCATGACATAAAAAATCATGGTAGAAGTGAGGGCGAGGAAATTTTCGCGCAGCTCCCGGTTATGATGGGTGGTCGGGGCCAAGTGATGCAGTGTGGTTTATGCGTTCCTCTCATACACGCACGTGGTGCGAGCCGTGTCGCTATAACTGAACCCGAGCGAGAGGTGTTCGCTTACTGAACCCGAGCGATCTCCTGCTGCTACGTACTGAAGCCGATCGATCGATCCCTTCACTGCTAACTGAACCCGACCGACTCCTTCGCTGCTAACTTAACCCGATCGATCGCTGCTGCTGCTTACTGAAGCCGATCGAACCCCCGTGCGAGACGTAGCTAGCCGATTGGGTTGCCTCTGGATGAACAGTGCATGTTGCTGTCGCACGCGCGATACGTAGAACGAGTCGAGACGTGGTGAGTCGAGCCGGTTGGGTTGGGTGTGGATGAATAGTCCCGATGGGGGTTGGACGAACAGGACCCCGACCGTGTGTAGGCGGTTGCCGCTGGGTGAACAAGACCCCGTGGTAGTACGCGGTTGCCGCTGGATGAACAAGACCCCGTGGTAGTACGCGGTTGCCGCTGGATGAACAGGACCCCGAGGAGGTCGCCACACACCCCACCCGGTTGGGGTGGATGAACAGGACCCCGTGGAGGCTGGTTGAACTGTAGCTGATGGAGGCAGGATGAACAGTAGCCCGTGGATATGAACAGTGGCTGGTGGAGGCTAGATACGGTGGATGAACAGTAGCGGGTGGAGGCTGGAGGAAGTAGACGGTGGATGAACAGTAGCCCGTGGAGTCCCGTTTTGCGGTACGCCACCCCCCGATGAACAGGACCTCGTTTCGATCGTAGGAGGTCAAAGAGAAGTCTGTTTCCTCCGTTTTGCGGTACACCAGACCCCTCCCGATCAATAGGACCCCGTTTCGACCGTAGGAGCTCGAAAAGAAGTATGTTTCCTTTGTTTTGCGGTACGTCAGACCCTTCCTGATGAACAGGATCCCATTTTGACCGTAGGCGGTCGAACAGAAGGCCGTTTCCTCCGTACTGTGGTACAGCAGACCCCGTTTCGGCTGTTCCGTCCAAGCCAGTTGGCTCCCGTCGAACAGGACGCATTCCGACCCAGCCGATTGGCTGGCGATGAACAGGACGCTGTCATTGTACGCGTTCGAGACCACGCCCGTATGTACGTACGTGGCCGTCTTTTTTGCAGTGTGGCTGTCATATGTGTACAGGATTTAGGCGGGACTGCCTGAACTGCTACTGCTCCTTACTTGGCCAGGGTTCATCGTGGCAGACAGACCGATCGACCGGTATGTACGTACACGTCTGCGAACACACGGACAACGGTACGTACGCTTCGACCTGGTGGGTCCCAGCTATCAGGGAAGATAAGGATGCACTTCCTTGCATGCGAAGATAAAGCTGGTGGGTCCCAGCTGTCAGGGGGAGGAATCATTTTTTTCACGTAATAAGAAGGCACTTCCTTCCATGCAAAGATGTAGCTGGTGGGTCCAGCTGTCAACCTCACCACGTATAGTCCTCTTCCGATGGCTGTCATTCATTGACCACGTCGACGACGCCGCACCGAGAGCACCAACGTGGTGGACGACGGCGAGGCCTAGAAAGGGAATGAACCGGAGCCGGGGAAGACAAGGCAGTGGTTTCCCACGCAGAAGGGAGTACGAGGGTTGACTGGTTCGGCTGCGGTGTGAGGCTGTTGTCGCCGGAAAATAACATGGGGTGTGGGTGAGTAAAGGGAAGGCCTGGCCAGTGGTGGGAGTAGTGTGGGGCGCTGATGCCTGTGCGTCAGCACAGCCGGCCACGGGAGGGGGAGCAGGCGGAGCTGGTTTGGGCGACTGGAGCAAGCAGATCAGAGGTTGAAGAAGCAGCACGGCGGTTGGATTAAGATTCAATGGTCACTGCTGCTAGAATCGTTTGTCAACTTAGTAGGCCCACAAGTCAGCCTCCAAATCGGGTGGGTCCCAGCTAGCAGCGGGAGGAATCATTTTTCTTGCGCGTAATAAGGAGGCACTTTCTTGTGTGCGAAGATGTAGTTGGTGGTTCTTAGCTGTCAGGGGGAGGAAACTTTTTTTCCGCGTAAAAAGGAGGCAATTGCTTGCGTGCGGAGATGTAGCTAGTGGGTCCCGCATGTCAGTGGGTGGAATCATTTTTGCGCGTAAGAAGGATGCACTTCCTTGCGTGCGAAGATGTAGCTGGTGGGTCCCAGCTGTCAGGGGCAGGAAACATTATTTTTCTGTGCAAAAAGGAGGCAGTTGCATGCGTGCATCCATGGACGTGGTGCGTCCCCACTGTCAGCCTCTCCACGTATAGTCATCTTCCGATGACTCTCGCTTGTTGACCACATTAACCATGCCGCGCCGAGCGCACTAAGGCGATGGACGACAGTGAGGCCCCAGATGGGAATGACCCGGAGATGGGGAAGACACGACAGTGGAGTCGCAGACGGACAGTAGTGCGAGACTTGACTGGTTCAGGTGCGAGCTGGGGCTACACTCGGTGGAGAATTACAGGAGGTGCGGAGGAGTGGAGGGATGGTATGGCCGTCTGATGTCTACTACGCAACTTTATTCTTGTAGACTCGTGTTTGGCCTCCAAGCGCAGAGTTTTGTAGGACAGTAGCAATTTTCCCTCAAGTGGATGACCTAAGGTTTATCAATCCGTGGGAGGCATAGGATGAAGATGGTCTCTCTCAAACAACCCTGCAACCAAATACCAAAAAGTCTCTTGTGTCCCCAACACACCCAATACAATGGCAAATTGTATAGGTGCAGTAGTTCGGCGAAGAGATGGTGATAAAAGTGTAATATGGATGGTAGAAATATAATTTTATAATCTGAATAAATAAAAACAGCAAGGTAGCAAGTGATAAAACGGAGCACAAACGGTATTGCAATGCTTGAAAACAAGGCCTAGGGTCTGTACTTTCGCTAGTGCAATCTCTCAACAATGCTAATCTAATTGGATCATATAACCATCCGACAACGTGCGATGAAGAATCAGTCCAAAGTTCTTATCTAGCGGAGAACATAAGAAGAAATCATTTGTAGGGTACGAAACCACCTCAAAGCTATTCTTTCCGATCAATCTATCCTAGAGTTCGTACTAAAATAACACCAAGCTATTCTTTCCGGTCGATCTAACCAAGAGTTCGTACTAAAATAACACCATATGATACACATCAACCAACTCTAATGTCACCTAGATACTCTAATGTCACCGCGAGTATCCGTGAGTTGATTATGCGATGTGCATCAAACAATTTCAGATTCAGAATACTCAATCCAACACAAAGAACCTCAAAGAGTGCCCCAAGATTTCTACCGGAGAAACAAAGACGAGAACATGCATCAACTCCTATGCATAGATTACCCCAATGTCACCTCGGGAATCCGCGAGTTGAGTGCCAAAACACATATCAAGTGAATCAATATGATACCCCATTGTCACCACGGGTATTCATAGCAAGACATACATCAAGTGTTCTCAAATCCATAAAAGTATTCAATCCAATAAAATGAAATCTCAAAGGGAAAACTCAATTCACAACAAGATAGAGAGGGGAAAACACCATATGATCCAACTATATTAACAAAGCCCGCGATACATC
The DNA here is from genome assembly GCA_011799875.1 of Thinopyrum elongatum. Taxonomy (NCBI): domain Eukaryota; kingdom Viridiplantae; phylum Streptophyta; class Magnoliopsida; order Poales; family Poaceae; genus Thinopyrum; species Thinopyrum elongatum. Next base: position 102,632,193 of record CM022300.1, on the reverse strand, counting down.
AAGATCATGACATCTCAAGAACATAAGAGAGAGACAGATTAAACACATAGCTACTGGTACAAACCCTCAGCCCCGAGGGTGAACTACTCCCTCCTCATCATGGTGACCGCCGGGATGATGAAGATGGCCACCGGTGATGATTTCCCCCTCCGGCAGGGTGCCGGAACGGGGTCTAGATTGGTTTTTCGTGGCTCAGAGGCTTGCGGCGGCGGAACTTCCGATCTAGGGTTACCCCGAGGGTTTTTGGAATATTTGGCAATTTATAGGGCGAAGAGGCGGTGCGGGAGGCCACCGAGGTGGGCACAACCCACCAGGGTGCGCCTGGGCCCTCAGGGGCGCCCAGGTGGGTTGTGCCCCCCTCGGGGCACCCCTCTGGTACTTCTTTGGCCCAAGTTGTGTCTTCTGGTCCATAAAAATTCTCTAAAAAGTTTCGCTGCGTTTGGTATTGATTTTCTGCGATGTAAAAAACAAGCAAAAAACAACAACTGGCACTGGGCACTATGTCAATAGGTTAGTCCCAAAAAATGATATAAAGTTGCTATAAAATGATTGTAAAACATCTAAGAATGATAATATAACATCATGAATACTTCATAAATTATAGATATGTTGGAGACGTATCAGCATCCCCAAGCTTAATTCCTACTCGTTCTCGAGTAGGTAAATGATAAAAGAAATAATTTATGAAGTGTGAATGCTAGCAAAGTGCATAAGTTTGATCAATGATAATTTCAATCACTTTTCCTAGCATCATAACAACAACTCTTTCTCATAAAACTTATTATGATAAAGTAGCAATTGAAAACGGAATTTTTGTTGTGGAAAGCTACCTATCATATTCATCATATACTCTTTCTTTTCTAGCATGGACATTTGGACTTGAATGATTCAAAGCAATAGTATATAATTTGACATGAAGACATCAATACTCAAGCATATCAACAAGCAACCATGTTTTTCAAAATATCAACACTAAAGAAAGTTATCCATAGCCCATCATGCTCAATCATTGATCCATTCGCAAAGCACACTCGCATATTAGCTACATCCAATGCTCAAGTACGATCATAGTGCCCCTTAGTTGGTGCTTTATAAGAGAAGATGGAGACTCAAATAAAAATAAAAATTGCATAAAGTAAATAGATAGGCCCTTCGCAGAGGGAAGTAGGGATTTGTAGAGGTACCAGAGCTCAAAGCTTAAATTGAGAGATAAATTTTTTGAGAGGCATACTTTTCCCGTCAACGAAAACGATCGAGTAGTTCCCAATACTTTCCATGCTAGATATATCATAGGTGGTTCCCAAACAGAAAATAAAGTTTATTACTTTTTCCACCATACTTTCACATTCCACGGCTAGCCGTATCCACGGGTGCCGTCCATACCAACACTTTCCAAGGAATTTATTATTTGGTAAGATAAAGTAAATTCATTTTTCATTTCAGGATTGGACATCCCTAATACCTTTGCCGTACTCTCGTGCAATGACAAGTGAATAAACACTCATCTTGAGAATAACATATCTAGCATGGAAAAATATCAGCCACCCCCTGCCATTTCATGAGCGGTACGAGCACACAAAAAGGAAATCATTTTGAAAATTTAGAGATGGCACATACAAGTTTGCTTAGAACGACATGGAAATACCGCATATAGGTAGGTATGGTGGACTCATTTGGCACAACTTTGAGTTTAAGAATTTGGATGCACAAGTAGTAATCCCACTTAGTACAAATGGAGGCTAGCAAATAGATTGAGAAGCAGCCAACCAAGAAACGAAAATTCACATAAACGAGCATTGAGCATAACTAACACCGAATAATGCACCACAAGTAGGATGTATTATTGACTTTCGTGCTTGCAAAGGGAATCACAAACCTTAACACCAATATTCTTACTAAAGCATAATTACTCACCAACATGACTCACATATTATTATCTCCATATCGCAAAACTATTGCAAGAAATCAAACTTATCATATCCAGTGATCTACATGAAAGTTTTTATTATATCCTTCTTGAATATCCATTACTTTGGGACTAAATTTATGTATTACCATTGCTACTAACAAGCTCTCAAATAAATTTAAGTGAAGCACGAGAGCATAAGTATTTCTTCAAAATTTTCAACTCTCAAAATAATCTAAGTGAAGCATGAGAGTAAATGACAAACTACTCCAAAAAGATACAAGTGAAGACCAAATGAGTAGTTAAGTAAATGGGTAGCTAATTGAGGACTCTCTCTTATTTAAAAATTTTAGATCTAAGTATTTTATTAAAACAGCAAGCAAAAAAAAAATGACATTCTAAGAATAGCACACATCATGTGAAGAAGCAAAAACTTAGGCTCAACCGAGGCTAACCGATAATTGTTGATGAAGAAAGGTGGGATGCCTACCGGGGCATCCCCAAGTTTAGATGCTTGAGACTTCTTGGAATATTAACTTGGGATGCCTTGGAAATCCCCAAGCTTGAGCTTTTGTGTCTCCTTAATTCCTTTTATATCACGGTTTCCCTAAATCTTAAAAACTTCATCCACACAAAACTCAACAAGAACTCGTGAGATAAGTTAGTACAAATCAATGCAATAACCTTGTCATTCTCAACTGTAGCAAATCACTAAAATTATTATTCAACATTGCATACTAAATGCCTCTGCATATTTAATACTCCTATCCTCAAGTAGAATCATTAAACAAGCAAACGATGCACACAATGCAAACATAACAGCAATCTGTCTAAACAGGACAGTCTGTAAAGGATACAATTGTACTCATAATTACCTAACTCCAAAAATTCTGAAAATTTACCAAACTGTATAAAATTTATCAGAGCTTATTGTGCAAAAAATTTCAACATTTTATCACATTCTTACTTTTCTCGGGAATTTTTGTAACAGCAATAAACTTTCTGTTTTGAAACAGCAACATGTAGACTTGCAAAATAAGCATGGTAAAGGTCATCCTTGACATTTTTATTGAAATGAAAGATGCAAAACATTATTATAAATAGCAGCAAGCAAATACAAATAAAATATAATGATGCTCCAAGCAAAACACATAACATGTGACGAATAAAAATATAGCTCCAAGTGAGGTTACCGATAATGTTGAAGACGAAAGAGGGGATGCCTTCCGGGGCATCCCCAAGCTTAGTTGCTTGGATATTCCTTGAATATTACCTTGAGGTGCCTTGGGAATCCCCAAGATTAGGGTCTTGTCACTCCTTATTCTCCTCATATCGATATCTCACCCAAAACTTGAAAACTTCAATCACACAAAACTTAACGGAACTTCATGAGATGGGTTAGTATGATAAAGACAAATCATTCACTTTGGTACTGTCAAAGACAAGATTAATAATTGTTCTCACACAATTCCTACTGTACTCTACAATTTCCACAATTTATATTAAGCAATATAAGCCATAGAAACTAGAATACAAGCAAATTATGCATTGAAAACATAATCTGTCAAAAACATAACAGTACGTAAAGATCTGAATTAAGGTCATACTTATATAACTTCAAAAATTCTAAAAAAATTTTAAAACGTATAAAATTTGTATTCCCAATAACTGTAAAAAATTCAGAGTTTTTAGACGCTTCAGTGAATTTAAAAAATTATATTACTGGGCACAAAAGTTTCTGTTTTTGCACAGAATCAAGTCAACTATCATCCACACTATCCCAAAGGCTTTACTTGGCATTTTATTGAAACAAAAGCTATAAAACATGATTACTACAGTAGCCTAATCATGTGAATACACAAAAACACTAGGTAAATGTGTTGGGTTGTCTCCCAACAAGCGCTTTTCTTTAATTCCTTTTTAGCTAGGCATGAAGATTTCAATGATGCTCACATAAAAGATAAGAATTGAAACATAACGGGAGCATCATGAATCACATGACAAGAACATTTAAGCCTAACCCACTTCCTATGCATAGGGATTTTGTGATCAAACAAGTTATGGGAACAAGAATCAACCAGCATAGGAAGGAAAAACAAGTGCAACTTCAAAACTTTCAACATAAAGAGAGGAAACTTGATATTATTGAAATATGTAGAAGCATATATTCCTCTCTCATAGTAATTTTCAGTAGCATCATGAATGAATTCAACAATATAGCTATCACATATAGCACTCTTTTCATGATGCATAAGCATAGAAATTTTTTTACTCTCCACATAAGCAAATTTATTCTCATGAATAGTAGTGGGAGCAAACTTAACAAAATAACTATCATGTGAGGCATAATCCAATTGAAAATAAAAATCATGATGACAAGTTTCATGGTTATCATTATTTTTTATAGCATACATTTCATCACCATAATCATCATAGATAGGAACTTTGTTTTCATAATCAATTGAAACCTCTTCCAAAATAGTGGATTCATCACTAAATAAAGTCATGACCTCTCCAAATCCACTTTTATCAATATTGTGAAATGATTCAACACCCTCCAAAATAGTGGGATCACTACTTCCTAGAGTTGACACTCTTCCAAACCCACTTCCATCAATATAATCATCATACATAGGAGGCATGCTTTCATCATAATAAATTTTCTCATCAAAACTTGGGGGACTAAAAATATCATCTTCATCAAACATAGCATCCCCAAGCTTATGGCCTTGCATATCACTAGCACCATGGATATTCAAAGAATTAATGCCAACAACATTGCAATCATGCTTATCATTCAAAGTTTTTATGGCAAACATTTTATTGAATTCTTCTTCTAACAATTGAGCACAAATTTTCGATCCATCATTTTCAAGAAAGACATTATACAGATGAACAATATGAGACCACCTCAATTCCATTTTTTTGTAGTTTTCTTTTACGAACCAAACTAGTGATAAAACAAGAAACTAAAAGATTCAATTGCAAGATCTAAAGATATACCTTCATGCACTCACCTCCCCGGCAACGGCGCCAGAAAAGAGCTTGATGTCTACTATGCAACTTTATTCTTGTAGACTCGTGTTTGGCCTCCAAGCGCAGAGTTTTGTAGGACAGTAGCAATTTTCCCTCAAGTGGATGACCTAAGGTTTATCAATTCGTGGGAGGCGTAGGATGAAGATGGTCTCTCTCAAACAACCCTGCAACCAAATAACAAAAAGTCTCTTGTGTCCCCAACACACCCAATACAATGGCAAATTGTATAGGTGCAGTAGTTCGGCGAAGAGATGGTGATAAAAGTGTAATATGGATGGTAGAAATATAATTTTATAATCTGAATAAATAAAAACAGCAAGGTAGCAAGTGATAAAACGGAGCACAAACGGTATTGCAATGCTTGAAAACAAGGCCTAGGGTCTGTACTTTCGCTAGTGCAATCTCTCAACAATGCCAATCTAATTGGATCATATAACCATCCCTCAACGTGCGATGAAGAATCACTCCAAAGTTCTTATCTAGCGGAGAACATAAGAAGAAATCGTTTTTAGGGTACGAAACCACCTCAAAGCTATTATTTCCGATCAATCTATCCTAGAGTTCATACTAAAATAACACCAAGCTATTCTTTTCGATCGATCTAACCAAGAGTTCGTACTAAAATAACACCATATGATACACATCAACCAACTCTAATGTCACCTAGATACTCCAATGTCACCGCGAGTATCCGTGAGTTGATTATGCGATGTGCATCAAACAATTTCAGATTCATAATACTCAATCCAACACAAAGAACCTCAAAGAGTGCCCCAAGATTTCTACCGGAGAAACAAAGACGAGAACGTGCATCAACCCCTATGCATAGATTACACCAATGTCACCTCGGGAATCCGCGAGTTGAGTGCCAAAACACATATCAAGTGAATCAATATGATACCCCATTGTCACCACGGGTATTCATAGCAAGACATACATCAAGTGTTCTCAAATCCATAAAAGTATTCAATCCGATAAAATGAAATCTCAAAGGGAAAACTCAATTCACAACAAGATAGAGAGGGGAAAACACCATATGATCCAACTATATTAACAAAGCCCGCGATACATCAAGATCATGACATCTCAAGAACATGAGAGAGAGAGAGATTAAACACATAGCTACTGGTACAAACCCTCAGCCCCGAGGGTGGACTACTCCCTCCTCATCATGGTGACCGCCGGGATGATGAAGATGGCCACCGGTGATGATTTCCCCCTCCGGCAGGGTGCCGAAACGAGGTCTAGATTGGTTTTTCATGGCTACAGATGCTTGCGGCGGCGGAACTTCTGATCTAGGGTTACCCCGAGGGTTTTTGGAATATTTGGCAATTTATAAGGCGAAGAGGCGGTGCGGGAGGCCACCGAGGTGGGCACAACCCACCAGGGCGCGCCTGGGCCCCCAGGCACACCCAGGTGGGTTGTGCCCCCCTCAGGGCACCCCTCTGGTACTTCTTTGGCCCAAGTTGTGTCTTCTGGTCCATAAAAATTCTCCAAAAAGTTTTGCTGCATTTGGACTCTGTTTGGTATTGATTTTGTGCGATGTAAAAAACAAGCAAAAAATAGCAACTGGCACTGGGCTCTATGTCAATAGGTTAGTCCCAAAAAATGATATAAAGTTGCTATAAAATGATTGTAAAACATCTAAGAATGATAATATAACAGCATGAATACTTCATAAATTATAGATACGTTGGAGACGTATCACCGTTCGTGTGGTAGTGTTTCGCTTCGAGGCGCGTGAAGCAGCGCCGCTGGACGTCGAAGGCTGTGCGGTCCTGCCAACGCTGGAGGAAGAAGACGAGAGATTGAAGAAGAATGCCGGTCATTGGATGTAAATCCAACGCCTTGCTTAGGCTTCGACCTATTGGCCCACATGTCAGCGAGTCTATTTGGTGGGCTGGGTGAAACAATAATGTAGCATCTATGCAGCCCATTTGTATGTATGTTAGAATTTACAGCCCATTTACATTGTTTTTTTCAAAATACACAGATTTGCTGGGGTGGGTTATCATGTTGGGCTGGACGGAGAAATGTTATAAAAATATAAACACGTGGTTGCACGTCTATTACTGCATTGGTCAGTAAAATATTAGCAAGCTTATGTTCACCACGAATTAACTTGCAATCTTATTGTTAAACAATTATTATTATTATTATTATTTTATAAGAACTTATCATTTACAAAATAAAATAATATTTTAATTTGATGAGTTAATAAGATGTGGGGTATTATTATCTTTTAGGCTAGACGTGGGACAATTGAGTTGGTTCTAGGGAAAACTAGTGGGAGTAAAATTAGATTACCTCAAAAAAGAAAGTGGGAGAAAAATTAGAGATAGGATTAATAAAAAGGAAAAAAGGAAGTGACAAGGTCTATATAAAGGTTGGACGAAGGACAGGTCAAACGGGAACCTTAGGTTGTTTAAAAAATATATATGTAATAAAATGTAAATATAAATATACATACTATTATAGAAGGGAAAACATAGGAAAGGAAAAATCGCACCGAAAAAATGATACACCTGCTGGATCCCCGTAATCATGTTGTGGGCCGCGGAAGTCCTAAGAAAAGAAACCTGCGCTGGGCGGCCACGGCCCAGTTGATACCTACTGGACCTTAAAAAAAAGGAAACATGGTAGCCCAGTGAACTAGTTACATACATAAGCAAATAGCCACTCAAAAAATAAAAGGAAAACAGGTTAATGGGTTCTTAGACGAAATATTTTGGATAAAACAGATCATTACGACACATAGGATAATGCATGAAACACACAGATGATAAAGGTGCTTAAACAGACAAAGTACACCATCTAGATCTTCCTGGCATGCTTGATCATGACGCTGCGGCTGTCCTTGTACTCCTCGGTTACGGGAAGCAGACATGCCCTCATGTCCAAGATCCGCCTGTACATGTCGTAGCATACGTATGCGTCCTTGGCCGCATAGGTGATGTAGGCTAGATTCAGAGGTACCTCCCACGTGTTCAGGTCTGTCGTATCCACGTCTTCTTTCATGTTGGCGTAGCAGGGGTCGATGATGGCCACGGTAAGGTCAACCACGGAGTCCTTCTCCTGCCTGTTGCCGATGATCTTGTATTGCTTCTAGATGTCAACGAGCTTTTTGCACCAGATGGCCAAATCGTAAAGCACAGTGGCGTTCTTCCTGCTCTCCACCGTAGCGAAGGTGCAGTCGGCGGTGCCAATGAAATGTGTGAATGCTCCAGAACCTCTGATGGCCCTACAGTAATGGTAGACGAGAACCTCGTCTCGCACGCATACCTGGGCGATGGCAATCCACTGGTCCCTGCCAGGAGACAGATGGATGGGCACAAGGTCTAGTCCCGCGACCTTGTGCTTCTCCACTTGTAGGTACTGCTTGAACTTGTCGAGACAGAACTTCACCGAGCCCGGATCATTGGTGTACATCACATTCAACTTGATGCTGCCATGGGTCTGAACGGCGAACTCAAAGGTGAACTCCTTGCTGAAGTCCATATCCAGCAGGCTCACCCCTCGGATCACCATTGGAGTCTCTTCACACGCAGAGTTGATGTGGCGGTTCTCGTTTTGTGGGGATTGGGGGCAGGGGGAAGATGAAGACGATGGGGAGATATGAGAGCGGAGGGCTCCTTATTTACACTGGGGATCGGTGTGTAGTGGGGTACTGGGGGGCGGCAGCAACAGTTCATTTTTTCAATCTTGGGAAACTGCAATCGCCAGTGAACGTAGTGAGTATGCGGCGACAGTAGTTAGTTTTTCAACTCTTGGGAACTGTAATCGCGAGTAAACACAGAGGGTGCATGCGGCAGCAGTTATACTCCTACTACCCCTCCTCCCTCGCCCGCTATACGCCCGGAAGAACACGCCTCCTCGACGCATTCAAACTCCTCCATTAAACCGGCCTGGAAGCCAAGAAACCTATTTCGGCCACATGTCTGTTCTCGAGCGGGTAACTTTACTCAAATTTTATTCGCTTTACTTAAATTTTATTCTTAAAACAAGCAAAGCATTGGCTCCTTCTATCAGTGCAACAGGATCAACACGCAAAACAATTAGAATTATTATTCTCACGACGCACACGATCAACTCATTTGCTGCACTTTCACAATTACAATACTACCAAGTTTGAACAACTTGTTATGGTTGTTGTCCTCTGCATCATCATGCCGTGTTTCCCAGCTTGCAAGATTCACAACCAACCCATAAGATTCAAATAATAAGTACAACAAAGATGCCTACACATCTTAATGATTCACAGATCACATCCAATAGTTACTGTACAACTAAAACGTTGTGAGAATGTGAACAAATAAATAAAAATCAACTGATTCTTCGTGTAAGCAATTTGATTCAAAGATTCGCTGAAACATTGAAACCAGACCTGTTTACAGCCATGCAGGTCAAACATTGGCAGATAAAATGTTCTGCATCATTGGTGGCACTACCACTTCCAACTTCTGCGTTATAGATTTTGAAGTAGTGTGGAGCCTCATCCTTAGTATTTAACAAATACACATAACACAATCTAGTGGAATCATTGATGACCCACAAGTATAGGGGATCTATCGTAGTCCTTTCGATAAGTAAGAGTGTCGAACCCAACGAGGAGAAGAAGGAAATGGCAAGCGGTTTTCAGCAAGGTATTCTCTGCAAGCACTGAAATTATCTGTAACAGATAGTTGTGTGATAAGATAATTCATAACGGGCAATAAGTAACAAAAGTAACTAAGGTGCAGCAAGGTGGCCCAATCCTTTTTGTAGCAAAGGACAAGCCTGGACAAACTCTTATATAAAGCAAAGTGCTCCCGAGGACACATGGGAATTACTGTCAAGCTAGGTTTCATCATGCTCATATGATTCGCATTCGTTACTTTGGTAATTTAATATGTGGGTGGACCGGTGCTTGGGTGCTGCCCTTACTTGGACAAGCCTCCCACTTATGATTAACCCCTCTCACAAGCATCCACAACTACGAAAGAAGAATTAAGATAAATCTAACCATAGCATGAAACATATGGATCCAAATCATCCCCTTATGAAGCAACACATAAACTAGGGTTTAAGCTTCTGTCACTCTAGCAACCCATCATCTACTTATTACTTCCCAATGCCTTCCCCTAGGCCCAAATCATGGTGAAGTGTCATGTAGTCGACGTTCACATAACACCACTAGAGGAAAGACAACATACATCTCATCAAAATATCGAACAAATACCAAATTCACATGATTACTTATAACAAGACTTCTCCCATGTCCTCAGGAACAAACGTAACTACTCACAAAGCATATTCATGTTCATAATCAGAGGGGTATTGAATAGCATTAAGGATCTAAACATATGATCTTCCACCGAATAAACCAACTAGCATCAACTACAAGGAGTAATCAACACTACTAGCAACCCACAGGTACCAATATGAGGTTTTGAGACAAAGATCGAATACAAGAGATGAACTAGGGTTTGAGAGGAGATGGTGCTGATGAAGATGTTGATGGAGATTGACCCCCTCTCGGTGAGAGGATCATTGGTGATGACGATGGCTTCGATTTCCCCCTCCCGGAGGGAAGTTTCTCCGGCAGAACAGCTCCGCCGGAGCCCTAGATTGGTTCTGCCCAGGTTCCACCTTGAGACGGTGGCGCTTCGTCCCGAAAGCTTCCTCCTGATTTTTTCCAGGTCAAAACACATCATATAGCAGAAGATGGGCATCGGGGGCCTGCCAGGTGGCCCACAAGGCAGGGAGGCGCGCCCAGGGGGGTAGGGCGCGCCCCCCACCCTTGTGGCTGCCTGGTGGGTCCCCTCAGGTGCTTTCTTTGCCCAATATTTTTTATATATTCCAAAATAATTCTCCGTGAAGTTTTAGGGCTTTTGGAGTTGTGCAGAATAGGTCTCTCAGATTTGCTCCTTTTCTAGTCCAGAATTCAGCTGCCGGCATTCTCCCTCTTCATATAAACCTTGTAAAATAAGAGAGAAAAGGCATAAGTATTCTGCTAGAATGTGTAATAACAGCCCATAATGCAATAAATATCAATATAAAAGCATGATGCAAAATGGACGTATCAACTCCCCCAAGCTTAGACCTCGCTTGTCCTCAGGCGAAAGCCAAAATCAAAAAATATGTCCACATGTTTAGAGATAGAGGTGTCGATAAAATAAAATACGGACATGAGGGCATCATGATCATCTTTAGAACAGCAACAAATATTGTGATATAATTTCTTATGCTAAAGTAGCAATTCGTTCACAAGGTAAAATATGAATCGGAAATTTCATTGAAAACTAACAAACTATGATCTCAGTCATTGAAGCAATTGCAATTTATCATAACATCGGAAAGAGTCAATTCAAGAGCTTTTCAGCAAGTCCACATACTCAACTATCATTTAATCTTTCACAATTGCTAACACTCACGCGATACTTATGTGTTCGAAGCCTCAAACGGACACAGAGAAAGATAGGGGCTTATAGTTTCGCCTCCCAACCTTTTACCTCAAGGGTAATGTCAACAATAATACTTTATGATAACCTACATCCGAGTGGATATATATATATCTGGATCCTTCTCCAACACATAGTGCTTGCCAAAAGAAAAAAGTGTAAAAAGGAAAGGTGAAGATCACCATGACTATTGTATAAGGGTAGAAGATAAAAGTAAAAGATAGGCCCTTCGCAGAGGGAAGCAGAGGTTGTCATGCGCTTTTATTGTTGGATGTACAAAATCTTAATGCAAAAGAATGTCACTTTATATTGCCGCTTGTGATAAAGAACTTTATTATGCAGTCCGTCGCTTTTATTTCTTGCATATCACAAGTTCGTATAAAGCTTATTTTCTTCAAACTAATAGATCATACATATTTAGAGAGCAATTTTATATTGCTTGCATCGATGACAATTTACTTGAAGGATCTTACTCAATCCATAGGTAGGTATGGTGGACTCTCATGGCAAAACTGGTTTAAGGGATGTTTGGATGCACAAGTAGTATCTCTACTTGGTGCAAAGGATTTGGCTAGCAAAAGAGGGAAAAGCAAGCTCAACATGTTGGAGGATCCAAGACACTATAACTTCTATCCGGATATAAGAAAACATAACCCATTATGTTGTCTTCCTTGTCCAACATCAACTTTTTAGCATGTCATATTTTAATGAGTGCTCACAATTACAAAAGATGTCCAAGATAGTATATTTATATGTGAAACCTCTCTTTCTTTATTACTTCCTATTAATTGCAACAATGACCAAAACTATGTTTGTCAACTCTCAACAACTTTTATTCATCATACTCTTTATATGTGAAGTCATTACTCTCCATAAGATAATTATACGATCTTTTTATTTATTTTTATTCTTTCTTTTATTAAATTCCTCCAAGATCATAGCAAGAAAGCAAAGCCCTCAACTCAAAACTACTCTTTATTAAATATCTCTTGGACTCGATTACATAGATAGATCTCTAAGCAAAACTCAAAGCTAGATCATACTAAAACGTTATTATACTAGATCAAGATATAACCAAAAGGATCGAACTAAGAAAAACGATAAAAGTAAAGATGTGATGGTGATACGATACCGGGGCACCTCCCCCAAGCTTGGCAGTTGCCAAGGGGAGTGCCCATACCCATGTATTTAGATCTCTTTCTTCGGAGGTGGTGATGATGGAGTTGTTGATGATGCAATTTTACCCTTTTTCCTCAACTTACGCTTGAGGGTTAGATTTCCCCCCCTCAGGTCAGAAATCTCCTGTTCTAATGTTAATATCTTTTTGCATAATTCTTGCTTGTTCTCCTGCAAAAGACGGAAAGGGATAAACTCGATCTTAGGTTTCTTTGTCTTATTAGGGAGACTTGACTTTTTGAACTCCATGTGCATGTCCCCAGGTTGGGGTAATGGAGCTTCATCTTCATCTGAGCTTGTCTCCTCCTTTCCCTTTGGATCATAATCTTATTCTTCTTCTTCTGTAGTCCAACCATAATGCTCCACATCCCCATAAACCTTTGGGTTTGTGATATAATCAGCTACATAGCTCTCTCCCTCCGAATCTTGGGACGACATATTTTCAGATCTATTCCTTTCCGGAGTCTGAAATGTTCTGAAAAGTGTCCCTTATGTACTCCTCCAGTGTTATGGTATTGATAATATTCATCTCGACATTTATGGGAGTACCTGAAATATAATGTTTGATTCTTTGACCGTTTACCACCTTCGGGTTGGTGCCTTCGGCATTGTTGATCTTGATGGCACCGGAATGATAGACCTCTTCAATAATGTAAGGACCTTCCCATTTAGAGAGAAGCTTTCGTGCAAAAAATCTTAAACAAGAGTTGTATAGCAAAACATGATCACCTACATTAAACTCACGCTTTTGTATCCTTTTGTCATGCCATCTTTTAACTTTTTCTTTAAACAACTTGGCATTCTCATAAGATTGGGTTCTCCATTCATCAAGTGAGCTAATGTCAAATAACCTCTTTTCACCGGCAAGTTTGAAATCATAGTTGAGCTCTTTAATAGCCCAATACGCTTTATGTTCTAGTTCTAGAGGTAAGTGACATGCTTTTCCATAAACCATTTTATACGGAGAAATACCCATAGGGTTTTTATAAGCAGTTCTATAAGCCCATAGTGCATCATCAAGTTTCTTAGACCAATTCTTTCTAGATCTATTAACAGTCTTTTGCAAAATTAATTTAATCTCTCTATTGCTCAATTCTACTTGACTACTAGACTGAGGGTGATATGGAGATGCAATTCTATGGCTGACATCATATTTAGCAAGCATTTTACGGAAAGCACCATGAATAAAATGTGAACCACCATCAGTCATTAAATATCTAGGGACTCCAAACCTCTAAAAAATAACTTCTTTAAGCATCTTAATAGAAGTGTTATGATCAGCACTACTAGTTGGAATAGCTTCTACCCACTTAGTAACGTAATCAACAGCAACTAAAATATGTGTATACCCATTAGAGGAAGGAAAAGGTCCCATATAATCAAAGCCCCAAACATCAAATGGTTCAATAACAAGTGAATAATTCATAGGCATTTCCTGACGTCTACTAATATTGCCAATTCTCTGGCATTCATCACAAGACAAGACAAACTTACGGGCATCCTTGAAGAGAATAGGCCAATAAAAACCATATTGCAATACCTTGTGTGCAGTTCTATCTCCAGCATGGTGTCATCCGTAAGCTTCGGAGTGGCACTTGCGTAGGATCTGTTCCTGTTCAAGCTCAGGTACACAACATCTAATAACACCATCTACTCCTTCTTTATAAAGGTGTGGGTCATCCCAAAAGTAATGTCTTAAATCATAGAAAAACCTTTTCTTTTGCTGGTATGTGAAACTAGGTGGTATAAATTTAGCAACAATGTAATTAACATAATCAGCATACCATGGGGTATTACGAGAAGCATTTATGACAGCTAATTGCTCATCAGGAAAGCTATCATCAATAGGTAGTGGGTCATCAAGAACATTTTCTAACCTAGACAGGTTGTCTGCAACGGGGTTCTCAGCTCCCTTTCTATCAATAATATGCAAATCAAATTCTTGCAGTAAGAGAACCCATCTAATAAGTCTAGGTTTAGCATCTTTCTTTTCCATAAGGTATTTAATAGCAGCATGATCGGTGTGAACAGTTACTTTGGAATCAACAATATAAGATCTGAACTTATCACAAGCAAAAACAACTGCTAAAAATTCTTTTTCGGTAGTACATAATTTCTCTGGGCACTGTCTAGAGTTTTACTAGCATAGTGAATAACATTCAATTTTTTATCAACTCTTTGTCCTAGAACAGCACCAAAAGCATAATCACTAGCATCACACATAATTTCAAAGGGTAGATTCCAATCAGGTGGTTGAACAATAGGTGCAGTAATCAAGGCTTTCTTAAGTATTTCAAATGCTTCTACACAATCATCATCAAAAACAAAAGGAACATCTTTTTGCAAGAGATTAGTGAGAGGCCTAGAAATTTTAGAGAAGTCTTTAATAAACCTCCTATAGAAACCAGCATGACCAAGGAAACTTCTTATACCTTTGATATCTTTAGGACACGACATCTTTTCAATAGCATCTAGTTTAGCTTTATCAACTTCAATACCTCTTCCAGAAATTTTATGCCCCAAGACAATACCTTCATTAACCATAAAGTGGCACTTCTCCCAATTCAAGACAAGATTAGTTTCTTCACATCTCTGTAAAACTCAATCAAGGTTGCTTAAGCAATCATCAAAAGAAGTTCCATAAACGGAGAAATCATCCATGAAAACCTCAACAATCTTTTCACAAAAGTCAGAGAATATAACAGTCATACATCTTTGAAAGGTAGCAGGTGCATTGCATAAACCAAAAGGCATACGTCTATAAGCAAAGGTACCAAAAGGGCAAGTAAAAGTGGTCTTTTCTTGGTCCTCTTTTGACACAGGTGTTTGAGAAAAACCAGAATAACCATCTAGAAAGCAAAAATGTGTATGTTTGGATAATCTTTCTAGCATTTGATCAATAAAAGGTAGAGGGTAATGATCTTTTCTAGTAGCTTTGTTTAATTTGTGAAAATCAATTACCATTCTATAACGTGTAACAATTCTTTGTGGAATCAATTCATTCTTATCGTTAGGAACAACAGTAATACCTCCCTTCTTAGGGACATAATGAACAGGACTTACCCATCTACTATCAGCAATAGGATAAATTATACCCGCCTCCAGAAGTTTTAGTATTTCATTTCTTACCACTTCCTTCATCTTAGGATTTAACCATCATTGGTGATCAACAACTGGTTTAGCATCAGGCTCCATATTAATTTTGTGCTGACATTGAGTGGGACTAATGCCCTTAAGATCATCAACAGTATATCCAATAGCAGCACGGTGCTTCCTCAGAGTTTTCAATAATTTCTTTTCTTCATGCTCTGAAAGGTTAGCACTAATAATAACAGGATATATCTTCTTTTCATCAAGATAAGCATATTTCAAAGTATCAGGTAATTGTTTAAGCTCAAACACGGGATCACCCTTGGATGGAGGAGGATCTCCAAGGATTTCGATAGGCAAATTGTGTTTCAAAATAGGCATTTGGTTAAAGAATATTTCATCTAACTCCTTTCTTTCATTCATAAACATATCATTTTCATGATCTAGCAAATATTGTTCTAAAGAATCAGTAGGAGGCACGGCAATAGAAGCAAGACCAATGGTTTCATCCTTGCTAGGCAATTCCTTATCATGGGGTTGTCTACGAAATTTAGAGAAATTAAAATCATGAGACACATTCCCAAAGCTTACAGTAACAATTTCTTTCTCACAGTCTATCCTAGCATTAACAGTATTCAAGAAAGGTCTACCAAATATAATGGGACAAAAATCATCTTGTGGGGAACTAAGAACAAGAAAATCAGTAGGGTATTTTATTTTCCCACACAAGACTTCAACATCTCTAACAATCCCAATTGGTGATATAGTATCTCTATTGGCAAGTTTAATAGTAACATCAATATCTTCTATCTCAGCAGGTGCAATATCATTCATAATTTCTTGATATAAGGTATAAGGAATTGCACTCACACTAGCACCCACATCACATAAACCATGATAACAATGATCTCCTATTTTAACAGAAACAACAGGCATGCCAACAACGGGTCTATGTTTATCTTTAATATCAGGTTTAGTAATTCTAGCAGCTTCACCACAGAAATAAATAACATGCTCATCAATATTATCGACCAAGAGATCTTTAACCATAGCAATACTAGGCTCAACTTTAATTTGTTCAGGGGGTGTAGGTACTCTAATATTACTCTTACGAACCATAGTTGAAGCTTTAGCATGATCCTTTATTCTAACAGGACAAGGTGGTTTCTTAATATAACCGGTACGAACAATAGGATCAACATTATAAGTAATAGTTTCTTCTTCAACTTTAATAGGTTCTACTACTTTTAATTCAATGGGAGGATGATATTTAAACCACTTCTCCTTAGGGAGATCAACATGAGTAGCAAATGATTCACAAAAGGAAGCTACTATCTCAGAGTCAAGTCCATATTTAGTGCTAAAATCACGAAAAGCATCGGTATCCATGAAAGATTTAACACAATCAAACTTAAGGTTTATACCTGACTCCTTACCTTCGTCGAGTTCCCAATCTTCAGAGTTGCGTTTTCTTTCCAATAAATCCCATTTGAATTCAATAGTCTTCTTCATAAAAGAACCAGTGCAAGAAGTATCGAGCATGGATTGATCATTACGAGAAAGCCGAGCATAAAAATTCTGAATAATAATTTCCCTTGAGAGCTCATGATTGGGGCATGAATATAACATTGACTTAAGCCTCCCCCAAGCTTGAGCGATACTTTCTCCTTCACGAGGCCAAAAATTATAAATATAATTCCGATCACGATGAACCAAATGCATAGGATAAAACTTTTGATGAAATTCCAATTTCAATCGGTTGTAGTTCCATGATCCAATATCATCACATACACTATACCATGTCAATGCCTTTCCCTTCAAAGATAAATGGAAGACCTTCTTCTTGACATCATCCTCGAGCAAACCTGCAAGCTTAAATAATCCACAAACTTCATCCACATAGATTAGGTGCATATCGGGATGTAATGTTCCATCTCCTGCATAAGGATTAGCTAGCAGTTTCTCTATCATACCCGAAGGAATTTCATAATAAATATTTTCAATAGGTTCAGTAGGTTGAGGAGCAACTATTTGCTCTTTCGGTCAGGGTGAAGATACCCCGAACAAGCCCCTCAAAGGATTATTTTCCATAATGACAAGTGACAGTAAATTTTAGCACACTATATAAATGTTTCCTTACCAAATTCCACTTACCAAAGGCGCTTCACTCCTCGGCAATGGCGCCAGAAAAGAGTCTTGATGACCCAAAATTATAGGGGATCTATCATAGTCCTTTCGATAAGTAAGAGTGTCGAACCCAACGAGGAGCAGAAGGAAATGGCAAGCGGTTTTCAGCAAGGTATTCTCTGCAAGCACTGAAATTATCGGTAACAGATAGTTGTGTGATAAGATAAGTCATAACGGGTAACAAGTAACAAAAGTAACTAAGGTGCAGCAAGGTGGCCCAATCCTTTTTGTAGCAAAGGACAAGCCTGGACAAACTCTTATATAAAGCAAAGTGCTCCCGGGGACACATGGGAATTATTGTCAAGCTAGTTTTCATCGTGCTCATATGATTCACGTTCGTTACTTTGATAATTTGATATGTGGGTGGACCGGTGCTTGGGTGCTGCCCTTACTTGGACAAGCCTCCCACTTATGATTAACCCCTCTCGCAAGCATCCGCAACTATGAAAGAAGAATTAAGATAAATCTAACCATAGCATGAAACATATGGATCCAAATCAGCCCCTTATGAAGCAACGCATAAACTAGGGTTTAAGCTTCTATCACTCTAGCAACCCATCATCTACTTATTACTTCCAAATGCCTTCCCCTAGGAAATCATGGTGAAGTGTCATGTAGTCGACGTTCACATAACACCACTAGAGGAAAGACAACATACATCTCATCAAAATATCGAACAAATACCAAATTCACATGATTACTTATAACAAGACTTCTCCCATGTCCTCAGGAACAAACGTAACTACTCACAAAGCATATTCATGTTCATAATCAGAGGGGTATTGAATAGCATTAAGGATCTGAACATATGATCTTCCACCGAATAAACCAACTAGCATCAACTACAAGGAGTAATCAACACTACTAGCAACCCACAGGTACCAATCTGAGGTTTTGAGACAAAGATCGGATACAAGAGATGAACTAGGGTTTGAGAGGAGATGGTGCTGGTGAAGATGTTGATGGAGATTGACCCCCTCTCGATGAGAGGATCGTTGGTGATGACGATGGCTTCGATTTCCCCCTCCCGGAGGGAAGTTTCTCCGGCAGAACAGCTCCGCCGGAGCCCTAGATTGGTTCTGCACAGGTTCCACCTTGAGACGGCGACGCTTCATCCCAAAAGCTTCCTTCTGATTTTTTCCAGGTCAAAACACATCATATAGCAGAAGATGGGCATCGAGGGCCTGCCAGGTGGCCCATAAGGCAGGGAGGCGTGCCCAGGGGGGTAGGGCGCGCCCCCACCCTTGTGGCTGCCTGGTTGGTCCCCTCAGGTGCTTTCTTCGCCCAATATTTTTTATATATTCCAAAATAATTCTCCGTGAAGTTTCAGGGCTTTTGGAGTTGTGCAGAATAGGTCTCTCAGATTTGCTCATTTTCCAGCCCAGAATTCCAGCTGCCGGCATTCTCCCTCTTCATATAAACCTTGTAAAATAAGAGAGAAAAGGCATAAGTATTGTGCTAGAATGTGTAATAACAGCCCATAATGCAATAAATATCAATATAAAAGCATGATGCAAAATGGACGTATCAATCATCAATCAATGTCATGAAATATTTCTTTCCACCTTTAGTCAAGGCACCATTCATCTCGCACAGATCTGAATGTATGAGCTGATGAGCTCTAGTGGTGCCAAGTGTCTCTGCTTTGCAGGCTTGTGAGGCTAACGATGTTGCTTAGCTTGCACATACGCACGGCACTCGGAGCCTTTGGCTAAATTGAAACTCGGGTTTAAATCCATGTTAGCTAGCCGTGTCATACAACCCAAGACCATTCCAACATCTGTAGTTGAGTATTCCCATTAGCACAGATAAAGAAAGACCATGATTACTATAATAGTGGCACTAGTTGAAGCAACTTTATTTTCAAAACGAGAAAATATTGCGATAGAATAGCTTTATTAAAAAATACAACGTTATCACAGTATGACAAAGCACGATCATGTGGATAAAGGACAGTACTGATCAGTGTGGCAGTAGAAGGAGGAGCGTCGACTCATTCCAATCTCTTTTTTTGTGAAGTTCAACAAAAATTATGGCGTCCACCATGCCGCGAGGGAGAGAGGGGGCCTGCGTGCATCCTCGATGGTAGGCCTGATTGACTTAACTAGTTCAATGCACATGCTATGTGATTGATGCAGTGCACATGGACTTGATTCTGCCGGATACGCCTTCTGCAAGTTATCTTCATTGGGAATGAAATGGTATCTAAGACAATAGCTCTATTTTAAATGTATTATTACTTCATTTTATCAGTGTCAGTAGCGGTGTCAAAACATTGCCTCAAATTATTAGTGGCATTAAATGAAGATGCAAAAACACTATCATTCTTGCTTTCTCATGGCAGTGCCAAAACAGTAGCACAAGATCACTAGCTGGATGTAGAGTCAAAACAACAAAAAAGGAACATACCCGGTCATGGGAAACATAACTAAGAGAGGGGCCCTGCGCCGCCACAACGGTATGCCTGATGGACTCAGCCAGTTCAGGACTCGATTCTCCCGGATACGCATTATGCAGGTGGTGAACCTGCAGCTCCACTCAGATGATTCAATTCATGCCACCTTTTTGCACAGTTCACCTAAAATGAAGCAATGTTTGCATCATGCAGCTAGCAAGAAGTACTTGGTCTCATGAGCTGGCAGCTTCTTCTTTATTAGCTGCACTAAAACTGAGCAACATTACGGTTGGCTGTCATGCTCATGCAATGTGCAACTATAATTTGCTTATCCTTTTGTGCAGTTCCACTAAAATCAAGGGCCATTGTGGTGACGGTGGTGGCTAATCTTGCAAAGGCAAATAAACTGTTGCACGAGATTACCCACAGAGTTAGCCGAAGAGGTTAGGAACTCCAATCGCCCTTTGTGCAGTTCCACTAAAATCGAGAGACGTTGCCCATGTGACATTTTAGTTGAACTGCACAAGACACTCTTTAAAAAAAAGTGTTTTGTGCAGTTCACCAAAAGGTCACAATAGCAACAAGGTGAAATGGATATCTCTATCTGCACAAAAAAGATAGAAAGAAAACAGTTACTGGTCAATAACCAGATATGAAACATACACAAAATGAAAAGAAGCATCTTCATTATCTTCATGGCAATCACGGAAGGACAGTCAAAATTTTAAAACGGCAGCATTGCTTCATATTACCGGAAACATTACAATCAACAATGACATTAGTCAAATATGGCATTACTTTAATGGTGGCATTGCTTGTTTTACCAGATACATTAGATTAACAGCAGCTAAAGAGTTGGTACAAGGGCATGGGACAGTGGGGACACCAGGACATTCACCAGCGTAAAGAAGCAACTTATCATAATGGGAAAAATAGCAGGAGAGTACTATTTGTAGAACAGTTTGATTGCATCATATTATTGGATGCATTAGATTAACAATAACATTGGTTAGACATGTCCTTACTGTAATAGTGGGATTGCTTCGTTTTACAACCACCCTTACATTAACAACAACAAAAAGTTGGTATAAGGGCATGCGACAGTGGACGCATCAGCACCATGTACCTACAAGGAGGCATAAAGTGGTGATGCCAACATCCAATCAAAATCTGGGCTGGTCCCAAATTTTGTTCTCTTTACCCACCTTTTACTATGTGAGGGCAGCAAATCTAATCCTAGACATACTCTGTTGACTTGTCCCCCAGCCGCCACTTTCTTTCCTTTTTTAACCAATAATAGATATGTTCCTTATCCCGTTTGAACTGCGTTTTCCCTTTATTTCCTTCTTCAACCAAGAGACCGGTTGGGTATCCAGTCTCTACTACTTTCCCCCTGTTATTTCCTATTTGAATCAAGTCCTAGATTCATGCTACGACTTTCCCCCCTTTCTTCCCTGTTTGGACCAAGTCCTAGATTCGACTGCATGAAGTATCTTTACCACTAATAATACTAAAAATATAGGTGGCTTTGGAAGAGCTGATGGAAGTAGAAAAAGATCCACATGCAGCCACGTGGGGAGCTGGGGCAGTAAAGCAAGGCCGTTTTCGAAGGAAGTTATACCTGAGGGTCGTCGGGATGTGGCTAGGAGGCCGGCGGGAGGTCGGATCTGCCCACAATATGGCAGGGAGGAAGAAGGGGTCCGAGGACCTCCCGAGCAGGCGCTGTGTCGGAGAGAACATCACGGGCAGAGGATCAGGACCCGTCGGCAGCTGTGGGTTTCCTCCCTCGCCGCCGATGACCACGTGAACGATGCACCTAGTCCCCTACACACCCCGGCCGAAGGGATCCGGCCGGATCTGTGACCAGCGGTGAGCAGAGAGAAAATGTCGCTATCGCTGTCTTGTTTAGATCTGGAGAGGATTAGAGAATGAAGAGAGCAACCCTAGTAAAGCAAGTGCTCGGGCTCCATGGCGCAATTCATCGATACAAAATTATAGGAGTATTTAAAAGTCGAGGGCGGGGCTTTTCCCGGGAAGTACGCACGGTAGTTTCGCCTAGCCGGTTTGATAGAGAGGCGAGGAGGGTGAGGGACTAGCGGATTCAACTTACTGCTTGAAAGGTAGGGTTGTGTGATTTGACGGCTTGTTACTGCTGGAAAGATGGGGTCTTGTCTATGACTGCTCATTATAGTCATTATTACTACAGTGCTACGACCGGGGTGAGGCTCCCCTTCCATTCCCCACTCTAATCTGGTGGATGACACGTCGACCCGGATGCTGGCTCTCCCACATGTCTATGACGTAAGAAGGAGCAAAGCATCATGCAGTATATATAGTACTAGTATATACAGTACAAATCACGTCGGAGGAGTGCAAAACACGGCAGCCCAGTGAACTAGCAGGCAATAGGCCATAGAAAACAATGTGGTGATATGGCCATAAAAACAATGTACTACAGTCCAGTCTCTAGCATGTACATTACTCCTACTCTTCCTCCTCCTTCGGTTAATCGCCATCATACTTTCCCCATTCCTGTGTTTTCAGTATCCTGCGTATCAAAGAGGCCCTTAGAGCAACTCCAACCGTTCGGCCCCCCAGGGGCTTGCAAAAGCGCCGTCTGGGGGCGCGCCGGCGCAATTATCGGCGTGGGGGTGGTAAGTTTCCCAACCGCCGACCCCAGGTCGCCCCCAAACGCTGAACTTTTCAAAATATTTGAAATAGAAAAGTCGGCCAAACACAACACATTTTGGGAAAACTAGGCAATTTTATTAATGTTTGTACATATAAGAGCTTAAAAAACTAGGCGCCGCCGTCCCGCCGGCTCTACAGGCCGAAGAACGCGCCGAAGGCACCATAGTCGCCGTCGTCACCGCCGTCATCACCGTCGTCGGCCTCCTTCTTCACGTCGCCGTCCCTGCTGCACCCCTGGCCTACGTTGCCTTGGTGGACGGGCTTGGTTGGCGGTGGCGTTGCGTCGTCGTCGCTATCATCGAGGACGACGACGCCGCCCTCGTCGCGGCCGCGGCGCTGGGCGGCGATCTCCTCGAGGGCGCGGTGCTAGCGCTCCATCTCCATCTGGACGTAGTTCTCGCGCGCCCACTTGAGGGCGGCCTCGTTGTCGGCGGCCATGTCGTCGTGCTTGTTCTTCACGGCGACGAGGCCCGGCTCCGGCTTGGGCTTGGCGAGGCGTGAGGAGGAGGAGCCACGGCCGCCCTCATTGATGATGAGGGCGCTGCCGCGGGTGTGCCGCCCGAGCGGCGTCTCCACGGGGTCGGGCTTGACGCTGGCCATCGCGGCAAGCCTGAGGAGAGGGAGGACGAGGATGAGGACGCACGCGCCATTCGCCTCGGCAGCCAGATGCCGCCGCTCCGGCGAGGGACAGGCGTCGGGGCCGCCGGGTACTGGAGCGACGGCTCGTTGCTGCCCTCGAGGTGCTCGAGGACGAAGTGGAGCGTCCGCCCGGGGATGCCCCACCATAGGCGGCGGCCGTCGGCTTTGAGGCGCCCCATGATCGGTGCCTTGTTGGTGGAGGTGATCTGTTCCTCGTGGCGGCGTCGGAAGTACGCCGCCCAGCTTGCATGGTTGTTGGCGGCGTACTCCGGGCGGTCGCGTACCTCCGCCGGCAGGGAGGCACGGACGCGCTCGATCTCCTCGAGGAAACGGGCGGGGTGCTCGGGGTTCGGGCCGCGGGGGGATTGGGACGCCGCCTGCGCTGAGCCTCCACCTCCCCGGCGCGCGCATGTCCGGTGGCGCCAGGTAGTTGGCCTCGTGGAGGAGGTGCGCCTCCCACTCATGCAGAGTGCGACAGCCAAATCCTTTGGCCGCCACAGAGTCGTCGGGGTACCTTTCGCCCATTGTAGAGGTTGGTGGCGGGCGGAGGGAGAGACGAGATGGGCGCCGGCGATGAGAGAGAGAGAGAGAGGGCGACGGAGTGTGCGTCCATCGGGCGAGGAGAGTGGATTTTTATAGCTGCCACGGGGCGGCAGGCGTGTGTGTACGCGTGGTGGGAGGGGACGGCGAGCCGCCGGGGCATTACTGCGACGCCCATGGGGAATCATCGGAAGGCTGACCGGCGGTAGCCTTGGCATTGATTCCCCGCGGGAAAACGAGGCACCATGGGAGGACGATGGTGCACCGTGTCGCTGACTCGGCGGCCCCACCGGGCTTTTGCGCCAAAAAACACTCCTCCCGGCGCCCCCACGTGCCCCAAGTGCGCCGGGTTCGGCCTGGGTCCACCGGCGCCAATTTCGGGCCAAACCGGCGGAAATTGGCTTCTGGGGGCACGGCTGGGCCCTTTTTTTAGCGCCGGCACAAAAAAATGGCCTCGGGGTGGCCTGTTGGGGGCGCGGCTGGAGATGCTCTTAGACTGGTTTAGGTCCGGTCATTTTTTTTTCAATGTGTTATGTCCAAAATTTAATGAACATGCTCCGATTGGGTCTCGTACGTAAAGTTGAAGTCAAAATTTGGCACAAAACACGATGGTGACCAGTCTACCTCCGTCCTGGTTTATTGGTCCCCATCGTAATCTGTGCCAAATTTTGACCATAAATTTGACTAAAAAAATGTTCATGTATGTCACCAAAATTATATCATTGAAAACTATGTTCAAATACGAATCCAACGATATAATTTTTGTTGACATGCACGTTATCTTTGGTCAAAATTTAGCACAAATTACAAAAGGGACTAATAAACCAGGATGTAGGTAGTAAACCAGGGCGAAGACAGTGATACTACATATAATTAACGCCAAATAAGAGCAAGGGATCACACATGTCATTTACGACTGGAATAAAAATGCCATACACTAACACATTAAGGCCACGAGGCGATGCAGTGCTGGTTACAGGAGGCAAGAAGAAAGATGCATCCATCGACGACCTCCTCCTCCTCCTCGACTCAGAGCGCCGGCCCACCGAACAGCGACTAAGTAGCAGCGGCTTTCGTGGCCAGGTCAACATGCTTCTGAACAATGGCGTCCAAAGATTCCAGTCGGTCGAAGAAGGCTAACGTCTTTCTGTCCTCGCTGGCCTTGTAGTGGCCTATGTAGATGATTTCCTCATAGACGTGGATGTGTAGGTCGATGGTTTCTTGCATGGTGAGGCGTTGCGTGGTGAGCGCGACCTCGAGGTGCACATTCTTCGTCGCGACCTCCGGCAGCTGCAGGGCCACCAGTGCTTGAAAGAGTTTGTCACCATCAAGGCCGATAAGGGTGGCAGGCAACGAGGAGCCTGGGCGCGTGGGCTGGAGGAGTATGGCAAGATCGCCCGCACGCTTCTTGATGGTGGTGAACTTGCGGATGGAGCGGACCATCATCTCGTCCATGCGAGAGGCGAAGCCGCCGCCGATAAGGGTTATGACGCCGGTGGTCGCCAGCACCGTTTGGAAATGCTGCACGGTGCGGGGCCGCAGGCTGGCATCTTGGATGATCTGGCACAGCCAACTGCTGCTCGCGTCCATCGATGCCATGGGTGCTTGTGGCTTCTGGTCACTTGGTCTTGGTCTTGGATTGGAGTGAGCAGTGTTGCGTAGAGACTAGGAGTAGATGGATTGGAGTGGTGGGGCGCCTTTATATGATAGTCCAAACTGCGTTGCATTCACATCGTGCTGGCTCCATTCTGCTTCTCCAATTAATTCCCTCTGCATGCTAATTGAATGAGGATGCATCATTAACCGTTCAATGTTGCGGGAACCGCTACCCTCTCCCTCGTTGGCATTCAAGTCGTATCAACGTAAATGCATGTCAAAAAGAGACTAGTCAGTAGTAGTACTACTACATTGTGCACCGCAACCATGGCGGAGAGGAAAACGAGAGAACTTAATATTTATTTGCTAATTAATACCATTGCATGCAATGAACTGACCGCTGCATGCCGTGCTAGGTATGTCTCAAGGCATTAAAAACAAACACGAACCACGTCTCTTATTGGTTGATTTCTATTCATGTCTAGAAACAAGAAACATGGTCGGGTTTGTTTTGGGATTATTTGATTTTCGTAAGATGACTATAACTAGCAATCGCCACAATAACCGTAAGATCTACATCCGACGGTGGCACCTATTGGACGCAAACATCAATAGAAAAGAATTGCCACAAAATTGCCACACCATGCCCCTCCCCTACACATAAGACTGCCACACGAGCGTTCGCAACTGCCATGTTTGGGTTGCGCTTGGATTTTCGCCTCTTCGAGAAGTTGAACAATGATGTTACTACTTCTACAGTACCGAATCAACTGCTGCATGCCACCGCGTGGGGGAGGGAGAGCTTGTTGTAAGCAAAAGCTTCTCCTCGTCTGTGAGCCACCATGCGCATGTGCGAGGGAGAGGGCGTACTAGTAATCAAGCTTCTCCTTGTTGTACGAGTTGACGTGACACATCATAGCACGATTTTCCTAAAGGCTGGTTGTGGCTAGGTCTCAGTCGACTGAGATTTAACCAAGTCTTAGTCAAGTGACATAACATGCAATAGAAAGAAATAAAAAACTGATTTTTTTGCATGAATCTCAATGTAAAATCTCACGGATATAGAATCGATTGAGACTTTGTTAAGTCTTTAGTCGACCGAGACTTAAGCAAGACTATTTCTCAAAAAGTTATGTTTACCTATGCATTAATTACAATGCATGCATGCCGTGAGTTTCCTGTTGATCCTTGCAGCTGTTGATTTAATGCACCATGAAGTATGAACATGTGATGGTAAACTTGTCGCAGTGGAGAGCACCTCGAGTGTTTGGAGGCAGCACTGCCTCTAACACGGGCCCCAGATGCTTGCCTCTAAACTTGGCTAAAAGACCCGCAGTGTACAATATTTGCTGCAACCTCTAACATTTACCCCACCACAAATTAAAATATATATTCCTCTCTTGACCAGATCAGTGTGCAAACTATAATCACCAGGATGACAGGTAGGGCCAGAAGATTATTCTAATCAAAAAATGCTTTGAGATGACCTCTTAGCATGGAGGCAACTCCAACGATTTTAAGCTTAGAGGCATGGTACACGCTATCCTAGACTATGTTACTACTACTACTACCTCCCCTACACATGAAACTGCCACGCGAGCGTTCGGGTCGCGCTTGGCTCTTTGCCTCTTCGGGAAGTCGAACAATGATGGTACTACTATAGTGGAGTACTAGTATGCTTCTGTCCATCTGACACCGAATGAACTGCTGCATGTCTACAGCGTGCGGGAGGGAGAGCGTGTAGCAAAAGCTTCTCCTAGTCCCGCAAGCCACCACGCTCATGGGCGAGGGAGAGGGCGTTGTAATCAAGCTTCTCCTTGTTGTACGAGTTGACGCGACACATCAAAGCAGTGCACTCGATATATTTCAATAATTTACCGATGCATTAATTACAACGCATGCATGCATGTTGTGACTTTCCTTTTGATACTTGCATGTGTTGATTTAATGCACATTGAAGTAGTATGAATATGTGATGGTAAAACTTTCTAATGCCCCAGCCCTAAAGCGAGAGATGGTGGTGCACGAGGAGGGCGAGATCATGCCGACGGAACAGGACCGGACGATGGAGGTCTCTATGGAACTCACCTTGCTCCACTGCCCCTTGTGCCTCCGCCCCTTGAAGCCTCCAGTGTACGAGGTTCGAATACACCTCGTCTGTTCGGC
Source organism: Thinopyrum elongatum (assembly GCA_011799875.1). Taxonomy (NCBI): domain Eukaryota; kingdom Viridiplantae; phylum Streptophyta; class Magnoliopsida; order Poales; family Poaceae; genus Thinopyrum; species Thinopyrum elongatum. Next base: position 102,604,331 of record CM022300.1, on the reverse strand, counting down.
TGATCGAGCAAGGTGTAGGTTTCTTGATTGATGTGTTGTTTGATTGATTTGTGCAGTGCAAGGGAGGGCACCTGGCCTGCGCGAACTGCCGCGGCGAGCGCCCCGGGAACTAGCGGCAGTGCCAGAAGTGCGAGAGCGGCGGCGGCTTCGACGTGCGCAAATGGCGATGGACGTCGTCCTCTCCTCGATGAGGGTGGAGTGCCCGCACGAAGGCTGTGGGCTCTACGTCACTTACCACAAGCTCGCCGATCACCAGAGCGTGTGTCCGCTTGTAACACCCTGGTTTTTGGCTCTTTTCTGTTTCTTTTTGATTTATTTGGTTTTTGCTCTGATTTTCTTTTTGGAGCAGTTCTGTGGACTTGAAACCTGGGAGATCATCATCATCTCTCCTCTCAAGTGGCTCATCACTCTCAAAATCTCTCCCTAGGTCATGTCATTTCATTTCCAGCCCAACCCCGAAATTCTTTTTCTCGGAATATTCCTTTTTCTATTAAAGGAATAGTCATGTTTGCCCTAGGTTGTGAAGCAACCTATATTTCTGTCTTCCAAAAAATTCCCAAATAATTCACATAATTTTTTTTGGATCATATATGCCCCAAATATGTCCAAACTTTCCTTTCCTAGCCCAAAAATAATCCACCAATATTATTTCTTCAATTCTGTCCAAAGTGGCCTTCTGTGAAGGAAGTACCTCCTATCCCTTTTTGTTTAGTGCCAAACTTTTTGGGCATTCTTTCATGTACAAATCATTGCCACATAACAAAATTCAGCTTCATTTTCCTAGTAAATCTTCCTCAGTGTTTTTTCAAAGTTTCTGTTCAAAAGGAGGCTTTGTGAAGGAAGTACTAGCTAGGTTTATTTAAATGAGTTGAAATTTTGCACACTCCTTCATGTGCTCATATCATCTCACCCCTCCAAATTTAAGCTCATTCCATTCATCTATGTGAGCACACCTTCAAATCTTTGCTTCTGGCCATATTTTTAGTTTGTGAAGCAAGTATAATTTATATTGCTTCATTAATTCTGAAAAATTACCAGGTCATGCTCCTACCCAAATAACTTCTCTCCACAAAATTTGGGATCATTTCATTAAGCAATTTTCTCCCCAATATTATCACAAGTTTCTAGACAGAGAGGATCATTGTGAAGCAAGTACCAATTTGGCAAGTCCAATTGGTATGAAACTTTTACAGCATATTCATATGTCCAAAACATGCTGTCTTGCCAAATTTCAGCCTAACCCAATGCTCCATGTGAGTGCATCATCCAAATCTTGATTCTGGACCAATTTTGCAGTTACAAAGCAACCATGTTGTTTCCTGGTCCATTTCTTTCCAAAATCAACAGGATCATAGTCCTTCCTATGCTAAACCTCTCAGACATCAACTCTAGCCTCAATCACTTCTCTGTTGATCACAGTGGCATGGTCAAGTTTGATACAACAAACTTCTAGTGATGCCTCACATCCCTCCTTTGTTTCTTTTGCTGATCCTTCACTTCCTACAGTTCACCTGATGGAGAGACAACACTCTAGACATGTCTTGCCAGAATCTTGCGTCCCATCTTTAACATGCAGGGCGGTGACCGTGTGGATTCTTGCGTCTGCGCGCTTTGGCTGCAGCGGACGTGCTCTACGCGTCGGGTCTCATCGGCCCACGGCTTCCCGGTGAAGCTCACGCGTCTGCGAGTACCGACCTAACTCCTCCTTCCTCTCTCGTCTCTCCCTTATCCCTGCCCTCCCTGGAGCCTTCCTCGTCGGCGCTAGCGGCCGTGCGCCCACGGGCGCACTGTGCCTGACCGCCCCTGTTGCCTGCCCCGTCTTCTTCCTCCTCCCTCTTGGTGCCATCCTCTGCCCTGTGACCTCCTCTGCCTCTCACCCATCCCCTCCATCCTCCCTGTGATGCATCCATCCATCGCTGGAGCCGGTCACGAGCCCGCGGCGGCTTCTGGCTCAGGCACCTTCGCCCTGGCTATTTAAGCCGTGCCCGAGCTCACTGCTCACCCCTGCTCCACTTCCCTCTCTCCCAATCGCGCTCTGGAGCCCAGCAGCAAGGCCGGCGAGATCTCTTCCTCCCCTCCGGTGAGGTGCTCCTCCGCACGGCCTCTACTTTGGTCCGATCGCTCCAGTGCGTCTCCGCTCCAGCCGCCTCCTCCATCGAGTTTCCCTCACTCCACTGATCCTCCCCAGCCCCTCTGGTGCTCAAATCTTCGCCGGAGTCATCGTCCTCGCCGGCGCCTGAAGCCTACGGCTGCCGGAGACGAAGGGGCCGATGTCGTCCGACCATCCCTCGTGGAGCTACGGGTATGGGCATGTTCGCCGTGCTGCGCCTGTTCCATCCCTGCAGTCGCCCAGCTCCGCCGTGGCCTCCTCGCCGGCTAGCCATCGCCGGTGAGCTGCCGTCCCTCTATTCCCTCCCTCTCTCTCTTAAACCTGCCAGGTGGGCCCCACCCGTCAGCCTCTCATCCCCTCCCGAACCGTTTTCTAAGTGGAGTTGTAAACTCACTTTACGCCTTCAATGTCACCCCCTCTGGAGATCTTCTGAAATTCATTTAAATCCAATTTAAATCCAGTTTTGACCACAACTTTGACCATGAATAACTCCTAAACTACAAGTCCAAATGAACTGATTCTTTTTGCATTATTTTTCTTTTGAGCTCCTCTATTTTTTGATAGAGTTTGATATTTTCTCTGTTGCCTAGATTTTCTAGACAGAGAAAAATGCATTAAGGATTATTTACAAAAGCTTTCAAAAATGTTTTTCAGTAGGTTTTGTGTACTTGATGAAGACCAGGAGCTTTCCCAACCTTTCTTGGAGCAAGGCAAGCCACACCCTCCATTTGCATGATTGCAATGCAATAATATGGTTTATTTAATTTAATTTGCTTAAAATATTGCATTAGCTATGTATAAATTATTCATGGCATTTCTTGGAGTCATTTTGATCTTTCTACTGCCATGATGTTGTTTGGATTACTAGGGCTAATATTTTGCAGATGGTGGATAACATGTTGCCATTGGATTAATAGTGGCTATGGTTATTATTTTCATCATGATAGTATTGGATATTATGCTTTGGAGTATTACTTTGGATATGATGATAGCATGTGGATCTTAGATTGATATGTTGATGTTGCTATTGGGTTAGTAGCATCCTAATCTTTGAATTCATGATTTAGTTGATATGTTACCCTCTGAGTATTGTGATATGACTATGTTATGCTTTGGATTAGTTGTTGGATATAACTTGGATCGCAGGCTGATAGATGATATCGGAGTGTCAGTTATCACAGATCTATCTTGGGGATAAATTCTGTCATTTCGTTGGTCAGGTGCCACTGAACCGGGCTTTTCCAGTGCAGCCACATTTGCCTTCATGGGAAGGCCCTAATGCAGTCTATTGTCATGCCTCTCGCTGGTGCCTCCAACTAGGGAAGGTTATGGGCGTGCGCTACCCTGATCAGGTAGGCGACCATAAGCCTTGTGTGCCCGTAGTTGTTGTAGGCGCCTTTTTGTCCCTGTTTGATACCGTTTTTGTTTTTGCCACGACGGTGGCCGTTGGATGTCACGAGGTCGCATTGGGGCCACCCAGGACTGAGCCCAAAGGGGAGTTGGTCGGAGTAGCCGGGAGAGTGTCATTGCAGTAGATTGGTTTTGTCGGAACGCCGTTGGTCCACCCAAATGGGAGCACGAGGCCATGGGTTCTGTGATGTGGGTATGATACGTCTCCAACGTATCTATAATTTTTGATTGTTCCATGCTATTATACTATCTGTTTTGGATGTTTTATATGCATTAATATGGTATTTTATATTATTTTGGGACTAACTTATTAACCTAGACCCAGTGCCAGTTTCTATTTTTTTCCTTGTTTTAGAGTTTTACAAAAAAGAATATCAAACGGAGTCCAAACAGAATAAAACTTTCGCGATGATTTTTTTTGGACCAGAAGGCACACGTAGGACTTGGGGAGGAAGTCTTAAGAGTCCCGAGGGCTCCACAAGCCCTCAGGGCGCCCCCTAGGGGGGCCGCCCTGGCTTGTGGGCCCCCTGGGAGTCCTCCAACCCTAATCTTTGTTCTATAAATCCCCAAATATTCCCAAACGACCGGAGGCATCCACCAAAACACTTTTTCGCCGCCGTAACCTTCTGTACCCGTGAGATCCCATCTTGGGGCCTTTTCCGGCAATCTGTCGGAGGGGGATTCGATCATGGAGGGCTTCTACATCAACCCTATTGCCCTTTCGATGAAGCGTGAGTAGTTTACCACAGACCTACGGGTCCATAGCTAGTAGCTAGATGGCTTCTTCTCTCTCTTTGATCTTCAATACAATGTTCTCCTCGATGTTCTTGGAGTTCTATCCGATGTAATATTCTTTTGTGGTGTGTTTATCGAGAGTCGATGAATTGTGGATTTATGATCAGATTATCTATGAATATTATTTGAATCTTCTCTGAATTCTTATATGCATGATTTGATATCTTTGTATTTCTCTTTGAATTATCGGTTTGGTTTGGCCAACTAGATTGGTATTTCTTGCAATGGGAGAGGTGCTTAGTTTTGGGTTCAATCTTGCGGTGTCCTCACCCAGTGACATAGTAGGGGTAGCGAGGCACGTATTGTATTGTTGCCATCAAGGGTAAAAAGATGGGGTTTTCATCATCTTGCTTGAGTTTATCCCTCTACATCATGTCATCTTACTTAAGGCGTTACTCCGTTCTTATGAACTTAATACTCTAGATGCATGCTGGATAGCGGTCGATGTGTGGAGTAATAGTAGTAGATGCAGGCAGGGGTCGGTCTACTTGAAATGGACGTGATGCCTATATTCATAATCATTGCCTTGGATATCGTCATAACTTTGCGCTTTTCTATCAATTGCTCGACAGTAATTTGTTCACCCACCGTGTTATTTTCTTTCAAGAGAGAAGCCTCTAGTGAAACCTATGGCCCCTGGGTCTATTTCCATCATATATTTTCAGATCTATAAACCAAAAAACCCAAAAATACCTTGCTGCAATTTATTTACTTTTACTTTGTTTTACGTTTTAGTAATATTTTATATCTATCTCTATCAGATCTCATCCTTGCAAGTGACCGTGAAGGGATTGACAACCCCTTTATCGCGTTGGGTGCAAATGTTTGATTGTTTGTGCAGGTGCATAGATTGGAGACTTGCTTGTACCTCCTACTGGATTGATACCTTGGTTCTCTAACTGAGGGAAATACTTCTCTACTTTGCTGCATCACCCTTTCCTCTTCAAGGGAAAAAACCAACACAAGCTCAAGAAGTAGCAGGAAGAATTTCTGGCGCCATTGCCGGGGAGGTTCTACATCAAGCCTACCAAGTACCCATCATAAACTCTCATCTCTTGCATTACATTATTTGCCATTTGCCTCTCGTTTTCCTCTCCCCCACTTCTAAAATGTTTTCAGAAAAACATAAAAATATTTGCCTTTTTATTCGCCTTCTGTCGTTCATCTTTTCGTTTGCCTTTATGTCTTACGTGGTTTGTTTGCTCGTTCACTTGGTATAATTGTGTATTTATTGAAAATCAGAAAGCAAAAGGTTTATGGATCCACTTAAAGTTTTCTACCTGGATCATCTTTGATCCATATGTGCTTGTGCTGAAACCCCAACTAGTTTAGTTGAGGGAAAATCTTTAGGTGAGCATGCTCATTTTGTGCGTCACCGTTTGCCTCAAAAAGGGAGACTATTATGGAATCAAATAAATTGTTTGCTATGTTATGCTTGGAATCTTTGTGAACTTTGTGATTTTACTTGTTGCTCTAAGAACCCTAAAAAACACCTTCCCTACCTATGTGAGTTTAATGATAATGAAGTCTTATCTTCTTATGAAAAGGGTGTTTATAGTTACTATGATATCGAACAAATTGAAGAATTTGTTGCTTTTAAGGGTGCTTATGAAGTTACTTCTTTGATTGAAAAGTATGATATTACTCTCTACAAATCTGAAAATTTTGACATACTTAAATATTGCTATGAAAACTATGCTCATAATGCCTATGTTAAGGAATTTATTGAGAGAATGACCGTTGCTTTGGAAGGAAATAATGATATGCATGAATCTATAGATAATTGTGATTCTGTTGATTTGATTGAGATATCCTCCCTTGATGAACATGATGCTTGCTATTTTTATGGCCATGATGCCAATATTAACTATGCTTATGGAGATGAACTTGCTATAGTTCCTTATGTTAAACATGAAATTATTGCTATTGCACCCATACTTGATAGTTCCTTGAATCAAAAGCATGATTACAATGATGTTAGTATAAATTCTATTAATGTCAATTGTGCTAATAATATGCAAAACCCTAAGCTTGGGGATGCTAATTTTGCTATGTCCACTACTTGTTGCAACGATCATGATTGGGGCGATAGTGTTTCTTATGATCATGAAAGTTTATTTAAGCCTCATGATGATTATTATATTGATAATAATGAAAGTAGGTTTGGAAGAGTGTCAACTTTAGGAAATAATGATCCCACTACTTTGGAGATTGATCAATCTTATGAATTTTTTGATAAAAGTGGGTTTGGAGAAGTAATGACTTTATATGTTAATCCCACTATTTTGGAAGAGTGTCAACTTTGCATGCATGTGGATCATGTAGAGATTATGTTATGTGATAGCTATATTGTTGAATTTGAATACGATCCCACATGTAATTATTATGAGATAGGAAAATATGATTGTAGAAATTTTCATGTTACTAAATTACCTCTCGTTATGTTGAGATTGCTATTGTTTCTTTCTTCTTCCTTGCATATGCTAGTTTATGCTTGTCTTGATAATTTGTTTGCTTATAAATGCCTATGCATAGGAAGTATGTTAGACTTAAACTTGTTTTTTACATGCTACATGATGCTCTCTTCATGTTTCAATTGCTATCTTCCATGTGAGCATCATTAAAATTATCAACGCCTAGCTAAAAGGCTTTAAAGAAAAGCGCTTGTTGGGAGACAACCCAATATATTTCCTTTTGTTTTTATGAAAATACACATTATTACCTCTGTAGTAATTGTGTTTTGGTGTTTTAATTAGTGTTTGAGCCAAGTAAGACCTTTGGGATGGTCTACGGTGATAGTTGATTTGATCTTGCTGAAAAACAATTTTTTTTGCATAGAGTAACAGAATTGTTTAAATTCACTGGAGCGTGGAAAGACTCTAAATGTTTTACACAAGTTCGATATACAAATTACGTCTATTTTACTAATTTTTAAGAATTTTGGAGTTAGATAAGTTTGAGCTTAATTCAGACTGTTCTGTTTTTGACAGATTCTGTTTTCTATGTGTTGTTTGCTTATTTTGATGAATCTATGGGTAGTATCGGGGGGTATGAACCATGGAGAAGTTGGAATATAGTAGATATTACACCAATATAAATTAAGAATGAGTTCACAACAGTACCTAAAGCAGTGATTTGCTTTTCTTATACTAATGGATCTCATGAGTTTTCTGTTGAGTTTTGTGTTGTGAAGTTTTCAAGTTTTGGGTAAAGATTTGATGGACTATGGAATAAGGAGTGGCAAGAGCCTAAGCTTGGGGATGCCCAAGGCACCCCAAGGTAATATTCAAGGACAACCAAGCATCTAAGCTTGGGGATGCCCCGGATGGCATCCCCTCTTTCGTCTTCAATCCATCGGTAAAATTACTTGAGGCTATATTTTTATTCACCACATGATATGTGTTTTGCTTGGAGCGTCTTGTATGATATGAGTCTTTGCTTTTTAGTTTGCCACAATCATACTTTCTGTACACAACTTTTGAAAGGGACACGCATGAATCGTGATTTATTAGAATACTCTTTGTGCTTCACTTATATCTTTTGACCTAGGCAATATGCTCTATTGCTTCACTTATATCTTTTTAGAGCACGGCGGTGGCTTTATTTTATAGAAAATTTTGAACTCTCATGCTTAAATCATATTATTTTGAGAGTCTTAAACAACATGGTAATTTTCTTAGGTTATGAATTTAGTCCTAATATGATGGGCATCCAAGAGGGATATAATAAAAACTTTCATATAAAGAGCGTTGAATACTATGAGAAGTTTGATTCCTTGCATATTGTTTTGAGATATAAAGATGGTGATATTAGAGTCATGCTAGTGAGTAATTGTGGATTGGTATAAATACTTGTGTTAAAGTTCATGATTCCCGTAGCATGCACGTATGGTGAACCGTTATGTGATGAAGTCGGAGCATGATTTATTTATTGATTGCCTTCCTTATGAGTGGTGGTCGGGGACGAGCGATGGTCTTTTCCTACAAATCTATCCCCCTAGGAGCATGCGTGTAGTACTTCGTTTCGATAGCTTATAGACTTTTGCAATAAGTATGTGAGTTCTTTATGACTAATGTTGAGTCCATGGATAATACGCACTCTCACCCTTCCACCATCGCTAGCCTCTCTAGTACCGCGCAATTCTCGCCGGTGCAGTACACCCACCATATACCTTCCTCAAATCAGCCACCATACCTACCTATTATGGCATTTCTATAGCCATTCCGAGATATATTGCCATGCAACTTGCACCGTTCCGTTTATTATGACACACACCATCATTGTCATATTGTTCTCATATGTATGAGGCATCCATATAAAGTCATATTTTGTTCTAGTATCGAGTTGTAATTCTTGAGTTGTAAGTAAATAAAAGTGTGATGGTCATCATTATTAGAGCATTGTCCCATGTGAGGAAATGATGATGGAAGCTATGATTCCCTCACAAGTTGGGATGAGTCTCCGGACTTACAAAAAAATAAAAGAGGCCAAAGAAGCCCAATTTAATAAAAAAAAGAAAAGAAAAAAAGAGAGGCCAAAGAGCCCAAAATAAAAAAATGAGAGAAAAGAGAGAAGGGACAATGTTACTATCCTTTTTCCACACTTGTGCTTCAAAGTAGCACCATGATCTTCATGATAGAGAGTCTCCTATTTTGTCACTTTCATATACTAGTGGGAATTTTTCATTATAGAACTTGGCTTGTATATTCCAATGATGGGCTTCCTCAAATTGCCCTAGGTATTCGCGAGCAAGCAAGTTGGATGCACACCCACTTAGTTTCTTTTTGAGCTTTCATATACTTATAGCTCTAGTGCATCCGTTGCATATGGCAATCCCTACTCACTCACATTGATATCTATTGATGGGCATCTCCATAGCCCGTTAATACGCCTAGTTGATGTGAGACTTGTGAGACTTTCTCCTTCTTCTTTGTCTTCTCCACAACCACCATATTCTATTCCACCTATAGTGTTATATCCATGGCTCACGCTCATGTATTGCATGAAAGTTGAAAAAGTTTGAGAACATCAAAAGTATGAAACAATTGCTTGGCTTGTCATCGGGGTTGTGCATGATTAAATACTTTGTGTGATGAAGATGGAGCATAGCCAGACTATATGATTTTGTAGGGATAACTTTCTTTGGCCATGTTATTTTGAGAAGACATGATTGCTTTATTAGTATGCTTGAAATATTATTGTTTTTATGTCAATATTAAACTTTTGTTTAGTATCTTATGGATCTGAATATTCATGCCACAATAAAGAAGATTACATGGATAAATATGTTAGGTAGCATTCCACATCAAAAATTCTGTTTTTATCATTTACCTACTCGAGGACGAGCAGGAATTAAGCTTGGGGATGCTTGATACGTCTCCAACGTATCTATAATTTTTTATTGTTCCATGCTATTATATTATCTATTTTGGATGTTTTATATGCATTTATATGCTATTTTAAATTATTTTTGGGACCAAGTTATTGACCTAGAGCCTAGTGCCAGTTTATGTTTTTTCCTTGTTTTAGAGTTTTACAGAAAAGGAATATCAAACGGAGTAACGGAATAAAACTTTCGCGATGATTTTTCTTGGACCAGAAGACACACGTAGGACTTGGGGAGGAAGTCAGAAGAGTCCCGAGGGCTCCACAAGCCCTCAGGGCGCGCCCCCTGGCTTGTGGGCCCCCCGGGAGTCCTCCAACCCTAATCTTTGTTCTATAAATCCCCAAATATTCCCAAACAACCGGAGGCATCCACCAAAACACTTTTCCACTGCCGTAACCTTCGGTACCCGTGAGATCCCATCTTGGGGCCTTTTCTGGCAATCTGCCGAAGGGGGATTCGATCACGAAGGGCTTCTACATCAACCCTATTGCCCTTCCGATGAAGCGTTAGTAGTTTACCACAGACCTACGGGTCCATAGCTAGTAGCTAGGTGGCTTCTTCTCTCTCTTTGATCTTCAATACAATGTTCTCCTCGATGTTCTTGGAGTTCTATCCGATGTAATATTCTTTTGCAGTTTGTTTGTCGAGATCCGATGAATTGTGGATTTATGATTAGATTATCTATGAATATTATTTGAATCTTCTCTGAATTGTTATATGCATGATTTGATATCTTTGTATTTCTTTTTGAATTATTGGTTTGGTCAACTAGATTGGTATTTCTTGCAATGGGAGAGGTGCTTATTTTTGGGTTCAATCTTGCGGTGTCCTCACCCAGTGACATAGTAGGGGTAGCGAGGCACGTATTGTATTGTTGCCATCAAGGGTAAAAAGATGGGGTTTTCATCATATTGCTTGAGTTTATCCCTCTACATCATGTCATCTTACTTAAGGCGTTACTCCGTTCTTATGAACTTAATACTCTTGATGCATGCTGGATAGCGGTCGATGTGTGGAGTAATAGTAGTAGATGCAGGCAGGAGTCGGTCTACTTGTCACGGACGCGATGCCTATATTCATAATCATTGCCTTGGATATCGTCATAACTTTGCGCTTTTCTATCAATTGCTCAACAGTAATTTGTTCACCCACCGTGTTATTTTCTTTCAAGAGAGAAGCCTCTAGTGAAACCTATGGCCCCTGGGTCTATTTTCCATCATATATTTTCAGATCTATAAACCAAAAAACCCAAAAATACCTTACTGCAATTTATTTACTTTTATTTAGTTTTACGTTTTAGTAATCTTTTATATCTATCTCTATCAGATCTCATCCTTGCAAGTGACCGTGAAGGGATTGACAACCCCTTTATCGCGTTGGGTGCAAGTGTTTGATTGTTTGTGCAGGTGCATAGATTGGAGACTTGCTTGTACCTCCTACTGGATTGATACCTTGGTTCTCTAACTGAGGGAAATACTTATCTCTACTTTGCTGCATCACCCTTTCCTCTTCAAGGGAAAAACCAACGCAAGCTCAAGAAGTAGCAGGGTACAGTGTGCTAACCTCTGTAGAGTGTGTTTAATCTATCGATAGCCGTGTCCTCAGTCATAGGCACTTTTCGTACTAGGTCACATCGTTCGATCAACACACACGATGACAGAATGACTTTTAGATGACTTATATGTTTTTGTGAGCAGTAACAGTTTGGCAGGATGACGATGATGTTGGGATGCTCTTGAGGATGATCATTCAGTTTGTGAGGTGATCACGTGGTGATTTATTGCTTGGCCGGATAGCCAAGAGTGAGTTGGTTCGTGAGATCTGAGATGTTGGTTCATCAGTATTCTAGTAGTTTCATATCATGCTTAGTAATTGTTTCCACATCATAGTAGTTGATAATAACTTAACCTGTTAAATTCTATCACTACAAAACAAAGACACATCCGTGACATTTTGGGCCGAATGAAATTTTTTTGTCATGCTTATGACACTTCTATGACAATAATTGTGACAAAAGCACGTATCATCATAGATGTGGTGGGCTCGTACTTCTATGGCAAAAAATCATGACAGAAAATGGGCTTTTCATCCAGGGTGGGCCGGGGACACACCTGCATGACATTCTTTGGGCCGTCCATGACGGAAAAAATCATGGTAGAAGCAAGGGCGAGGAAAATATCAGGGAGTTCCCGGTTATGGTGGGTGGTCGGGGCCGAGCGATGCACGGAGGTTTGCGCGTTTCTCTCGTACACGTACGTGTGTGTGTGCGAGGCGTGTTGGGCTCTAACTGAACCCGAGCGAGGCGTTCGCTTACTGAACCCGAGCGATTGCACTGCTAGCTACGTTACTGAACCCGAGCGATCGATCCCTTGGCTGTTAACTGAACCCGATCGAGTGATTCCTTCGCTACTGCCGCTAACTGAAGCCGATCGAACCTGCCTCTTGATGAACAGTGACCGTTGTTTGGGGTTGGATGAACAGTCGGTGGGGGTTGGATGAACAGGACCCCGTGGTAGTAGAGGCCGTTGCCGCTGGATGAACAGGACCCCGATCGAGGAGGTGGGGGTGGATGAACAGTAGCCGGTGGAGGGACCCCGTGGAGGGCTGGTTGAACAGTAGCCGGTGGAGGCTGGATGAACAAGACCCCGTGGAGGGCTGGTTGAACAGTAGCCGGTGGAGGCTGGATGAATAGGACCCCGTCGATGAACAGTAGCTGGTGGAGGCAGGAGGAAGTCGACGGTGGATGAACAGTAGCAGGTGGAGGCTGGAGGAAGTCGACGGTGGATAAACAGTAACCCGTGGAGTCCCGTTTTGTGGTACGCCGCACCCCTCCCGATGAACAAGACCCTGTTTCGACCGTAGGCGCTCCAACACAAGTCCGTTTCCTCCATTTTACGGTACGCCACACCCTTCCCGATCAACAGCACCCCGTTTCGACCGTAGGAGCTCGAACACAAGTCCATTTCCTCCGTTCTGCGGTACGCCAGACCATTCCCGATGAACAGGACCCCGTTTCGACCGTACGTGGTCGAACAGAAGGCCATTTCCCCCGTTCTGCGGTACGCCAAAGCTCGTTTCGGCTGTTCCGTCCAAGCCGGTTGGCTTCCGATGAACACGCGATGCTGTTTACTCCGTTCCGACCTAGTCGGTTGGCTGCCGATGAATAGGACACCATCGCTGTACGCATTAGAGACCCCGCCCGTATGTACGTACATAGCCGTATTTACTATCTTGTAGCGTGGCTGTACGTACGTGTACACGATATAGACGGGACTGCGTGACATGCTACGTCGGCGCCCCTACTTCAACACGTGCCGCTCCTTACTCGGCCACGGTAAGTCGCTGCAGAGAGACCGATCGACCGCTATGTATGTACATGTTCGCGGCCAGACAGATAACGCTACCTTCGCTTCAATGTGGTGGGTCCCAGCTGTCAGGAGGTAAGAAGGCACTTCCTTCCGCATGAAGGTAAAGCCGGTGGGTCCCAGCTGTCAGAGGGGAATGCTTTTTTCACGAAATACAGAGGCCCTTCCGGTGGGTCTGAGCTGTCAGGTGGAGGAATCATTATTTTGCGCGTAATAAGGAGGCACTTCCTTGCGTGCGGCCATGGACCTAGCTGTCAGCCTCTCCATGTACAGTCCTCTTCTGATGGCTGTCATTCGTTGACCGCATTGACCACGCCACGCGGACAACACCCAGGCGGTGGACAACGGCGAGGCAGGGAACGACGCGGAGCCTGGGAACACGCGGAGGGTAGTACGAGGGTTGACTGGTTCGGCTGTGGTGTGAGGCTGCCGTCAGCGCAGAATAACAGGGGGTGTGGGTGAGTAGAGGGATGGTCTGGCAAGCGGTGGGAGTAGGGTGGGGCGGTGAGGCCTACGCGGCAGCACAACCAGCCACTGGAGGCAGGAGCAGGCGGTCCCACCGACACTGGTTTGGGCGGCTGGTGCAAGAAGATCAGAGATTGAAGAAGCAGTAGGACCGTTCGATTAAAATCCAATGGTCACTGTTGCTAGAATTGTTTGTTGACTAAGTTGACAAAGCCCTGCGTACGCGTCAACTTAGTAGGCCCACAGGTCAGCCTCTGAATCGGTGGGCCCAAGATGTCAGTGGGAGGAATCATTTTTTTTGCGTAATAAGGAGGTAGTAGCTTGCGTGCGGCCATGGACCATGGGGGTCCTTACTGTCAGCCTCTCCACATACATCCCTATTCCGATGGTTGTCGTTTGTTGAATGTTGACCATGTTGAGCATGCCGCGCCTAGAGCACCAACGCGGTGGACGACGGTGTGGCCTAGGAATGGAACGACCCAGAGCCGGCGAAGACACAGTAGTGGATGCCCACGCTGAGGAGAGTATGACGGTTAACTGGTTCGGCTGCGGCGTGAGGCTACCATCACCGGAGAATAACAGGAGGTGCGGGTGGGTAGAGGGATGGCCAGGCCAGCGGAGGGAGTAGGGTGGGCCGGTGAAGCCTGTGCGGCATCACAGCCGGCCACAAGAGGAGGGAGCAGGCAGTCCCGCCGGCGCTGGTTTAGGCGGCTGGAGCAGGAAGATCAGAGACTGAAGAAGCACGTTAGCCGTTGGATGGACATCCAACAGTCACTGCTGCTAGAATCGTGTGTTGACTATAAGTTGACAAAGCCTTGCGTAAACAAGTCAGCCTCAAAATCTGTGGCGTCTACAGCCCATTTGCTATTATTTTTATAATTTACAGCCCATTTGCTAATTCATATGGAATTTATTGCAGCCATTTTCCATTTTTAGAATTGCTGCCCATTTTCTGGTCAGTACCAGTGTTAAAAATTTGAACTAAAAAATATGCGAAATTTTAAAAATTCGCATATTTTTGCTAGGGAACAAAATATTTTTAATCCAAAAAATAGTATCCATACTAAAACAAATTTTAAAATAAAGTAGTACTATGTTATGTTAAAATCCAATGAAATATAAAATATCAGTGAAGAACAAAAACAAATAACAAAACTAATTGCCCATTTGCTATTTTTTTTTGAAATTTGCAACCCCTTTCATATTACTTTTAAGATTTACTGCCCATACTCTCTGGCCAGGTCGGAATGCATCCCTCCTTGTCTTGAAAGATTTGCAGCCCAGTAAGTCGAAGAAAACAAATAGGCCTAGCTTGGGTATTCTTCAAAAAGAAATAGTGGGCTACCTATTTTCCCAAAGAGAAAACTGCTGGGCACAGAGACCGCACAACCCAGTTTATAGCCTGCTCCTCTAAACAAATCCTAAAAAAAGCATTGTGCAATTCTGTCGTTAATTGACTATACATTGACAATGATGTGGGTCCCAGATATCAGCAGGGTGGATTAGAGTAAAAAAACAAGGGGTGCATCTGAGTAGTAAAGAGGCGCTTGCTTGTGTTCGGGAGTGGACCTGGTGGGTCCGTACTGTCATACTCACTACTACAGTCCTCTCCCGATTCACTATGTTGATAGGGCCGAACAGCGGCACCGCTGCGAGCGCACCAAGGCAGAGAACGAGGGCGAGGCCTCGGACGAGAATGAACAGGAGCCGGGGAACATGCGGCAGTATGACCATAGGCGGAGGGGAGTACGAGGGTTCACTGGTTCTGATGCGGGGTAGGCTGCCGTCGCCGGAGAAGAATATGATGTCGGGGGGAGTAAAGGGATGGCCTGGCCAGCATTTCAGGGTACGACAGGGCGGCGATGCGTGCACGACAGCGCAACCAGCCGTAGAAGGCGGGAACAGGCGCTCCCGCTGGTGCAGGTTTGGTTTTGGCGGCTGGACCGGTCAGACCCAAAAACTCATTATGCTGGATTATAAGAATTAATTTATATGGCTAAAACTTATTGTAAAATGCTGCGGAGCACCTTTTTCTTCTTGAGGTCTTTTTGAGACAACTTTCTTCTTGAGGTGTGAAGCCGAGCACATTTAGAAGCCCTAGGATAAAGTGGTGTCGCCAATGTGTTGGGCTGGGTTGGGCATTCTTATCAAAAAATAATAATGGACCGAAACTATTTACGACGTTGACTACGATTTGCATGGGTCCGCTAGTTGCAGGAAGAAAATGGTGGGAGAAAAAAGACTGGTCGCTATCTTTGCCCAAGAATAATATCGACTGAATGTAATGACACTCTCATAGGAAATAATATCCTCCTATTAAAATTTGACTTTTCAAATCATAAATTTAAAGAACTGGTGCATGAGCATTTAGCTTTATTTATTTATTTACTTATTTATGTTAGGGGACCATGAGCATGTACCGGGGCCGGATTCATGTGAGAGCCTCCCTTCCAGTTAATTATGGGCTCCTCTATTGGGCCTTCATCACTGGGCTGCATGTTATTGACAAGTGGAAAATGTGTTTCGTACCAAAAAATAGTATGCGCTACGTACGGGGCACTAAAGGATCGGACCATGCAACGACTTCCAAAACATTGTGTTTCTCGTTCTAACAACACATTTATTCAACCAATAGACGAAATATACTACTGATTGGACATTGAAAACAGGAGCAGCAGCAGCAACCAGGGCTGGGGGTGCAATAGAAGCAGTAAGCAGGCCAGAAGAGTAAAGACGCAGCTCTCTCTTCCAAACCAAACATTAGCCATCATTACAAAAGGGCTACCAAAAAAGAACAAGTGTATGCATCAAACTAAATAAAGATCCTACCACACCAAGTGTACGCATCTAACTAACTGGCTCAGTTAGACGTTACTATTTATTAAGCTGTGGAGATTGGCTGACGGCTTGAACCAGATGGGTGCCTGACAGGGGAAACTCCAGCCACCAGGTTGAAGTCTGATACTTGCGACCCTCTCTCCTACTTTGGGCTGCAGAGCGTGGCGACACATATCAGGGTATGGTGCATGGAGAGACGCATGCTACGCTATGTACACATAGTTTTGCTTGATGAATGAAACCGCGCTGCCATCATGATCCTTCCCATCGGTTCTCTCCTGGTTAATCTAATAATTCAGTCTAAGAAACAGAGAGCGTGTATCAAGTCTACTTACTAGCCTCCAGTCAAAAATTCCTGAAGGCCCAGAGAAGCTGGGATCCTGCTCAAAGACCTTACAGTGACTGTGATTGTATTCCACGAAACAACACATCCGGTACGTGCGAACGATCATCAATCGTTCGCCATTGTCTGATCGATCCAGGAACCACCTGCAACTGCCATGCTGCTTTTCTTTGAAAGGTTCTGGGATTAGGAAGGGTAGGGACACCAGGCGGCCTAGAACATCATATCAAGTTGGAGTCAAATAAAAAAGGGCTCGTACTGTAGTCAATCTTAAGAACAGCATGTTATGAGCATGAATTTTTTTTTCAGTAAATGTTGACAATAATATAAGCAAGCCATCATGATATCATAGGAAAGTAACATACTGCTGTAACAGCCATTTGTAGCGATGACTGGAGTAGGCTAGCAAGACGTCTATCCATAGAAGGAGTCCACAGCGTAAATGAAGCCCTTGTGTTCAATGGCATCAGAGAACCATGGAGGATGTATGATCCTGCGATGGACGTGCAGATTTATCCACTTACCGCAATGACCTGTCAGATAGGCGAGACCGCGGTTGAGTAACGCAATTAGCCTAAAGTCTTTATAATTCGCAGATCTTGTGGGCACTTGGCAGATTACAACCTTGAGCAAATCAAACTTGGTATCATGTTGGCTACTGTAAGATTCCGAGTATTCTGGGCTGCGGTGCCAAAGCAGTGCAGTGTTAATCGAAGGAAGGGGGATCAATCGCCGGGTTTATACCTCCACGAGCATCTAGCTGCTGCGACCGTCGATGAGCACCATCCAAGACATGTTCATGCCGACCCAGTACATATCGTTAATGTAGTTGAGGGTGATGGGGATTGGATCGCAGTCGAGGGGGTTGATACTCGCCACCCTACGATCGTTATGCTGCGTGACACGCCATTTCTGAAGATCAGGCGGCATCAGCAAGCAGGGAGCTGGCTTAAAAAGCTCTGGCCTGAGGGCTTTGAGGAAACGGTACAGCACCGAAGAGCACCCGGCGAGCGGCATGGTACTGAGGTTGTCCACACGCGAAACAATGATATTGATTACCTCTGTGGGGAGCGAATTCCAACCACTCTTTCGGCGGAAGCTGCTCGGTTCTGCCATTGTTAGTGTTTGGGTTTCAGAAGAGGGGGGAGGCGCCTAGCAGGGATGGAAGATTGGACGATTATGTGCGGACGAGGATGGAGAAGCAAATATGTGCTGCGGGAAGTGGACAGGTGATGATGACAAAGTAGCAGCAGCATGCCGCTTGACTTACGAGACACATCACAGCAGCATAGGGTCATATCGATGCCAGATAACTTGCTTGAGTGATCACAGTACTAGTACAATAAACTACAGTACCTACTACTATGCCCGAGTAGTATAGTGGAGTAGGATTCTGCTCTACTACTAGCACCGGAGTAGTAGTATATTGTAAAATAGTTACAAAGTTCAATGCCCGAGCGTGGAACGACTACGAACAGGACACTCAAGGCGCGCCGCTCCCCACCTTGGCGGGCAGGAAGACGCCGCCGTCCTTAGCAAGAATGCGAGATCCACCGGAAGGAGCAGTGCTGGGATTACCAAGGACCCCATATACTGCATCCCAGGCAAGCATCAAGAGCCCCAGACACCTCGCCAATAGGGTGGCGACCCCCGGCGATGCGCGGCACCAGACCAGACTCACTCCCCAAGCATCAGCACGAGCATTTGACATCGTCAACAACTCCATGCTATGACCTGGGGCCTGACCCCGGGCTCTTCCTTTCAGCATACCCAGAAGAAGCAAAAGGCGGAGGAGGAAAGGAATGTGGATGAATGCCTCCGCTCCTCCCCCGCTCCTCCTTTTATAGGCGAGTTGGGGCTGGGGGCTGATTCCCCGGCGAGTACCCGCCGTCCTCCTCCACCAATCCAAGAAGACCGGGCCCCTGACTTGATGCTCTCCCACACCACGCGCCTCCATTACCTACCCCACTCAATGCATGCGGCATGAGTGGCTAAGGATAAGGGCGTGGTGGGAAGAGTGAATTGGCAGTTATCCGCCCGTGTGTTAAAGTCATTCACGAGCCATTACAAGAATGGCCCCACCATAATTGGCGTTGCACGACGCGCGGGAAAACTAGAAACTGACCCGAGCTCAGGTTAATGAAGAAGCAAATAAGATCTCAAGGGGTGGAGCCGCCCTTACATTTCTGCCTGTGCACTAGTTAGGGCCTACCGCGACGACGCCCAGCGGCGCGTTCGTGCCAGGCCCGGGGGCTCCTGTCGGCGCAACAGACCCTGGGTCCATTGCACGGACTGTGCACAGGCCAGAGACAAGATTACAAGACCAAGATCAGGCCAAACAAGGAGGATCAATTCCTTTGAAGGATCCAAGTGCAAGTCGAGAAGGCCAAGGTGAGCCAGAGGAACAAGGCATCGCTAAGGGAAGGACCTACCTTGCCGGGTAGGCGAGCCCGGCAGGGTTGGGTTTTGCCCCGGAAGCAAGCTCCCAGATCGTCTCGGCAGGCTTGCCGGGGCTGGCGGAGGCAAGCTGTAACACCCCCTTGTAATAGCCACTGTGATCATCTGCTAATAATGCCAAGTCACTTCATTTGCAGTGCCTAGTCATAATGGTTAATCAAAACAATTCAAATTCTATTATGAAAATCAACTCAAATTCAAAAGTGAAATATGAAGTTGCTCAAAACTTGTGGGAAAAATGTTCACCTTTTTGCAAATAATCTAAAACTATTTGCTGTTAAGGAACACAACATCATCATCAAACCTAAATGGACTAAAGTATTTTAGCAGAGCCAAAACAACACTGAAAATGCTATTTCCATTTTTAGAAAATCCCAAAAGAATTCCAAAAATGCCCAAACTTTTGTGGCAGCGCCAGCCATTGCCTAGTAATTGATTTGGCAAGTCACATATTTTACAAAAATCAAATGGACTTAAAAATAAAATGTAACAGAAAAGAATAAACGAAAACAGAAAAATAAAAAGAAAGAAAGGCCACTGTGCACTGGTCTAAGTGCACAGTGCCAGAACCCCAGCCCACCAGGCCCATCTCCCTCTCTCTCCTTCATCGTGTCGCCACCGCCACCGCCGTGGCTGCGCGCGCGCGCGCGCCGGTCGAACGTCGACACGGTGACGGCCACCGATGCCCGCAGCCCGTCGAGGAGATAAGGCCGAGGCCGAGCCGTCTCCCCTGGTCCTCCTCGCTCATTCTCCCCCTCTCTCCCTCGCTCGCCCCTCCCCTCTCTCCCTCCAGATCCGTCGAGGCCGGCGCGGTCGCCGCCGTGCCTCGCTCGTTTTCATGGCCACAGCCACCGTATTGCCTCACCGACACGTCTGTCGTCTACGTCGTCGTCTTCCTCGACGTATGGTGGTCGTAGGTGGAGCCTGGAGGCACCGCAGCGCCGGAATTCCTCCGTCCTCATCTCCGGTCGCCGCAGCCCTTCTTCGTCTCCGGCGCCGGCCTCTACTGCTACTAACCTGCCAAGGGCCACCGTGTGTGCTGCTAGGTGAGCAGCCTCCCTCCTCTGCCCTCCAGCTCCTCTAGTTCGCGCCGTAGCTAGCTCGACATCGTGCCCGTGAGCTCACCGCCGCAGATCACCTCACCGCCGTGGACTCCGATACAAACACGAGCGGCCGAACCCAGCATCGAGCTCCTGGAGCTCGTGCGAGTCCAGCGAGCCCCCTAGCATGCCTCCCCGTGCTGTGCAGCACCGGATTCGACGATGCCCGAACTCCGCTGTCCGCTTCGCCGCTCGTCACCGCCGTCTCCGGCTGTTTCCGGCCAAACCACCGCCGTAGATCGACGCGGTGTCGAACGTCCGATCGAATGCAATAGGCCGCACCCCCTCCTGTGCCCTGTGCGCGATTTTCGGCCAACTCCGGTGTGGATCCGCCGCTGGAGAGGTCACCGGCGCATCTCCAGCCGCCGTGCTGACCTGGCGCCGGTGGGCCCCGCCGCTGGGTCGCTGACCAGTGGGCCCGGGGGGCCCAGTTGACTGGGTTGACCCAGTCAACTGCTGACTGGGCAGCTCTGGCCCACTGACGTGTGGGTCCCACCTCTTAATCCACTAATTAAAATGATTTAATAATTAAAATCTAATTAGGAATACTAATTAACCTATGACCTGTGGGGCCTACTGCCTAATTAACTCTGTTTAGTTTAAAATTAAACTCTGTTAGCTCACAGAGGCTGACATGTGGGTCCCACTGGACCCACAGGTCAGGTTTGACCTGGTCAGCCAACCAGTTGACTGCTGATGTCATCATTACATCATGCTGATGTCATATTTCCTTTTCTGTTAATAAAAATAATTTCAGAAAATAGTTTAAACTTTGAAAATTCATAATAAATAAACTGTAGCTCAGATCGAAAAACTTTCTACATGAAAGTTGATCAGAACAACGAGACAAATCTAATCGTGTCGTCTGTTTCGATGCCGAAACCCCCTATGTAGGAGAAACCATAACTTTACGTCCGTTTCCGGTAGATGAATAGTGCATATACACCGGATAATAAATCCTAAAATAACTAAAATGACTTAGACAAATCTTTAGGCAACCCTGCACTGCATCCTAGGCATGGCATGCTCTGTGTTGCAATATTGTTGTGTATTTATTTGTTTCCTCCCCCTCTTCTCTCTCGGTAGACCCCGACATCGACGTAGCTCCCGAGACCGACGCAGCTCCGGAGGTCGACTACGCCCCTGATGACCAGACCCTTGCCACCGAGCTTCCAGGCAAGCACCCCCCCCTTTGAGCATTCCGATATCGCCCACTCTCTTCTCTCTTATGCTTGCATTAGAAGTTACTGCTGTTGCTATTATCCTATTTCTACTGCATAGCCTGTTTATTGTAACCTGCTATTGTTACCTACCTGCTTATCCTAAACTGTTTAGTATAGGTTGGGTGGAGACCCAGCAGAGACCCCACTTTATCCTGGCTGCCCCGCTGGATCATCAGAAGACCCGATCAATGGGATCGAAGACCAGGCCCCGGCACCGCACATCACTTTCCCCTTAGTTGCTCGACACTACTGGGTTGCTATCGAGTGCCGAGGGTGATACCTCATCAGCACTTCTGATGATAACCTTATAGGTTAGTTATTCGGTCGTGGTCAGCGAGGGTGATTCCTCCTACACCACCCCCGATAACGACATCGTCGTGCAACTGCTCAAGTGTGGACCTCGAGGGTGATTCCTCCTACGCTCACCTTGATGTTTACGTCGGGTGGGAATCCAACGAGGGTGATGCCTCGGATTCCTTCTTGATATGGTAGCCACACAGATGACTTTACATTACTGTTGATACTGTTTATTCTGGATAAAGACGGGTCGGCCCTGAGGGGTACCCGCACGAGATTATGATGAGAGTGATATGGAGTCGGGTTGACCTGGAAGGTGCCCGTGAGATAACTACGAGGCGTGGCCGGGCATTCTTAGCCCTTGCCGCAAGTCCTCGAGACGGGGCGACGGGGTCACATCTTTCATGAGTCTCTGCTCGTTACCGCACTACCAACACACTAACGGTTTGGATATTTGATCCGAGGGGCCTCTGGCCTGATAGCACTAACCATCACGTGGGCATAGTATGGGCGTTCTGCGTCGTATACTTCAGCCGGAGCTTAATAGATGTCAGCAACTGAGCAGCGCGCGCTGGGTTGGACTGGTAACACCCTGCGCTTGTATAAGGGGGGCTAGGTCTGCTCACCGGCCGCGTACGCAATGTGCAGGAGTTCCTGGGGCGAAGGCCCAAGACCCCTGGGTGCATAGGTTTAGTCCGGCGTGCTGACCTCTCTATTATGTATTCGGTCGGGTTGTGGCGTATCGTTTGGCTGAGGCCGGGCATGACCAAGAAAAGTGTGTCTGGCCGGAGTTAAGCGAGCGTGGTGGGTAAGTTGGTGCACCCCTGCAGGGAAGAACTAATCTATCGATTGCCTGTCCTACGGTAACAGACACTCGGAGTTGTATCCCGATCGGTACAACTAGAACTGGACACTTGAGATGATATTGGATAGTATGGCTCTGGGATTGCTTTCTCACAGGGAGTTGAGGAAGAATCTCTGGGTGAGGTTGATGACACTACTAATACTTTACATTATGTTATTCTGCACTCTTCTAATGCTACAAGACTATTGAAGATGCTGAAGATGCTAGTCTTTGATAGGACTAGGCCTTCCTCTCTATTCTGGCATTTCTGCAGCCCAGTCCACATATACAGCCTCCTTTGAAAATGTTGCATATGTAGTGTAGATCCTTGCTTGCTGAGTACTTTGGATGAGTACTCACATTTGCTTTGCTTTCTTTTTCTCCCCATATTCATTTGTCGAAACCAGATGACGGAGCCCCTGAGCCAGCTGCCCCCGCCGACGGCTACTACTACTACTACCCTCCCGGCGAGTACTACTATGAGGAGCCGACCGATGACCAGGAGTAGGTTCGGAGGGTCCTAGGCAGGAGGCCTACGCCTTTCGATCGTAGTATTTTATTTTACCCCGCCTTCTTAAAAGGCCTATCTGTAACTCTATTATATCTGTACCCAGATATCTGATGCTTCTGCTGACACTTGTATGCCATCGAGCTATGTATTCGAGCCCTCGAGGCCTTGGCTTGTAATATAAAGCTTGTATGACTTTATTTACGTTTTAGAGTTGTGTTGTGATATCTTCAAGTGAGTCCTTAGGCTTGATCATGTGCATTTACATGTATGATTAGTGCATGATTAAGCCGGGGTCGTCACAGGTTGGTATCAGAGCCGATTGCCTGTAGGAACCCCCCGTTCCAACTCCTTGGCTGAAGTTGAGTCTAGAGGTCCAAAAACTATTTTACTAACTTGGCTGTGTGGCTTACGGGCCCACGTCACCAACTGGGTGGCATCAGGATCTTTTATTCCTCGTCTTTACTCTGGGACTCTGATCACTCTTCTATTCAGGTTTAATAAATTTACTAACGCCGACACTTAGGATCTCGTAAATCCCGTCCACCCGGAGAGCTGGATATCTGTGCGATTTCCCTGTCATTGATCTGATTAGTCTGATAATCAATTTTTCCTTTCCATTGTTTTGTTTAACCTTTCTCTTCGAAATCTATTATACTCCTCATCATCAAATGACAATCCTGAATTTCCTTTATTTCAGATGGATCGTATGTTTCCACCACATCCTACGACGCAGCTTGTGCTTCGTACTTGGGCTCGAGATGCCCTTGGTTTTCCAGCTGTCCTGATCGCCATCCTGACCAGACTGGGTTACTGCTGGTACCCCGAGTACATGGTCTACGAGGTTTACCGCGAGTTCAATCAGGAACAGTACTATGCTGATGTTCGTATCTATGATCAGCAGGATGACTCAGACACTGAGCTGTACCTTTTCCACGATATCGGCGTGACGATTGAGATGGCAGTCCATGATGCCGCTTACTCTGCTGTCGCACGTCTCCGAGGACAGCTCAGCGTTAGCTTGGATGCTTCTAAGTTTTGATACATTCCGTATGCCCCTGCTGGAGATACTACTGGATACTACACAGCTGTCTGTGCCCCGTACGAGCCTCGTCACTACGATCCGCGAGTTATGATTCAGTGTACTCAGGCTCTGGATCGCACTGTTCGGGCTCTTGCCGTCGAGTTGTTTGCCACTCGAGCACGACTCTACGATGCTATGACGCAGTTGCTACCAGCTGTTCATGCAGGGATACATCCGGAGCACATCCTTTACCCGCGCAGGACCGAGATGCCACCAGGGATCGATTGGCCTGCTGTGGGAGGTCACACACCTGCACGTGGACCTCTTCTTTCATTTTGAGACCGGGTTCTGCATCAGAGTGCACATGGAGCGTAGGATCCTTTCACGACGAACATCTATCATCCGCACTTGCAGCTACCCCATTTCAGTGGTTTTCTCCGACGTTGATTTAGCCTTTGCTATGTCTCGTTGTGTACTTCCTTACCGCGTGCCTGCGTGCCGCCTAGTATGTCTAACTTTTGAATTTGCGCCATTATGCTGTCCGATTGTAACCGAGTCTGTATGGATCTATATGTCTTAAAAGACTACTATTAAGCATCTGTTACACTACTTAAATTCCATCATGTTACATCATGCTTGCTGCTAAACACTCGCAATAGCTTCTGCTAAACTACCCCTGTTGAATTTAGCAGGATGGGTGATAACAATCCACCACTGGCTGACTATATGGCTGCTATGATGCAACAATTTGAACTCAACTGTTAGTTCATGACGGGGATTATGGATCTATTCCCCCCGTCCCCATGCCAACCAGCAACCAACTTCAATCACACTACCAGAGTTTGTGCGTCTCAACCCATCGGTATTTCGCAACACAGTAAATCTGCTGGATGCCGATGACTGGCTGTGTGACATCTTCTATGAGATGGAGTCAGCTGATGTTCCCCCTGTCAGCTATGTCACATTCGCTACATACTTCCTGAAGGGACCTGCAGCACAATGGTGGGCAACTCACAGACAGACCCTACCTCCTGGAACTGTTGTCACTTGGGTGGAATTCAAAGCTGCTTTTCGTGCCTGGTATATTCCGCAAGGAGTTATAGATCGGAAGAAGGCCGAGTTCCGTAGCCTCGTTCAGGGCAACAAGACTGTGGAGGTCTACCAGCGAGAGTTCCTTGACTTGTCTCGCTACGCTGAAGAAGACATCCCCACTGATGCTCGTAGGCAGGAGAAGTTTCGTGATGGGCTACACCATGACATTCATCTAGCCCTGCTCATCCAAGATTTTCCTGACTTCGCCACCTTGGTGAACAAGGCTATTATGGTCGAGACTGGTCTGAAGAAGCATAAGGAAGCGACCAGACGCACCCGTGAAGCGGGCTCGTCTTCTCAGAAGCGCCGCATATGGATTCCACAGAGCATGTATCGTCCAACAGCTCCAGTGTACAGACCTACTTATGCTGCACCTCGTCTGCCTCCTCCACCACCGAGGTAGCCTCTTCAAGCTCCACCCCCTCGAGCTCCTGCACCACGTCTAGACAGTGGACTCTGCTTCAAGTGTGGCCAGCCAGGTCACCGTGCCAGAGACTGTTCTCAGGGTCAGAATCAGCTAGCTCTTCCTCCTGCTGGCCGTGGAATTGGCCGTGGAATTCCTCGGCAGCGTAACAACAATGCTAGACCTTCTTATGGTCGTGGGCAGGACTATCATGTCAACATGAGTGAAGACCCAGACCAACCAGCTACTGTGATGGGTACACTTCCTATTAATTCAGCACCCGCATCTATTTTATTTGATTCAGGAGCATCGCATTCATTCATGTCAGAACATTTTGCACTCATGCATGATGTTAAATGTGAAACGATGCACCAACCGATAGTAGTAAACACTCCCGCGGGCCAATGCCAAGCCTCCCTATTCAGTCCCAAAGTCACAATTGAGATTCACAAGTTGAAGTTCCAGGCATTCCCAATTATTTTGAAATCTTCCAAAATTGATCTTATTCTGGGTATGGATTGGTTGAAGGCTCACTATGCCTCAATCAATTGCGCCACTAAAGTTCTACACCTCCTACACCCATCAGATGAGATAGTGAATTACCATGCTCATATCACTCAGAATGCCGAGGCTCAAATTTATGCCTTGAATGCGTTGAACGCCTCTCCGCTTGAGGGGATTGAAAACATTCCAGTCGTCTGTGATTTCCAGGAGGTATTTCCAGAAGAACTTCCAGGAATACCCCTTGCTAGAGCTGTCGAGTTTGTTATCGACTTGAAGCCTGGCACCACTCCTATTGCGAAGCGTCCTTACAAGATGCCTCCGCACCACCTTCTCGAGCTTAAGGAAGAGATCGACAAGTCACTTAAGAAGGGTTTCATCTGCCCTAGCTCCTCTGCCTGGGGAGCACCGTCTCTCTTTGTCAAGAAGAAAGATGGTACAAATAGGCTGGTTCAAGATTACCATCCTATCAACCAGGCAACCATTCAGAATAAATATCCGCTTCCTCGGATCAATGATTTATATGATCAACTTGCTGGATCTTCGGTGTTCTCTAAACTCGACTTGAGGTTGGGTTATCACCAGATCCGTGTCCGCGAAGAGGATATTCCGAAGACCGCCTTTGTTACTCGTTACGGTTCCTACGAGTACACCATTATGTCGTTTGGTTTAACAAATGCTCCAGCTACGTTCTCCCGCCTGATGAATTATATATTCATGGATTACCTCGACAAGTTCATCATGGTTTATCTGGATGATATTCTAGTATATTCGAAGAATAAGGAAGAACATGCCGAACATCTTCGCCTTGTTCTGGAGAGGCTTCGAGAGCACAAGTTGTATGCCAAGTACTCCAAATGTGAATTCTGGCTTTCTGAAGTGACCTACCTTGGACATGTGATTTCCAAGGACGGTATCGCCGTTAACCCAGAGCATGTTCAGGCTATTCTTGACTGGACTCCAAAGAATGCCAAGCAAGTTAGAAGTTTTCTCGGTCTAGCAAGTTATTGTCGATGATTCGTCGAAAACTTTTCCAAGATTGCCAAGCCCCTGACTAATCTGCTCCACAAAGGCGTTAAGTTTGAGTGGACAGACAAATGTCAGGAAAGTTTCCAGACCCTCAAGGACAAGCTTACTTCTGCTCCAGTGCTTGCTCCTCCAGATTCTCGCAAGGAATTTGTAATTTATTGCGACGCTTCTCGTCAGGGATTAGGCTGTGTCCTAATGCAAGAATGAAAGGTAATTGCATATGCCTCGTGACAATTGCGACCGCATGAAGAAAACTATCCAGTGCATGATCTTGAACTCACTGCTGTGATCTATGCTTTGAAGCAGTGGCGACATTACCTTCTTGGTAACCGGTGTGAGATATATACCGACCATCAAAGTCT
This sequence comes from Thinopyrum elongatum, assembly GCA_011799875.1. Lineage (NCBI taxonomy): Eukaryota > Viridiplantae > Streptophyta > Magnoliopsida > Poales > Poaceae > Thinopyrum > Thinopyrum elongatum. The sequence goes on along the minus strand of CM022300.1, from coordinate 102,576,779 downwards.
GAAGTACTTGTTTACTCAGCTGGATCTCAATCTCCGTCAGCAGCGATGGTTGGAAACAATTACGGACTATGACTGTGGTATTTCTTATACCCCTGGCAAGGCTAATGTGATGGCTGATGCCTTGAGCCGCAAGTCCAATTGCAACAACCTCATGGTTAAGCAAGCTCAACCCCATCTTTATGAAGAACTGCGCAAGATGAACCTCTGTATCGTTCCGCAGGGTTCTCTTAATAACCTTGTGGTATAGCCAGATCTTGAGAAAGCTGTAAAGATTGCGCAAGCTAAAGATGCCGAGATAGATCTGATGAAGAAAGAGCTTCACCTCAAGAAGTACAGGGATTTCTCGGTTGCTGAAGATGGAACCTTGTATTTCAGAGATCGAATTATGGTACCTCGCTTTGAACTTATGACTGACAAAGTCATGAAGGAGGCACATGATACACCGCTGTCTATCCATCCGGGTAGCACCAAAATGTATCGTGATCTCCGACAAAGGTACTGGTGGTCCAGAATGAAGCAGGACATTGCTTGATACGTTGTTGAATGTGATGTTTGCCGTCGCGTGAAAGCAGAACATCAGAAGCCTGCTGGAATCCTGCAACCACTCCCTATTCCTTTGTGGAAGTGGGATAAAGTGCAAATGGACTTCATTACTGGCTTTCCCAAGTCTCAGAAGGGTCACGATGCTATTCTTGTCGTTGTCGACCAACTTTCCAAAGTTGCACATTTTCTGCCTATCAAGGAGACTATCACTACTAGTCAGCTGGCAGAATTGTATATCTCCAGAATCGTTTCACTCCACAGTATTCCGAAGGAGATCAGTTCAGACTGTGGCGGTCTTTTCACCTCCAAGTTCTGGGAAAGTTTCCAAGAAGCTATGGGAACTCACATTACCTGGAGTTCAGCTTATCATCCCCAATCCCAAGGCCAAGTCGAGCGAGTAAATCAAGTGCTTGAAGATATGCTTCGGGCTTGTGTTATATCATTCGGTAAGAAGTGGGAATAATCTCTCCCATTTGTCGAATTCTCTTATAATAACAGCTATCAAGCCAGCTTGAAAATGGCCCCCTTCGAAGTGCTTTACGAACGTAAGTGTCGAACCCCTCTGAATTGGTCAGAAACCGGGGAACGACCACTTGTGGGACCGGACATTATTCAACACGCCGAAGAACAAGTCCGTATTGTCCGAGAAAATCTCAAGGCGGCTCAGGACCGCCAGAAGAGCAACTATGATCGCAAGCGATGGGGTCTGACTTATCAACCAGGTGATCAAGCTTATCTTCGTGTCACTCCTATGAAGGGCACCCATCGTTTCGGAATCAAGGGCAAGCTAGCTCCTCGCTATATTGGTCCTTTTCGCATTGTTGCTAGACGTGGACAGGTGGCATATAAATTGGAGTTGCCACCGCAATTCTCTCATATTCACGACGTCTTCCATGTGTCGCAACTTCGTAAATGCTTCAAGGAATCTCTGCACCGAGCAGTGGATCATGAAGTGCTCGAATTGCAAGATGATCTTTCTTATAAGGAGCATCCGATCCGCATTCTCGATGAAGCTGAACGTCGCACTCGTCAGAAGACGACCAAGTTCCTGAAAGTGCAGTGGTCGAATCACACTGAAGATGAAGCCACTTGGGAACGTGAGGATCATCTTCGGGAAGAATATCCCGACCTCTTTCCTTCTACCTCCTAAATTCTCGGGACGAGAATTTCTTTTAGAGGAGGAGAATTTGTAACATCCCCTTGTAATAGCCACTGTGATCATCTGCTAATAATGCCAAGTCACTTCATTTGCAGTGCCTAGTCATAATGGTTAATCAAAACAATTCAAATTCTATTCTGAAAATCAACTCAAATTCAAAAGTGAAATATGAAGTTGCTCAAAACTTGTGGGAAAAATGTTCACCTTTTTGCAAATAATCTAAAACTATTTGCTGTTAAGGAACACAACATCATCATCAAACCTAAATGGACTAAAGTATTTTAGCAGAGCCAAAACAGCACTGAAAATGATATTTCCATTTTTAGAAAATCCCAAAAGAATTCCAAAAATGCCCAAACTTTTGTGGCAGTGCTAGCCATTGCCTAGTAATTGATTTGGCAAGTCACATATTTTACAAAAGTCAAATGGACTTAAAAATAAAATGTAACAGAAAAGAATAAACGAAAACAGAAAAATAAAAAGAAAGAAAGGCCACTGTGCACTGGTCTAAGTGCACAGTGCCAGAACCCCAGCCCACCAGGCCCATCTCCCTCTCTCTCCTTCGTCGTGTCGCCACCGCCGTGGCTGCTCGCGCGCGTGCCGGTCGAACGGCGACACGGCGACGGCCACCGACGCCCGCAGCCCGTCGAGGAGAAAAGGCCGAGGCCGAGCCGTCTCCCCTGGTCCTCCTTGCTCATTCTTCCCCTCTCTCCCTCGCTCGCCCCTCCCCTCTCTCCCTCCAGATCCATCGAGGCCGGCGCGGTCGCCGCCGTGCCTCGCTCGTTTCTGCGGCCACAACCACCGTATTGCCTCACCGACGCGTTCGTCGTCTATGTCGTCGTCTTCCTCGACGTCTGGTGGTCGCAGCTGGAGCCTGGAGGCACCGCAGCGCCAGAATTCCTTGGTCTTCATCTTCGGTCGCCGCAGCCCTTCTTCGTCTCCGGCGCCGGCCTCTACTGCTACTAACCTGCCAAGGGCCACCGTGCGTGCCGCTAGGTGAGCAGCCTCCCTCCTCTGCCCTCCAACTCCTCTAGTTCGCGCCGTAGCTAGCTCGACGTCGCGCCCGTGAGCTCACCCCGCACATCACCTCACCGCCGTGGACTCCGATACAAACACGAGAAGCCAAACCAAGCATCGAGCTCCTGGAGCTCGTGCGAGTCCAGCGAGCCCCCTAGCATGCCTCCCTGTGCCGTGCAGCGCCGGATTCGACGACGCCTGAATTCCGGTGTCCGCTTCGCCGCTCGTCACCGCAGTCTCCGGCTGTTTCCGGCCAAACCACCGCCGTAGATCGACGCGGCATCGAACGCCCGATCAAACGCAATAGGCCGCACCCCCTCCCGTGCCCTGTGCGCGAGTTCTGGCCAACTCCGGCGCGGATCCGCCGCTGGAGAGGTCGCCGGCACGTCTCCGGCGGCCGTGCTGACCAGGCGCCGGTGGGCCCCGCCCCTGGGACGCTGACCAGTGGGTCCGGAGGGCCTAGTTGACTGGGTTGACCCAGTCAACTGCTGACTGGGCAGCTCTGGCCCACTGATGTGCGGGTCCCACCTCTTAATCCACTAAATAAAATGATTTAATAATTAAAATCTAATTAGGAATACTAATTAGCCTTTGACATGTGGGGCCTACTGCCTAATTAACTCTGTTTAGTTTAAAATTAAACTCTGTTAGCTCACAGAGGCTGACACGTGGGTCCCACTGGACCCACAGGTCAGGTTTGACCTAGTCAGCCGACCAGTTGACTGCTGATGTCATCATTACATCATGCTGATGTCATATTTCCTTTTCTGTTAATAAAAATAATTTCAGAAAATAGTTTAAACTTTGAAAATTCATAATAAATAAACCGTAGCTCAGATCGAAAAACTTTCTACATGAAAGTTGATCAGAATGACGAGACGAATCTAATCGTATCGTCTGTTTCAATGCCGGAACCTCCTACGTAGGAGAACCCATAACTTTCCGTCCTTTTCCGATAGATGAATAGTGCATATACACCGGATAATAAATCCAACTTAAATCCTAAAATAACTAAAATGACTTAGACAAATCTTTAGGCAACCCTGCACTGCATCCTAGGCATGGCATGCTCTGTGTTGCAATATTGCTGTGTATTTATTTGTTTCCTCCCCCTCTTCTCTCTCGGTAGACCCCGACATCGACATAGCTCCCGAGACCGACGCAGCTCCGGAGGTCGACTACGCCCCTGACGACCAGACCCTTGCCACCGAGCTTCCAAGCAAGCACCCCCCCTTTGAGCATTCTGATATCGCCCACTCTCTTCTCTCTTATGCTTGCATTAGAAGTTACTGCTGTTGCTGTTATCCTATTTGTGCTGCATAGCCTGTTTATTGTAACCTGCTATTGTTACCTACCTTCTTATCCTAAATTGTTTAGTATAGGTTGGGTAGAGACCCAGCAGAGACCCCACTTTATCCCGACTGCCCTGCTGGATCATCAGAAGACCTGATCAACGGGATCGAAGACCAGGCCCCGGCACCGCACATCACTTTCCCCTTAGTTGCTCGACACTACTGGGTTACTATCGAGTGCCGAGGGTGATACCTCATCAGCACTTCTGATGATAACCTTGTAGGTTAGTTATTTGGTCGTGGTCAGCGAGGGTGATTCCTCCTACACCACCCCCGATAACGACATTGTCGTGCAACTGCTCAAGTGTGGACCTCGAGGGTGATTCCTCCTTCGTTCACCTTGATGTTTGCGTCAGGTGGGAATCCAACGAGGGTGATGCCTCGGATTCCTTCTTGATATGGTAGCCACATGGATGACTTTACATTACTGTTGATACTGTTTATTCTGGATAAAGACGGGTAGGCCCTGAGGGGTACCCGCACGAGATTATGATGAGAGTGATATGGAGTCGGGTTGACCTGGAAGGTGCCCGTGAGATAACTACAAGGCGTGGCCGGGCATTCTTAGCCCTTGCCGCAAGTCCTCGAGATGGGGTGACGGGGTCACATCTTTCGTGAGTCTCTGCTCGTTACCACACTACCAACACACTAACGGTTTGGATATTTGAACCAAGGGGCCTCTGGCCTGATGGCACTAACCATCACATGGGCATAGTATGGGCGTTCTGCGTCGTATACTTCAGCTGGGTTGGACTGGTAACGCCCTGCGCTTGTATAAGGGGGGCTAGGTCTGCTCACCGGCCGCGTACGCAACGTGCAGGAGTTCCTGGGGCGAAGTCCCAAGACCCCCGGGTGCATAGGTTTAGTCCGGCGTGCTGACCTCTCTGTTAGGTATTCGGTCGGGTTGCGACGTATCGTTTGGCCGAGGCCGGGCATGACCTAGAAAAGTGTGTCCGGCCGGAGTTAAGCGAGCGTGGTGGGTAAGTTGGTGCACCCCTGCTGGGAAGAACTAATATATCGATAGCCTGTCCTACGGTAACGGACACTCAGAGTTGTATCCCTATCGGTACAACTAGAACTGGACACTTGAGATGATATTGGATAGTATGGCTCTAGGATTGCTTTCTCGCAGGGAGTCGAGGAAGAATCTCTGGGCGATGTTGATGACACTACTAATACTTTACATTATGTTATTCTGCACTCTTCTAATGCTGCAAGACTGTTGAAGATGCTGAAGATGCTAGTCTTCGATAGGACTAGGCCTTCCTCTCTATTCTGGCATTTCTGCAGCCCAGTCCACATATACAGCCTCGTTTGAAAATGTTGCATATGTAGTGTAGATCCTTGCTTGCTGAGTACTTCGGATGAGTACTCACATTTGCTTTGCTTTCTTTTTATCCCCATATTCATTTGTCGAAACTAGATGACGGAGCCCCTGAGCCAGCTGCCCCCGCCGACGGCTACTACTACAACTACCCTCCCGGCGAGTACTACTACGAGGAGCCGACCGACAACCAGGAGTAGGTTCAAAGGGTCCTAGGCAGGAGGCCTACGCCTTTCGATCGTAGTATTTTATTTTACCCCGCCTTCTTAAAAGGCCTATCTGTAACTCTGTTATATCAGTACCCAGATATCTGATGCTTCCACTGACACTTGTATGCCATCGAGCTATGTATTCAAGCCCTTGAGGCCCTGGCTTATAATATAAAGCTTGTACAACTTTATTTACGTTTTAGAGTTGTGTTGTGATATCTTCAAGTGAGTCCTTAGGCTTGATCGTGTGCATTTGCGTGTATGATTAGTGCACGATTAAGCCGGGGTCGTCACACAAGCCACTCCACCGCTCCACCTCACAAGCGACGCAAGTCATTAATCAAAGCGGTGTTGAGCTCCAAGGTGACTAAGTGGCTGCTTTTTGCCACATGACAGCCACTTCCTACAACAAACACCTCCATATGACACCAGTCCTGAGACGTGTCAAGCGAGCAGGCGCGAAGCTGGCAAAACAGCCCGGCAGGGCCTGCCGGGCGGGCTGTGATGTGACACTGAGCGGCGCATTTAATGCGCTCTGTCGGCCTGTAGAGTTAGATATGATAGCACTGTTAGCTATCTAATCAGTACACAAAGACTGATTTGCCACTGTGATGACCCCTTAATCTATAAAAGGAGGCCCATGGCGACCGGAGAAAGGGGTTGTTGGACCCTCGCATATTGATACGCGCGTAGCCACTCTCGCCCCCAGAGCGACCTTGCCGGGCGAGTGTGTTGCGTCCACCACCATTATCCACCATCAATCCACCAAAGCAGGAGTAGGGTTTTACGCCTCATGGCAGCCCGAACCTGGGTAAAAGACTGCCTGTGTGATCTCTGCCATGCTGCGCGACGCTTCTCCGCTCTTTGTGCAATGTGCCCATCCCCCTGCGGAACCAAAAGGGGCTCATGGCCCCATAGGTGGCCGTGGTTTCCCAAGACATCTTTGGTGCGCCAGGTAGGGGGATCACTTGCGCGAAACCGAGAGCGTACGCTGCGCGTCATCTTCATCGACATTTTCGTCATCGACGGCGTCATCGACTATGGCGCCCAAGAAGAAGCCCGGAGCTGCAAATAACCCATCCACCTCGAAGGCTCCGCCAACCGCGACCGCCGACGTCATGGGGAACGCGGGGGCTCGCGAGGGTGTGGATGCTGCGGGGGACGTGGTCGACGCAGGCGGCGCCGTCACCACCTCCCCCACGGCCGAAGGAGGAACAGGAGGTACAGGGGAAGGACAGCATCAGCAACATCCCGATGGCCATGCTCCGCGAGGTACGGATGGAGGGATCATTCCGCCTGAACCCCTTCTCCTCGCCAATAGGCACAGCCACAGTGATGATGCTCGTTCTGGGGCGAATCGCAACCCTCCGACCACCCCCGCTGCGGGCGCGACCGCAGGGCACGCGCCACCCCCGGAGCGGGCTAACCCAGCTACTGTGCCCAACGGAGCCGCTGGCCCTCAGGTGCCTCCGCCACATCACCATGCCGTCCAAACGGCTGGTTCGCAGCAGCAAGGGCGCGGCGCGGTCGCCACCGGCAACGTTAGGAGCCGAGCGACACTATGATCTACATCGTCATCACCTATGCCAAGCACTGCCTCCGAGGCCATGGCGCAAGCCCAACTGCTATTGAGATTTCCACCGGCGGCAGACCAGATGGATGAGTGGTGAGCCACCATCCAAAGTCTGATTGGTTTTGCCGAGGCGGAAGGATCACAGCGGGCCGGACCGCCATGGCCTTCCCAGGCAGCAACGACGGCTCGTGCGGCTGGTCGTGCGGGAGGGGCCACCCTCACAGTGCAATCCCCACCACGGCAAGCCGCCCGGGAGCCGCAAAACCAAGCACCCGATGATGTCTCGATGGCCTCGTCAGACCCTCGAGCGCATCAAGGCCGACAGTGTGCCCCGGAGGGCAGGCGAAGGGAAGGCGCGCGCGTCATCGATGAGCGGCGCCGCGATAACCCCCGCCGGTCCAATGGGTGTGATGGCCCCGACTTTGATGAGCCCGCGCTCGGAGATAGCGGGTGTCTGCCTTTCGTGGTTGGGTGCCCCGCCTTCACCCGTGAGCTGCGGCAAGTCCGTTGGCCGTCCACTCGCATGTTCAAGCCAGAGATACCCGAGAAGTATGATGGGAGACTAAACCCGGTAGAGTTTTTGAGCATCTACACCATCGCTATTCAAGCTGCCGGGGGAAGACATGAGAAGGTGTTCGCCAACTACTTCCCTTTGGCCCTCAAGTCAAATGTGAGGTCTTGGCTGATGCACCTGCCGGAGAACTCCATTTCGACCTGGGCTAACCTGTGCCATGAGTTCATTGGTGCCTTCACGGGGGGCCATCAAGAACCAGGGAGGCCCAGCGACTTGCAGCTTCTCCAGCAGAAAGAGGGAGAAACTCTACGGAAGTACTTGCAGAGATTCAGCCGAGTCCACAGAAATATCCCAGATATCCACCCAGCTGTCGTGATAGCTGCCTTCCAATCCAACATGCGCAACCAAAGGATACGTTCCAAGATGAACGTTCGGTTGCCCAAGACTGTGAAGGAGCTCTACACTTTGGTGGACAAATGTGCTCGGGTGGAGGAGGGGAGGAAACTTCCTGGAGAGGAAGATTGTGTCGACATCGACTCAGAAGATGACGACGAGGCCATCAGTAAGAAGAAGAAGAACAAGAAGCACAACAAGAAGCGCAAGGATAAGATAGTGATGACTGTTGAGGGGTCAGGCACGCCTAGTACTGGCAAGAAGGCCAAGGCTGAAGCCCCCGGCAAGGAGGCTACCGCATGCGCTAACTGCCGGGAGGCGGCGGCTGCCGAGAAAGCTGGGAAAAGTGATGGGCCGTACTGTGAGTTGCTCTCTTTTCTGGATGCATACTTTGTATACCATCAGTTTTTTATGTCCAAGGAAGACGAAGAAAAGACCTCATTCATCACCCCATGCGGCACATACTGCTTTGTGCGCATGCCTTTCGGGTTGAAGAGTGCCGGGTCCACTTTTGCAAGAGCAGTCCAGATTGGCTTTGAACCACAGTTGCACAGGAACATTGAAGCCTATATGGATGATATTGTGGTCAAGACCAAGGACAGATCAACCCTCATCCAGGAATTAGAAGAGATATTTGCTAATCTGTGCAAGATCAACTTGAAACTGAATCCGGAGAAGTGCGTGTTTGGCGTTCCCTCCGGCAAGCTACTTGGTTTCTTTGTGTCCCACCGTGGGATAGAGGCCAACCCCGATAAGATCAAGGCTATTGAGCAGATACAGGCACCCAAGACAGTTAAGGATGTGAGGCGTTTGACAGGATGCGTTGCCGCGCTTAGCAGATTCATCTCCAAGTCTGCCGAGTGCGCCTTGCTGTTCTTCAAGATTTTGAAGAGGGCAGGACCCATGAAGTGGACCCCAAAAGCAGATGCAGCGCTGTAGGATTTGAAGGCCTACTTGTCTTCTGTGCCTACTTTGGTCGCACCCAAACCACAAGAGCCGTTGCTGCTATATCTGGCAGCAACAAATCAAGTGGTTAGTGCAGCCCTAGTAGTGCAGCGGGAAGTAGAAGAAGCAGCCACCTCAGCAAGTGTCCCGCCCGGGGAAGAGGAAGAGAGCGGCCCGGCAAGGCCAGGTACGGATCAGGACAAAGAGGGGCACGGCAACAGAAGCAACCCCAAGGACACGGCAAGGAAGAAGGTGGTGCAGCGCCCAGTATAGTTTGTCAGCTCACTATTGCTGGGGGCTAGATCCAGGTATTCTGGCGTGCAAAAATTGATATTTGGCCTTGTCATGGCCTCAAGGAAACTGCGCCACTACTTCCAAGCCCATGAGATCACGGTTGTCACCCGCTTCCCGTTGCAAAGGATACTTCAAAACCCAGAGGCCACCGGCGGGATAGTGGAGTGGGCATTGGAGTTGTCCAGCTTTGGCCTGAAGTTTGAAAGCACATCAACAATCCAGAGCCGGGCGTTGGCAGAGTTTATTGTAGAATGGACGCCAACCCCTGATGAAGAAGTACAGGAAACAGTTATCCCCGACAAGGAAGCGCCCCAAGAATGGATCATGTATTTCGATGGTGCCTTCTCCCTACAAGGTGCAGGGGCTGGCATGCTTCTCATGGCTCCCACTGGAGAGCACCTGAGGTACATCGTCCAGATGCACTTTCCCCGGGAGGAGGCGACCAACAATACAACAGAATATGAAGGGCTTCTTGCCGGGCTCAGGATTGCCATAGAATTGGGAATCAAGAAGCTGATCATTTGAGGAGATTCACAACTGGTGGTGAGACAAGTCAACAAGGATTACCAAAGCCCATTGATGGAGGCATACGTCGAGGAAGTGAGAAGATTGGAGGAGCACTTTGACAGGTTGCAAACAGAGCACGTACCTTGTGCAGAAAACAGCATTGCTGATCACCTGTCGAAGTGCGCTGCGCAGAAGCTTCCTGTGGAACCAGGAACTTTTGTTCTCCATCTTACTCAGCCCTCCGTATCCCCGACAACAATGGCCCTAAAGAGGAGGAAATTGGACTCCGGTAAGCCTCTCCCGGTAGAGCCTTTCGGGGCTCCTGGCAGGGACCCTGCCGGAAACAACTCCCCTTCTATTGCCGGGTTGCTCCCTCCTGCCGGGCCACTGGTCCCCGCGGTCGAGGGATGCGCCCCAACGAATGAGGAGGTGCCGCTAGTCCTTGTTGCCGACCCTCATGCTCCAACTTGGGCAAGGCACATACTCCATTTCCTCCAAACCGGAGAACTTCCCAAAGAGCAAGAAGAAGCTGAAAGAGTAGCCCGGAGGGCCAGTATGTATCAGTTTGTCGATGACACACTATACAGAAGAAGGCCCAATGGTGTGAAATTGAAGTGCATTTGCCGGGAAGGAGGAAAGGAACTGCTGGCAGAGATACACAAAGGCATGTGCGGCTCCCAAATTGGATCAAGGGCTTTGGTTGGGAAAGCATTCCGGCAAGGATTCTATTGGCCCACAGCCCTCCAAGATGCGGTTGAGCTCGTCACCAAGTGTGAAACCTGTCAGTTCCATTCCAAAAATATCCATCTGCCTGCCCAAGCACTCCAGACAATCCCTTTGTCATGGCCGTTTTCGGTCTGGGGGCTCGATATCCTCGGCCCTTTCCCCCGAGCTGCCGGGGGCTTTGAATTCTTGTTCGTTGCAATCGACCAGTTTACAAAGTGGCCGGAAGTAGATGCCATGAGAAAGGTGACTGCTTAGTCAGCTATCAAGTTCTTGAAAGGATTGGTGTGCCGCTTCGGGGTCCCTGCCCGGATCATCACCGACAACGGCACCCAGTTCACGAGCTGCGCCTTCATGCAATATGTTCATGCCCTCGGAAGCAAGATCTCATTTGCCTCTGTCGCACATCCCAGAAGCAATGGACAAGCTGAGAGGGCGAACGCTGAGGTGCTGTGAGGACTCAAGACAAGAATGTTTGATAAGCTGCGGAAGCACGGCAGGCAATGGATCAATGAGCTGCCGGTGGTTCTTTGGTCCCTCAGAACGACACCAAACCGAGCTACCGGACAGACTCCCTTCTCCCTAGTCTATGGGGCAGAAGCAGTTATCCCCATGGAACTCATTTACGGGTCACCTCGAGTGCTTGCCTACGATGAAGTAGTGCAGGAATAGCACATGCGTGACGATGCCGTGCTTCTCGAGGAGAACCGTCTCCGAGCTGCTACGCGTGCTGCACGCTATCAGCAAGCCCTGCATCGCTATCATAGCCGCAGGGTTCATGCCCAGTGTTTTGAGGAAGGCGACCTTGTCCTTAGGTGCGTTCAGTCTGCCAAGGGTACAAACAAGCTGTCGCCGAAGTGGGAAGGCCCTTACCGGGTAGTACGAGTCACCCGACCTGGCGCAATCCATCTGGAGAACGGAGATGGCATTCAATTGCAAAACTCATGGAATATTGAGCATCTCCGCAAGTTCTACCCGTAAGGCGCGGCCGTCGGGTCCTGCCCGGCAGCCACCCTTTTGTACAGGCCTTGCCTCAGCTGCATGTAACCCCTTGTACAAAGCCAGGCGCAGACCCTAAGCAACAGAGAAATAAATGAAGCGCTGGGGGCCCCCGACAAGTTGCATGCATGCATAAGCATATCATAAGCACCACATGATTCATGTAGATAGATTGCATCTGGCATCATCTTCATTTGCATAAACTGCAGGCTCCTGCCGTGGACTTAGTCCTAAGAAGAGGATGCGAAGACAAGCCAGCACTGCCGTCTCTGGCAAGCCAAACATATAAGTTCCGTCTCTTATCCATACATGTTCCGCGAGTAGGACTTGTGCATATGAAAACCTCGCCGCCTCGGAAACAAAGGTGCTCCCATCTACTGACATGAACGCTGCTTCGGTCAGGATGGTCGTAGTGGCCTTTGGCTGAAAGGGGTTGTCGGGGGGCTAGTCTCTCCCAATGGGTTCTGCGGCCGGCAGGCTCAGCCTCACGACAGCAGTCCTATGGGGTACCGGCAAGGTAGCTTATCGGGATCTACTTGTTTACATGAAAGTATGGGGGCGTTTCACCTCTGCATGGATATCGTACATGCACAAGTGCCCGGCAAAGCTTATCTTTTTCATTAATATGCTGATCAACAAGTACAAATCTCACGGAACATAAACATGGATACAAGAGATTACATTATTTGAACTAAAATTTGGCAAGTGCCTACAGATTTAAGATTAAAAAAAGATAAGTGCCCCGTAAACTCCTCTCCCTATCCCTTTTTATCTCAGGTAGTGTGGTGGGAAGAGGAGAGCTCAGGAGGACTGCTCGAGTAGGAGCCCACCCCGGTCCCATCATGGCCTACCGGGTGCAGCCTGACAAGATCGGGAGTGGCGAAGCTGCGAAGGAGGGGGATGGAAGGATCAGCTCGGCGGTGCCCTAGTCACCACCTCCAGGACCAGTCAAAAGCCCCAGTGCAAGCGCCAACAGGGAAGGCCGTCGGAGCTCAGCTGGAAGACCGCTGGAGGAGGCGAAGGCACAAAGAGAGCGACCCCCTCCCCGACGATCGGGAGCCTGGTGATGACGATGCCGGGGAGGGGAGGGGAAGAACGGGAAGACGAGGTGGCAGGACGTTAGTACGAGATGAACGCGTCAGTGCCATCGTACTCCGACCTGACGGTCTGCCTCCCGCCTTCTCCGTCTTCCCTAACTTCATCTTAATCAACACCGCTCCAGGAAGACGCCGGGCCCCCAGCCCGGCACCTCCCCCGAAGAGACAGCGGGCGATTGCGACAAGCAGGACGATCGAGGCGCGCCGCTCCCCACCTTGGCGGGTAAGAAGACGCCGCCGTCCTTAGCAAGAATGTGAGATCCGCCAGAAGGAGCAGTGCTGGGATTACCAAGGACCCCATATACTGCATCCCAGGCAAGCATCAAGAGCCTCTGACACCTCGCCAACAGGGTGGCGACCCCCGGCGACGCGCGGCAACAGACCAGACTCACTCCCCAAGCATCAGCACGAGCATTTGACATTGTCAACAACTCCAAGCTAGGACCCGGGGCCTGACCCCGGGCTCTTCCTTTCAGCATACCCAGCTGAAGCAAAAGGCGGAGGAGGAAAGGAATGTGGATGAATGCCTCCGCTCCTCCCCCGCTCCTCCTTTTATAGGCGAGCTGGGGCTGGGGGCTGATTCCCCGGCGAGTACCCGCCATCCTCCTCCACCAATCCAAGAAGACCGGGCCCCTGACTTGATGCTCTCCCGCACCACGCGCCTCCATTACCTACCCCACTCAATGCATGCAGCATACATGGCTAAGGATAAGGGCGTGGTGGGAAGAGTGAATTGGCAGTTATCTGCCCATGCGTTAAAGTCATTCACGGGCCATTACAAGAATGGCCCCACCACAATTGGCGTTTCACGGCGCATGGGAAAACCAGAAACTGACCTGAGCTTAGGTTAATGAAGAAGCAAAGAAGATCTCAAGGGGCGGAGCCGCCCTTACATTTCTGCCTGTGCACCGGTTAGGGCCTACCCCGACGACGCCCAGCGGCGCGTTCGTGCCAGGCCCGGGGGCTCCTGTCGGTGCAATAGACCCTGGGTCCATTGCACGGACTGTGCACAGGCCAGAGACAAGATTACAAGACCAAGATCAGACCAAACAAGGAGGATCAATTCCTTTGAAGGATCCAAGTGCAAGTCGAGAAGGTCAAGGTGAGCCAGAGGAACAAGGCATCGCTAAGGGAAGGACCTACCTTGCCGGGCAGGCGAGCCCGGCAGGGTTGGGTTTTGCCCCGGAAGCAAGATCCTAGATCGTCCCGGCAGGCCTGCCGGGGCTGGCGGAGGCAAGCCACTCCACCGCTCCACCTCACAAGCGACACAAGTCATTAATCAAAGCGGTGTCGAGCTCCAAGGTGACTAAGTGGCTGCTTTTTGCCACATGGCAGCCACTTCCCACAGCAAACACCTCCATATGACACCCGTCCTAAGACGTGTCAAGCGAGCAGGCGCGAAGCTGGCAAAACAGCCCGGCAGGGCCTGCCGGGCGGGCTGTGATGTGACACTGAGCGGCGCATTTAATGCGCTCTGTCGGCCTGCAGAGTTAGGTATGATAGCACTGTTAGCTATCTAATCAGTACGCAAAGACTGATTTGCCACTTTGGTGACCCCTTAATCTATAAAAGGAGGCCCATGGCGACCGTAGAAAGGGGTTGTTGGACCCTCGCATATTGATACGTGCGTAGCCACTCTCGCCCCCAGAGCGACCTTGCCGGGCGAGTGTGCTGCGTCCACCACCATTATCCACCATCAATCCACCAAAGCAGGAGTAGGGTTTTATGCCTCACGGCGGCCCGAACCTGGGTAAAAGACTGCCCGTGTGATCTCTGTCGTGCTGCGCGACGCTTCTCCGCTCTTTGTGCAACGTGCCCATCCCCCCGCCGAACCAAAAGGGGCTCATGGCCCCATAGGTGGCCATGGTTTCCCACGACACCCGTGTATTGCACGGAAGATCAAGATCCATTTTTTTTACAAAACACCTGTTGTGATTGACCCATGCAGGAGTAATCCCATGTGTAAAAACTAATGATATCTCGAGAATTTCATCGGAAAAAATGGTATCTCGAACGTTCGCTAGGAGACATGGTAGTTGCAAACGCCGCGATGCAGTTACAGTACGTGTGTAAGGGTGGCGGTTTTGTCAATATGAACGACAGAGGTGCGGGTATCCTTTTGCAAAATATTCATAGTTTGCTTTCTATCCGTCAGATATAGATCGGACGGTCTGTATTGCAAGATGGCAGGCACACCATCATCACCAACTCACTTTTTTTATAAGAAAAGAGTCCCGTGCGTTGCACAGAACATCAAGATGCATTTATATGAGTAGTTTATCTTGTGGGAGATAAGGATGGACGAGGGAAGGCCTTATCTGCAAATGTGGAGAGAGGCGCGGCTATATTTTTGCAAAATTGTCATAGTTTCCTTCCTATCCATCAGATATAGATCGGACGGCCTATATTGCAGGATGGCAGGCACACCATCATCACCAACTCCGTTTTTTATATAAGACATAAGAAGAGAGAAGAAGATAAGAAAGTAGAGATAGAGAGTAGTAGTAGAGAGTAGAGACTAGTAAAATAAACGAAGGGAGTACTGGTAAGTACACCATCTACCGCTTCGTGTGCTACTCCTGTGCTCCATGCGGCAGGCGCAATGTCCCCTACAGCCACTCCCGTTTCATGGACGGCCTTGTCGATGCCTGCAAGGTGCCCTGCGTCTACAAGAGTTTCGGCTGCGAGAGGTACGTCGACCAGCACTCGCTGGCGGAGCATAGTTCCAGATGCGCGCACGCGCCCTGCTATTGCTATGAGTGCACGCTACCATTTGAGGGCTCGCCGGCGAGCCTCGTGTATCACCTCACGGCACCGTCCGGCAATCACTACTGGCATGCGGTGAACATCAAGTACGAGACATGCTACCCGTTCGCCGTGCCGGAGTCGCTGGAGGATCACCGCCGCCTGCTAGTCACGGAGGAGGACGACAGCATCTTCCTCTTGGCCGTGGGCACCAGCAAGGCCCGCATAGGCTACCGCCTCGTCTCTGTAGTGTGCGTCAGGGGCAACACCGCTGATGCTGATACGAGGCCGCTGTAGTGGTGCATGCTCACTGTTATTGCCCCTCCGGCGTACGAGGGCGACCTCGGCGCGTCCATCACGCTGAATGGGACTGTGCCGAGCTGCTCCGTTCCCGGCAATGTGGACATGGAAGAGGCCTGGTATCATCTTCCCCCTAAGATGATGCATGGGGACTCCAAGGAGGTTCACCTGGGCATATGCATTACCAAGTTAACTGTTCATCATTAATCTTCACTCAATGTAAGCCGCTGTCTACGCATGTGGACACTTCTGATTTATATAGTATAGAACCTTCCATGCATGATCTTGCTCTATTAGAGTATCGCGCTTGAATAAAAGTGTATCCATTTATGGTTTAGTCTAGAATCTTCCATGTATGCTTTTGCTCCATTAGAGTTCTCGCTTTCCATTTATGAGATTAATTGAGAATTTTTACTACAGTAATGGTGAAAGACTTATGATGAACCATTTCTTACATCTCCTCTGCCCCCTTCCAAGTCATCCTGATTTACATTCATGGTGGTCTAGAAAAAATAAACAAAATCGATACTCAAAAAATAATTCTTAAAGATCATTTCTTGCAAAGCACAATAAGTGTTATTTCTTCAAAAGTTTTGGATGCAGGTTGAACAGTTGAACGCTTTTGTTTGCAAAATATACTTTTTTTTATCTATTTAGCCTACATTTACTATTCACCCAGATGCTTGTGAGCTCTAGAGAAGAAATAATATCCGAAGAAACCTATCGATACTCGTTACATATGAGATGACCCCCACATACTATGTCAAAATAAACAACTCCCCGATCAATGCATTTCACTGTTCCGTGCAATGCACGGGCACCTTACTATATATAATACGACAATAAATTTAACTAACATTATATATAGTACGATAAATGCTCATGCATGTCACCAAAAATTATATCATTGAAAACTATGTTCAAATACGAATCCAACGATATAGTTTTTGGTGACATGCACTAACATGTTGTCAGTTAAATCATCAGTCAAATTACATGGGGGACTAATAAACCACGACAGAGGTAGTACTAGTGTAGAGGGCGGCGCTGCACGGGAGTCTCACCCCGCTCGTGGTGCGACAGTAAAGCCGTCATATCACAAAACCCCACCACTCCCAGTAATAAGTGGCCTGGTAAAAAAACGGACAAGCAACCATCACATCCCTCTGTCTTTTTTGCATTTCATCTCTCTGCATTTACTTTGTCTGGTTCATCTCGCACACTCGATCCCTAGTTACTACTCCTAGTATCCCTAGCTACTACTCCTAGGGCCAGTTCTTTTGGCGGCTTAAAAAATAAGCTGTCTCTTCCCCAACTTTTCCCATAAGCCGCCTCACACATTCATTTGGGCTTCTAAACTACTACCTCTGTCCTGGTTTATTAGTCCCCATTGTAATTTGTGCTAAATTTTGACCAAAGATTTAACTGATAAAATGTTAGTGCATGTCAACAAAAGTTATATTGTTGGATTCGTATTTGAACATAGTTTTCAATGTTATAATTTTTGGTGACATGCATAAACATTTCATTAGTTAAATTTTTGGTCAAAATTTGACACAGATTACAATGGGGACCAATAAACCAGGATGGAGGTAGTAGTTATGGGATTACTAATCTAGAAGCCTAAAAGAACTGGCCCTAGTACTCCTAGTAGTAGTACTCAAGTTGGAATTCCAATTGCACGGCACAACTTGTTAGGCAAAAAATTCGATACAGGGTGTATGAAGCGGTTTGGGAATTTGCATGCCTTCCCGACCAGTGAGATACTCTGTACAAAGTACGATAGAGAAATAACCACAGAGAAGGAAGCTAAAATAAACAATCAAACGAGCATTTTTGCATTTATTTTGCATTGAATCGCTTCACAAGCTTGACTAGTGCTGTTTTTCTACTTTTAGAAAAACCGCATCGTAATGTTAAAACGTGCATTTGCACGTACATAAGTAATAGTAGTAGCACAGTCTACAAGCATATATAGAGAGAGACGTGTAGTGCGATATATAGTTAAGTTTGTGCTATATGCACGTACTTACAAAATGCATACGGATACACAAGGTTTCCAAACTTTTCCTTTTACATAGTTAATTAAGGATGCTAATAATTCCTGAATGTTCGGGATTTATCATTTCTGTCCCAAAACTAATGAGATCGCCTTACGAAACTAAATTATTCCTAATAAAAGCCATGGTGCTCGCAGGAGCGCTTGCGGCGTGCCACGAGTGCCCTGGTGCGCGGCCGTTTCCTAGCGCGGCAACACAACGCCTCTTCCTCAGCCTCACAACTCGCGAGGTGCTGATTGGCAGCTTGCCGGCGGGCGAGCGCGATCTCACCGGTCTGGTGATCCGGCGCCAACAGGTACTCCTCCTCGCTGGAAGCGTGCACCCGGTCCATGTACCGCCAAGCGTAGATGAGGCGCTTGGGCCTGACTGCACTCAAGGCTTTGGCACGGGCATCCTCCGCCACCCTCACGGCCCTCGCATGAGCCTCCTGTCAAAGAGCCAATTGCCTGACTCTCTCGGACGTGACATAGGCCTGCCAGGCAGCATGCCTCGCGGTGCGCTTCTCTTCCTCGACCCTCTTCCCCGCCTCTATTTTGGCGCGCTCTGCCGAAGGCAAAGCCTCCCACAAGGTGACCTCCATTTCTTTCCAAAGCTCCTCAAGGCTGGGGGGCTCGGCGGGCGGTGCGACGTTGTCCTTGTAGCGGGGAGCCGACGCGTCCTCCGACGCGCGTGCTGGCGAGACTGGGAACGCCGACGCATCCACCTCGACGCGTCACGGCGAGGAGCGGAACGCCGACGCGTCATCCTCCACTGGTGGCAGCGAGGAACGGAACGCCGATGTGTCCTCCTCGACTAGTGGCGGCAAGGAACGGAACAACGACGCGTGACACTTCACGCGGAGCAGCGAGGGGCGCCTAGGGCTTGGGAGGGGCGATGCCATGGTGGTCGACGTGAGAGGGAGGGGGAGGAGATAGCGATGAACGTGAGCGTTCTTCCGAATGCCGTGGGAGGCGCAATATTTATAGCGAACAATGGCACACCTACGTAAGATATGTTGTGTGATTAATGTAATAGCTAGGTTGGCACATTTTTGTTGGAGTAAATTACAGACTAAGCTTCAGTGCCGTTACTGCACCTGAAGTTGGGTAAGTGACATGTGGGCCTAACAGACGGCTGGCCCACATGTCACTGACCCAACTGCAGGTGTAGTTACGGCACCGAAGCAGTGTCTGTAAATTACGGGGGAGGGAAGGGGTGGAAATATTGCTGGTCACAACGGATTGGACGAGCGTGGGGGGAGGAGAGTCATGCATGCTGATTTTTTTCACACGGGGTGGAGTGGTGGGACAGCCGGAGGGAGAAGGAGAGTCAAGCAGGCAGATTGTTTTCACACATGGAGAGAAAAGATTTGGAGACAAACAGGCTTCTTGCAGGTATGGGGAACGGTGCGTAATAAGTCATCTTACATGCAATGAACTGACCATTGCATGCCGGGCTAGGTATAGTCTCAAGTCATTAAAAACATACACGCCCCACACATGTTCAGATTTCAAGGTGCACTAAATTATTGCATGCGATGATTAAGGCTGGCCATAGTGGTGGTATCTTAGCTGGTATCATGCACACGGGAATAGCAAACATGTTGATGTGTCAAAGAATTAAAGAAGAGAGGGGGGGTTAGAGTAACATAGGTAAATACCGTATCATGTTAAATGCTATGCTACTTTGTGTCATGCATGGACTATAAAGGTAGCCCCGTATCATACACTAGTATCATGCACATGATACTAGTATATCATACTTTCCACTATGAGTAGCCTAAAGAGAATATTGACTAATGCATGTAAAAATCTTTGTCATTTACTAGTGTTCATGCATGCATGCAATGCGATAATGCATTGGTAAACACATTTTTTTGTGAAGAACGAGAGCATTAATTGAGTACTTTTGCAGACTACAAAAACTATTCCACCGCCTCTATCTTGGTAAGAGTAGGTGAAAATTTTGAATCGAGCCCTTTAAACTAGAAGGGAGGTAGTAGTACTCTAATAGCTAACCTTGTTGTGATGACTATATAGGACATGGCACACACCTGGACAGAGGAACTAGTCTGCATTGTGCATATAATAAGTTTTGTCTGAAGTCAATGTACCTCTACTTTGACCAAACTTACAGAAAAATATATCAACATTCACAATGTCAAATCAATATTTTTATACTCATTATGAAATGTAGTTTCATAAAATATATATTTGGTATTGTAGATATTGATATTTTTAGTATAAATTTGGTCAAACTTTGCAAACTTTGACTTGACACAAATCTTACACGGAGTAAAAAGGACCAGAGGGAGTATCATGCATGCGGAGTAGGCAAACAAATTTGCTCATTTATAGCCATCCGAAGTCTCAAAGGGCGCGACCACGCGAGGGAGGCGAAGGTCGTGGGAGGCGCGATGGTTGACGGAATTAAGTGAAAGTTACATGCACGCGCCGACATGGCGTGCGAACACGCAGAAGCTATACCGTCAGGCCTACGATGTGGGTCTAGTAGACATGACATCTAGTGGGTCCCGCATAGTACTCGAGAACTCTTTGGGGGCATGCAGCCATTTATCCACCGGGCAAGCCACCACCCTACACCGTTCGCACGCCCTACTCGTCCCCGTCTAATTACAACAGTTCGCTCCCAGTCATCCCATCCTTTCACATTACACCAGTTCCACTTCTCCTAACATGCCTCCAAAATCCATCGCCTCCCAAATCTCCATGATCGGCGGTGAGTACAAGGTTAGAACCATCACCAGCAATGAGTTCATCGTCATCTACACCCGTACATCCGCGACGGTGGAAGCATGCCTTGCTCGCTTCATGCCTTGCTCGCTTCCTACACATGTTTGAAAGTTCAAAGGATGAGTGGGTCGCTGGGCTAGATGTTGAGTACACCTTAGTCCTGGAAAGGGAGAAGCTTCTAAAGGAGGCAGAGATGAAGAAGCCCGCTATGATCTAGGTTTGCGTACATACCGTATGATTGGTCTACCACATATGCCATGCCGATGTTAGGTGCCAGGATTTTGAGTTCTTCCTCAAGGACAAAAGAGTGAAATTTGTTACTGTAGACTTTACGAATGACAGGAGAGTCCTGGGTCGGATAGGCCTCGTTGTAGGCCAGCCCTTCGATCTCCAGAAGGAAAGCCTGGTGTCCTCCTCTCAGCCTTCAATGCTGACCCTGGCAGCAACCATGATTGATCCTTCGTAAGCTGAACTGAAGAAACCTCACCCGGAGTTTCATCATGCATGGGAGTCGAAGACAATAGATGAAGATCACATCATGTACGCAGCAACGGTGCCTACCTTTGTTTAAATATCTACAAGGGTTGGATGAAGAAGCAGAGCCCAGTGTCCGGTTCAAGCAAAGAAGTGTCGGCGAAGAGGAAGAGGAAGAGGGACGAGGACGTGGACTCGGACTCTGAGTAAGGTGGCAGTGCTGTTGCTCATGCTGGTTCTACTGCAGTGTCAAGCGGACTAGTTGCTTAGTTTTATTTCAGGGGTGTGTTGTGCTGAGCCCCCAGCAGAACTATGTTATGTCCTTTCTCGTTATTTGAACTCTTTAGTACGTATAGTAGTACTAGTATGTCTTACTACTGTTCTTCTTGTAGTTGGTACTACTACTCGTATCTTCGCGTTCCTACTGTACTTAATACGTACTAGTAGTATAATTTGGGTCAGTCGATTTGTGAAAGAAGTTTGATGGAGCGAAGGAAGAAAAGACAGTGGAGAAGCTACCCCAGTATCTATATTAGGGTGGCAGGGTGCCCATGATCTATCTTATGAGTGTTGGGTGTGGAATGTAGTTCGCCGGAAAAAATGGATCGTGCCCAGGGTTAAACGGATGGCGGGGGTGGGGGGAGCATGGTGGTGGCAGGCGATTCAGGGGAGGGTGGGGTGGCGGCGGTAGGCGGTTAGGCCTGTGGCGGGCTGGCGGCTCGATGCCTGAGAGAGAAGATGAACAATGCATCATTTTTGGAGGTTGAAGAAGCTCTTCTGGCCGTCCATGTTGCATCCAACGGCTCACAAGAGTCGACTGACCCAAATTGTTCCTTCAGATTGCAGGATCCACGTGGCATTCAAGGTCTCGAAGGTAGATTCCACATCCGCACCCGGTTTGCGGGCTCGGCGCGGGCGTGATTGGCTTCCGCCGCGACAGCCACCATGTGGGCCTCCTTCGCACGGGCGGAGACAACAATGACACGCTAGCTCCTCATTGTCGGGGTGCTGGAGCACGCGCTCGTCTTCCTCTTCATACGCTGCGGGCATAGACGCGGCTCCACCTGCTCCTGTGCTTGGCAACGCGGCGGCATCGCGAGGAGGGACTGCAGATGACATGAGCGGGCGAGCCTTCGGCTTCATGGCACAGGGATGGTGGGGACACGGCGGTGATGGGCGAGAAATGGTCGGCCAGAGCAGGCGGGCGCCGGCATGCGCAACGGCGGTGGCATATTCATGAGTGCGCGTATGGGAGCTTAGTTTAGTTTTATATAGGGTTGGTCAAACTTAAAAGAACACCATACTAGTACACGTAAACATTAGACTGAGGAAGCGCTTATACTACCACATGAGTTAGCACAACATCGATACGGAATCCTGTGCAAGCGCGTGCACCGCGGCCGCGCGGTCGATTGAATGGTGCGTCACCGTGTCGCGCTCGAAGGACATCCACCGAACCTTTTTGTGTGTGTGAAATAATCCCCGAATATTACTCTACTTTTTTTCCTGAAAAAGTTCTTCACGCTACAATATTTCCATATATTTGAATTTAGCTTCAGTTCGTGCTTAATTGGATTTGGACGTTTTAGGTGTGCCCTAGACATTTTTTAATACTGATTCTGCGTGTGTGTGACTGAGAGAGAACGCATGTATGTGTCTATATGTGTGTTGTGCTGGAAGGGCAATGTGGAGACTATGTGCGTGTGATAGAGACATAGAGAGGTGTTAATGTGCAAATGATCATGCATGAGTGAGACATAGAGAGATGCCGATATGTTGTGTATACATGAGAGAACAGTCTTCTATTTGTACTTGTGTGTGTGGGAGAGAGAGAGAGAGAGAGGAGCATCCGTAACACAACAACCATCTCTCTCGATTCGTCCGTCCCTCGCTGTGGCGCCCCGCCTGATTACCACTGTAGCCAGACGGTCGCCACGCATACCAGCCCAGGAAATCACTCTGGCATGCGCGTTTACAACAAGTATCATGAACACAGGCATTTCTATTAATGGATATATAAGTCTTACATGAGATATAATACAGAGGTGATGGCAGCGGAAAGGCTCTAGCTTGGTCTTGGTGCAGCTCCAATCCGCAGAGATCTGACTGGGTTATGCTCCTAGCCCACGAACGCTTCGGCTCCTCGTCGACGGATGACGGATCCTTATGTGAACCTGGCCACATTGAAGGCCGCTGAGTACTTTTGAATGTACTCGCAAGCAAACCAAACTAACATATACACCAAGCAAAGCAATCCATGGCATTCAAGCATGCATTCATTATTAGAGCAATATTAAATTATCATGGCTTGGCATAACTAGCTAGCAATATTAATTATCATGTCATAACAGGAGTATCCAGTGTGATACTAAAGAAAGTAAAGCATTGCAAGTAAATAATCCATACTCCTAACATTCTCAGGATCCCATCCAAACCTTAACCAGATCCAACTTATGCTCTTCCGGGTTGCCTTACAACCCTTAGAATACTCATGATCCACTGAGTTCTTCAGGGCATAAGACGAGTTCTTCCATCATTATTCCGGTTGACCACCTAGAGAGGTCTGGACGGACTGTCCAATACCGTGGACGCGGCTATTCGAATAGATTTTACACTCTGCAGAGGTTGCGCACTTTACCCACACCATGGAGCACCTGACCTCGTGATCCCATTCGGGTGGACCAGGGTTGCTCCAGCGAAACCTGCCTAACCCGTGACTCCTCCACCGTACCACCGGCAATCATCCTCCCCCGGAGTCCTGCCCTGGGTGGCCCCTGTGTCACCTCGTGACACCTGCCACCGTCGTGGCCAAACTAGACTGTCCCAAACGGGGACTCCCGGGTTAAACAATCAACTAGGCTCACAAGGTTATCGCCACCTACCGGGTCAGGGTAGCGCGCACGCATAACCTTCCCTAGTTGGTGGTACCGATAAAAGGGCACACGGTCAGACCAAATCAAGGCCGTCCCATACCAGCAAATGTGGTTGCACGGATAAGTCCGGACAGGTGACTCTGGATCAACTGACTAGGTTTAGCTTTAGCAGGTATTTAGCAAGCATGGTTATTTATCACAATAACTTAACATGGCAGTAGCTATGCATGGGGTAACAATTGTGGAAACATAACTACCTATCTTCATATAACATCACAATGAATCATTAGTGAAACTTGATTAAATAGCAAGTTATCACTTTACAAGTTCTAGCCGTAAGTTACGACCATCGAAACCCTTGCACAAAACTGGCAAAGAAACCAGTAGCCACCAGAACGGTCTTTACAACTCAGATCTGGGACATTACCGGAATAACTCAACCCCGACTCAAGACGGCTAGAAAGCAGCTCAGAACATGAGACGGTGTTGATAAGAAGAATGTAGCAGTTCCCTAAGACGGCCGAAAAATAGCTCAGAGCATAGTGTCACTGCTACGAAAAGAAATTCAACAGCTGCCCGCGACGGCCGAAAAGCAGCTCAGAACACAGACAGTTGCTGACAAGAGAAATAAAAGTCGACATCCACCCCGGACGGCCGAAAACAGCTCAGAACACAGGCGTGGTGCCGTCACCGAAGAAAGTGCAAGCAAGGGTTCGTCGGAGTCACATACAGCTCACTACTACACAGACAAGCACAAGCATATTAATTTAAACATGCAAGAACAACACAAAGCAATGCTTTAGGGCATATATCAGATGGTCGGCTTGCCTGGGGTCGAAGAATACTCCGGGAAGAAGTGCGGAGAGTCCGCGGAAAGGATCGCCGAAAAAAGTTCTCTCTCGGAGGGGGCTGTTTAGAGGCAAGGGCAAAATGGTCATTTTCATAGTCTGACAACCTTGTGAAAATGATACCAATAGAATGGGCTCGACGAGACGAAGACGTGGGCATTGGATTCACCTGATTCGGAGTCATGAGCAAAAATATATAAGGGTTGGACTGCAGAAGGACCTTTCTGCAAATAAAATATTTACTTATGGGTACTTAGCAGTTTTTTCTGGAAAATAATAAAAGGAACTGCGCCCGCGGGCCAATTTGGGCCGAAAGTTGACTGAGCCTGGGCACCAGCTAGGCCACGCAGCCGCTGCCACCGCTCCACTGGGCCGGCCCAACCCGCACCCCCACCACTTAATTGACGTGGCGGGGCGGGGCCGAGCTGGTAGTCGCTTACACGCGGGCCTCGCCAGCTCCTTCTCCCTCCTCCTTTCTTCTTTCTCTTGCCGGCGGCAACAGAGAGCCCGGGCGCTCGCCGTGCCGACAGCTCCGGTGGTCGAGGGCTCTGCCCGAGGGTGGGAACGGGAGCAACAGTCGAAGCTGCGCTCGCCCGTACCCGTGGTGAAGGCCGGGATGGACGGCGGCGGCCGGACGGTGCTTGGCAGCGGAGCACAGCTACTGGTGGAGCTCGAGGTCACGGTCATGGCCTACTCCAGTGCAAAAGGAAGGTGGGGAGGGTGCCGTGGTGATGGTGGGGGTCGACTGCGGCGGCTGGGCGGAGCCGCGAGGGGGAGGCGTGCCCGGATTTGAGAGGAGCTCGGCGGCGGCCATGGCGGCGATATGGTGGCAGAAGAGCACAGCGGCTCAAGCTAAGGGGTCGAGGAGGGAGCCAGGAGGGAGGAGAAGCTGCGGGTGAGGTGTGGGTGCTCGGGGAGGGCTCCGGCCACGGCTATTTATAGCCGGCCGTGAGCGAGCAGATAGGGATGGCCGCGGTGGTGATCCTATCGGCGCACTGGAGCGATGAGGCGACGTGGCTGGCGGTTTGCGGCATCGAGAAGAGTCACGGATGAGCGGAGAAACCTCGGGTGAGCTCGAGAAAGCTTGAGAAAGAAGCTTGAGGAAAACGACGATGGTCACGGACGTGACAGTACCTTGGCGGCGATCATCGTGGTGCGAGGAGGACGATTGGGGAGGGGGAAGGGCCTAGAGAGGGGGTACGTGGGTGCTGCGGAGCCACTAGACATGTTTGGACAAGCCGGCGCTGCTCGAGCTGTCCTGTCCGACGCGACGACCGCGTAGAGCATAGTTTCTGCTCGCTGTTCACGCGGTCACCACGGGCACAACGCGCTCTGGAAGGCTCCTGCCTGTCCAACCTTGTCTAGCACGTTTCTCACTGCTCAAATAGATAAGATATGAAGCTGGGATCAACTAGAAGGCTCTGGGGTGGGTGAAACTTGCAGAAGAAGATTCTGACAGGAAGGTGTTTGTAGATATTTCTAGAGAAATGGATGGTTAAATGGAGTTGGATCTTTGCCAAAATGTAATGAGGTAGGAAGGACTAGGTGCTGGTAGAATATGAAGTCATTTGGACAAGAGTTGCACACACTTCCTTTGTAATGCCAAATCTGGTCCAGAAAATGGAATTTGAAACTGTGCCCAAATGGCTTGATGAAATGATTTGAATTTTTGGTGGAGAGTGATGATTTGGACATATGGACATACTGGTAAAATTTCAGCTCATTTGGAAATGCCAAAGTGGTACTTCCTTCTCAGAGCTTTGAAATGAATAGAAACTTGAGAAAATTGCTGGGGAATAATGGATGGATGAATTGAGCTGATTTTTGATTTCCATGGGTTATTTATCAATGTTAACCACCATGAAAAATTTCAGCTCAAATGGATCAAGGGTTCAAGCACTTCCTTTGCAAACTGGAAATCTGGACAGAATTTTCAAATGGATGCTGTGCTCAAACTTTGAACTATGGGACTTGAATTTTGATGGAAATGGTGAAGATATGGATAGGATGAGCTCCACAATTTATTTGGGATTTTTCATGGCTACCAAAATGATAGTTCCTTTAGAAAGTACCCAAAATGCAATATTGGCATTAAATAGGAAAATGCAATTTCCCTTATTTAATTATGGCCAATATTTTTATGGGAGCTCAATATGATCACAAAGAATATCTCCACAAGTTTTCATGAACTTTGGAGATGGATAGATATTTTCTTGGATTTAATTTCTTTAACTGCCAGAAAAAGGAATTAATTATAAATGAAAAATATTGCAAATGTCTTGGCAATATTTTTGCATATCCAGGGTTTACAAATATAGGATGATCACTGAGAAAAGTTTGGGAGTCAGAAGATCAAAGGAAATTGGGGTTCCTTTGTAACTGTAAGAATCAGGGTTTCCCTTCCGGTAACTCGAAACGTAGGGTTTCGGTGGAAAAACCCCGAGAATAGATCTTGGGTGGCAAGGATGGAATGGAGAGAATCTCTGGTTGGATAGGAAAGGCAAGACTAAATGACCATCTTCATATACCCAGGAGCTAGAGAAAATCCAATAACACCGAGAAAAAAGACGGGAGTCAAATCCCGTGAAGGAAAAAAAAATAGGAGCGAAAACCAGGGTGTTACACTCGCACGATCACATGTAACACGTGCATCAACGCACACATTTTAACGCCGCATCAACGCACACACACACACACTGCAGACACACTCCCCTCCCCCGAGCACACAATTCATCCCCATCAAAGGTTATATCGCGACCACTCTCGATTGTGCTTCTCTGCACCCCAGCATGCACACCACCTTAATCTTCAAAGAGGGCATCGAGGAGATCGAAGACGGTGACCAGACTGCACTAGAGAATGCGGGGCCATTTGGAAGCAGGATGATGTGACGACGGCTGACTGACTCCTCCCCCCTCTCTCTCCCGCACAAAATTATCAATCTCTCAACCCACGAGATCCTTACCCTCTCATCCATGTTTTTCCAGCTCTCTCATCAAACCCGTTGTCTCTTCTCCTTCCACATGTACAAAATCCAAATGCACACGCATCTCACGTATATTACATGTCTCCATCTTTCTCGCAGACCTAACTTCTTCCTCTCTCTCTCTCTCTCTCTCTCTCTCGTGAGGTTTGTCTCCTACTCTCTCGCCCACATACATACAATCTTTCCTGCCCTATTTCTCTTTCTTACATGGGGTGTATATCTTGTGTGTTAAGCGCACACATCTATCTCCCGCCATTGCTCCATCTTCACAAGCTCTCTCTACATGTTTCATTCACACAATGGGATGTGTTCAAAATGTTGCTTTATAATGGATCACGTAGAGTTACGGTTGGTTTTGTTGCATCCTACAAAGTAATAACTATGAAATGCATTTAGATTTTCATTTGATTGGGATTATGTGAGTTTGAGCATATTGTGAAGTACTATAGACCTGGTATACATCTTGGAATTCAACAATGATTCTAACTATTGAATTGCATAAACCATTACATTTGAAGTCAGTAGCTTAATATATTTATTTCACGATTACAACAAATGATTAATTCCACTACAAACTAAGAAAACAAATGTGTACTCCCTCCGTTTTTATTTAAGTCCGCGTATTAGCATTGGTCAAAGTCAAGTTTTGTAAACTCTCACAGAGTTTATAACAAAAAATATTAACATATACAATAACAAATAAATACCATTAGATTCATTATTGAATGTACTTTCACATCATACATATTTTTTATGGTAAATGTTTATATTTTTCTATAAACTTGGTCAAACTTTAGGAAGTTTGACTTCGGTCAAACCTAATATGCAGAGTTAATAAAAACGGAGGGAGTACTAGTAGTTACTAGTACTACTCACTAGTTGCTTAGCCCAATCACCCAACACGCCAGATGGGGAGTTCAGTGTTACAAAATTTTCAGGTCGGCGGGAAAATCACCCGCGACCCTGATTCGATCAGTGCGAAGTTACCATCATACCCTTCATAACAGGCCTACGGATGCTGGTGGGTAGGGGGCTGTTTTGGTAACTTCAGGTTCACCCTACCCAGCCAACCGCACCCCGGCACCCAGAGTAGTACACCTGAATACTCCCCATTTTCTATCCCCACCACAAAATAGACTTCTCCATGGCACTGCAGCCTTCGTGCTCCTCCCCTTCTTCATCGTCGCACTCGTCCACCGCAGCGCATCTGCCTCATCGACGATGTCGTACGCCGCACTGGAGCCGGTCCACCGTCATCATCGTACACGGAGCCTCTTCCCCAGCACCGTCTTCCACGGTCTCGGATCTGCTTCCCGAAAGCCGACGCCAAGCGCAGAAGCACCATCGTCGTGGACAATGAACTGACTCCCGTTGCCGACCATGATGCACAGACGCCGCCGCGACCATCGTACTCCTCCTCGATTGGTAATGCGTATATTTAATCTATTAGCAGTACATGTGCAGTTCCAATTTTGTTCATACCTACCCTTCAAATTTGCTGGTTGCTATTGTTCCGGTAAAAGTAATTGGTTATATCTTGCATTGTCCAACAGAATATCACCTTGTAATTGTGCGTCGCTCCTGTATTGCGCTGTGCTTGGGTAGGTTCTTCATCTGCAACTAGTAGTGTGGCAAATGATGGAAAGTTTTTTAGAACTAGCAAGATGCCCATGCGTTGCACGGAACATCAAGATGCATTTGTATGAGTAGTTTATCTTGTGGGAGAAAAAGATGAACGAGGGAAGGACTTATTTGCAAATGTGAAGAGGGGTGTGGGTATCTTTTTGCAAAATTGCCATAGTTTCCTTCCTATCCGTCAGATATAAATCAGACAGCCTATATTGCAGGATGGCAGGCACACCATCATCACCAACTTTGTTTTTTATAAGAGTAGAGAGTAGAGATAGTAGGGACATCAGGAAAGGATCGTGCGCGAGGGAAAAAGCGGTCGGGCGCACGCTAGTTTTGGCGCGCGGCGTCCAGCGCGCTTTATAAAATCCAATGCCCTCCCGCGCCCTCCCACCACTCTGTGCCTCGCCACCGCTCTCTCCTCGCTCTGTGCCTCGCCACTGCTCTCTCCTCGCTCTTTCTCGCCTCGCCGTCACCACGCCACCATGCCGCCGGGAAACTTGGGGTTACCACGGCGTCCGCGCGCGCCCCTCCGGTGCCTTCTCTGCCGAGATCCGGTTCGGTGAGATGCGCCTCGGCCTCGGCACTTTCGACACCGCCCCTGAGGCCGCTCGCGCGTACGACGCGGTGGCGTGGCGCCTCCAGCGGCCTCGTAGGGACATGAACTTCCCCAACATGACGACGCGGGAGCGGGCGCAGGAGCTCGCGCCTCCCCCGCGGCTTATCACCGACGAGGATCGTCGCGACAACCGGAGGTGGAAGCACCATCTCAGCATCGCCGAGATGGACGAGGAAGCCATGGCGCTGTGGCACCAACGCTTCCCGCGGGACATCATCAACGAGAGCGAGTTCTACGCGCAAAGGAGGGTGGAGAGGGAGAAGAGGAGGGCGGAGCGAGCCGCCTATCGCGAGGACAGGCGTACGCGGAAGGCGGCCGCTCAATTCAACATCAAGCTAGGAGCAGCGTCGCCCCAGGACTCCGACAGCTATTGGTATTTTGATGCCTTCATTGAGACGTCAGAGGAGGACATCACAGAGGCGGAGTCGGACGACGAGGAGTAGTTGAACTATCTATTTTTTTAATCTATCTATGCTATATCTATGCTAAGAACTATCTATGTATCTATCTATGCCAGTATTGACTCGGAGTCAAATGTGTATCGAGTCAGAGTAGAAAGGAGAAAAAAATATAGCGCGTCTGCTAGAGCGGCGCGCGCGCACAATTTTTTGCAGCGGTCGCTGGAGCCAGCACTCCGCGGGCCGCAAAAACTGGCTATTCCGGCGCTAAACGCTTTTTAACGCGCCGCACGTTACGCGCCTGTTGGAGACGCTCTAACATGGCAGATGAGTGCTTTAATGTTGCCCACAAGATGCATGAGTATTACTATATTTTCTTGCCATGTTGAGATTTTAAAACTACGAATGCGAACATGCAGAGGAGCAATGAAGACCGAACACGGGATATTGGGGACATCTTCAAGGAACATGGCAAGTTAAAGAGGAGCTGCACTGAACCTGTAAAACGAGCTTTGGTAAGTAACACCCTTTCAATTACTTTCGTTTAGCCTCGTGTTCTTCGATGTGTATATGTTGTAGTTTCTATTTCTCTTAGCCTCGTGTTCTTCGATGTGTAATAAGAAGAGTCTTAATCGTCCTAATGCTTTCGTTTTTAGCTTGATGTAGGAAGTGGCTGTTCTAACATTGGAGTCTATTTTT
Organism: Thinopyrum elongatum; assembly: GCA_011799875.1. Lineage (NCBI taxonomy): Eukaryota > Viridiplantae > Streptophyta > Magnoliopsida > Poales > Poaceae > Thinopyrum > Thinopyrum elongatum. Next base: position 102,545,767 of record CM022300.1, on the reverse strand, counting down.
ATATTTCTCCTTTTGAATTCACTTCTCCGAGTCCTGTTTATCTGGCTTCTACTTAATGGATCTAGGTAGCTCTGACTATTGATCTAAAAAAGAAGTAACTTCATGTCAGGATGCAGTTCCTGCAAGGAGGGAAGTATGGTCAACCTCGAGATCATGTTTCCAAAATGAGGCTGGATTACACACAAGGTGCTCGTTCCCTAATGATGCTGGATTAGACACAAGGTGCAAATTCCCACAAGATGCTGGATTACACACAAGCCAGGTGGAGTCGTCAACTGTTCATGTCCTCGTGGCTCTAGTAAAGGCTGAAAGAAAGTGTGCAACAGCCCTTGAGAATGTAGCTGAGTTCCTGAAGAAGCGAAAAGAGTAATCAGATGCTCTCTTCACCCAAGCCAAAGAAGAGATGGAAGAAGCCAGAAAGAAGCTAGCAGAGGCAGAGCAGGCTAGGCGTCTCCTGCTATCTAAAACTGTTGTCAATACAAAATTTCATTCATAATAACTAGGTTCAAGTGTTTATCCAGTTAGCATGCCTGTTGTGATGTCCGTGCATCGACTGAGATCTATGTAAGTCTGATGCCGAGATGTGGCACAAAATATATTTTTCCGGGTCATGTAATAATAGCCATTACTTTCCGAACAATAACAAATGAACCATTGGACATGGTATAGTTCACACGCAAGCCCAACATTCCAAGTTCAACTTTCACATCAAACTCATGTTCACAGTTATCTTCACATTCATAGATAATGTCCACAACCATGATTCACTTCAAAGCAAAAAAATGTGAGAATTAGAAATAAAGAAAAATCTCTAGTTCTTACTACCAACATCAATGCTTCTCCAAAACAACATTTAGTTCAGAGCCAAAACACAAATTCCTTTTGAGAGCATTGATGAAAAAGGTGCATTTCCTCCAAGAGTGGAGTAGGGACTCGCGTATAAAATATTGTGGACTTCCACTAAACTTGAGGTACATCCTTGGTCCTCCGCTTGCCCGCCTGCAGCCTCGCCCATGGCACTGACGGCCTGGGGCGGGGAGGGAGGTGGAGCAGCAAGTTGCCTGACTCGTCGGGGCACCCATCCGGCTTTTATGCCAGAGAACTCGTCTTCGTGCTCGCTAGATGCTATGGAGAGTGGAGAAAATGGTGCAAGGAGGACATGTGGAGCAAAGGTGGTGCGGTTCTTGCCAGGCGTCTGGCCTCGTTTAAATAGCGGGCTGATGAGAGGAACCAACCGGCTCGCGGAAGGACACGTGTTGCCGGCACACGCACGGATTCAATGGAGGTAAGCGGGGCAGTCTGAAGCCCGTTGAATGCGGCGAGGAGGCTTGTTCAGCCTGGAGTGCAGCGAGTGGGAATCTCTTGGCCGGCGTGCCGGTTCAATGCCTGCGCCAGTGTGAGGTCGCGTCTGCTCTGGCACAGTGTGAGAGCAATTACTCCCTCCGGTCCTTCTTTGTTTCGGTACTTACTACTCTAGTAGCAAGATGCCCGTGCATTGCATGAAACACAAGATGCATTTATTTTACAAAATATCTATTGTGATTGACCCATGCAGGAGTAATCTCATGTGTAAAAACTAACGACATCTGCAGGTTTACATAGCTCAGCGCGTACACCGCTCATGTAGATCCTCTCTGACACTAACCTGCGCAAGCACGTCGACGGCGCCGTCCGTGTCCCAACACCTTAGACTGAGCGGAGTGGGGGAGACGAGAAAGAAGAGAGATAAGGTGAGGAGGAGTGGGGCGTGGTGGTGGTAGGTGGTAGGACTGAGTGGAGGCATGGGGATGGACGACGCCGGCAGCGGCCACCATGCCAGATTGTTACATAGGCTTCCTTTTTTAATTGCTCAACAATGAGGTTGTGGGAGATAAGGATGAACGAGGGAAGGCCTTATATGCAAATGTAGAGAGAGGTGCGGGTATCTTTTTGCAAAATTGCCATAGTTTGATTTCTATCCGTCAGATATAGATCGGACGGTCTATATTGCAGGATGGCAGGCACACCATCATCACCAACTTAGTTTTTAAAAGAGAAAAAAGAAGAGGGAAGATAAGAGAAGAGAAGAGATGGAGGTAGTAGTGATCAATTCCACTTTTCGCTCCATACCAATCGTTCTAAAAAATTGTATAACACGCCATTGAAAATCGGAATTCTTACCCCCCTAAAAATGATTTTTTAAACGTCGCAATTCGATCAGTGGCGACTGGCGAGCCACCGCCTCTAGGTCGTTCACCCGTGGTCCCCGACCATCAATTCCTACAGACTAAATTATCACGCGAGCTGGCTATTCCTACAATGGTGCGCTCCACCACGTACCCGGTACCCGCACATGCAACAATCATGCACCTAGGGTTTATTTGTTTACGGTGCCTTTATGTAACTCTCATGTGTGCGAGATAGCGAGAGACCGACTGCGTGTGTGCGCCTCTTCTCTTCGTATATGTACTCCACCGTTTGTCTGGTGTCCAAAAAATTATACAGTAATAACTAGCAATGTGCCAATGCGTTGCCACACGTTCAAAGTAGATTAATACATATTCACCAATTTGATAGAAAAGAGTCTAGTTTTGAAATACGTATATTGTTGTGGTATCACACATCCACCTATGGGACCATTGGCCCCTTGTGGTTTGGCAAGGGGGATGAGCACATTGCACAAAGAGCGAAGAGAATAAAGCAGCACGGCAGCGATGACACGAGCAGTTTTTACCCAGGTTCGGGCCGCCAGGAGGCGTAAGACCCTACTCCTGCTTTGGTGGATTGATGAAAGGGCCGTGGTGGAGACGCATCGCTCTAGCCCGGCAAGGTCACCTTGGGACGAGATTAGCTACGCGCGTATGAGCGTACAGGGGTCCGAATCCTTTCTATGGTAGCCACGGCCCTCCTTTTATAGGTCAAGGGGTTACCATAATGGCAAAACAGTCATTATCCAGTGATTAGATAGCCACAGTGCTATCATACCTAACTCTGCAGATAGGATAGGGTGCATTAAATGCACCACTTAGTGTCACATCATGGCGTAGCCCGGCAAGCCTCGCCGCGCCATTCAGCCACCTTCTCGCCTGTCTACATGACACGTCTCCTGGACGGGTGTCATTTGGGGGTGTTCTTTCTCAGAAGTGGCCTGCCACATACCAAATAACAGCCACTTAATCACTTGGGGGCTTGACACCGCACCGATAGGAGACTTGCGTCGCTGTGAGGTGGAGCGGTGGAGCCGTGGCGGGGTAATCCGCCCTTGGCGCTCCCGGCAAGCCTGCCGGGGGAGTCTTGAGACTTGTCCTTGGGGGTAACCTTGACCTCGCCAGGCTCGCCTGCCCGGCAAGTTTTTTTTTCCTTGGTGATATCTTGCTCATTGGGTTGGTCTTGGTATTCTTGATCCGCCCTTTGATTTCTCAAAGGGCTATCTCTTCTGCTTGGTCTTGTCTAGGATGTTGCAACCTTGCTCTTAAGCCTGTGTACCATCCGGGCACACACGCCTGGGGTTTATTGCACCGACAGGAGCCCCCGGGCTTGGCCTGAACGCGCTACCGAGCGTCGTCAGGGTAGGCCCTGTCCAGTACACAGGCGAGAGGGTTGTGGTAGCTCGTCCTTTGAGATCTTCTTTGCTTCTTCATTACCCTGAGCTTGGGTCAGTTTCCGGTTTTCCCGCGCGTCATGCGAAGCCAATTGTAGTGGGGCCATCTCTGTAATGGCTCGTGAATGACTTTAACACACGGGTGAGTAACTGCCAATTCACTCATCCCACCACGTCCTTATCCTTTGCCATGTATGCTGCATGCATTGAGTGGGGTAGGTAACGGAGGCGCGTGGTGCGGGAAAGAGAGTCATGGCAGGGGCCCGATTTTCTGGGGTTGGTGTAAGGGGACGGCAATTGGATCCGCCCATCGGTGGTAGTTCAGACGAGCCGGATCAGGAGGAACCCCATTGGGGTGGGGGGGGGTGAAGGATCAGTCCCCAGCTCCAACCCGCCTATAAAAAGGGGGCGAGAAGGAGCGGAGGTGCTCATCCATGCACCTTTCCTCTTTCACTTCTTGTCTCCTCCTCTGTTATGTCAAGGGGGAGAGATCGGGGCCGGGCCCCAGACTCTAGCTCGGGGTCGACGATGCCGAACGCTCGTGTTGACGCTCGGGGAGTGAGTCTGGTCCAGGGCCATAGGAGATGCGGCGGTCGAAGGTGTGGGCGCCGAACTGTCAACAGTGTGGGAAGCTTTGCGCCTCTCCAAAGTGGTGAAGCGCCCGTCTCCCATACGCGAGCTAGCCGCCCGGTGGGGAGTGCTTGCCCCGGCCACAAGTCGCCGAGGCTCATCATCCCGACGGCGAGGCTCTTGGGGCTCCCGACGCCTGTCTGTGGTGCGGTGCTCGGGATCCTAGATAATCCCAGCACTGCTCCTTCCAGCGGAGCCAGGGTGAACATTGAAGACGGCAACACCTTCCTGCCCTCCAAGGTGGGGAGCGGTGCTCCTCGCGTGCCTCGGACGTCGTCATCGCCTGCTACTTCTCCGGGGGAGGTGACGGGCCGAGGGGCCGGCGTCCTCCTGGAGCGGTGGTGATGAAGAAGGAACGAGGGAAGATGAAGAAGGCGGGTGGCAGGCCGTCAGGTCGGAGTACGATGGCACCGACGCCTTCGTCTCGTACTGCCGGCCTGCTGCCTCGTCTTTCCGCTCTTCCCCTCCCTCCCCGGCACCATCATCACCGGCCTCTTCAGGACGGTTGCCGGGGAGGGGGTCGCTCTCTTGGTGCCTTCGCCTCCTCCAGCAGTCTTCCAGCTGAGCTCCAGCGGCTCTCCTCGCCAGTGCTTGTGCTGGGGCTTCTTGCTGGCCCTGGAGGTGGTGACCAGGGCACCACCGAGCTGCTCCCTCTGCCCCTCTCCTTCACAGCCTCGCCACTCTCAATCTTGTCAGGTTGCACCCGGCAAGCCCTGACGGGATCGGGCTAGTCTTCTGCTCAGACACTCCTTTTACCCTCTTCACCTCCCACTGTAGTTCCTAGGGGGAGAGGGACAAGAAAGGGATTATGGGGCACTTATATTTTTTCAGTCTAAAATGTGTAGGCATTTGCCAAACTTTAGTCTAAATTATGTAATCTTCTTTATCCATGTTTGTGTTCTGTAAGATTTGTACTTGCTTATCAACATATTAATGAAAAAGACAAGCCTTGCCGGGTACTTGTGCATGTGTCATGTCCATGCAGAGGTGAGATGCCTCTATACGTTTAAGTAAACAAGTTTTTCCGGCAAGTTATCTTGCGGGTGCCCTTAGTTTGCTGCCGCGGGGCTAGGCCTGCCGGGCATAAACCTATAAAAAGGGACCAACCCCTCGCCGAAACTTCTCCGTCAAAGGCCACTGCAACCACCTTGACTGAAGCAATGTTGGGGACAAAGGATGGGAGCACCTATGTTTCGAAGGTGACGAGGTTTTCATATGCACAAGTTTTCTCTTTACAGAACAGGTATGGATAAGAAGGAACTTATTTGTTTGGCTTGCCGGGGATCGTTATGTAGGCTTGTCTTCATTTCTTCTCCTCGGGACCAAGTCCACGGCAGGAACCCTGGAGCTTAGTGCAGATGAAAACAGAGCTACATGCGACCTTATCTACATGATCATGCTATGCTCATGATATGCTTACGCATGCATGCAATTTGTCGGGGCCCCCAGCGCTTCATTTATTTATCTGTTGCTCAGGGTCTGCGCCTGGCTTTGTACAAAGGGTTACCTGTAGCATCGGCAAAGCTTGTACACAAGGGTGGCTACCGGGCAGGGCCCGACAGCCGCGCCTTACATGTAGAACTTACGGAGATGCTCAATGTTCCATGAGTTTTGCAACTGAATGCCATCTCCGGTCTCCAGACGGACTGCGCCGGGTCTGGTGACTCGTACTACCCGGTAAGGGCCTTCCCACTTCGGCATCAACTTGTTTGCACCCTTGGCAGACTGAACACGCCTAAGGACAAGGTCGCCTTCCTCAAAGCTTCGGGCATGAACCCTGCGGCTGTGGTAGTGACGCAGGGCTTGCTGATAGCGTGCAACACGCGTAGCAGCCCGGAGATGGTTCTCCTCGAGTAGCACAGTGTCTTCACACCGGTGCTGTTCCTGTGCTACTTCATCATAGGCAAGCACTCGAGGTGACCCGTATATGAGTTCCGTGGGGATCACTGCTTCTGCCCCATAGACTAGGGAGAAGGGAGTCTGGCCGGTAGCTCGATTTGGTGTCGTATGGAGGGACCAAAGAACCACCGGCAACTCGTCGATCCATCGCCCACCACACTTCTGCAGCCTATCAAATGTTCTTGTCTTGAGTCCCCACAGCACTTCAGCGTTCGCCCTCTTAGCTTGTCCGTTGCTTCTGGGATGGGCAACAGAGGCAAATGATATCTTGCTTCCGAGAGCATGAACGTATTGCATGAAGGCGCGGCTTGTGAATTGGGTGCCATTGTCAGTGATGATTCTGGCGGGTACTCTGAAACAGCACACCAATCCTTTCAAGAACTTGATAGCTGACTGCGCGGTCACCTTCCTCATGGGCTCCACTTTAGGCCACTTTGTAAACTTGTCGATTGCAACGTACAAGAATTCAAAGCCCCGGTTAGCACGGGGGAAGGGGCCCAAGATGTCAAGCCCCCAGACCGAAAATGGCCATGACAAAGGGATCATTTGGAGAGCTTGAGCAGGCTGATGGATATTCTTGGAGTGGAACTGGCAGGCTTCACACTTGGTAACTAGCTCAATTGCATCTTGGAGGGCCGTGGGCCAGTAGAAACCTTGCCGGAAAGCTTTTCCAACCAGGGCCCTCGATCCAATATGGGAGCCACATGTACCCTTGTGTATCTCTGCCAACAGTTCCTTTCCTTCTTCCCGACAAATGGACTTCAATTTCACACCGTCGGGCCTTCTTCTGTATAGCGTATCATCAATGAACTGATACATACTGGCCCTCCGGGCTACTCTTTCAGCTTCTTCTTGCTCTTCTGGAAGTTCTCCTATTTGGAGGAAATGGACTATGTGCCGTGCCCAAGTTGGAGCCCGAGGCTCAGCAACAAGGACCAGTGGCACCTCCTCGTTCATGGGAGTGCATGCCTCAACCGCAAAGACTGGTAGTTCGGCGGGAGGGTGCAGCTCACCGATCAAAGGGGAGTTGTTTCCGCCAAGCTCTTTGCCGGGGCTTCGGGAAGCTCTGCCCGGAGAGGCTTGCCGGAGTCCAGTTTCCTCCTCTTTCTGGCCATTGCTACCGGGGATACAGAGGGTTGAGTCAGATGGAGAACAAAAGTCCCTGGTTCCACAGGGAGTTTTTGTGCGGCACACTTTGATAGATGATCAGCAATGCTGTTTTCCGCACGTGGCACGTTCTCTGTTTGTAATCCATCAAAGCGCTCCTCCAACTTTCTCACTTCCTCTACGTATGTCTCCATCAATGGGCTTTGATAATCCTTGTTTACTTGCCTCACCACAAGTTGCGAATCCCCACGGATGATGAACTTCTTGATTCCCAATTCTGTTGCGATTCTGAGCCCGGCAAGGAGTCCTTCATATTCTGCAGTGTTGTTGGTAGCCTTTTCCCGGGGGAAATGCATTTGAACCATGTACTTGAGGTGCTCTCCAGTGGGAGCAACGAGAAGCACGCCAGCTCCTGCTCCTTGCAGGATGAAGGCACCATCAAAGTGCATGATCCATTCTTGGGGCGCTTCCTTGCCGGGGATAACTGTCTCCAGCACTTCTTCATCAGGGGTAGGCATCCACTCCGCAATAAACTCTCCTAGTGCTCTGCTCTGAATAGTTGACGTGCTCTCAAACCTCAAACCAAAGCTGGATAACTCCAAAGCCCATTCCATTATTCTGCCAGCGGCCTCAGGGTTCCTTAATATGCGTTGCAAGGGGAAACAGGTAACAACTGTGATCTCATGGGCTTGGAAGTAGTGGCGCAGTTTCCTTGAGGCCATGATGAGGCCAAAGATCAACTTTTGCACGCCAGAGTACCTTGACCTAGCCCCCTGCAGTAGGGAGCTGAGAAAGTACACTGGCCGCTGCACCACCTTCTTCCTTGCCGCGACCTTGGAGCTGTCTCCATTACCCCGCTCCTCCTTGTTTTGATCTGCATCTAACCTTGCCGGGACAAGTTCGCTTTCCTCTCCGGAGGGGACGGCAGTTGCAGCTGCTCCTTCATCCACTTCCCGCTGCGCCACCAGTGCTGCGCTAACCACTTGATTGGTTGCTTCTAGGTATAGCAGCAATGGTTCTTGTGGTTTAGGAGCGACTAAGGTGGGAACAAAGGAAAGATAGGTCTTCAGATCTTGTAGCGCAGCGTCTGCCTCCGGGGTCCACTCCACGGGCCCAGCCTTCTTCAAGATTCTGAAGAACGGCAGGGCGCGTTTGGCAGACTTGGAAATGAACCTGCTTAGCGCGGCAACACATCCAGTCAAACGCCTCACATCTTTATATGTCTTGGGTGCTTGAATCTGTTCAATTGCCTTGATCTTGTCGGGGTTGGCCTCTATCCCCCGGTGGGACACAAAGAAGCCAAGAAGCTTGCCGGAAGGAACGCCAAACACACACTTTTCTGGGTTCAGCTTCAAGTTGATCTTGCGTAGATTTGCAAAGGTCTCTTCCAAGTCCTGAATGAGAGTTGATTTGTCCTTGGTTTTGACCACTATATCATCCATGTAGGCTTCAATATTCCTGTGCAGTTGGGACTCAAGGCCAATCTAGACCGTTCTTGCGAAAGTGGATCTGACGCTTTTTAACCCAAAGGGCATCTGTACAAAACAGTACATGCCACATGGGGTTATAAACGCGGTCTTCTATTCATCTTTCTTGGACATGAAAATCTGATGGTACCCGGAGTAGGCATCCAAGAAGGAAAATAGGTCACATCCAGAGGTGGAATCCACAATCTGATCGATGCGCGGCAAGGGGAATGGGTCCTTCGGGCATGCTTTATTTAGATATGTGAAATCTATGCAAAGCCTCCATTTCCCATTCGCCTTGCGCACCAACACTGTATTCGCTAACCAAGTTGGATGCAACACTCCTCTGACCAAACCAGCAGCTTCGAGTTTCTTGATCTCTTCTGCAATAAACTGCTACCGCTCCAAAGCTTGCTTCCGGACCTTCTGTTTGACAGGCCGGGCATGTAGGCAGACAACAAGGTGGTGCTCGATTACCTCCCTGGGAACACCGGGGATGTCAGATGGTTGCCAGGCAAACACATCGACAATCGCCCGCAGGAAGGCAACAAGCGCGCTTTCCTATTTGTCATCAGGGGTGGAGCTGATGGTAAATGTACCATCAGCGCCGACCAGCCCTGCCGGGAACTTCTTCACAGCAGGCATGACAACCTTTGATCTCTTGCTATTGGAACTCTTCGGCAAGTCATCAACAGGCGTAGCGCACTCCGAAGAGGCGCGCTTCCCGGATTCTTTGCCGGCATCCTTGCTAGCTTTCTTCCCTTTCTTGCTTTCCTTGGCGGGAGCAATAGCCTCCGCGGCCTCTGCAGCAACTGCTTCTCGGTACATCTTATCCACGCATATGATTGCGTTCTTCTTGTCTGATGGAATGGAAATGATGCCCATCGGCCCTGGCATCTTCAGAGTGTTGTAGGCATAGTGGGATGCCGCCATGAATTTTGCTAGGGTTGGCCGACCAAGGATTCCATTGTACGGCAGGGGGAGGTCAACCACATCAAACACGGTCTTCTCGGTCCGGTAATTCAACTCCCCTCCGAAAGTTACCGGAGTGTGATCTTCCCGTTAGGACGACTCCTGCCGGGGTTGATTCCTTGAAAAGTACCAGTAACCTTGAGCTCTTCATCTGCTATCTGGAGCTTGCTGATGACCTTGGGGGAGACCAGATTCAACCCGGCCCCGCCGTCAACCAACATCTTTGTGACCTTGAGGTTGCGGATCGTTGGTGAAACCAACAACGGCAAACACCCTACCGCGGTGGTGCAGTCAGGGTGATCCTCTTCATCAAAGATGATGGGCGTGCAGGACCACTTGAGCGGCTTCCGAGAATCTGCCGCTGGCTCTACAACATTGACCTCACATGCCTACTGTTTAAGCTGGCAGTGAGAGGAGTGCAACGATGCACCTCCGTCAATGCATAGGACGTCAGTGGCCTTCTGGAACTCCTGCTCGCTAGTTTCCTCTTCATCCCCTTCATCACTCCTGTCATCGCATTCCTTCTTCTCACGGCCTCTAGTAGGTTTCACTTGATACCGTGGGGCCTTGCCGGGGCGACCTCCTCTGCCACCTCGACCCTTCCCGCCAACGTTGTCTTGATCTTTCTCTTTGTCACGCTTCTCATACTCAGCCTTCTGCTTCTTGACAAGTTGCTCAACTTGATGACACTCTTGAAGATCGTGGCCCTTAGTCCGATGGATCTTGCAGTACGGCGCATTAGCCTTCCCAGCCTTCTCGGTAGCCATGGCTTCCCGGCAATCAGCGCACGCGGCAACTTCCTTGTCGGGAGCCTCGGTCTTGGCCTTCTTGCCGGTACTAGGGGTGCTCGATCCTTCAACAATCAGCACTGCCTTATCCTTGCGCTTCTTGTTGCGTTTCTTGTTCTTCTTCTTCTTCTGATTGGTGGCGCTGTCGTCGTCCTCTGAGTTGACGTCGACGCCAGCCTCTTCGCTGGGGAGTCGCCTCCCCTCCTCCTTTCGGGCACACTTATCCACCAAAGTGTATAGCTCAGTTGCAGTCTTAGGCAACCAGACGTTCATCTTGGAACGTATCCTGTGGTTGCGTACATTAGACTAGAATGCAGCTATCACAGCTGCTGGGTGGATGTCTGGAATGTTCCATTGTACCTGGCTGAATCTCTGCATGTACTTCTGCAAACTCTCCCCTTCCCTCTGCGGGGGGAGCTGCAAGTCGCTGGGTCGCCCCGGTTCTTGATGACCGCTTGTGAAGGCGCCAACAAATTCATGGCATAGGTCAGCCCAGGTCGAGATGGAGTTCTCCGGCAAGTGCATCAGCCACGACCTCACGTTTGGCTTGAGTGCCAAAGGGAAGTAGTTGGCGAACACCCTCTCATCTCTTCCCCCGGCAGCTTGAACAACGATGGTGTAGATGCTCAAGAACTCTGCCAAGTTCAATCTTCCATCGTACTTTTCTGGTATCTCTGGCTTGAACGTACGGGTAGATGGCCAACGGACTTGCCGCAGCTCATGAGTGAAGGCGGTGCACCCAACCTCGAAAGGCAGGTATCCGTCTCCACCGGGCATAGGCTCATCGACGTCGGGGCCATTGCGCCCATCAGACCGGTGGCTGGTTTTGCGGCATCGTTCGATGGTGACGCGTGCGTCTTCCCTCTGCCTGTCTTCCAGGGTTCGTCACTGGTCTTGACGTGCCCGTGGGTCAGACGAAGCCATCGATACGTCGTCGGGTTCTTGGTCGTGTGGTTCTGGCTGCGGCCCCTGCGCCGGCTGCCGTGGAGGGGACTGCATCGTCGGAACGGCTCCCTCGGTGCGGCCGGCAGCTTGGGCCATTGCCGCCGTCGGTGGAGGCCGTGGCAGGCCTGCCTGCTGTGATCCTCCCGTCTCAGCGAAACCAATCAGGCTCTGAATAGTGGCTCTCCACTCATCCATTTGATTGGCCGCTGGCCGGGAATCTCAACAAGAGCTGGGCCCATGCCATGGCTTCCGAAGCGGTGCTTGGCATGGACGATGATGCAGATCGCGACGTCACCCGACTTCTGATGGTGCCTGCAGTGGTGGCGCCATGTTCTCGCCGCCGCGAGCCGGTCGCAAGGGCGGCGTGATGATGAGGCGGATGCGCTTGGGGGTTGACAACCCCATTTGGCGCATCGTCTTGGTTAACTTGCTCCGGGGATGGCGCGTGCCCTGTAGCCGCTCCTGCGACGGGGGCAACTAGAAGATTACAATCCACATCAGGGCGAGAGCCACCGCTGCGGCTGTGTCCCTCGGTGAGGTGGGGAGGCGGAGACGGAATATTCTCCCCACTCGTACCTTGGGGAGCATGGCCGCCAGGGTGCTGTTGGTGTCGCCCTCCTCCAGTGCCTCCCGCTCTTGCTTCGGCCGTAGGGGGAATGGTGATGGTGCCGCCTGCGCCAATCACATTCCCCGTGGTGTCCATGTTCCCCTGCAGCCCCCACGACATCAGTGGCTGCGTGCGAGGGGCCTTCGAGGTGAACGGGTGAGCCGAAGCACCGGATTTCTTTTTGGGCGCCATGGATGATGAAGCTGTTGATGAAGAAAATGATGACGAAGATGATGCACTGCTTGCACTCTCGGGTTCGCGCAAAAGGTACCCCCTACCTGGCGCGCCAAAGATGTCGTGGTATCAGACAACCACCTATGGGACCATCGGCCCCTTGTGGTTCAGCAAGGGGGATGAGCACATTGCACAAAGAGCGGAGAGCATAGAGCAGCACGACAGCGATGACACGAGTACTTTTTACCCAGGTTCAGGCCGCCGGGAGGCGTAAGACCCTACTCCTGCTTTGGTGGATTGATGAAAGGACCGTGGTGGAGATGCAACGCTCTAGCCCGGCAAGGTCGCCTTGGGACGAGAGCAGCTACGCGTGTATGAGCGTACAGGGGTCCGGATCCTTTCTATGGTAGCCACGACCCTCCTTTTATAGGTCAAGGGGTTACCACAATGGCAAAACACTCATTATCCAGTGATTAGATAGCCACAGTGCTATCATACCTAACTCTGCAGACATGACAGGGTGCATTAAATGCACCGCTTAGTGTCACATCATGGCGTAGCCCGGCAAGCCTCGCCGTGCCATTCAGCCACTTCTTGCCTGTCTGTGTGACACGTCTCCTGGACAGGTGTCATTTGGGGGTGTTCTTCCTCAGAAGTGGCCTGCCACGTACCAAATAACAGCCACTTAATCACTTGGGGGCTTGACACCGCACCGATAGGCGACTTGCGTCGCTGTGAGGTGGAGCGGTGGAGCCTTGTTGGGGTAATCCGCCCTTGGCGCTCCTGGCAAGCCTGTCGGGGGAGTCTTGAGACTTGTCCTTGGGGGTAACCTTGACCTCGCCAGGCTCGCCTGCCCGGCAAGGGGGGGGTTTCCTTGGTGATATCTTGCTCATTGGGTTGGTCTTGGTCTTCTTGATCCGCCCTTTGATTTCTCAAAGGGCTATCTCTTCTGCTTGGTCTTGTCTAGGATGTTGCAACCTTGCTCTTAAGCCTGTGTACCGTCTGGGCAACACACGCCTGGGGTTTGTTGCACCGACATATATCACTAAAAATATGTTATGTTTCACTCAAAATATATTCCTTTGGCAGTTTTGATGAGATAAGGGAGGAATGTGGTTGGTTTCAAGATTCGAGAAGTGGTATATTATTGCAAAAAGCCCATGTGTGTGTGGTGTGTGTGTGAGAGAGAGGGAGAGAGGAGGAGGACGGAGTGCGTGTGTGACGAAGACACAAAGAATGTGTGCGCGAGACGTATCACCATAAAATGAGGCGATAGTGTGTGTGTGCACGATCTAGAGGGCGTGTCTCAAGAAGGGACGAAAAATCTACATAGATACAAGGAGCGCGAGAGAGACATGTACGAGATAGTGATAGCAAGAGTGTGCGGATGTATAAACCTATCTGGAGGCTGGTCGATCAATGTTTGTGAGAGAAATATGAGTTGGGGTGCGAAAGCGAGAGTTTTGTGTGTGTGAGAGAGAGACGGTAGTCGGGAGGGGGAGTGGAAGCAGGAGTTGTGTGTGTGTGTGAGAGAGAGAGAGGCGGGGGGGAGAGTTTGTCTGATCGGTAAAGAAATGAATAATGTCAGTTTTATAACTGAGATGAAGATGGAAAGGAGACCCCAACAAATGTTGTGTGTGCGGGAGAGAGTAATTTTAGTGGTAGGAGTCATATCTAGAAAGATATAGGGTGCGTGAGAGAACCCTAGATAGAAAGATAAAGTGAAAGACGAGTGAGAGTGTGTGTGTGGCGGTGAAAAAGAAAGCTTAGGTACCTAGTGATACCAGAGAACAATAGAGACCTGAGAGATAATGAAAACCGTGTAATGTATAATGATAGGGAGAGTTTGACACCTCTCGAGGGAGACGGCGAGAGACCATGTTTACGAAAATAGGAAAAACATGAAGTGAGCATGCGGGTGAGCTGGAGAAAAGAGAGTGATAGCTACATGAAGGAGCACGTGAGAGAGATGGGCGTGAAAGGAGATTCAAATATTTAGTTGCGTGTATATAAAATGTCAACATAAAAGGGATTCAAATATTTGAATTCGAGATGATGATACATGTAATTCATACTCGAACCAAAATTGATCTATCAAACATGCATACTCATATGAATTTGCGCGCATCTATGTTATTTAATATCTAGATATTACTGGTCCATACATTTGAGTAGAACATAATTTGGTTTAAAAATTTTGAATTCAACCTTATGATTTTGAGATCATTGTATTTGTAAATCATATTATATATATAAAGGAGCAGAATTCTTTGTTGTGCTTTTGAAAGTATATATACAAAAAATGATGCATATAGAATTTTATTCGAATCGAAAATGGATCCTGCCTGAAAAAAAAGAATACAAAATGGATTGGAATTGAGATGTCACGGTAAACGTGCAAGATTTTTCTCAAAAATTTGAACGAAGCGGCGAAACTCGCTGTAACCGCCCGAAACCAAAATATGGGAGATGGAAATTACTGCCTGTCCCTGACATGCAACACATGTTGGCTCGATTTCAATAGGTCTTGATAGGGGCAGGTTTGTAATTTCACTCAAACTTGATATAACCACCTCTCACCCAGATTCATACACGGTGGGTGCCAAAACACAGTGTCTCCTCGGCCGAAATATCCTCTCACCTGGATTCATACACGGTGGGTGCCAAAACAAACTCTCCTCGGCCGAAATCTCCGTCGGCAAATATTCGGTGTATGCAAGATTACCGTCCTAGCCCCAGCAGCCCAATATTCCTGTGATGTCTAAAATTTTAAATGAGGGATAAGTTGGTAACCTTCCCCACATTTGAGACAAGCGCGTCCCAAAGACATGGTTCCCCCTACCTTTCTCCCTCCATTTTCCCATTCGTACTCCGTGGGCGCCAAAACACCCTCTCCACCCCAGCCTCCTCCGTCTGCCACCCCATCCACCGCCATCCTCCTCCACCATGTCAGAGCTAATACCCCGATGCCGTCGTCCATTACAAGAGATCGACCTCTCTCCTCCACGGCTTCGGACCAGGATCCTTGCATCCCGTCCTCTCGCTTCATCCCCGCCGTCGTCCACCTTGCCGGCGCCGCTCCTACGACCGTCTCATCCACCGTGCCGGGATATTTCCCCCACCCCCACCGCCACCGCCTACCCTCCTAGATCTGCTTCCACACTGCCGACAGCCATCGCTACCGCAGCACCATCAAATTCTCAGCAGATGCATACATAGCGCCGCACCAGAGGTGGTACTCTTTCGTATCTGCTCAACTTATTTATCGCAGCAAGAAAATGGATCGCCACTGCTTTACTGTGATTTCTTGTCCATCACTTAGGATCTTACTTGTTAGTTAAAAGCAAACATTGGTTGCAAAGTTGCCTTTGTCCGGTTTGCACCTTCAGATCCGCCATGGCATGCTCAACACTATACTCGCAATGCTTATTGTTTTCCCCTTTTATATTCCACACTAGTTAAATGACAGTAGACTAAATTTCAAAATTGGGTCAGTCGATTTTTGAGAGCTCGTCGGAGTTCACCGGAGGGAAGGAAGGGGCTCGGGTGGGGACGGTGGTTGTGGGGGGCGGTGGCCTGGCGGTGGTGGGGCCTCGCCGGAGGAAAAAACTTGACGTGGGTGGGGCGGGGGTGGGGGTGGGGGTGGCGGAAGAACACAGGCGGTGGGGGGCGGTTCAGGGGAGGGCGGGGGGGTCGGGGCTGGTGGTTCGGCCAGCAGCCCGTGCGGTGTTCTGTAGGGAAAAAAAATTAGAGATGAGGAAGAAGAAGGGTTAGGAGACGTAGGATCTTCATCCAACCGCCTGAAATGGTCGACCGACCCAAATGACGAAAGTCACGCGACTTGCATGCAAACATTCCTTTATATTCAGCACCATCATCGTAGCTGCTTAGCACTGCTCCTCAATCCATCAAGCTAAATAACGTGCCACTCATAATTCCAAACTTGTTGCTCAAATACGAATCTGATATGATGCTGATATTACTAAAACAGATAATGTTTAATTGGTCAGCTAATGTTCCTACTTTACTTTCGAAAAGCACGTGCACCACATATAGAGAGATAGCAGGGAGTTGCATTCTTAATGCCCTCTGGTTCATCATGTGTGGGCACTGCGCAACGAACATTTTATTATCCAAAATCTGCTTGCTCTTCTTTAGCATGTTCCTCTTCTGTTCTTCTTTAATAAGTACTCTCTCCGTTCCTAAATACAAGTCTTTGTATAGATTCCACCATGGACTACATGTGGAGCAAAATGAGTGAATCTACACTCTAAAATGTATCTGTATACATCTGTATCTGATCCATAGTGTAAATCTCTACAAAGACTTATATTTTGGAACGGAGGGAGTATAATAGTAGAACAGTATGTTCCTTGTAGTGAAGAGGAGCAGGGACATTTGCAGTGTACATGTCTATTCGGTCGGTTGTGATGGACACTTTCAACTCTTCGGGCCTCTTTGATTCGTAGGATTTTGTAAACATAGGAATAGGAATTGTAGTGGCCTGCCCACTTGAATCCTATAAGATTAGCAAGGAAATGCGGGGAGCTATGTCGCCTTTGAGAGTTACACTGATATTAACAGTACCGCACCTTCAGTTGAAGAGAGCTGGTATCCGAAGCCTTTCTAGCCGTACTGGCAATAGTAGCCCATATTTTCCAGCAAGTTCCACTTTCCTAATTTTACTTGTGATGCTTACGGTTTTCCCGTTATATCTGCACTATGATATGTGTAGCTGCTTTGTGTCGCACTAGCAGCAGTCCACTCTTGAAGCTAAACAACACACCAATCATAAGTCCAAATCTTACTTCTTCAAATACGAATTGTGATATGATACTGAAATTAGTTAACAGACACACATTTAATTGGTCAGCTAATGCTCCCACTTGATTTTCCAAATGCATGTGGCCACATATAGAGAGACAGCATGGAATTGCATTTCTTTGGGCGCTGTGATTCATCATGAGTGGGCAACCAACATTGTATGGAAAGAAGCAGAATCTCAAGAATATGCTTCCTCTTATGTTCTTCAACATGTTCCTCTTTTGTTATTTTGTATTTAGTACATACAGTATGTTCCTTGTCAGGAAGGGGAGCAGGGACATCTGCAGTCAACAGCTGATAGAGCTGGCCTGTACGTGATCGATAGGCTTTCAATTAGTAGTGGCAATACAACACCGTATTTTCCAGCCAGTTCCACTTTCCCGATTTATATATGTTAGTTATGGTGTACCCCTTTTATGTACACTATGATCTGCCTAGTTGTTGTGTGCTCTTGTTATCATGGTTTGGCAATAAACTCTCTATACAGTATATTATGAACCTATCATCTGCCAACTATCCTTACTTCTGGAGCCTATTTTTTGTGTACTTGTGCCAGATTATATTAATGCAAGCACCATATTACAGCACACATGGGCTCTCTCATCAGAATCCAGTGATAACACACAAGGGTTTACCGGGAGCCCCTATTATATTAGAGTATCCTCTACATTACAAAGATAATCTCACTACTATTTATGTTTTCATGCTTCTCAGATATTGTACGTAATCACAATGAATATGAGAATGCGTGCAACAGAAGAATATTGTGGAACACTGCAATGACTAACAAACTTGGCACCAAGGCATTGAGTTCCATTCTGGATACAATGAAACTCATATGCTTCCCACCTGCAGATTCTTACTCAGAATATGATCCTAATGACTATTCTGGCCTCGAGGAGTCGAAGGCAGATGTCCTATCCTGTTCACCCATCAAGGTGCCTATTCTAATTTGGCAAGGTTTTATTGATTGCGCGTATCTTGCATAAGGTGTCTTGCATTTCTTCTACTTCGTTGCACCGCCATCTGCTTAGTTTACTCATCATATATGTCAAGATGCCATGCCCATCCATTATCAATACATATTCGATCTGTCATCATACCATGTTTTTCCACTCAAATGATGTTCTTGTGCATCAGACATAAAAAATAAAGAGGGTGATTGCCGAACTTGAAGGAGCACCAGCAAAGTCCTTGAAAAACATGGTGGTGCCGGAGAAATCAGATAGCACCCCACTTATATTGGCTCTACACCCAGTGACACAAAACATAGGACCGACTCCAGCAGACTTTACCCATAATTCACTGGCCACACCACTAGCCCCACCACACAGGACCTGCACTCCAGCAAAAGGTATGCCGATTTCAGTTGCCATAGCACCAGCCGTACCATAGAAAAATCCCACTCCAGGAAAAAGTACAGCAAGTCCACCGACCGAAGACCTATCCCAACTGCAGAGACGGCCAATTCCTGCAGATTGGAACCCCATTCCAGTTATTCCCAGTTTAAAAGACAATGCTTTCAATGTTGTTAGGAACTACGTGCATATATTCCCATCATGAGAAGATTATAGTGAAGACAAACACCATTTTCACATCTTCCTGTCCCACTTACGTGTAAGTGCTATTATTCATGGTGATTATTTTCCTGTTTTCTGCTGATTGAACACATCAATGATTTACATTACATTGTTGTAAGTAGGTGAGGGTCAATCTGGATAGTCATGACAAGCAAAGCTTGCTTGCGCTTTTCAAGGAAGCATTGCAACAGTATCAGTGTTATCTGAGGAAAACACACTTTGATGGTAAGTCTATAAACGAATTTTCGGTGAAGTCTCCTGTGCTAAATTTAGAAGACATTGAATGGAAAAATCTTGTTATGCACTTGTCTCATTCCCAGGATGAGGTACTGTCTATGATATCACATGACAATTTGAACTTCTACTTTTCCGCATGTGCCTTACGGATCTCTTTTACAGGAAATCTGCTCGAAGAAGAATTCCGGTTTGAGAAGGACGACAGGATATCGCAAATATGCTGCCCGCTGCTTTGCTCTTGTTAGTACCTGTTGTCCTGTATCACTGTACTTGCATTCATACCTGGTTCATTATGTGATAGCAGTATGCATGATAGCTTGCTTATCAATTGTTTGCTCCAAATTATCAGATCTGTATTAATGGTTACATTAATGTAGAATATACCCAATGCCAATGAAAAAGTTTAGCTCTGCATTGTTCTTGTAAGTACCTGCTGTCCTTTATCAGTGTACTTATATTGACAGCTAGTTGTTCATGTACCATCACTCTGCAGCTTATTTTCCTTTGCCCTCCATTTTCTACACATCAGATCTATATTTACTCTTACCATAAGGTTGGATAAAACCAATGGTACTAAGGAAGTTTAGCTCTGCATTGCTCTTGGCTGTAACTTTTGCCTGTATCGTTGTACTTACATTTATAGCTACTTGGTTATGTAACATCACTCTTCATCTTATCTTAAATATTCTCCATTTTTTCTTATATTATCACATCTATATTTACTCTTAACAAAATGTAGAATAAAGGCAATGCTTATGAAGAAGATTCTATGGTAAACTTCTTGAATTGCCCCCCATCAGCATGGACAAGGGCTTTATAGAGCCGGTCTTCACCACTAATGTAAGTTTGTCCTTCTCAAGCCTTCAAACTTTGTTGTGTATATTTGGTTAGGCATGACCGCAATAGCTATTTATTTTTGGTGTTTGCATCAAATTGCATGTTTAAAGTTTATTATGAAGTTCATAAACAAAAGTTTGTCCTTCTCAATTTAAGTTTTCAGTTGTACAACCAAGTTCCTTCTTCATACCATGTAAATTAAACTATACAGAGCAAGTGATCTTCTTTTGCATTGCATGTATGCTTCTGTTCTTGATTCGTAATCCAGTGGTGTGGTGAAACTACCCACTACGGCACAATGTCATATTTTGCAATGTCTTAACTATGAATAATGTCATATTATTCTACTATTATTTAAACCGTCTCTTTATTTGCCAATCTGAAATGGGATAAATTGACAACACACTAACCATTGATACTTATGAGTTCTTGATCTGTAATCCAGTGGTGTCGTGAAGCTGCCAACTCCTTCACAATGTCATTTCCTGCCATCTCTTAACCTGGACAATACCATATTGTGTTAATGCTATTTTAAACTGTGTCTCTTTATTCGCTAATAAGAAATGTGATGAATTGTCAGCACTGATACTTATATGTGCAAAACCTGTCATCTGTATGCTTGTTTCTCTTTCAGAGTGAGGAGGATATAAACGTCAAACAAGCGCAGTTTCATCAGCTTGCTCAGCTTCTTGCGCTGCAGCTCCCGAGCAGGGCTAACCTTTCTTGAACTCTATTGAAGTGCTGTCGGTTTTGTATATTATTTTGTCTGCATGTTTATTTGCACTGGTGGCGATCTTTGATGCCCAGTGTATGTAATCTGCTATCTACTTGTGCTTTATTATCATAGTGGCAAACTTTGATGCCCAATGGATGTAATATGTCATAATTTCTTTATTGTATAGTCTAGGTTTTTTCTTATTCACGATGCTGGAGTTATTTTACTGTATATATATATCCCATCTTCGCTCCATGAAAAGTAAACCGGCCAAACCGTAAAATTACGGTACATAATCGGGCCGGCATGCAAATCACTATATATGGGCCGCATCATGGGCCCAGTCATCTTGGTCCGTTAACAGGCCTAAAAGTAAACTAGCCCACTTGTAGTTTCGGGCTTTTAATAGGCCGAGTAAACCGCCGGCCCTATTTTGGCAAGAAAATTCAATGGACTTTTAGTAGGCTGAAAGGTAGGTTGGGCCTGAAACGTGCCGAGCGGGCCGACAGCAGGCCAAAATAGACACCGGCCCATGATTCTGCCAATCACATCACGGGCCGTTAACATGCCAAAATTGTCTCGGTCCTTGTTTGGCCCAATCAGATTATCGGCTGTAAGCAGGCCGGATGCAAAGCGGGCCATAATTAGGCCCAACTATATGACGGGCTTTTAGCAGGCCAAAATAAATATAGGGCTGAAATGTTAAATGGGCCTTTAACAGGCCGAAACTAATATCAGGCTGTACTATTAAATGGGCCTTTAGCAAACAAAAATCCTAACCGGGCCACAAGTGGGCCGAAAAGCACAACGTCCAGTTGACGGGCCGAATCTGATATGGGCCATAATTTAGCCCAAAGAATGAAAGGCTCTTAAAGGGCCAGATCTGATATGGGTCGTAATATGGCCCAGAACATGGTAGGCTATTAACGGGCCGGATCTCATATGGGCCCTTATTAGGCCCAGAATGTGGCAGACTGTTAATGGACCGGATCAAATATGGGCCGGCATTTGGCCCAAAACATGGTAGCCTGTTAACGGGCCGGCCCACTAGTGTCTTCAAAATCTTGTGGGCCTTTAGCTGGGCCGGCCCATTTTGGTCTGCAAAAACTTGTGGGCCTTTAGCTGGGCCGACCCATTATGGTCTGCAAAATCTTATGGGCCTTTAGCTGGGCCGGTCCATTTAATCTTTATGGGCCACTTTTGGGCCGGTCCACGTGTCAACATATCATAGGCGCATCTCGCCCATTGGATGAGTGACATCTGTGCCAACGCCGAGCTGACACGTGGTTCCGTCGGCCAATGAGAATTTTACATGTGGAAAATCGCCATTGGTCGTGGCTGTTAGCGGGTTATTGGATCCAAAACCGGACCCCATAGCTTAACCGCGACCCGTTACGGTGGATGCCACGTGTCGGTTACCCTTGACGAAAGCACTTCCATGACGCAGAATTTATCGTCATGGAAGTGGACACTTCCGTGATGATAATTTTGGTATTGTCATGGAACACTTCTACGACAGCACAGGTATGACTATCTTTGATTTTGTCATAAAATCGTCATGGATGTACATGCATGATAGAAAACGTGACCTGCTGTGACAAACACGTATCATTACGGAAGTGTATTTTTTTGTAGTGTATGTTGTTGTTTTGCCTTGATGCTTTTGGTTGTTGTGAGCTTGCAAGTACATTCAATGTACTGACCTGGCGTGTCATGCCAGATTGCAGGTGATGCCGTGATTGATTGTTTGTCGAGGTTACCGTGCGTGCAAGCTAGATCGTGTCCCAGCCAGAGTCCCTGCGGAGTGGAGTTCACCACCATCATCGTTGTTCCACTGCTAGAAGTATTCCACTGCTACGAGTTGTTCTGCTGCTTGCATAGAGCTACCTTAGCAGGCGTAGTATCACCGTGATGATGTGATCCTTTGTAACATCAGACCCTTGTACCATTATCCTTTGTAATAAGAGCTGATTTGTTCTATGCTGAGCAGTCCCGTATTCCAGAAGACCTGATCTCTGGGATGGAATACAGGGTGTTCCGGTTTCTCTGAGCCAGGGTGCCACAGAGCTTGGTATCAGAGCAGGTCTGGCTATAGGACGCCCTAGTCAGCGCGAGTGGTAGAAATCGGTATTATAGAGTCTGTCTTGTTTGTTGCATTTGGTTGCTGCATTTGTTTGTTGCATAGCATGCATATAGCCTTATTATTTGTTGCTAATGGTTTATCTTGTACGTGTAGCTGGCATCAGTTCGGATCCACTACAACTTAGCCTCTGCACCCCTCCAGTTTCCTTTGAGCCCGTTCTTCGGTGTTTGGCGTCATTTCTGTCCCAGTGGAGTGATGCCTAGTGTTCCGGACACCGTTTGTAGGATGGTGCCCAGGTACCGCACCAGTTGCAGTTCTTCTTCCCCGTCCATCGTTTTGGTGGTAGACGCGCTTCTACCCCGGATCATGCTTTTCGTCTGGTCGTGTTAGCAAGCCTTAATGATCTTAGTTATCAAGAAAGGGCAATGCCAGCAGACTCAATTTTCCACCACTATCCTATTCCTTGGACAAGTACGGATCCCTTCCGTCCGCTTGATGATGATGTGGTGGTGACATTCGTGTCCCGTTACATAGTTACCAAGTATGTCCTCACCTCCGAGCTAGTCCAGGTTGCTACCTGGCTAAGCTAGCACTTGGTGTAGTTATGTTTACACCAACCCCTCCACACGCTGATCCATCTTCGTGCACACCGTCACAACATGCTAGATCGTAGTACCGGAGTTCGCGCGAGATTTGTGTGCTTAAGTAGGCATGCATATTGTGTCGATAGCAGTAATATGTGATTTTGCTTGTGTGTGAGTTTATTGTTTTTGTGTGCTTTTGCTTAGATGAGTTGTCTCTTTTGCTCCTTTTTTCTTTTCAGGCCCTCGGTGTTACCTTATTTCACCTTATGAAAGTTGCTTCTCCACCGACCCCGGACTCGAAGAAGCGATAATGATTTCAAATATTTGGAAGAAGCTCAGCTAAACACATCAAGTCTACATCAGTACTTAATCCTCACACAGTAATGATCAAGCCAGCAGGAAAACAAGTCAGGTGCAAGATCAATGGTACATTTTCAGTCAAGGGTATGACTCATATACAAAGTTTTGGCTCAGACTTGAATGATACTTGAACTATGTTATACTCCGAAAGAAAGCCAGAATGTGCTATGATCAAGGGAGATAGTCAAATAATTTTTCTCATGCAAGTAACCAACAACAAAATATCATGGGTGTGTGTATGGCTTTCAGTCTGCATATTACAGTATGAAGCTTTGGGATATGAGAAACTTAGTCTTCCTCCACACACTATCGGAAGAAGCTTATGATGCAAGGCTCCTCAATTTTCCTCAGTACAATATATGGACAGATTCCGGTCCAAGATCCCCAGTCTTCCATAGCAAGATACATCGGTAAAGGCTTCTGACGTAAGAAATTGAATCTTTCTCAACAAGCAACCAGAGGAGAAGCTTCTCAGGTATGGAACCCAGGCTTCTTCAACACGCTACCAAGGCAAAAGCTTCGAGTTTAAGCCATCCGATCTTCTTCAGCAAGTCACTCGGATAGTTTCCAACCCATGACACCTTGCCTTCTTCAGTATGACACTGCACGTCGTATTCAGTATTGCCACAAGATATTACACTATGAGCTGGCAGTATATGGCAGTGCAGCTCAAGAATCAGATCCGCAATGTTCTGGTCAGAAGTACAATTCAGTCAAGACATACACCTACCGCAAGGATCGAGTGTTCGGTTGCATATTCATCTTATATATGGTGAGCATGCATCCCCGGTCATACCAGTCACTCATACGAGATACGACAATGATCAAGCAGATATACCTAAGGAAGGTAAGGATTCAACAACCCCATGAGTCAGGCCAAAGGAAGATAAGCAGAGATACAAGGATCGACAAGTTGTGAAGAAGACAACGCAGAATCAACAGTCTTGGCAATGGTCACCAAGGCCAATGTTCCCGCACCCGACAAGGAGATATCATGAACTCTTGTCACCCCCTTGTATGATTGGCCTCAACAATGAGCTCTGTACAGCTACAAGCCCCTGAGTATATGTCATATATGTGCGGACCTAGGTCAGAAAGCAAGCACAAGTAATGATGCCAAAATATTGCACTAACCACACCCATGGTCGTACGAAGAATCAAGGACATATGTGGCCAATCTATTTCAATAAGGTATCCTGACAAAGAAAATCATGACCATCAAAGTGTGAGACTGACAACAAAGGTATGATGATTTTTGCGCAACCATCAGGGTCTGGATATCCAAGTTAGTTGGAGGCCCTGATTCCATATGGATCCACCGAGACATACCCTCAGAGTCCTACTCTGTTCTACAAGTGTTTCATATTCCGCCGACCCGTTTGCCCCCCGACACCTGCCCAAAATGGTTAGTGTGGAATATCTAAGTCTGTTCTGTCAGATCCAAGATTCCTTTGCAACCTCAGCAGTTTGACTTCAACGGTAGTGTTAAAGCATCCCATAGCCTATTACAACAAATGGGTATACCGACCGGATGGGTAAGTCAAAAGCCGAACAATCAGCTCAGACCAGGTATACTCACTGGTGGAACCAAGTACACGGACAACCTATCATGAAAAGTATCTTCCTGCCAGCACCCCTGTCAGGCCAGTCTCAAGATGCTAATATTTGAGGTATGCTACAGCTATAAGTCCATACCCCTTTATATTGCTCATGATAGAAGGCAGTCGAATCTTTGGTACTTATCTCCTGCTCGAACCAAAGAAACAAACCAAGATGAGTCAGCATCACTTCCGGGCAGTCAGATCTCGTCAGGAGAGTGGCCATGGTTCCCAGCATTGATTGAACCCGAAATACATGCATTTGTTTGAGCAACCCCATGGAAGAACTAAAAAGTTTTCATGACCAAAGGGAATTTATGCTCAGGTCCCTTGGATATCACCGCAGATATGAAAGAATCAACGTCAGCATAAGGATTTGGTATATGAGCAAAAACCCGTCAGAATTTGGGAAAGGTGAAGCAAACCACCCCAGAGCAAGGTAAGCAGATCATATGAAATTCTTGAGGGAACAATAAACAAAGGAAAAGGATACCCGAGTTGGAAACAGTTTCCTTAAGGTATATTCATATTTGTTCCCTGAGAAACTAAATCTTGAGGATGAGATTTCTTTAAGGGGGGAAGGTTTGTAACACCCTGGTTTTTGGCCCTTTTCTTTTTCTTTTTGATTTATTTGGTTTTTGCTCTGATTTTCTTTTTGGAGCAGTTCCGTGGACTTGAAACCTGGGAGATCATCATCATTTCTCCTCTCAAGTGGCTCATCACTCTCCAAATCTCTCCCTAGGTCATGTCATTTCATTTCCAGCCCAACCCCAAAATTCTTTGTCTTGGAATATTCCTTTTTCTATTAAAGGAATAGTCCTGTTTGCCCTAGGTTGTGAAGCAACCTATATTTCTGTCTTCCACAAAATTCCCAAATAAATCACATAAATTGTTTGGATCATATATGCCCCAAATATGTCCAAAATTTCTTTTCCTAGCCCAAAAATAATCCACCAATATTATTTCTTCAATTCTGTCCAAAGTGGCCTTCTGTGAAGGAAGTACCACCTATCCCTTCTTGTTTGGTCCCAAACTTTTTGGGCATTCTTTCATGTCCAAATCATTATGACATATAAAAATTCAGCTTCATTTTCCTAGTGAATCTTCCTCAGTGATTTTTCAAAGTTTCTGTTCAAAAGGAGGCTTTGTGAAGGAAGTACTAGCTAGGGTTATTTAAATGAGTTGAAATTTTGCACACTCCTTAATGTGCTCATATAATCACACCCCTCCAAATTTCAGCTCATTGCATTCATCTATGTGAGCACACCTTCAAATCTTTGCTTCTGGACATATTTTCAGTTTGTGAAGCAAGTATAATTTATATTGCTTCATTAATTCTAAAAAATTACCAGGTCATGATCCTACCCAAATAACTTCTCTCCACAAAATTTGGGATCATTTTATTAAGCAATTTTCTCCCCAATATTATCACAAGTTTCTGGACAAAGAGGATCATTGTGAAGCAAGTACCAATTTGGCAAGTCCAATTGGTATGAAACTTTTACAGCATCTTCATATGTCCAAAACATGTTGTCTTGCCAAATTTAAGCCTAACCCAATGCTCCATGTGAGTGCATCATCCAAATCTTGATTCTGGACCAATTTTGCAGTTACAAAGCAACCATGTTGTTTCCTGGTCCATTTCTATCCAAAATCAACAGGATCATAGTCCTTCCTATGCTAAACCTCTCAGACATCAACTCTAGCCTCAATCACTTCTCTGTTGATCACAGTTGTCGTGGGAAACAACGGCCACCTATGGGGCCATGAGCCCCTTTTGGTTCGGCGGGGGATGGGCACGTTGCACAAAGAGCGGAGAAGCGTCGCACAGCACGACAGAGATCACATGGGCAGTCTTTACCCAGGTTCGGGCCGCCGTGAGGCGTAAAACCCTACTCCTGCTTTGGTGGATTGATGGTGGATAATGGTGGTGAACACAGCACACTCGCCCGGCAAGGTCGCTCTGGGGGCGAGAGTGGCTATGCCGTATGGATATGCGAGGGTCCAACCCTTTCTACCATTGCCATGGGCCTCCTTTTATAGGTTAAGGGGTTACCACAGTGGCAAATCAGTCTCTGCGTACTGATTAGATAGCTAACAGTGCTATTATATCTAACTCTGCAGCCTGACAGAGTGCACTAAATGCGCCGCTCAGTGTCACATCACAGCTCGCCCGGCTGGCCCTGCAGGGCTGTTTTGCCAGCTTCGCGCCTGCTCGCTTGACACGTCTTAGGACGGGTGTCATATGGAGGTGTTTGCTGTAGGAAGTGGCTGCCATGTGGCAGAAAGCAGCCACTTAGTCACCTTGGAGCTAGACACAGCTTCGATTACTGACTTGCGTCGCTTGTGAGGTGGAGCGGTGGAGTGGCTTGCCTCCGCCAGCCCCGACAGGCTTGCCGGGACGATCTAGGAGCTCGCTTCCGGGGCAAAACCCAACCCTGCCAGGCTCGCCTGCCCGGCAAGGTAGGTCCTTCCCTTAGCGATGCCTTGTTCCTCTGGCTCACCTTGGCCTTCTCGACTTGCACTTGGATCCTTCAAAGGAATTGATCCTCCTTGTTTGGTATGATCTTGGTCTTGTAATCTTGTCTCTGGCCTGTGCACAGTCCGTGCAATGGACCCAGGGTCTATTGCACCGACAACAGTGGCATGGTCAAGTTTGATACAACAAACTTCTAGTGATGCCTCACATCTCTCCTTGGTTTCTTTTGCTGATCCTTCACTTCCTACAGTTCACCTGATGGAGAGACAACACTCTAGACATGTCTTTCCAGCCTCTTGTGTCCCATCTTTGCCATGCAGGCGATGACCGCATGGATTCTTGCGTCTGCGCACGCTCTGGCTGCAGCAGACACGCTCTGCGCGTTGGGTCTCGTCGGCCCGCGGCTTCCCGACGAAGCTCGCACGCCTGCGAGTACTGACCTGACTCCTCCTTCCTCTCCCATCGCTCCCTTATCCCTGCCCTCTCCAAAGCCTTCCTCGCTGGCGCGAGTGGCCGTGCGCGCACGGGGTGCACTATGCCCGACCGCCCCTGTTGCCTACCCCGTCTTCTTCTTCCTCCCTCTTGGCGCCATCCGCTGCCCTGTGACCTCCTCTGCCTCTCACCTATCCCCTCCATCCTCCCTGTGATGCATCCAGCCATCGCTGGAGCTGGTCATGAGCCCGCGGCGGCTTCTGGCTCGGGCACCTTCGCCCAGGCTATTTAAGCCGCGCCCGAGCTCGCTGCTCACCCCCACTCCACTTCCCTCTCTCCCAATCGCGCTCTGGAGCCCAGCAGCAAGGCCGGCGAGCCCTCTTCCTCCCCTACGGCGATGTGCTCCTCCACGCGGCTGCTGCTCTGGTCCGATCGCTCCAGTGCATCTCCGCTCCAGCCGCCTCCTCCATCGAGTTTCCCTTACTCCACTGATCCTCCCCAGCCCCTCTGGTGCTCAAATCTTCACCGGAGTCATTGTCCTCGCCGGCGCCTGAAGCCTGTGGCCGCCAGAGACGAAGGGGCCGACACCGTCTGACCATCCCTCGAGGAGCTACGGGTACGTGCATATTCGCCGTGCTGCGCCCGTTCCATCCCTGCAGTCGCTCAGCTCTGCCGTGGCCTCCTCGCCGCCAGCCATCGCCGGTGAGCCACCGTCCCTCTGTTCCCTCCCTCTCTCTCTTAAACCTGCCAGGCGGGCCCCACCCGTCAGCCTCTCATCCCCTCCCAAACCGTTTTCTAAGTGGAGTTGTAAACTCACTTTACGCCTTCGACGTCACCCCCTCTGGAGATTTTCTAAAATTCATTTAAATCCAATTTAAATCCAGTTTTGACCACAACTTTGACCATGAATAACTCCTAAACTACAAGTCCAAATGAACTGATTCTTTTTTGCATTATTTTTATTTTGAGCTCCTCTATTTTCTGATAGAGTTTGATATTTTTCTCTGTTGCCTAGATTTTCTAGACAGAGAAAAATGCATTAAGGATTATTTACAAAAGCTTTCAGAAATGTTTTTCAGTACGTTTTGTGTGCTTGATGAAGACCAGGAGCTTTCCCAACCTTTCTTGGAGCAAGGCAAGCCACACCCTCCATTTGCATGATTGTAATGTAATAATATGGTTTATTTAATTTAATTTGCTTAAAATATTGCATTAGCTATGTATAAATTATTCATGGCATTTCTTGGAGTCATTTTGATCTTGCTACTGCCATGATGTTGTTTGGATTACTAGGGCTAATATTTTGCAGATGGTGGATAACATGTTGCCATTGGATTAATAGTGGCTTTGGTTATTATTTTGATCATGATAGTATTGGATATTATGCTTTGGAGTATTACTTTGGATAAGATGATACCATGTGGATCTTAGATTGATATGTTGATGTTGCTATTGGGTTAGTAGCATCCTAATCTTTGAATTCATGATTTAGTTGATATGTTACCCTCAGAGTATTGTGATATGACTATGTTATGCTTTGGATTACTTGTTGGATATAACTTGGATCGCAGGCTGATAGATGATATTGGAGTGTCAGTTATCATAGATCTATCTTGGGGATAAATTCCGTCATTTCGTTGGTCAGGTGCCACCGAACCGGGCTTTTCCAGTGCAGCCACATTTGCCTTTATGGGAAGGCCCTAATGCGGTCTACTGTCATGCCTCTCGCTGGTGCCTCCAACTAGGAAAGGTTATGGGCATGCGCTACCCTGGTCAGGTAGGCGGCCATAAGCCTTGTGTGCTCGTAGTTGTTGTAGGTGCCTTTTTGTCCCCGTTTGGGACCGTTTTTGTTTTTGCCACGATGGTGGCTGTTGGATGTCACGAGGTGGCATCCGGGCCACCCAGGACTGAGCCCAAAGGGGAGTTGGTCAGAGTGGCCGGAAGAGTGTCATTGCAATAGATTGGTTTTGTCAGAACGCCGTTGGTCCACCCGAATGGGAGCACGAGGCCATGGATTTTGTGATGTGGGTACTGTGTGCTAACCTCTGCAGAGTGTGTTTAATCTATCGATAGCTACGTCCTCAGTCATGGGCACAGTTCGTACTAGGTCACACCGTTCGATCAACACACACGATGACGGAATGACTTTTAGATGACTTATATGTTTTTGTGAGCAGTAACAGTTTGGCAGGATGCCGATGATGTTGGGATGATCTTGAGGATGATCATTTAGTTTGTGAGGTGATCATGTGATGATCACGAGGAGGTATTGATCACAAGGTGATCGAGGTGATTTATTGCTTGGTTGGATAGCCAAGAGTGAGTTGGTTCGTGAGATCGAATGTGTTGGTTCATCAGTATTCTAGTAGTTTCTTATCATGCTTAGTAATTGTTTCCACATCATAGTAGTTGATAATAACTTAACCTGTTAAATGCTATGTTGTTGTTTTGCCTTGATGCTTTTGGTTGTTGTGAGCTTGCAAGGACATTCAATGTACTGACCTTTCATGTCATGCCAGATTGCAGGTGATGCCGTGATTGATTGCTTGTCGAGGTTACTGCGCGTGCGAGCTAGATCTTGTCCCAGCCAGAGTCCCTGCGGAGTGGAGTTCACCACCGTCATCGTTGTTCCGCTGCTAGAAGTATTCTGCTGCTCGCATAGAGCTACCTTAGCAGGCGTAGTATCGCCGTGATGATGTGATCCTTTGTAACATCAGACCCTTGTACCATTATCCTTTGTAATAAGAGCTGATTTGTTCTATGCTGAGCAGTGCCGTATTCCAGAATATTTGATCTCTGGGCTGGAATACGGGGTGTTCCGGTTTCTCTGAGCCGGGGTGCCACACCGCTCATGCCCTGCAATTGCCCCGTTCCTGTCTGCGGCTACGAAGGCCCACCGCCGGCGCTCCCCCACCACATCAGCATCATGCATCCCATGCCCGTGCACAGGATCTAGTATGGTAAGGTGCTCCAGCTGCAAGTGCTGATGTCGGAGCCGCGTCGCTTGCTGTTCACGGAGGAGGACGGCCGCGCATTTTTCATGGTCGGCGGCGTGGTCAACATCGGCGCGCCTATCGCCGTGTCGGTCGTTTACATCAGAGCGAGGGCGTCCCCACCGTTGCACTACGCGGCCAAGGTGTGGGCGAACAGCCCACCGGGAGAGCCCAAAGGCAGGACCGACGTCGTCAAGGTGGAAATTGAGGTGACAAGCAGCAAGGAGCCCGGCGCCGTCGCCATGCAGGAGCTAACCTTCTTCATAGTGCCGCCCAAGCTGCTGGCCGGGGCTGGGTTGTCGAGGACGGTGTCCCTCCACATTCAGATTGACAAGCTCACCTCCTAAATGATTCTACAATGCCTTCTATTTACTACCTCCATCCTGGTTTATTGGTCCCCTTCGCATTTTGTGCTAAATTTTGACCTTAGATTTAACAAACAAAATGTTAATGCATGTAACCAAAAATAGTATCCTTGAAAACTACGTTCAAATACGAATCCAACGATATAATTTTTAGTGACATGCATTATTATTTTCTTAGTTAAATCTATGGTTAAAGTTTGACACAAAATACTAAGGGAACCAATAAATCCAGACGGAGGTAGTATCTTAGTAATATGCTAATATAGGGTTTAGCTCGGTCTACTTTAGCTTAAGAGATGGTGGATTTTGGTGGCGATGCAACAATTACTTCAACATCAGATCAACAGTTAAAGTAATTTCCAACAGTCGAAGGGATATTTTGTGTCTGTTGGATATAAAGATCCTTTGGGTAAGGAGTATAAGCTGCTTATATGCTTGTTTGTTGAGGAAGTGTTGCATACTTCTGCGAGTTGATGCGACACATCAAAGTAGTAGTACTACTAGTAGTACTCACCCGACTGCGCACCAGGCAGACCAAGCTCGTGTCGTGTTGGTACCGTGTATGGCCTGCACATTAACCAAAACCTCGTGCCTCCAGCTGAGCTTCCGCGTTTTAAACTTCTCAATCTCAAGGCCAAGGGGCAACATGAACCTATGATAGAGCCAATCGGATGGTTGAGAACACTACAATTCGTAGCTATAAATGCGTGTGTGAGAGAGGACGAGTGCATGCGTGCACCTCTTCTGTTCATGTACAACGTACTAAACATAGAGTACAAGTGTATGTGGGTGGCTTCGACCTAGAGAGCTAGAGATGGTGTGTGCGAGAAGTCCCGAGAGACTAGGTGTGTGTTTGTGGGAAAGAGGGACAGGATGATATGTGTCGATGTAATGCGTGTGAAAAAAAGACTAGTCAATAGCTCGCCACGAGGCTATTCCTGGCGAATGCCCCAATAACTGTAAGATATGTATCCGACGGTGCCAGTTATTGCACGTACACAATAGTAGAAAAAAAAGTGCCATGGCATATTACAAAACTGCCACACCACGCCCCTTCCCTACCCATGAAACTACCACACGAGCGTTCGCAACTGCCATGGTCTGCTCCTATGTGCGATCTTCATTTTTTTAAATGGATCTACAATAAAACGTGGTGGAGCTTGGCCTATCGGTTTGCTACTGCTCACAAGCGGTCGAACATAAGTGATGTACCAAGATCATGCGCATCGCTTCGGTGAGAGGCGGGCTGGACATACCGTCTGTTCATGCTAAGCGGTGGGCCGGACCGACCATGTGTTGGTGCTACTGCTTACATGCGGTCGCACGTGTCAGTGACGCACCAAGCCGACGCGCGTCCCTTCGATGAGCGGCGGGCCGGATCGACCGTGTGTTGGGGCGACGCTAGCGCGACGGGCTGTAAGTTTACCGCCTAACTTAATTTGTAAAGGGTAACACTTGCTTTGCCTCCTTAACAAGATCAGTCGCTAGAAATCCTCATTACATACGTTTTTCGGATGCGTACATGGGCCCGCGTTCTCAGAGGCCATCGTGGCGGAGCCAGACGCCCGCAACCTCTTGGAGCAAAAAATGAGTAGCCTGGTGCTGGCTATTTCTATAATCAGTTTAGAAATTCTCAATTTCACGTGTGACGCAATATTAGCCGTTCATTGATGTTGATCCAACGGTCTAAGTGCCTTGGAATGTCTGGGATTCACGTCTATAGTAACCTCATTGTACCCAGCAGTGTCTACGTTCTTCTAGAAGCATTAGCACGTCAGTGTGATCAATCCACGCAAGAAGCTGGCAAACAATACTTCCACATGTGCCATGTGGCTTCATTGAGCTCCCCCATCATTTTATTCAAAAATATATTGACTGAAAAAGAGAGACATCTCCCAAAACAAAAACTTGCTCGTATTTTGTTTCCTACTTGCTTTGCACGTATCGGAAGAGCAAGTATAATAAGTTACAGTCAGCAGGCTATAATGATTAAACAATTATATTTTTGTTGAGTTGGATGAGAGAGAAGAGGAGAGATAATGGAAGCGGGTTGTAGATTACCAGCCGGCCACAACAGGGACTCCAAGAAACATTGTGAGAGTGTATAGTGGGCCATACATTAATTACTACTGCAGGATGCTGCTAACGCGACACTACAATTGGAGACCCTTCGACGAAACTGTGTGCGATTCATTAATCACAAACGGTGATGTAAAAACCCGTCAAAAAAGATGCAAAATGTTTGTGATGAAGGATACATCAAACACGGTTCAGATTTTAGTTGTGTGTGCGATGCGGGGCATACGGTTGATCCATACGAACTGTTTGCAATGAGACAGAACAACAGAAACGGGCAGCCTTATCAAGGTGTGTGCGATATACGGCATGCAGTTTGCTCCGATGAACCGTTTGCGATGATCGAGTTGAACACAAACGATTCGGCGTAACAAGATGTGTGTGATACCCAACAAACAGGTCGGTAATCAGAATTGTGTGCAATCATTATAGATAGCCCATACGGTCTTTTTTTGTGAATTGTGTGCTCATTAGGGCACACAATTCAAGAAACCAACCTGTGGGCGATAATGTAAAAGATCTCTGTCGAATACGTATTACTAACCGTCGGCGATGAGATTGACAGGGGAAACAGAGATAACGAATTAATATGAGCGAATGGAAACAAAGATATATACAATCTACTTAATTTAGTCCTTCTTGTTGTTGTTGTTGTTGGATGGCCCTGCGACATCGTCTTGGTGAGGACGCTTCTTACCGCTGACCGTTGGCTTTTCATCGCCGCCGTCGTCGTTGCTGTCATCGTCGTCCTCCTCCTCGTTCGACCATTCCTCCTCCTCATCATCGTCGTCCTCTTCTTCATCCCCCGATGGCTCCTCGTCCGTCTGGTTATCGTCTGATGACTCCGGAGGCGGCGTCCCTTCCATGATCCGGATATAATCGAGGTCTGGGCTCGATGCCGGACTCATGGAAGACGAGCGGGATGATTCCGATGTTGACCTATCATCGGGCGCCAGACTGCTAGTAGAACTATCGTCCTCGCTGTTGCTCGACATGGCTGCGGTCATATAAAATCCATGAGAAAGCGAGATTGCGGAGTGTGTGCAAGTGTGTAGCATGGCCTGCCGAGGATGATGAAGATGGTGGACACTTAAGCGGGGTATGCAGAGAAGAGGACTGCCAATTGAAGCGGGGGTTGACATATTATCTAACTGCTGATATAATCAACCGCAATTATTTGTACCCAGTCGCTCCAAATTTCCGGGGTTGCCCGGTTCTCAATGTGATAATTAATTACACACATGCGTTGGAGTGTCCAAATATGAAACAAGCATTTTTCGTAGTACTTCTACTCCCTCCGTACGGGTGACCTAGGTGGGGAAAAAAATGAGAGAACTTGATGATTATTTGGTAATCAATACCATTGCATGCAGAGAATTGACTGTTGCATGCATGTTATGCTAAGTAGTCTGAAGTCATTGAATGCATACTAGCTGTAGGACTCCTATTGGCTGATTTCTTTTTTCAGGACAAAAACAAGGAACAAGTTTTGGGATTATTTGGTTTTTGTAATGTGACTTATGCACCGGTACCGGTATGAACGGAGTAGGAAAGTTGGCAAGCAATACATTGAGCTCTTCTTATTAATGAAGCTAGTAATAATCAAAATACAAAGGAAAAGAAAAAAGACAAAGGAAAATATCTGCACGAATCTTCATGTAACATCAATGGCATAGGACCTAGATGTGCATTACTTAGAGCACATCTAGATGTGCTTTAGCAATAGTGTCAAACAAAACCCCTAATCATCATTGCAAACAGCGCATAGAACATGGCTAATGCGATAACCACAACTACACATGCTAGTTCCTTCTTGTCTCTTGCTTTCATCTGTTGCCTGTGATTGATTCTTTCTTGCTTCATAGTACTGATTGTACATTCCAGATAAGCCAGTTTCTTCTTCAGCTTTACGTTATCTTCTACGAGCTTGGTGATAACACTCCGAGCCCTGCCATGCCATTCTTCATCCAGCCAGCTAACAAAGGCACAAGCCTCATATCACTGCCAATGTTAAATAGTATTCAGGATGAGCGGTGGCATTAACTCAAGTAAAATGATGAACTTAATTAGCACTAACCTCTAAGGGGCAACTGAGAAACCGCCTGCCAATGTCGAACCCCTCCATGCATACACGTCGAGCGGGAGTGTGCTCGTGCACACAACTCAACTTTTGGTACTTCTCGGTGGCGCAAAACTAGGAGTCGAACTCGTGTTGCGGGAGTCTGGAGTCATGCTCCGGATCCGGCGGCAGATCACTTTCCTGGGGGGGGGGGGTCATTCAGGACGGATTCAGCAGGGAGCTACTTTGGACATGCTAAAAAAGATCGGGATAGACTGGAACCTGATAGGACGATTCAGATCCGTAGTACACCTGCCTTCTGATGACCTTAGGCAAGTGCTCGGCCGCGACCGCCGTCGTGGTGGCGCTGCCGAGAGCGGTGATACGAGCAGGAGCAGCTGCACCAAAACCATCAGCACCACTCGTCCGCATTCCCCCAATGTTAGTGCCACATGAGGGAATTTGGAGGCTATCTAGGGATTTGGGGGAAATGGGGAAACTGTGGGGATAAGCTAACGGTTAGGACCTACTTATCGCACTATATGTTGTATACGGCACACTGTTTATACATGTCATTTGTGTTAGGTATTGCAACTTCACTTGGATTTCCGCACCAAACCGTGTGAGAAGACAACGTAGGCGAGACACGGTTACCGTGACATAACCGTATGTGATGTACTACCCTGTAAATATAATTGAGTTACAGTAATACCGTGTAAACAGCCGCTCTGCGGATATCCATCAAAAAATAAAACAGTCGCTCTGCAGATAGAGATGGCGGCGGCGGCCGAGGCAGCGGCTATCGGATAAGAGGTCAATCCTCGGTCGGTGGGCGGTGGTGGCGGCGTAGGAGGTCAATCCTCGGTCTGCGGCCGGAGATAGGAGGAGCTCAACCATCGAGGTCGGCGGCGGCGTGATTGGAGCACATCGATCACAGTCGATGGCGGGATAGTGGAGGTCGAACTTCAGGCGGTAGCCGCACTACGCTTTGCTCCTCAACCCTGCTGTCCCGGCATGCCGCCGCATCGCGCTTGTCTATCTGTTGGGTGGAGGTCGCCGCGTGGCTAATTAATTAAGGTATTCTTTTCGTGAGTGGCTTAATTAAGGTATTCAATTCCTAAGGGTAGTGTTGTAGTACTCTGTGTGTAAATTGACTAGCCATTAATTTTTGTCATTGCACGTCTGGATAACAATATGGAGCGCCTCAGTAATTATGAAAATAAAACCTTGTGATTTATGCATGCATCTTTGGGCATCAGTTAATCCTTGTATTAATGTTGTTGTTTTGTTTTTAATTACCCTCCGTGTGGTGTAGATGGAACGATCTGAATGGATGAAGAATCATAGAAGCTCAGATTTTATGAGTGGCGTGGAGGAGTTCATGAATTTGGCTGAAAGTACAAAGAAGAGAATTGGTGATGAGGATTACATCCTGTGTCCATGTAGTCATTGTGCCAATACAGAGTGATATGAAGTTGCAGAAGTTGAGTGGCACTTACTCTCTCGGGGATTCATGGATGGATATACACGTTGGACCAGACACAGTGAAGAGCAGGTCATGGATGAATATACACAAGGCCACGAGATGCCAAACCCCGGTCAGTGTCACATGGATGTTGAATCTAACATCGGGACAGAGGCGTCAAGCTACCAATGGAACACCGAAAAGCCGAAACGCCCACTAGAAAGCCAAGACAGTGACGCAGACGACGACGACGATCTTGATACACTACAAAAAAAATACATTTCCATGATGATACGTGTTTGTCATAGTAGGTCACGTTTTCTGTCATGCATGTACATCCATGACGGTTTTATGACAGAATTACGTTAGTCATACCTATGCTGTCGTAGAAGTGTTCCATGACATTACCAAAATTATCATCACGGAAGTGTCCACTTCCATGACGATAAATCACGCGTCATAGAAGTGCTTTCGTCAAGGGTAACCGACATGTGGCATCCACCGTAACGGGTCACCGTTAAGCTATCAGGTCCAGTTTTGGATCCGATAACCCTTTAACAGCCACGACCAATGGCGATTTTCCACGTGTAAAATTCTCATTGGCCGACGGAACCACGTGTCAGCTCTGCGTTGGCACAGATGTCACTCATCCAATGGGCAAGATGCGCCTATGATATGTTGACACGTGGGCCGGCCTAGCTAAAGGCCCACAAGATTTTGCAGACCATAATGGGTTGGCCCAGCTAAAGGCCCACAAGATTTTGCAGACCATAATGGGTCGGCCCAGCTAAAGGCCCACAAGATTTTGAAGACACTAGTGGGCCGACCCGTTAACAGGCTGCCATGTTTTGGGCCAAATGTCGGCCCATATTTGATCCGATCCATTAACAGCCTGCCACGTTCTGGGCCTAATAAGGGCCCATATGAGATCTGGCCCGTTAATATCCTCCCATGTTTTGGGCCATATTACGGCCCATATCAGATCCGGCCCTTTAAGAGCCTTTCATTCTTTGGGCCAAATTATGGCCCATATCAGATTCGGCCCGTCAACTGGACGCTGTGCTTTTGGGCCCACTTGAGGCCCGGTTAGGATTTCTGTTTGCTAAAGGCCCATTTAATAGTACGGCCTGATATTAGTTTCGGCTTGTTAAAGGCCCGTTTATCATTCTGGCCCTATATTTATTTCGGCCTGTTAAAAGCCCGTCATATAAATGGGCCTAATTATGGCCCACTTTGCATCTGGCCTGCTCACAGCCGATAATCTGATTGGGCCAAACAAGAACCGAGACAATTTTGGCCTGTTAACGGCCCATGATGTGATTGGCACAATCATGGGCCGAGGTCTATTTCGGCCTGCTGTCGGCCCGTGAGTTGTTCAGCATGTTTTAGGCCCAACCTACTTTTCAGCCTACTAAAAGCCCATTGAATTTTCTTGCTAAAATAGGGCCGGTGGTTTACTCGGCCTATTAAAAGCCCGAAACTACTAGTGGGCCAGTTTATATTTAGGCCTGTTAACGAACCAAGATGACTGGGCCCATGATGCGGCCCATATATAGTGATTTGCATGACGGCCCGATTATGTACCATAATTTTACGGTTTGGACGGTTTTCTTTTCATGGAGCAAAGATAGGATATATATAAAGTAAAATAACTGCAGCATCGTGAATAAGAAAAAACCTAGACTATACAATAAAAAATTACGGCATATTACATCCACTGGGCATCAAAGTTCGCCACTATGATAATAAAGCACAAGCACACAACAGATTACATACACTGGGCATCAAAGATCGCCACCAGTGCAAATAAACATGCCAATAAAATAATATACAAAACCGACATCACTTCAATAGAGTCCAAGAAAGGTTAGCCCTGCTCGGGAGCTGCAGCGCAAGCAGCTGAGCAAGTTGATGAGACTTCGCTTGTTTGACGCTTATATCCTCCTCACTCTGAAAGAGAAACAAGCAGACAGATGATAGGTTTTGCACATATAAGTATCAGTGCTGACAATTCATCACATTTCTTATTGGCGAATAAAGAGACACAATTTAAAATAGCATTAACACAATATGGTATTGTTCAGGTTAAGACATGGCAGGAAATGACATTGTGAAGGAGTTGGCAGCTTCACTACACCACTGGATTACAGATCAAGAACTCATAAGTATCAATGGTTAGTGTACTGTCATTTATCCCATTTCAGATTGGCAAATAAAGAGACGGTTTAAATAATCTCTACTCTTATAAAAAATAGAGTTGGTGATGATGGTGTGCTTGCCATCCTGCAATATAGGCCGTCCGATTTATATCTGACGGATAGGAAGGAAACTATGGCAATTTTGCAAAAAGATACCCACACCCCTCTCCACATTTGCAAATAAGGCCTTCCCTCATTCATCCTTTTCTCTCACAAGATAAACTACTCATACAAATACATCTTGATGTTACTTGCAATGCACGGGGAATGATATGACATTGTTCATAGTTAAGACATTGCAGAATATGACATTGTGCTGTAGTGGGTAGTTTCACCACACGACTGGATTACGGATCAAGAACAGAAGCATACATGCAGGGCAAAATAAGATCACTTGCTCTGTATAGTTTAATTTACATGGTATGAAGAAGGAACTTGGTTGTACAACTGAAAACTTAAATTGAGAAGGACAAACTTTTGTTTATGAACTTCATAATAAACTTTAAACATGCAATTTGATGCAAACACCAAAAATAAATAGCTGTTTCAGTCATGCCTAACCAAATATACACAACAAAGATTGAAGGCTTGAGAAGGACAAACTTACATTAGTGTTGAAGACCGGCTCTATAAAGCCCTTGTCCATGCTGATGGGGGGGGGGGGCAATTCAAGTAGTTTTCCACATAATCTTCTTCATAAGCATTGCCTTTATTCTACATTTTGTTAAGAGTAAATATAGATGTGATAATATAAAAAAAATGGAGAATATTTAAGATAAGATGAAGAGTGATGCTACATAACCAAGTAGCTATAAATGTAAGTACATCGATACAGGCAAAAGGTACAGCCAAGAGCAATGCAGAGCTAAACTTCTTCAATACCATTGGTGTTATCCAACCTTATGGTAAGAGTAAATATAGATCTGATGTCTAGAAATGGAGGGCAAAGGAAAATAAGCTGCAGAGTGATGGTACATGAACAACTAGCTGTCAATATAAGTACACTGATAAAGGACAACAAGTACTTACAAGAACAATGCAGAGCTAAACTTTTTCATTGGCATTGGGTATATTCTACATTAATGTAACCATTAATACAGATCTGATAATTTGGAGCGAACA
Source organism: Thinopyrum elongatum (assembly GCA_011799875.1). Lineage (NCBI taxonomy): Eukaryota > Viridiplantae > Streptophyta > Magnoliopsida > Poales > Poaceae > Thinopyrum > Thinopyrum elongatum. The sequence continues at coordinate 102,505,592 of CM022300.1, read as the reverse complement.
ATTGATAAGCAAGCTATCATGCATACTGCTGTCACATAATGACCCAAGTATGAATGCAAGTACAGTGATACAGGACAACAGGTACTAACAAGAGCAAAGTAGCGGGCAACATATTTGTGATATCCTGTTGTCCTTTTCAAACCGGAATTCTTCTTCGAGTAGATTTCTTGCAAAAGAGATCCATAAGGCACATGCGGAAAAGTAGAAGTTCAAATTTTCATGTGATATCATAAACAGCACCTCATCCTGGGAACGAGACCAGTGCATAACAAGGTTTTTCCATTCAATGTCTTCTAAATTTAGCACAGGAGACTTCACCGAAGTTTGTTTATAGACTTGCCATCAAAGTGTGATTTCCTCAGGTAACACCGATACTGCTGCAATGCTTCCTTGAAAAGCTCAAGCAAGCTTTGGTTGTCATAACTATCCAGATTGACCCTCGCTTACTTACAACAATGTAATGTAAATCATTGATGCGTTCAATCAGCAGAAAAAGGAAAATAATCACCATGAGTAATAGCACTTACACGTAAGTGGGACAGGAAGATGTGAAAATGGTGTTTGTCTTCACTATGATCTTCCCATGATGGGAATATATGCACGTAGTCCCTAACAACATTGAAAGCATTGTCTTTTAAACTGGGAATAACTGGAATGGGGTTCCAATCTGCAGGAATTGGCCGTCTCTGCAGTTGGGATAGGTCTTCGGCCGGTGGACTTGCTGTACTTTTTGCTGGAGTGGGATTTTTCTGTGGTACGACTGGTGCTATGGCAACTGAAATCGGCATACCTTTTGCTGGAGTGGTGGTCCTGTGTGGTGGGGCTAGTGGTGTGGCCAATGAAGTATGGGTACAGTCTGCTGGAGTCAGTCCTACATTTTGTGTCACTGGTTGTAGAGCCAATATAAGTGGGGTGCTATCTGATTTCTCCGGCACTTCCACGTTTTTCAGGGACTTTGCTGGTGCTCCTTCAGGTTCGGCAATCACCCTCTTCCTTTTTGATGTTTGATGCACAAGAACAACATTTGAGTGAAAAAACATGGTATGATGACAAATGGAGTATGTATTGATAATGGATGGGCATGGCATCTTGACATATATGATGAGTAAACTAAGCAGATGGCGACGCAACAAAGTAGAAGAAATGCAAGACACCTTATACAAGATACGGGAAATCAATAAAACCTTGCCAAATTAGAACATGCACCTTGATGGGTGAACAGGACAGGCTATCGCCTTCGACTCCTCGAGGTCAGAATAGTCATTAGGATCATATTCTGAACAAGAATCTGCAGGTGGGGAGTGTATGAGTTTCATTGCATCCAAAATGGAACTCAATGCCTTGGTGCCAATTTTGTTAGTGATTGCAGTATTCCACAATATTCTTCTGATGCGCGCATTCTCATATTCATTGTGATTACGTACAATATCTGAGAAGCATGAAAACATAAATAGTGAGATTATCTTTGTAATGTAGAGGCTATTCTAATATAGGGGCTCCCTGTAAACCCTTGTGTGCTATCAATGGATTCTGATGAGAGAGCCCATGTGTGCTGTAATATGGTGCGTGCATTAATATAATCTGGCACAAGCACACAAAAAAATAGGCTCCAGAAGTAACGATAGTTGGAAGATGATAGGTTCATAATATACTGTATAGAGAGTTTATTGCCAAACCATGATAACAAGAGCACACAGCAACTAGGCAGATCGTAGTGTACATAAAAGGGGTACACCATAACCAGCATATATAAATCGGGAAAGTGGAACTGGCTGGAAAATACGGTGTTGTATTGCCGCTACTAATTGAAAGCCTATCGATCACGTACAGGCCAGCTCTATCAGCTGTTGACTGCAGATGTCCCTGCTCTCCTTCCCAACAAGGAACATACTGTACATACTAAATATAGAATAACAAAAGAGGAATATGTTAAAGAACAGAAGAGGAAGCATACTCTTGAGATTCTGCTTCTTTCCATACAATGTTGGTTGCCCACTCATGATGAATCACAGCGCCCAAAGAAATGCAATTCCATGCTGTCTCTCTATATGTGGCCACATGCATTTGGAAAATCAAGTGGGAGCATTAGCTGACCAATTAAATGTGTGTCTTTTAACTAATATCAGTATCATATCACAATTCGTATTTGAAGAAGTAAGCTTTGGACTTATGATTGGTGTGTTGTTTAGCTTCAAGAGTGAACTGCTACTAGTGCGACACAAAGCAGCTACACAGATCATAGTGTAGATATAACGGGAAAACCGTAAGCATCACAAGTAAAATCAAGAAAGTGGAACTTGCTAGAAAATATGGGCTACTATTGCCGGTACGGCTAGAAAGGTTTTGGATACCAGCTCTCTTCAACTGAAGGTGCGATACTGTTAATATCAGTGTAACTCTCAAAGGCGACACAGCTCCCCGCATTTCCTTGCTAATCTTATAGGATTCAAGTGGGTAGGCCACTACAATTCCTATTCCTATGTTTACAAAATCCTACGAATCAAAGAGGCCCGAAGAGTTGAAAGTGTCCATCACAACCGACCGAATAGACCCCTACACTGCAAATGTCCCTGCTCCTCTTCACTACATGTAACATACTGCACTACTATTATACTCCCTCCATTCCTAAATATAAGTCTTTGTAGAGATTTCCACTATGGATCACATACACATGTATACAGATACATTTTAGAGTGTAGATTCACTCATTTTGATCCATATGTAGTCCATGGTGGAATCTATACAAAGACTTGTATTTAGGAACGGAGAGAGTAGTTATTAAAGAAGAACAGAAGAGGAACATGCTAAAGAAGAGCAAGCAGATTTTGGATAATAAAATGTTTGTTGCGCAGTGCCCACACATGATGAACCAGAGCGCATTAAGAATGCAACTCCCTGCTGTCTCTCTATATGTGGTGCACGTGCTTTTCGAAAGTAAAGTAGGAACATTAGCTGACCAATTAAACATTATTTGTTTTAGTAATATCAACATCATATCAGATTCGCATTTGAGCAACAAGTTTGGAATTATGAGTGGCACGTTGTTTAGCTTGATGGATTGAGGAGCAGTGCTAAGCAGCTACGATGATGGTACTGAATGTAAAGGAATGTCTGGATGCAAGTCGCGTGGCTTTCATCATTTGGGTCAGTCGACCATTTCAGGCGGTAGGATGAAGATCCTACGTCCCCTAACCCTTCTTCTTCCTCGTCTTTGATTCTTCCCCTACAGAACACCGCACGGGCCGCCAGCCGAACCACCGACCCCTACCCCCCCGCCCTCCCCTGAACCACCCCACCGCCTGTGTTCCTCCGCCAACCCCACCCCCGCCCCCACCCGCGTCAAGTTTTTTTCGTTCGACGAGGCCCCACCACCACCAGGCCACCGCCCCCACAACCACTATCCCCACCCGAGCCCCTTCCTTCCCTCCGGCGAACTCCGGCGAGCTCTCAAAAATCGACTGACCCAATTTTGAAATTTAGTCTACTGTCATTTAACTAGTGTAGGGAAAACCATAAGCATTGCGAGTATAGTGTTGAGCGTGCCATGGAGGATTTGAAGGTGCAAACCGGACAAAGGCAACTTCACAACCAATGTTTGGTTTCAACAACAAGTAAGATCCTAAGTGATGGATAAGAAATCAAAGTAAAGCAGTAGCGATCTATTTTCGTGCTGCAATAAATAAGTTGAGCAGATACGAAAGAGTACCGCCTCTGGTGCGGCATCGTGTATGCATCTGCTGAGAATTTGATGGTGTTGCGGTACCGATGGCTGTCGGCGGCATGGAAGCAGATCTAGGAGGGTAGACGGTGGCGGCGGGGGAAATATCCCGGCGCGGTGGACGAGACGGTCGTAGGAGCAGCGCCGACAAGGTGGACTACGACGGGGATGAAGCGAGAGGACGGGATGCAAGGATCCTGGTCTGAAGCCGTGGATGAGAGAGGTCGATCTCTTGTAATGGACAACGGCATCGGGGTATCATCTCCGGCATGGTGGAGGAGGATGGCGGTGGATGGGGTGGCGGACGGAGGAGGCTGGGGTGGAGAGGGTGTTTTGGCGCCCACGGAGTATGAATGGGGAAATGGAGGGAGAGAGGAAGGGGGAACCATGTCTTCAGGGCACGCTTGTCTCAAATGCAAGGAAATTTACAAACTGAGCCCCCGTTTAAAATTTCAGACATCACAGGAATATTGGGCTGCTGGGGATAGGACGGTAATCTCGCATACACCGAATATTTGCCGACGGAGATTTCGGCCGAGGAGAGTTTGTTTTGGCGCCCACCGTGTATGAATCTGGGTGAGAGGCGATTTCGGCCGAGGAGACACTGTGTTTTGGCGCCCACAGTGTATGAATCCGGGTGAGAGGCGGTTATGTCTTGTTTGAGTGAAATTACAAACCTGCCCCTATCAAGACCTATTGAAATCGAGCCGACTTGTGTTGCATGTCAGTGACATGCAGTAATTTCCATTTCCCATATTTTGGTTTCGAGCGGTTACTGTGAGTTTGGCTGCTTCGTTCAAATTTTTGAGAAAAAGCTTGCACGTTTACCGTGCCAACTCAATTCCAATCCATTTTGTATTCTTTTTTTGGGCAGGATCTATTTTCGATTCGAACAAAATTCTATATACATCATTTTTTATATATACTTTCAAATGCACAACAAAGAATTCTGCTCCTTTATATATAATATGATTTACAAATACAATGATCTCAAAATCATAAGGTTGAATTCAAAAAATTTAAACCAAATTATGTTCTACTCAAATGTATGGATCCGTAATATCAAGATATTAAATAACATAGATGCGCGTGAATTCATATGAGTATGCATGTTTGATAGATCAATTTTGGTTCGAGTATGAATTACGTGTATCGTCATCTCGAATTAAAATATTTGAATCCCTTTTATTTTGACATTTTCTATACACGCAACTAAATATTTGAATCTCCTTTCACGCCCATCTCTCTCGCGTGCTCCTTCATGTAGCTATCACTCTCTTTTCTCCAGCTCACCCGCGCGCACAGTTCATGTTTCTCCTATTTTCGCAAACATGGTCTCTCACCATCTCCCTTGAGAAGTGTCACACTCTCCCTATCATTATACATTACACGGTTTTCATTATCTCTCACGTCTCTATCATTCTCTGGTATCACTAGGTACCTAAGCTTTCTTTTTTACTGCCACACACACACTCTCACTCATCTTTCACTTTGTCTTTCTCTCTAGGGTTCTCTCACGCACCGTATATCTTTCTAGATATGACTCCTACCACTAGAATTACTCTCTCCCGCACACACAATGTTTGTTGGGGTCTCCTTTCCGTCTTCATCTCAGTTATAAAACTGACATTATTCATTTGTTTACCGATCAAACAAACTCTCCCCCCTTTCTCTCTCTCTCTCACACACACAACTCCTGCTTCCACTCCCTCTCCCGACTACCGTCTCTCTCTCACACACACACCAAACTCTCGCTTTCGCACCCCCAACTCGTATTTCTCTCACAAACATTGATCGACCAGCCTCCAGATAGGTTTGTACATCCGCACACTCTTGCTTCCACTATCTCGTACATGTCTCTCTCGCGCTCCTTGTATCTATGTAGATTTTTCGTCCCTTCTTGAGACACGCCCTCTCGATCGTGCACACACATACTATCACCTCATTTTATGGTGATACCTCTCGCACACACACTCTTTGTGTCTTTGTCACACACGCACTCCGTCCTTCTCCTCTCTCCCTCTCTCTCTCTCACACACACCACACACACATGGGCTTTTTGCAACAATATACCACTTCTCGAATCTTGAAACCAACCACATTCCTCCCTTATCTCACCAAAACCGCCAAAGGAATATATTTTGAGTGAAACATAACAAATTTTTAGTGATATACGTATTTCAAAACTAGACTATTTTCTATCAAATCGGTGAATATGTATTAATCTACTTTGAACGTGTGGCAACGCATTGGCACATTGCTAGTTATTACTGTATACTTTTTTGGACACCAGACAAACGGTGGAGTACATATACGAAGAGAAGAGGCGCATGCATGCAACGGTCTCTCGCTGTCTCGCACACATGAGAGTTATGTAAAGGGACCGTAAACAAATAAACCCTAGGTGCACGATTGCTGCATGCGCGGGTACCGGGTACGTGGTGGAGCGCACCTTTGTAAGAATAGTCAGCTCGCGTGATAATTTGATCCGTAGGAGTTGATGGTTGGGACCACAGGTGAACAACCTGGAGGCGGTGGCTCGCCAGTCGCCACTGATCAAGTAGCCATGTTTAAAATATCATTTTTTTAGCGGGGTAAGAGTTCCGATTTTCAATGGCACGTTTACTAGTTTTTAGAACGATTGGTATGGAGCGAAAATGGAATTCATAACTACTACCTCCGTCCTGGTTTACTAGTCCCCATCGTATTTTGGGACAAAGTTTGTCCACGAATTTTACTTGTAAAATGTGAATGTAAAATGAGATTTTGTTATACCCAAACAAAAAAGGACCGGAGGGAGTGATTGCTCTGACATGGACGCGACCTCTCATAGCGCAAGCATTGAACCGACGCGCCGGCCAAGAGGGCCCCACTCGCTGCAGGCCAGGCTGAACACGCCTCCTCGCCGCATGCAACCGGCTTCAGACTGCCCCGCCTGCCTCCATTGAATCCGCGCGTGTGCCAGCAACACGTCCTTCCGCGAGCCGGCCGGCATTTTAGAACACAACGCCGGTTGGCTCCTCTCGTCCGCCCGCTATTTAAACAAGGTCAGACGCTTGGCAAGAACTGCACCATACCGCCGCTCCCCATATCTTCCTTGCACCATTTTCTCCACACTCTCCATAGCATCCGGTGAGCAAGAAGACGAGTTCTCTGGCATAAAAGCTGGCTGGGTGCCCCGATGAGCCAGGAAACTCGCTGCCCTACCTCCCTCCCCGCCCCAGGCCGTCAGTACCATGGGTGAGGCTGCATGCGGGCAAGCGGAGGAGCAAGCCGCCGCTCCAAGCTAGCCCCTGGTGCATCAACTCGACGCTCCAAGCCTGCTCGCAGAGGAGTGTCCAATTGCTGCACGCCGGCACACGGGGGACCACGGTGTCCAGTGCACCGTGGTTGGCCTCGCCGTCCGACGCAAACATTGGCGGAACCGCGACATGCTAGCGGAGGTGGCCAACACGTCCGCGGCCACCACCGACACTGAGGAATTAATAGTAGACCACGGGAGCCGCCGCCGCTCCGAACCCACGAATGCTACGACCACCGCGTTGCCGGCATAGACACCCGGTGTGTTGCCCGGTTTGGCTCAAAATATCATGGACCCCAGCCGCGGCCGACATTAGAAATTATACCTGCTTCCAGAAGTTATTCGCGTTTAGTCAAAAAATGTCCAAAATATAATTAATTACATATGGTCTTGACTTGTCATGCTCGCACTGGTAGTAGGAACTAGAGATTTTTCTTTATTTATAACTCTCCTCACATTTTTTTGGCTTTGAAGTGAATCATGGTTGTGGACATTATCTATGAATGTGCATATATCTGTGAACATGAGTTTGATGTGGAAGTTGAACTTGGAATGTTGGGCTCACGTGTGAACTATACCATGTCCAATGGTTCGTCTGTTATTGTTTGGAAAGTAATGGCTATTATTACATGACCCGAAAAAAATTATTTTATGCCACATCAGTAGATGCACGGACATCACAACAGGCATGCTGACTAGATAAACATTTGAACCTAGCTATTATGAAGGAAAATTTGTATTGACAACAGTTTTAGATAGCAGGAGATGCCTAGCCTGCTCTGCCTCTGCTAGCTTCTTTCTGGCTTCTTCCATCTCTTCTTTGGCTTAGGTGAAGAGAGCATCTGATTGCTCTTTTCACTTCTTCAGGAACTCATCTACATTCTCAAGGGCTGCTGCACGCTTTCTTTCAGCCTTTTCTAGAGCCACGAGGACACGAACAGTTGACGACTCCACCTGGCATGTGTGTAATCCGGCATCATCTAGGAATTTGCACCTTGTGTCTAATCCAGCATCATTAGGGAATGGGCACCTTGTGTTTATTCCAGCCTCATTTTGGAAACATGATCTCGAGGTTGACAATACTTCCCTCCTCCCAGGAACTGCATCCTGACATGAAGTTACTTCTTTTTTAGATCAATAGTCAGAGCTACCCAGATCCATTAAGTAGAAGCGAGATAAACAGGACTCGGATAAGTGAATTCAAAAGGAGAAATATAAAAACAGACTCCAAGGTGAGAACACCCACTTCCTACATCAAGCTAAAAACGAAAGCATTAGGACGATCAAGACTCTTCTTATTACACATCGAAGAACACGAGGCTAAGAGAAATAGAAACTACAACATATACACATCAAAGAACACGAGGCTAAATGAAAGTAATTGAAAGGGTGTTACTTACCAAAGCTCATTTTACAGGTTCGGTGCAGCTCCTCTTTAACTTGCCACGTTCCTTGAAGATGTCCCCAATATCCCGTGTTTGGTCTTCATTGCTCCTCTGCATGTTCGCATTCATAGTTTTAAAATCTCAACATGGCAAGAAAAATATAGTAATACTCACGCATCTTGTGGGCAACATTAAAGCACTCATCTGCCATGTTAGAGCATCTCCAACAGAAGCGCAACGCGTGGCGCGTTAAAAAAGCATTTACAACGCCGGAATAGCCAGTTTTTGCGGGCCGCGGAGTGTTGGCTCAAGTGGCCGCTACAAAAAATTGCACGCGCGCGCCGCTCCAGCAGACGCGCTATATTTTTTTCTCCTTTCTACACTGACTCGATACACATTCGACTCCGAGTCGATGCTGGCATAGATAGATACATAGATAGTTCTCAGCATAGATATATCATAGATAGATAAAAAAATAGATAGTTCAACTACTCCTCGTCATCTGACTTCGCCTCGGTGATGTCCTCCTCCGACGTCTCAATGTAGGCATCAAGATACCGATCGTCATCGGAGTCCTAGGGCGACGCTGCTCCTAGCTTGATGTTGAATTGAGCGGCCGCCTTCCGCATACGCATGTCCTCGCGATAGGTGGCTCGCTCTGCCCTCCTCTTCTCCCTCTCCGCCCTCTTTTGCGCGTAGAACTCGCGCTTGTTGATGATGTCCTGCGGGAAGCGTTGGCGCCATAGCGCCATGGCTTTCTCGTCCATCTCGGCGATGCCAAGACGGTGCTCCCGCCTCCGGTTGTCGCGACGATCCTCGTCGGTGATAAGCCGCGGGGGAGGCGCGAGCTACTGTGCCCGCTCCCGCGTCGGCACGTTGGGGAAGTTCATGTCCCTACGAGGTCGCCAGAGGCGCCACGCCGCCATGTCGTACGCGCGGCCGGCCTCGTGGGCTGTGTCAAAAGTGCCAAGGCCAAGGCGCATCTCGCCAAACCGGATCTCAGCGGAGAAGCCGCCGCAGGGGCGCGCGCGGATGCCGCGGTATCCCCAAGTTTCCCGGCGGTGTGGCGGCGGCGAGGTGAGAAAGAGCGGGGAGAGAGTGGTGGCGAGGCATAGAGCGGTGGGAGGGCGCGGGAGGGCATTGGATTTTATGAAGCATGCCGAACGCCGCGCGCCAAAACTAGCGCGCGCCCGACAGCTTTTTCCCGCGCGCGCACGATCCTTTCCCGACATCCCTGCTATCTCTACTCTCTTCTCTACTCTTATATATTATATTTTTTTTATATTATATATTTATTATATATTTATATTTATCTCTACTCTTATAAAAAAACAGAGTTGGTGATGATGGTGTGCCTGCCATCCTGCAATATAGGCCGTCGGATTTATATCTGACGGATAGGAAGGAAACTATGGCAATTTTGCAAAAAGATACCCACACCCCTCTCCAAATTTTCAAATAAGGCCTTCCCTCGTTCATCCTTTTCTCCCACAAGATAAACTACTCTTACAAATGCATCTTGATTTTCCGTGCAACGCATGGGCATCTTGCTAGTTCTAAAAAACTTTCCATCATTTGCCACACTACTGGTTGCAGATGAAGAACCTACCCAAGCACAGAGCAATACAGGAGCGACGCACAATTACAAGGTGATATTCTGTTGGACAATGCAAGCTATAACCAATTACTTTTACTGGAACAATAGCAGCGGGAAATTTGAATGGTAGGTATGAACAAAATTGGAACTGCACATGTACTGCTAAGAGTTTCTACACATTACCAATCGAGGATAAGTACGATGGTCGTGGCGGCATCTGTCCATCATGGTCGGCAACGGGAGTCGGTTCATTGTCCATGATGGTGGTGCTTCTGCGCTTGGCATCGGCTTCCGGGAAGCAGATCTGAGACCATGGAAGAGGCTCCGTGTATGATGAGGATGGTGGACCGGCTCCAGTGCGGCGTACAACATCGTCGATGAGGCAGATGCGCTGCGGTGGACGAGTGCGCCGATGTAGAAGGGGAGGAGCACGAAGGCTGTGGTGCCGTGGAGAAGTCTATTTTGCGGTGGGGATAGAAAATGGGGAGTATTCAGGTGTACTACTCTGGGTGCCGGGGTGGGGTTGGCTGGGTAGGGTGAACCTGAAGTTACCAAAACAGCCCCCTACCCACCAGCATCCGTAGGCCTATTCCGAAGGGTATGATGGTAACTTTGCACTGCTCGAATCAGGGTCGTGGGAAATTTTCCCGCTGACCTCAAAATATTGTAACACTGAACTCCCCGTCTGGCGTGTTGGGTGATTGGGCTAAGCAAATAGCGAGTAGTACTAGTAACTACTAGTACTCCCTCCATTTTTATTAACTCTGCATATTAGGTTTGACCGAAGTCAAACTTCCTAAAGTTTGACCAAGTTTATAGAAAAATATAAACATTTACCATAACAAATATGTATGATGTGAAAGTACATTCAATAATGAATCTAATGGTATTTATTTGTTATTGCATATGTTAATATTTTTTGTTATAAACTTTGTGAGAATTTACAAAACTTGACTTTGATGTATGCTAATACGCGGACTTAAATAAAAATGGAGGGAGTACACATTTGTTTTCTTAGTTTGTAGTGGAATTAATCATTTGTTGTAATCGTGAAATAAATATATTAAGCTACTGACTTCGAATGTAATGGTTTATACAATTCAATAGTTAGAATCATTGTTGAATTCCAAGATGTATACCAGGACTATAGTACTTCACAATATGCTCAAACTCACATAATCCCAATCAAATGAAAATCTAAATGCATTTCATAGTTATTACTTTGTATAGGATGCAACACAACCAACCATAACTCTACATGATCCATTATAAAGCAACATTTTGAACACATCCCAATGTGTGAATGAAACATGTAGAGAGAGCTTGTGAAGATGGAGCAAATAGGGCAGGAAAGATTGTATGTATGTGGGCGAGAGAGTAGGAGACAAACCTCATGAGAGAGAGAGAGAGAGATGAAGAAGTTAGGTCTGTGAGAAAGATGGAGACATGTAATATACGTGAGATGCGTGTGCATCTGGATTTTGTACATGTGCAAGGAGAAGAGACAATGTGTTTGATGAGAGAGCCGGAAAAACATTGACGAAAGGGGAAGGATCTCATGGGTTGAGGGATTGATAATTTTGTGCGGGAGAGAGAGGGGGGGGGGGAGGAGTCAGTCAGCCGTCGTCACATCATCCTGCTTCCAAATGGCCTCGCATTCTCTAGTGCAGTGTGGTCGTCGTCTTCGATCTCCTCGATGCCCTCTTTGAAGATTGAGGTGGTGTGCATGCTGGGGTGCAGAGAAGCACAAGCGAGAGTGGTCGCCATATAACCTTGGATGGGGATGAATTGTGTGCTCGGGGGAGGGGGAGTTTGTGTGCAGTGTGTGTGTGTGTGTGTGTGTGTCAGATATTGAGAGAAATCAAACCTATCGAGAGAATGTGTGTGTATGTGACAGAAAGCTACATGCTAAATAGGGTTTTCCCGAAGAGATTGTGCGTGCGAGATAGAGAGCGATGTGCGGGCCTTGAGGCGGGCAGGGGCCGGGTGAGGGTGTCAAAATGTGTGCGTTGATGCATGTGTTACATGCGATCGTGCGAGCGACGGACGAATCGAGAGAGATGGTTGTTGTGTTACGGATGCTCCTCTCTCTCTCTCTCTCTCTCTCTCTCTCTCACACACACACACACAAGTGCAAATAGAAGACCGTTCTCTCATGTATACACAACATATCGGCATCTCTCTATGTCTCACTCATGCATGATCATTTGCACATTCACACCTCTCGATGTCTCTATCACACGCACACCATCTCCACATTGCCCTTTCGCCACAACACACATATGGACACATACACGCGTTCTCTCTTAGTCACACACACAGAATCAGTATTAAAAAAATGTCTAGGGCGCACCTAAAACCTCCAAATCCAAATTAGCACGAACTGAAGCTAAATTCAAATATATGAAAATATTGTAGCGTGAAGAACTTTTCCAGGAAAAAAAGTAGAGTAATATTCGGGGATTGTTTTCACACACACAAAAAGGTTCGGTGGATGTCCTTCGAGCGCGACACATGACGCACCGTTCGATCGACCGCGCGGCCACGGTGCACGCGCTTGCATAGGATTCCGTATCGATGCTGTGCTAACTAATGTGGTAGTATAAGCGCTGCCTCAGTCTAATGTTTACGTGTACTAGTACGGTGTTCTTTTAAGTTTGACCAACCCTATATAAAACTAAACTAAGCTCCCATACGCGCACTCATCAATATGCCGCCGCCGCCGATGCGCATGCTGGCGCCCGCCTGCTCCGGCCGACCATCTCTCGCCCATCATCGCCGTGTCCCCACCATCGCTGTGCCATGAAGCCGAAGGCTCGCCCGCTCACATCGTCTGAAGTCCCTCCTCGCGATGCCATCGTGCTGCCAAGCATGCGAGCAGGTGGAGCCGCGTCTATGCCCGCAGCGTATGAAGAGGAGGACGAGCGCATGCTCCAACACGGCGGCGAGGAGGAGCTAGCGTGTCATTGTCATCTCCTCCCGCGCGGAGGAGGCGCGCATGGTGGCTGTCGCGGCGGTAGCCGGTCGCGCCCGCGCCGAACCTGCAAACCGGGTGCGGACATGGAATCTACCTTCGAGACCTTAAATGCCATGTGGATCCTGCAATCTGAAGGAACAATTTGGGTCAGTCGACTCTTGTGAGCCGTTGGATGCAACATGGACGGCCAGAAGGGCTTCTTCAACCTTCGAAAATGATGCACTGTTCATCTTCTCTCTCAGGCATCGAGCCGCCAGCCCGCCACAGGCCTAACCGCCTGCCGCCGCTGCCCTGCCCTCCCTTGAACCGCCTGCCACCGCCATGCTCCCCCCACCCCCGCCATCCGTTTAACCCCGGGCACGATCCATTTTTTCCGGTGAACTGCATTCCACACCCAACACTCATAAGATAGATCATGGGCACCCTGCCACCCTAATATAGATACTGGGGTAGCTTCTCTGCCGTCTTCTTCCTTCGCTCTGTCGAACTTCTTTCAAAAATCGACTGACCCAAATTATACTACTAGTACGTATTAAGTGCAGTAGGAACGCGAAGATACAAGTAGTAGTACCAACTACAAGAAGAACAGTAGTAAGACATACTAGTACTACTGTACGTACTAAAGAGTTCAAATAATGAGAAAGAACATAACATAGTTCTGCTGGGGGCTCAGCAAAACACACCCCTGAAATAAAACTAAGCAACTAGTCTGCTTGACACTGCAATAGAACCAGCATGAGCAACGGCACTGCCACCTTACTCGGAGTCCGAGTCCACGTCCTTGACTTCGTCCTCGTCCCTCTTCCTCTTCGTCTTTGCCGACACTTCTTTGCTTGAACTGGACACTGGGCTCTGCTTCTTCATCCAACCCTTGTAGATATTTAAACAAATGCAGGCATCCATTGCTGTGTACACGATGTGATCTTCATCTATTGTCTTCGACTCTCATGCATGATGAAACTCCGGGTGAGGTTTCTTCAGTTGAGCGTACGAAGGATCAATCATGGCTGCTGCCAGGGTCAGCATTGAAGGCTGAGAGGAGGACACCAGGCTTTCCTTCTAGAGATCGAAGGGCTGGCCTACAACGAGACCTATCCGATCCAGGACTCTCCTGTCGTTCGTAAAGTCTACAGTAACAAATTTCACTCTTTTGTCCTTGAGGAAGAACTCAAAATCCTGCTAACGTTGGCATGGCATATGTGGTAGACCAAGCACACGTTATGTACGCAAACCTGGATCATGGTGGGCTTCTTCATCTCTGCCACCTTTAGAAGCTTCTCCTTTTCCAGGACTGTGGTGTACTCAACATCTAGCCCAGCGACCCACTCATCCTTTGAACTTTTGAACATGTGTAGGAAGCGACCAAGGCATGCTTCCACCATCGCGGATCTACGGGTGTAGATGACGATGAACTCATCGCCGGTGATGGTTCTAACCTTGTACTCACCGCCGATCATAGAGGTTCGGGAGGCCATGGATTTTGGAGGCGGGTTAGGAGAAGTGGAACTGGTGTAATGTGAAAGGACGGGATGACTGGGAGCGAACTATTGTAAGGTAGAAGACGGGGACGAGTAGGGCATGCGAACGGCGTGGGGTGGTGGCTTGCCCGGTGGATAAACGGCTGCATGCCCCCAAAAAGTTCTCGAGTACTATGCGGGACCCACTAGATGTCATGTCTACTAGACCCACATCATAGGCCTGACGGTATAGCTTCTGCATGTTCGCACGCCATGCCGGTGCGTGCATGTAAATTCACTTAATTCCATCAACCATCGCGCCTCCCACGACCTTCGCCTCGCTCGCGCGGTCACGCCCTTTGAGACTTCGGATGTCTATAAATGAGCAATTTTTTTTGCCTACTCCGCATGCATGATACTCCCTCTGGTCCTTTTTACTCCGTGTAAGATTTGTGTCAAGTCTAAGTTTGCAAAGTTTGAGCAAATTTATACTAAAAATATCAATATCTACAATACCAAATATATATTTTATGAAACTACATTTCATAATGAGTACAATAATATTGATTTGACATTGTGAATGTTGATACATTTTTCTATAATTTTGGTCAAAGTAGAGGTACATTGACATCAGACAAAACTTATATGCACAATGCAGACTAGTTCCTCCGTCCAGGTGCGTGCCATGTCCTGTCTAGTCATCACAACAAGGTTAGCTATTAGAGTACTACTACCTCCCGTCTAGTTTAAAGGTCTCGATTCAAAATTTTCACCTACTCTTACCAAGATAGAGGCGGTGGAATAGTTTTTGTAGTCTACAAAAGTACTCAAATCTGCCTGCTTGACTCTCCTTCTCCCTCTGGCAGTCCCACCACTCCACCCCATGTGAAAAAAATCTGCATGCGTGACTCTCCTCCCCCCGCGCTCGTCCAATCTGTTGTGACCTGCAATATTTCCACCCCTTCCCTCCCCCGTAATTTACTCCAACAAATATGCCCACCTAGCTGTTACATTAATCACGCAACATATCTTATGTAGGTGTGCCATTGCTCGCTATAAATACTGCGCCTCCCACGGCATTTGGAAGAACGCTCACGTTCATCGCTATCTCCTCCCCCTCCCTCTCACGTCGACCACCATGGCATCGCCCCTCCCAAGCCCTAGGCGCCCATCGCTGCCCCGCGCGGAGGGTCACGCGTCGCCGTTCCGTTCCTCACTGCCTCTAGTCGAGGAGGACGCGTCGGCGTTCCACTCCTCGCTGTGAGGCGTCGAGGTGGACGCGTCGGCATTCCGCTCCTCGCCGCGACGCGTCGAGGTGGACACGTTAGTGTTCCGCTCCTCGCCATGACGCGTCGAGGTGGACGCGTCAGCGCTCCCAGTCTCGCCCGCATGCGTGTCGGAGGACGCATCGGCTCCCCGCTACGAGGAGAATGTCGCGCCGCCCAGCCTTGAGGAGCTTTGGAAAGAAATGGAGGTTGCCTTGTGGGAGGCTTTGCCTCCGGCAGAGCGCGCCAAAATAGAGGCGGAGAAGAAGGCCGAGGAAGAGAAGCGCGCCGCGAGGCATGCTGCCTGGCAGGCTTATGTCGCATCTGAGAGAGTCAGGCAATTGGCTCTTTGGCAGAAGGCTCGTGCGAGGGCCGTGAGGTTTGCGGAGGACGCCCGTGCCAAAGCCCTGAGTGCAGTCGGGCCCAAGTGCCATATCTACGCTTGGCGGTACGTGGACCGGGTGCACACTTCCAGCGAGGAGGAGTACCTGTTGGCGCCAGATCACCAGACCGGTGAGATCGCGCTCGCCCGCTGGCAAGACGCCAATCAGCACCTCACGAGTTGCGAGGCTGAGGAAGAGGCATTGTGTCGTTGCGTTGGGAAACTGCCGCGCACCAGGGCACTCGTGGCGCGCCGCAAGCGCTCCTATGAGTGTCGTGGCTTTTATTAGGAATAATTTAGTTTTGTAAGGCGATCTCATTAGTTTTGGGACGGAAATGATAAATCCCGAACGTTCGAAATTATTAGCGTCCTTAATTAAGTATGTAAAAGGAAAAGTTTGGAAACCTTGTGTATCCATACGCATTTTGTAAGTACGTGCATATAGCACAAACTTAACTATATATCGCACTACACGTATCTCTCTATATATGCTTGCAGACTGTGCTACTACTATTACTTATGTACATGCAAATGCATGTTTTAACAATACGATGCGGTTTTTGTAAAAGTAGAAAAACAACACTAGTCAAGCTTGTGAAACAATTCAATGCAAAAGAAATACAAAAATGCTCGTTTGATTGTTTACTTTTAGCTTCCTTCTCTGTGGTTATTTCTCTATCGTACTTTGTATGGAGTATCTCACTGGTCGGGAAGGCATGCAAATTCCCAAACCGCTTCGTACACCCTGTATCGAATTTTTTGCCTAACAAATTGTGCCATGCAATTGGAATTCCAACTTGAGTACTACTACTAGGAGTACAAGGCTTCTAGATTAGTAATCCCATAACTACTACCTCCATCCTGGTTTATTGACCATAAATTTAACTAATGAAATGTTTATGCATGTCACCAAAAATTATATCATTGGAAACTATGTTCAAATACGAATCCAACAATATAACTTTTGTTGACATGCACTAACATTTTATCAGTTAAATCTTTGGTCAAAATTTAGCACAAATTACAATGGTGACTAATAAACCAGGACGGAGGTAGTAGTTTAGAAGCCCAAATGAATGAGTGAGGCGCCTTATGGAAAAAGCTGGGGAAGAGACAGCTTATTTTTTAAGCCGCCGAAAGAACTGGCCCTAGGTGTAGCAGCTAGGGATCGAGTGTGCGAGATGAACCGGACAAAGTAAATGCAGAGAGATGAAATGCAAAAAAGACAGAGGGATGTGATGGTTGCTTGTCCGTTTATTTTACCAGGCCACTTATTACTGGGAGTGGTGGGGTTTTGTGATATGACGGCTTTACTGCCGCGCCACGAGCGGGGTGAGACTCCCGTGTAGCGCCACCCTCTACAGTCTACACTAGTACTACTTCCGTCGTGGTTTATTAGTCCCCATGTAATTTGACTGAAGATTTAACTGACAAAATGTTAGTGCATGTCAACAAAAACTATATCGTTGGATTCGTATTTGAACATAGTTTTCAATGATATAATTTTTGGTGACATGCATGAGCATTTATCGTACTATATATAATGTTAGTTAAATTTATGGTCGTACTATATATAGTAAGGTGCCCGTGCGTTGCACGGAACAGTGAAATGCATTTATCGGGGAGTTGTTTATTTTGACAAAGTATGTGGGGGTCATCTCATGTGTAACGAGTATCAATAGGTTTCTAAGGATATTATTTCTTCTCTAGAGCTCACAAGCATATGGTGAATAGTAAATGTAGGCTAAATAGATAAAAAAAAGTATCTATTGCAAACAAAAGTGTTCAACTGTTCAACCTGCATCCAAAACTTTTGAAGAAATAACACTTATTGTGCTTTGCAAGAAATGATCTTTAAGAATTATTTTTTGAGTATCGATTTTGTTTATTTTTTCTAGACCACCATGAATGTAAATCAGGATGACTTGGAAGGGGGCAGAGGAGATGTAAGAAATGGTTCATCTTAAGTCTTTCACCGTTACTGTAGTAAAAATTCACAATTAATCTCATAAATGGCAAGCGAGAACTCTAATGGAGCAAAAGCATAGATGGAAGATTCTAGACTAAACCATAAATGGATACACTTTTATTCAAGCGCGATACTCTAATAGAGCAAGATCAGGCATGGAAGGTTCTATACTATATAAATAAGAAGTCTCCACATGCTTAGACAATGGCTTACATTGAGCGAAGACTAATGATGAACAGTAGACTTGGTAATGCATATGACCAGGTGAACATCCTTTGAGTCCCCGTGCATCATCTTGGGGTGAAAATCATACCAGGCGTCTTCCATGTCCACATTGCGGGGAACGGAGTAGCTCGGCACAGTCCCATTCAGCGTGATGGAGGCGCCGTGGGCGCCCTCATACTTCGGAGGGGCAGTAACAGTGAGGACGCACCCGTACAGCGGCCTCGTGTCAGCGTCAGCGGCTTTGCCCTTGACACACACTACAGAGACGGGGCGGCGGCCTGCACGAGCCTTGCCAGTGCCCACGGCCAAGAGGAAGACACTGCCGTCCTCCTCCGCGACTAGCAGGCGACGGTGATCCTCTAGCGACTCCGGCACGACGAACGGGTAGCACGTCTCGTACTTGATGTTCACCGCCGCGGGCCAGTAGTGATTGACAGACGGTGCCGTGAGGTGATGCACGAGGCTCGCCGGCGAGCCCTCAAATGGCGGCGTGCACTCATAGCAGTAGCAGGGCGCGTGCGCACATCTGGAACTATGCTCCACCAGCGAGTGCTGGTCGACGTACCTCTCGTAGCCAAAACTCTTGTAGACGCAGGGTACCTTGCAGGCATCAACCAGGCCGTCCATGAAACGGGAGTGGCTATAGGGGACGTTGCGCCCGCCGAATGGAGTGTAGGTGTCGTGGGAAACCACGGCCACCTATGGGGCCATCAGCCCCTTTTGGTTCGGCAGGGGGGCTGAGCACATTGCACAAAGAGCGAAGGACCATAGCGCAGCACGACAGAGATCACACGGGCAGTTTTACCCAGGTTCAGGACGCCGCGAGGCATAAAACCCTACCCCTGCTTTGGTGGATTGATGGTGGATTGTGGTGGAAACGCAGCGCTCTTGCCCGGCAGGGTTGCCTCGGGGCGAGAGCAGTTACGCGCGTACGAGTGTACAAGGTTCCGAACCCTTTCTCTGGTTGCCATGGCCCTCCTTTTATAGATCAAGGGGTTACCACAGTGGCAAATCAGTTATTGTGTACTGATTAGATAGCAAACAATGCTATCATACCTAACTCTGCATGGAGAGCAGAGCGCATTAAATGCGCCGCTTAGTGTCACATCGTAGCCTGCCCGGCAAGCCTTGCTGAGCTGCTCGGCCACCTTCTTGCCTGTCTGCCTGGCACGTCTCTGGACGGGTGTCATTTGGAGGTGGTTTCCTCTGGAAATGGCTGCCATGTGTCGAATAACAGCCACTTAGTCACTTGGGGTCTTGACACCGCACCGATCGATGACTTGCATCGCCATGAGGTGGAGCGGTGAGGCCTTGGCGGGGTAGTTTGCTTTCGTAGTGCCTGGCAGGCCTGCCGGGACGGTCTTGAGGCTTGTCTTCGGGGCCACCTCGTCCTCGCCAGGCTCGCCTGCCCGGCAAGGGAGGTTTCTCCTTAGTAGTGTCTTGCTCATTTAGCTTGTCTTGGTCTTCTTGCTCTGCCCTTTGATCCCTCAAAGAGCTATCTCTCCTTGCTTGGTCTGGACTTGGATGTTGCAACCTTGCTCTTTTAGGCCTGTGCACGGTCTGTGCAACAGACCCAGGGTTTGTTGCACCGACAGGAGCCCCCGGGCCTTGCCCGAACGCGCTGCCGGGCGTCGTTGGGGTAGGCCCTATCCAGTGCACATGCAAGAGGGTAGCAGTTGCTTCGTCCTTTGAGATCTTCTTTGCTTCTTCATTAACTTGAGCCTAGGTCAGTTTCCGGTTCTTCCGCACGTCGTGTAACGCCAATTGTAGTGGGGGAGATAATGGGCCATGATCCGTGGGGTATCCACGTCCCATGTTCACGGGGCGGTAACCGCCACCCCATTATCCTTCCCGCCCCAAGTGCCTCCGCCATGTGTACTGCATGCACTACGCAGGGTTTGTGGCGGATGCGGAGGGCGCGAGAATGAGCGTCGTGGCAGAAAGCCAAGCATCGTAGATTGGTGCAGGGGGTCGGCCTTGATTTCTCGAGCCGTTAGTGGCGAGGAGGAGCCGGACTGGCCGAATGGGGCAGCCACCTTCATGGAGAAATCCAGCCCCCTGCCCCGCTCGCCTATAAAAAGGGAACGTGGGGCAAGGTGTCTTCCCACACATCCTTCTCCTTCCCTTCCCGCAGTAGTTCCGACCTGCCATTATCTCCAGTGGCGGCGATGAGAACTTCTGCTCGACAACGTGTCCCTCCCCCCTCCAAAAATGCGGGGGCGAAGCCCGCCACGAGAGGAGGTGGGAGGGGGCAAGGTCGAGGTTGTCATGGCGCCCGAGGCCGAGGAGGACGGGGCGGTGCTCTGATTGCACTCCCGCCGGCCGCCCCTCCCCCGATGGAAGGCCATGTTGGAGATCAACCCCTGGAGTTCATCATCAGACGGTAGAAGCCTCCGCGCGGCCGCCTCCGTCTCCCTACTCCATTCGCAAGGGCGATGGAGCTTGAACAACCGCGCGCATTGAAGCTGCACATGAGGGGTTGCGGGAACGGCGGCATGCGGGTGGATGTGGATTTCCCCGCCTCTCATGTCATGTTCTTCCGACGCGGGTGGAAGACCTTTCCACGCGCCCATAGCTTGTCGGAGGGGCACATCCTCCATTTCAAATTAATGGAGGCCGATCTACTCTCCGTTAAGGTCTTTGGGTGCTCGGGTGCTCGCTTAGGGTGCTGCGCGGAGAGCTCGACCGACGACAAAAGCTCCTCCTCGAGCGACAGCAGCGAGGAGGACAGTGATGGCAATGACAACGGCGCCGATGGGGAGGACGACGACTCTGACTCCGTCTGATCGTCAGCCGCACCATCACCATCAGGCAGCAGCACCACTATCTGCACCTGCATCCCGTTCCCAGCAAGGTGATTCGCTGGGGAGTTGGATGCAGAGGTGGGAGTGGTGCCCTGGGCTCCTCCAGCAGCCTTCCAGCTGGACCCCGGCAGGCTTCCTCGCGGGCTGCGGCTTCATTTGCCCTACCGTGTCCTGCTGGCCTTGATGGCGGTGGCTGGTGGGTCGTCTCCGCCGCTCTCTTCACCATCACCTTCGCCCGCGCGCTTCCGCTCTTGGTAGGCCCCTCGCCAAGGGGCCTGACAAGGTCAGGCTGGGCTTCTACCCAGGCGCTCCTTTTGCCCTCTTCACCTTCCGCCGCAGTGCCTGGGAGGAGAAGGGCAGGAAAGGGCATCACGGGGCACTTATCTTTTTTCAATCTAAAACATGTAGGCACTTGCCAAACTTTAGTCTAAATAATGAAATCTTCTTTATCCTTGTTTGTGTTCTGTAAGATCTGTACTTGTCAGTCAGCATATTAATGAAAAAGACAAACTTTGCCGGGCACTCATGCATGTAACATATCCATGCAGAGGTGGGATGCCTCTATACGTTCAAGTAAACAAGTTATCTCTAGCAAGCTATCCTGCCGGTACGCTCGAATTGTTGCCGTGGGGCCAAGCCTGCCGGGCACAAATCACGAAGAGGGACCAGCCCCCCGCCAAGCCTTCCCCGCCAAAGGCCACTGCGACCATCCTGACCGAAGCATCGTTCGTGTCAAAGGATGGGAGCACCTAAGTTCCGAAGGTGGCGAGGTTTTCATATGCACAAGTTTCTGCTTACAGAACATGTAAGGATAAGAAGAGAACTTATCTGTTTGGCTTGTCGAGGATCGTCACGTAGGTTTGTCTTCATTTCTTCTCTCTTGGGACCGAGTCCACGGCAAGAACCCTGCAACTTAATGCAGATGAAAACAATGCCTCATGCGACCTTATCTACATGATCATGCTATGCTCATGATATGCTTATGCATGCATGCAAGTTTTGGGGGCCCCCAGCGCTTCATTTATTTCTGTTGCTCAGGGTCTGTGCCTGGCTTTGTACAAGGCGTTACATGCAACAGCGGCAAGGCCTGTACAAAAGGGTGGCTGCCGGGCAGGGCCCGATAGCCGCGCCTTACGGGTAGAACTTACGGAGATGCTCAATGTTCCATGAGTTTTGCAATTGAATGCCATCTCCGGTCTCCAGACGGACTACGCCAGGTCTGGTGACTCATACTACCCGGTAAGGGCCTTCCCACTTCGGCGTCAACTTGTTGGTACCCTTGGTGGACTGAACACGCCTAAGGACAAGGTCGCCTTCCCAAAACCCCGGGCACGAACCCTGCGGCTGTGATAGCGACGCAGGGCTTGCTGGTAGTGTGCAGCACACATAGCGGCCCGGAGACGGTTCTCCTCAAGTAGCACAACGTCGTCACACCGGTGCCATTCCTGCGCTACTTCATCATAGGCAAGCACTTGAGGAGACCCGAATATGAGTTCCGTGGGGATAACTACTTCTGCCCCATAGACTAGGGAGAAGGGAGTCTACCCGGTAGCTCGATTTGGTGTCGTTCTGAGGGACCAAAGAACCACCGGCAGCTCGTCGATCCATCGCCTACCACACTTCTGCAGTCTATCAAAGGTTCATGTCTTGAGACCTTGCAGCACTTCTGCGTTTGCCCTCTCTGCTTGTCTGTTGCTTCTGGGATGGGCGACAGAGGCGAACGAGATCTTGCTTCCGAGGGCATGAACATATTGCATGAAGGCGCGGCTCGTGAATTGGGTGCCATTATCAGTGATGATCCGGGCAGGAACTCCGAAGCGGCACACCAATCCTTTCAAGAACTTTATAGCTGACTGAGCAGTCACCTTTCTCACGGGCTCCACCTCTGGCCACTTTGTGAACTTGTCGATAGCAACGAACAAGAACTCAAAGCCCCCGGCAGCATGGGGGAAGGGGCCCAAGATATTGAGCCCCCAGACCAAGAAGGGCCATGATAAAGGGATCGTCTGAAGAGCTTGGGCAGGCTGATGAATGTTCTTGTAGTGGAGCTGGCAGGCTTCACATTTTTTGATGAGCTCAACTGTATCTTGGAGGGCTGTGGGCCAATAGAAACCTTGCTAGAAGGCTTTTCCAACCAGAGCCCTTTATCCAATGTGTGAGCCGCACATACCTTTGTGTACCTCTGCCAACAGTTCCTTTCCTTCCTCCCGGCAAATGCACTTCAATTTCACACCATTGGGCCTCCTTCTGTATGGTGTGTCATCGACAAACTGATACATACTGGCCCTCCGGGCTACTCTTTCAACTTCTTCTTGCTCTTCGGGGAGTTCTCCAGTTTGGAGGAAATGGACTATGTGTCGTGCCCAAGTTGGGGCCAGGGGCTCGGCAACAAGGACCAGTGGCACCTCCTCATTCACAGGAGCACACTTCTCGACCGCAGGGACCAGTGGTCTGGCGGGATGGTGCAGCTCGCTGATCGAAGGGGAGTTGTTCCCGCCAAGCTCTCTGCCGGGAGCCTCGGGAGGCTTTGCCGGGTGAGGCTTGCCGGAGTCTAGTTTCCTCCTCTTTCTGGCCATTGTTGCTGGGGATACGGCGGGTTGAGTCAGATGGAGAACAAAAGTCCCTGGTTCCACAGGGAGTTTTTGCGCAGCGCACTTCGACAGATGATCAGCGATGCTGTTTTCCGCACGGGGTACGTGCTCTGTTTGCAATCCGTCAAAGCGCTCCTCCAACTTTCTCACTTCCTCAACGTATGCCTCCATCAATGGACTTTGGTAATCCTTGTTGACTTGTCTTACCACAAGTTGTGAATCTCCACGGATGATCAACTTCTTGATTCCCAGTTCTGTTGCAATCCTGAGCCCGGCAAGGAGCCCTTTATACTCTGCAGTATTGTTGGTAGCCTTCTCCCGGGGAAAGTGCATCTGGACGACGTACTTAAGGTGGTCCCTAGTGGGAGCGACAAGAAGCACGCCAGCCCCTACACCTTGTCGGGAGAAGGCACCATCAAAATACATGATGCATTCTTGGGGCGCTTCCTTGCCGGGAATGACTGTTTCCAATACCTCTTCATCAGGAGTTGGTGTCCACTCTGCGATGAATTCTGCTAGTGCTCTGTTCTGAATGGTTAACGTGCTTTCAAACTTCAAACCGAAGCTGGACAACTCCAAAGCCCATTCCACAATCCTGCTGGTGGCCTCAGGGTTTCGGAGTATGCGTTGCAAGGGGAAGCGGGTGACCACCATGATCTCGTGGACTTGGAAGTAGTGGCGCAGTTTCCTTGAGGCCATGATGAGGCCAAAAATCAGCTTTTGCATGCCAGAGTACCTCGATCTAGCCCCCTGTAATAGGGAGCTGACAAAGTACACTGGGCGCTGCACTACTTTCTTCTTTGCCGCGATCATGGAACTGCCACCGCTGCCCTGCCTTTCTTTGCTCTGGACCGACTCCAGCCTTGTCGGGATAGGTCCACTTTCTTCCCCAGAGGGGACAGTGGTTGTGGTTGCCGCGTCATCCACTTCCCGCTGTGCCTCCAGTGCCGCGCTGACCACTTGATTAGTTGCCGCTAAGTATAGCAGCAACGACTCTTGTGGTTTGGGAGCGACCAAGGTGGGCATAGAGGAAAGATAGGTCTTCAAATCTTGTAGCGCAGCGTGTGCCTTCGGGGTCCACTCCATAGGTCCTGCCTTCTTCAAGATTTTGAAGAACGGCAAGGCGCGTTCGGCAGACTTGGAAATGAACCTGCTCAGTGCAGCCACGCATCCTGTCAAACGCCTCACGTCCTTGACTATCTTGGGTGCTTGAATCTGCTTGATAGCCTTGATCTTGTCGGGGTTGGCCTCTATCCCTTGATGAGACACAAAGAAATCAAGTAGCTTACCGGAGGGGACGCCAAACACACACTTCTCCGGGTTCAGCTTCAAGTTGATCTTACGTAGATTGGCAAAGGTTTCTTCCAAATCCTGGATGAGGGTTGATCTGTCCTTGGTCTTGACCACAATATCATCCATGTAAGCTTCAATGTTTCTGTGTAGCTGGGACTCAAAGCCAATCTGTACTGCTCTTGCAAAGGTGGATCCAGCGCTCTTTAGCCCGAAGGGCATCCGTACAAAGCAGTATGTGCCACACGGGGTTATGAACGCGGTTTTCTCCTCGTCTTCCTTGGACATGAAGATCTGGTGGTATCCGGAGTAGGCATCCAGAAAGGAAAGCAGGTCACACCCGGAAGTGGAATCCACAATCTGGTCGATGCACGACAAGGGGAACGGGTCCTTCGGGCATGCCTTGTTCAGATCCGTAAAATCTATGCAAAGCCTCCATTTCCCATTCGCCTTGCGCACCACCACTGGATTTGCCAACCATGTGGGATGCAACACTCCCCTGACCAAACCAGCTGCTTCAAGCTTCTTGATCTCCTCAGCAATAAACCATTGCCGCTCCAAAGCTTGCTTCCAGACCTTCTGCTTGACAGGCCGGGCTTGTGGGCAGGCAGCAAGGTGGTGCTCGATTACCTCCCTGGGAACACCGGGGATGTCAGATGGTTGCCAAGCAAACACATCGACATTCGCCCGCAGGAAGGCAACGAGCACGCTTTCCTATTTGTCATCGAGGGTGGCACTAATAGTGAAGGTACCATCAGCGCCAGCCAGCCCTGCCGAGACCTTCTTCACAGCAGGTGCAGTAGCTTTGGATCCCTTTCTATGGGAACTCTCTGGCAAGTCATCGACAGGTGCAGCACACTCCGGAGAGGCACGCTTCCCATATTTCTTGCTGGCATCCTTACTAGCTCTCTTCATTTTCGTACTTTCCTTGGCAGGAACACTGGCTTCCGCGACCTCCGCCGCAACTGCTTCCCGGTACATCTTGTCCACGCATATGACTGCGTCTTTTTGATCTCATGGAATGGAAATGACTCCTATCGGCCCTGGTATCTTCACGGTGTTGTAGGCATAGTGGGATGTCGCCATGAACTTGGCCAGAGCTGGGCGACCAAGGATTCCATTGTACGGCAAGGGGAGGTCAACAACGTCAAACACGATCTTCCCAGTCTGGTAGTTTAACTCCCCCCCGAACGTCACCGGCAGCGTGATCTTTCCTTTAGGACGACTCCTACTGGGGTTGATTCCTTGGAACGTGCCAGTAACCTTGAGCTCCTCATCTGCTATCTGAAGTTTGCTGAGGACCTTTGGAGATATTAGATTCAACCCGGCCCCGCCGTCAACCAACATCTTTGTGACTTTGAGGTTGCGTATTGTTGGTGAGACCAACAACGGCAAGCACCCCACCGTAGTGGTGCGATCAGGGTGATCCTCTTCGTCAAAGATGATGCGCGTGCGGGACCACTTGAGCGGTTTCCGAGAATCTGCCGCTGGCTCCATGGCATTGAGTTCACGTGCTCACTGTTTAAGTTGGCGGTGAGAGGAGTGCAGAGATGCACCCCCATCAATGCACAAGGCGTCAGTGGCTTTCTGGAACTCCTGCTCACTGGTTTCCTCTTCATCTCCCTCATCGGTCTCATCATTGCAATCCTTCTTCTCACGGCCTCTGGCGGGTTTCCCTTGATTCTGAGGAGCCTTGCCGGGGCGACTTACTCCGCCGCCACAGCCCTTCTCGCCAGCACCATCCTAATTTTTTCCTTATCACGCTTCTCGTACTCAGCCCTCTGCTTCTTGATGAGCTGCTCAACCTGATGGCACTCCTGAAGGTCATGGCCCTTGGTCCTATGGATCTTGCAATACGGCCCCTCACCTTTCCCGGCCTTCTCGGCAGCCGCAGCCGCCCGGTAGTCAGTGCACGCGGCAACCTCCTTGCCGGGGGCTTCGGCCTTGGCCTTCTTGCCGGTACTAGGTGTGCTTGATCCTTCGACGGCCATCATAACTTTCTCCTTGCGCTTCTTATTACATTTCTTGTTCTTCTTCTGGCTGGTGGTGTCGTCGTCATCGTCTGAATCGATGTCGACACCGTCCTCTTCGCCGGGAAGTCGCCTTCCCTCCTCTATGCGAGCACACTTATCCACCAATGTGTATAACTCATTCATAGTCCTGGGCAGCCGCACGTTCATTTTGGAATGTATCCTGCGGTTGTGCACGCTGGACTGGAATGCAGCTATCACGGCTGCCGGGTGGATATCTGGGATGTTCCTGTGCACTCGACTGAACCTTTGCATGTACTTCCGCAGGGTCTCCCCTTCCTTCTGTGGGAGGAGCTGCAGATCGCTGGGCCACCCTTGTTCTTGATGGCCGCCCGTAAAGGCGCCAACAAATTCATGGCATAGGTCAGCCCAAGTTGAAATGGAGTTCTCCGACAGGTGCATTAGCCATGACCTCACATTTGGCTTGAGTGCCAAAGGGAAGTAGTTGGCGAACACCTTCTCGTCTCTTCCCCTGACAGCCTGAACAACGATGGTGTAGATGCTCAGGAACTCTGCCGGGTTCAATCTCCCATCGTACTTCTCTGGTATCTCCGACTTGAATGTGCAGGAAGATGGCCAACGGACTTGCCGCAGCTCGCGAGTGATGCCAGGGCACCCAACCTCGAAAGGTAGGCACCCACCCTCACCAGGCGCAGGCTCATCGACATCGGGGCCGTTGCGCCTATCAGACTGGCGGTGGGTGTCGCGGCGTCGCTCGATGGTGACGCGCACGCCTTCCCCTCGCCTGTCTTCGTGGGCTTGCCGTTGGTCCCGACGCGCTCGAGGGCCGGACAAAGCCATCGAGATGTCATCGGGTTCTTGATCGCGTGGCTCTGGTCATGGCCCTTGCGCAGGCTGTCGCTGAGAGGACTACACCGTGGGGGTGGCCCCCTCGGCATGGCCAGCTGCGCGGGCCGTTGTCGTCGCCTGGGGAGGCTGTGGCGGGCCAGCTTGCTGTGATCCTCCCGCCTCGGCGAAACCAATCAGGCTTTGAATGGTGGCCCTCCACTCATCCATCTGATCGGCTACCGGCAGAAATCTCAACAGCAGTTGGGCCCGTGCCATAGCCTCCGAAGCAGTGCTTGGCATGGATGACGATGTAGACCGTTGCGTCGCCTGGCTCCTTACTGTGCCAGTAGTAGCTGCGCCGTGTTCTCGCCGTCGTGAGCCCGTGGCCACGGTGGTGTGGTGACTAGGTGGAGATGTTTGAGGGCCATCGGCTCCATTTGGCGCATCGACTGGGTCGGCTCGCTCCAGGAGTGGCGCACGCCCTGCGGCCGCGCCCGTAGTGGGAGCGGCCGGAGAGTTGCAATTCGCCCCAGAGCGAGAGCTGCGGCTGCGGCTGTGCCTCTCGGCCGGGTGGAGAGGTGCAGATAGAATGATTTCCCGGTGGCCACTGGGGTGCTGTTGGTGCTGTACTTCCCCGGTGCCTTCTATTCTCATTTTTGCCGCAGGGGAGGTGGTGACAACGCCGCCTGTGCCGGCCATGTCCCCCGCAGCGTCCATGTCTCCGTGCGTCCTTGTAGCCCCCGCGGCGTCGGCGGCCGCGTGCGGCGGGGCCTTCGAAGTGGACGGGTGAGCTGCAGCATTGGGCTTCTTCTTGGGCGCCATGAACGATGGAGCCGTCGATGAAGATGACGCGTTGCGTATGCTTCTCGGGTTCGCGCAAGCGCTGCCCCCTACCTGGCACGCCAAAGATGTCGTGGGAAACCACGGCCACCTATGGGGCCATCAGCCCCTTTTGGTTCGGCAGTGGGGCTGAGCACATTGCACAAAGAGCGGAGGACCATAGCACAGCACGATAGAGATCACACGGGCAGTTTTACCCAGGTTCGGGCCACCGCGAGGCGTAAAACCCTACTCCTGCTTTGGTGGATTGTGGTGGAAATGTAGCGCTCTTGCCCGGCAGGGTTGCCTCGGGGCGAGAGCAGGTACACTCGTACGAGTGTACAAGGTTCTGAACCCTTTCTTTGGTTGCCATGGCCCTCCTTTTATAGATCAAGGGGTTACCACAGTGGCAAATCAGTCATTGTGTACTGATTAGATAGCAAACAGTGCTATCATACCTAACTCTACAGGCAGAGCAGAGCGCATTAAATGCGCCACTTAGTGTCACATTGTAGCCTGCCCGGCAAGCCTTGCCAGGCTGCTCGGCCACCTTCTCGCCTGTCTTCCTGACACATCTCTGGACGGGTGTCATTTGGAGGTGGTTTCCTCTGTTAATGTCTACCATGTGTCGAATAACAGCCACTTAGTCACTTGGGGTCTTGACACCGCACCAATCGATGACTTGCGTCGCCGTGAGGTGGAGCGGTGAGGCCTTGGCGGGGTAGTTTGCTTTCGTAGTGCCCGGCAGGCCTGCCGGGACGGTCTTGAGGCTTGTCTTCGGGGCCACCTTGTCCTCGCCAGGCTCGCCTGCCCGGCAAGGGAGGTTTCTCCTTAGTAGTGTCTTGCTCATTTAGCTTGTCTTGGTCTTCTTGCTCTGCCCTTTGATTCCTCAAAGAGCTATCTCTCCTTGCTTGGTCTGGACTTGGATGTTGCAACCTTGCTCTTTTAGGCCTGTGCATGGTCTGTGCAACAGACCCATGGTTTGTTGCACGGACAGCAGGAGTAGCACACGAAGCAGTAGATGGTGTCCTTACTAGTACTCCCTCCATTTCTCTACTCTCTACTTTCTCTACTTCTCTACTTTCTCTTATAAAAAACCGAGTTGGTGATGATGGTGTGTCTGCCGTCTTGCAATATAGACCGTCCGATCTATATCTGACGGATAGAAAGCAAACTATGGCAATTTTGCAAAAAGATACCCGCACCTCTCTCCACGTTTGCAGATAAGGCCTTCCCTTGTTCATCCTTATCTCCCACAACCTCATTGTTGAGCAATTAAAAAAGGAAGTCTCTGAAACAATCTAGCCTGGTGGCCGCTGCCGGCGCCGTCCATCCCCATGCCTCCGCCTAGTCCGACCACCAGTCACTTCCACGCCCCACTCTCCTCACCTTATCTCTCATCTTTCTCGAGATATCATTTTTTTCGATGAAATTCTCGAGATACCTTTTTTCCGATGAAATTCTCGAGATATCATTAGTTTTTACACATGGGATTACTCCTACAAGGGTCAATCACAACAGGTGTTTTGTAAAAAAATGCATCTTGATGTTCCGTGCAATGCACGGGCATCTTGCTAGTTTGCATATAATTCCAAACACCACGTAGACACGTTCTTTGACCATTTTACAACTATGTTAGTATCATTGTTAGTGGTCAGCCGGTGCAAGTTATAGCCCCGGGTGTTTTAACCTTTTTTTAGTAATGATATCTGGCGATTGTTCGCCACGAGCCCAATCCTGGAGAATCCCACATAACCGTCAGATTTCCATTCGACGGTGGCCTGTTTTTAAGCCATAGTATTTGACAAAACCGCCACCCTTACACACGTACTGGAACTGCATCACGGGCGTTTGCAACTGCCATGTCTCCCAGCGAACGTTTGCTGGGGATTGGAGTTAGCACCGATGGCGGTTCGTAGTTGTTCCACGCTCGGGCATTGAAGTTTGTAACTATTTTACAATATACTACTCAGCCAGTGCTAGTAGTAGAGCAGAGTCCTACTCCACTATATGCAAACTAGGGCATAGTAGTAGGTACTGTAGTTTATTGTACTAGTACTATGATCACTCAAGCAAGTTGTCTGGCATCGATATGAACCTACACTGCTGGGATGTGTCTCATAAGTCAAGCGGCGTGCTGCTACTACATTGTCATCATCACCTGTCCACTTCCCGCAGCACATATTTGCTTCTCCATCCTCGTCCGCACATAATCGTCCAATCTTCCATCCCCGCTAGGCGCCTCCCCCCTCTTCCGAAACCCAAGTACTAATAATGGCAGAACCGAGCAGCGTCCGCCGAAAGAGTGGCTGGAATTCGCTCCCCACAGAGGTAATCAAGCTCATTGTTTCGCGTGTGGACAATCTCAGTACCATGCCGCTCGCCGCGTGCTCGTCGGTGCTGTACCGTTTACTCAAAACCCTCAGGCCAGTGCTTTTTAAGCCAGCTCCCTGCTTGCTGATGCCGCCTGATCTTCAGAAACGGCGTGTCACGTAGCATAACGATCATAGGGTGGCGAGCATCAACCTCCTCGATTGCGATCCGATCCCCGTCACCCTCAACTACATTAACAGTATGTACTGGGTCGGCATGAACACGTCTTGGATGGTGCTCATCGACGGTCGCGGCAGCTGGATGCTTGTGGAGGTCTACACCCAGCGATTGATCCCCCTTCCTTTGATTAGTACTACACTGCTTTGGCACCGCGGCCCAGAATACTCGGAATCTTACAGTAGCCAACATGATACCAAGTTTGATTTGCTCAAGGTTGTAATCTGCCAAGTGCCCAGAAGATCTGCGAATTATAAAGACTTCAGGCTAATTGCATTCTTCAACCGCGGTCTCGCCTATCTGACAGGTCACTGCAGTAAGTGGATAAATCTACACGTCCATCGCAGGATCATACATCCTCCATGGTTCTCTAATGCCATTGAACACAAGGGCTTCATTTACGCTGTGGACTCCTTCTATGGCTGGACGTATTGCTGGCCTACTCCAGTCATCGCTACAAACGGCTGTTACAGTAGTATGTTACTTTCCTATGATATCATGATGGCTTGCTTATATTACTGTCAACATTTACTGAAAAATATTCATGCTCATAACATGCTGTTCTTAAGATTGACTACAGTACGAGCCCTTTTTTATTTGACTCCAACATGATATGATGTTGTAGGCCGCTTGGTGTCCCTACCCTTCCTAATCCCAGAACCTTTCAAAGAAAAGTGGCATGGCAGTTGCAAGTGGTTCCTAGCTCGATCAGATGACAGTGAACGATTGATGATCGCTCGCACGTACCGGACGTGTTGTTTCGTGGAATACAATCACAGTCACTGCAAGGTCTTTGAGCAGGATCCCAGCTTCTCTGGGCCATCAGGAATTTTTGACTGGAGGCTGGTAAGTAGCCTTGGTACACGCTTTCTATTTCTCGGACTGAATTATCCGATTAACCAGGAGATAACCGACGGCACGGATCATGATGGCAGCGCGGTTTTGTTCATCAGGAAAAACTGTGTGTACATAGCGTACCATGCGTCTCTCCATGCACCATACCCTGATATGTGCCGCCACGCTCTGCAGCCCAAAGTAGGAGAGAGGGTCGCAAGTATCAGACTTCGACCTGCTGGCTGGAGTTCCCCCGTCAGGCACCCATCTAGTTCAAGCCGTCAGCCAATCTCCACAGCTTAATAAATAGTAATCGCTAACTGAGCCAGTTAGTTAGATGCGCACACTTGGTGTAGTAGGATCTTTATTTAGTTTGATGCATACAATTGTTCTTTTTTGGTAGCCCTTTTGTAATGATGGCTGATGTTTGGTTTGGAAGAGAGAGCCGCGTCTTTACTCTTCTGGCCTACTTACTGCTTCTGGTGCACCCCCAGCCCTGGTTGCTGCTGCTACTTTTTTCTCTACTCTTATAAAAAACAGAGTTGGTGATGATGGTGTGCCTGCCATCCTGCAATATAGGCCGTACGATTTATATCTGACGGATAGGAAGGAAACTATGGCGATTTTGCAATAAGATATCCACACCCCTCTCCACATTTGCAAATAAGGCCTTCCCTCGTTCATCCTTTTCTCTCACAAGATAAACTAGTCATACAAATGCATCTTGATGTTACGTGCAACGCATGGGCATCTTGCTAGTCAATGTACAATCAGTAGTATATTTCGTCTGTTGGTTGAATAAATGTGTTGTTAGAACGACAAACACAATGTTTTGGAAGTCGTTGCATGGTCCGATCCTTTAGTGCCCTGTACATAGCGCATACTATTTTTGGTACGGAACACATTTTCCACTTGTCGATAACATGGAGCCCAGTGATGAAGGCCCAATAGAGGAGCCCATAATTAACTGGAAGGGAGGATCTCACATGAATCCGGCCCAGGTACATGCTCATGGTCCCCTAAACATAAATAAGTAAGTAAATAAACAAATAAAGCTAAATGCTCATGCACCAGTTCTTTAAATTTATGATTTGAAAAGTCAAATTTTAACACGAGGATATTATTTCCTATGAGAGTGTCTTTACATTCAGTCGATATTATTCTAAGGCAAAGATAGCGGCCATTCTTTTTTCTCCCACCATTTTCTTCCTGCTACCAGCAGACCAGTCAAATTGTAGTCAACATCGTAAATAGTTCCGGTCCATTATTATTTTTCGATAAGAATGCCCAACCCAGCCCAACACATTGGCGACACCACTTTATCCCAGGGCTTCTGAATGTGCTCGGCTTCACACCTCAAGAAGAAAATTGTCTCGAAAAAAAACCTCAAGAAGAAAAAGGTGCTCCGCAGCATTTTACAATAAGTTTTAGTCATATAAAATTAATTCTTATAATCCAGCATAATGAGTTTTTGGGTCTGACCGGTCTAGCTGCCAAAACCAAACATGTGCCAGCGGGAGCGCATGTTCCCGCCTTCTATGGCTGGTTGTGCTGCCGTGCACGCATCGCCGCCTTGTCGTACCCTGAAATGCTGGCCAGGCCATCCCTTTACTCCCCCCGACATCCTATTCTTCTCCGGCTACGACAACCTACCCCGCACCAGAACCAGTGAACCCTCATACTCCCCTCTGCCTACGGCCATAGTGCCGCATGTTCCCCGGCTCCTGTTCATTCCCGTCCGAGGCCTTGCCGTCGTCCTCCACCTTGGTGCGCTCACAGCGGCGCCGCCGTTTGGCCCTGTCAACATAGTGAATCGGGAAGGACTGTAGTTGTGAGTATGACAGTACGGACGCACCAGGTCCACTCCCGAACACAAGCAAGCGCCTCTTTACTACTCAGATGCACCCCTCGTTTTTTTACTCCAATCCACCCTGCTGATATCTGGGACCCACATCATTGTCAACGTATAGTCAATTAACGATAGAATTGCACAACATTTTTTTTGAGGATTTGTTCAGAGGAGCAGGCTATAAACTGGGTTGTGCGGTCTTGCGGTCTCTATGGCCCATCTAACAACATGACCAGCCCAACAGTTTTTTCTTTGGGAAAATAGGTAGTCCACTATTTCTTTTTGAAGAATACCCAAGCTAGGCCTATTTGTTTTCTCTGACTTACTGGGCTGCAAATCTTTCAAGACGAGGAGGGATGCATTCCGGCCTGGCCAAAGAGTATGGGCAGTAAATCTTAAAAGTAATATGAAAGGGGTTGCAAATTCCAAAAAAAAAATAGCAAATGAGCAATTAGTTTTGTTTTTTGTTTTTGTTCTTCACTGATATTTTACATTTCATTGGATTTTAACATAACATAGTACTACTTTATTTTTAAATTTGTTTTAGTGTGGCTAATAATTTTTGAATTAAGAATATTTTGTTCCCCAGCAAAAAATATGTGAATTTTTAAAATTTCGCATATTTTTTAGTTCAAATTTTTAACTCTGGCAATGACCAGAAAATGGGCAGCAATTCTATAAATGGAATATGGGCTGCAATAAATTCCATATGAATTAGCAAATGGGCTGTAAATTATAAAAATAATAGCAAATGGGCTGTACACGCCACAGATTTCGAGGCTGACTTGTTTACACAAGGCTTTGTCAGTCAACACATGATTCTAGCAGCAGTGACTGTTGGATGTCCATCCAACGGCCGACATGCTTCTTCAATCTCTGATCTTCCTGCTCCAGCCGCCTAAACCAGCGCCGACAGGACTACCTGCTCCCTCCTCTTGTGGCCGGCTGTGATGCCGCGCAGGCTTCACCAGCCCACCCTACCCCCTCTGCTGGCCTGGCCATCCCTCTACCCACCAGCACCTCCTGTTATTCTCCGATGACAGCAGCCTCACACCGCAGCCGAACCAGTCAACCGTCATACTCTCCTCAGCGTGGGCATCCACTACTGTGTCTTCGCCAGGTCTGGGTCGTTCCATTCCTAGGCCTCACCGTCGTCCATCGCGTTGGTGCTCTAGGCGCGGCGTGCTCAACATTCAACAAACGAGAGCCATCGGAATAGGGATGTACATGGAGAGGCTGACAGTAGGGACCCCCATGGTCCATGGCCGCACACAAGCAACTGCCTCCTTATTACGTGAAAAAAATGATTCCTCCCACTAACATCTGGGGCGCACCGGTTCGGAGGCTAACCTGTGGGCCTACTAAGTTGACGCGTACGCAGGGCTTTGTCAACTTAGTCAACAAACGATTCTAGTAGCAGTGACCATTGGATTTTAATCGAACGGTCCTGCTGCTTCTTCAATCGCTGATCTTCTTGCACCAGCCGCCCAAACCAGCGCCGGCGAGACCGCCTACTCCTGCCTCCAGTGGCCGGCTGTGCTGCCACGCAGGCCTCACCGCCCCACCCTACTCCCACCGCTGGCCAGGTCATCCCTCTACTCACCCACAACCCATGTTATTCTGCGGTGACGGCAGCCTCACACTGCAGCCAAACCAGTCAACCCTCGTACTCCTCTCCGTGTGGGCATCCATTGTCGTGTCTTCCTCGGCTCTGCGTCGTCCCCATCCTAGGCCTCGCCGTTGTCCACCGCCTTGGTGATCTCGGCGCGGCGTGGTCAACATGGTCAAGGAACGACTTCCATCGAAAGAGGACTGTACTTGGAGAGGCTGACAGCTGGGTCCACGGCCGCAGCAAGGAAGTGCCTCCTTATTATGCGTAAAATAATCATTCCTCCATCTGACAGAGGGGACCCACCAGAAGGGACTCTGTATTTTGTGAAAAAAACGTTTCCCCCCTAACAATTGGGACCTACCAGCTACATCTTCGCACGCAAGGAAGTGCGTCCATATTACGGGCAAAAAAAAATGATTCTCCCCCCTAACCGCTGGGACCCACCATCAATAACTTCGCACGCAAGGAAGTGCCTCCTTATCCTCCCTGACAGTCGGGACCCACCTAGTCGAAGCGTACGTAGCGTTGTCATTCTGGTCGCGAACGTGTACGTACATACTGGTCGATCGATCTCTCTGCAACAATGAACCGTGGCCAAGCAAGCAGCGACACGTGTAGTAGTAGAGCCCTTGACGTAGCAGAAACAACGTCCTGTTCATCGAGAGGCAACAGACTGGGTCGGAATGGGTCGTGTTCAACGAGAGCCAACTGGCTTGGACAAAACAGCCGAAACGGGGTCTGGCGTACCGCAAAACAGAGGAAAACAACCTTCTGTTCGACCGTGTACGGTCAAAACAGGGTCCTATTCATCGGGAAGGGTCTGGCGTACCGCAAAATGGAGGAAATGGACTTGTGTTCGAGTGCCTACGGTAGAAACGGGGTCTTGTTGATCGGGAGGCGTGTGGTGTACCGCAAAACGGAGGAAACGGACTTGTGTTGGAGCGCCTATGGTCGAAATGGGGTCCTGTTCATTGGGAGGGGTGTGCCGTACCGCAAAATGGGACTCCATGGGCTACTGTTCATCCACCGTCTACTACCTCGCTCCAGCCTCCACGAGCTACTATTCATCCACCATCGACTTCCTCCAGCCTCCACCTGCTACTATTCATCCGCCATCGACTTCCTCCAGCCTCCACCAGGTACTGTTCACCACGGGGGTCCTGTTCATCTAGCCTCCACCGGCTACTGTTCAACCAGCCCTCCACACGGGGTCCTGTTCAACCAGCCCTCCACGGTGTCCTGTTCATCCACCCCCAATCGGCTCGGGTGTGTGGCGGCCTCCTCTCGATCGGGGTCCTGTTCATCTAGCGGCAATGGCCTCTACTACCATGGGGTCCTGTTCATCCAACCCCCACCAGGAACTGCTCATCCAACCCCCAACAATGCTCACTATTCATCAAGAGGCAGCAAGTTCGACCAGCTTCAGTTAGCAACAGTAGCAAAGGAATCGCTCGATCGGGTTCAGTTAACAGCCAGGGATCTATCGATCGCTCGGGTTCAGTAATGCCTAGCCAGTGCAATCGCTTGGGTTCAGTAAGCGAACGCCTCGCTCGGGTTCAGTTAGAGCCCAACGCCTCGCACACACGCACGTACGTGTATGAGAGAAACGCGCAATCCCTCCGTGCATCGCTCGGTCCCGACCACCCACCATAACCGGGAACTCCCCGAAATTTCCCTCGCCCTCGCTTCTACCATGATTTTTTCCATCATGGACAGCCCAAAGAATGTCATGCAGGTGCGTCCCCGGCCCGCCTACGATGAAAAGCCCATTTTTTGTCATAGAAGTAGGAGCCCACCACATCTATGATGATACGTGCTTTTGTCACAATTATCATCATAGAAGTGTCATAAGCATGACAAATTTTTTTTTCGTTCGGCCCAAAATGTCACGGATGTGTCTTTTTTCGTAGTGATCTGCCAGATTTTGCTGCTATGATTCTAGATTTCAAGGGCCCAAACAAGGATATGATTGGGTACAAGTATCTGCCAACCATTGCTGCGGACTCCAAGAAAAAATTGTATCTAGGTTGCAAAAAGAAATATTCCAAGTTGAGTGCCACCCTGGCGCTTCTCAGATTTAAAGTAGCAAATGATCTATCAAACAAGGGCTTCACAGAGTTGTTAGGTCTTTTGAAAGAAATTCTTCCGGAAGATAATGTGCTGCCAGAAGCACGAACGAAGCAAAGAAAATTGTTTGCCCATTGGAACTTGAAGTACAGAAGATACACGCTTGTGTGAATGATTGTATATTGTACCGTGGTGAGTTCAAAGATTTGCGTGCATGTCCCACATGCAAGCATGCACGATACAAGAGCATGAGAGCAAAGGACAAGTACAAATTGGATGATGAGATCAAGACAGGAATCCCGTTCAAGGTTGTTTGATACTTGCCTTTAATTCCAAGGTTGAGGCGTTTGTTTGCAAACCCTAGAGAGGCAAAGAGGTTGCAGTGGCATCATGATGAGTGAACTACGGATAAATATATGAGGCACCCGAAAGATGGGGCTCAGTGGGAATTAATCGACAACAAGTTTGAAGACTTTGCCAAGGATCCTAGAAGTATAAGGCTCGGGGAGTGTACTAACGGGATGAATCCTTTTGGCGATATGAGCACCAATCACAGCACATGGCCGGTGCTTCTGTGCATATATAACCTAGCTCCTTGGTTGTGTATGAAGAAAAAATACATTATGATGTCAATGATTATCCAAGGCCCGAAGCAACCTGGAAATGACATCGACATTTACTTTCAACTATTGGTAGAAGAACTGCTGACAGTGTGGGTAGATGGGCCTGCTGTAAAATGTTATGATGCTTACAAAAAGGAGATTTTTGATCTACATGCGATGCTGCTGCACACCATTCAAGATATGCCGACATTAGGCAACACATCGGGGCAGAAAACAAAGGGAGATGTACGGTGTGTCACATGCATGGATAGGACAGCTAGCAAATTTCTTCCCAACTTGCGCAAAACAGTGTATTTGCGTCATCGTAGGTTCTTACGGAGAAATCACCCATACCAAAAGATGAAAGTTGAATTTGATGGTACGGCAGAGGTAGGTGTGGGCCCAAGACCCTATACTGGGGAGGTGCTCCACAACATGGCTAAACAAATTAATGTTGTGCTTGGCAAGAAGCACGCTTTGACGGTGAAACAAACACCCAAGGGTCAAGTGTTTAAGAAGAAATCAGTGTTCCAGAAATTACCTTACTGGGAGATTCTACGTGTACGTCACTGGATCGATGTCATGCACATAGAGAAGAACGTATGTGAAAGCATCCTTGGTACTCTGCTCAAGATTAAAGGTAAAACAAAGGATGGTGATGGTGCACGGCTCGATATGCTTGCTGATCAATCAAAACGCAAGAGTGAAGCAGAAGATGATAACAAATTCATCCACGCTTGCCAGAGTTACAATTTTAGTACAAAAGAAGCAACAGAGTTCTTCACCTATTTGTTGTCAGTTAAGACACCCTCTTCCTACTCTGCAAACATCAGAACTCTCGTGGATGTGAGCTCAGGTAAAATGAAGTTGGGACACATGAAGTCACATGATTGCCACGTAATGTTGACACAAATCCTCCCGGTGGCCATCAGGAATCTAATGGACAAAGATATAAGAAACACACTCATTGAGCTATGTGATTTCTTCAACCAACTATGGCAGAAAGTTGTAGATCCTGAAGAGTTGGATCATATGTACGAGGATATTGCAAGAATATTGTCCAACCTAGAGATGTTTTTCCCACCGTCATTCTTTGATGTCATGGTCCATCTCACTGTGCACCTTGTCGACGAGATAAAGTATTGTGGTCCTGTGTTTCTTCGCAACATGTATCCCTTCAAGCGGTTCATGGGAATACTGAAGCGCTATTTTCAGAACTGAAACCATCCAGAGGCAAGCATCCTACAAGGTTATACCGTGGAGGAGGTGGTTGAGTTT
The DNA here is from genome assembly GCA_011799875.1 of Thinopyrum elongatum. Taxonomy (NCBI): domain Eukaryota; kingdom Viridiplantae; phylum Streptophyta; class Magnoliopsida; order Poales; family Poaceae; genus Thinopyrum; species Thinopyrum elongatum. The sequence continues at coordinate 102,466,201 of CM022300.1, read as the reverse complement.
TGCACTGAATACATGAAACAAAGACCTATAGGTTTGCCCCTCTCTCACCACAAGGGAAGGCTGAAAGGTAAGCCGGTCCTTGCTGGCTCGCAAAAGGCTGCAGCCGGAGAATTGACAGAGAAAGCCCATTTGACAGTACTGCTTAACAGCCCAGTTCTCAGCGCTTATGCCAAAGAACACTTGGTGGAGATACGCCAAAGCTTCTTACCAATGGTGTATCCATTAGATGCGGAGATGAAGGAGAACAGTAAGAACTACGCCGAATGGCTGAAGAATTGTTTGGCATAAGGATCCATGGATGACATTGCTACATGGTTGGCACAAAAGCCATCACCTACGGTGTTGACGTATCAAGCATATGACATAAATGGCTACATGTTCTACACTAAGGAACGTGATGAGAAGACCTCATATCAGAACAGCTCTGTTCGAATAGAATGCATGGTTGTAGATGAAGCTGATAAAAGGGTATACTATGGAACCATCAAAGAGATTTGGGAGCTTAACTATGTGAAAGTTAAGGTGGCATTATTCAGGTGCACATGGATCCCTCTTAGTCAGGTAAAGGTTGATGATTACAGGAAGACCCGTGTTAACAGGACAACGATGGCATATCACGCAGACCCGTTCATTCTTGCCAGTGATGCTACCCAGATTTTCTATGCGAAAGACCCCTTGCATAAGAACTGCCATGTAGTGATGCATGGGAAGAGGATGGTACTGGGTGTCGAGGATGTTGCCGATGAGGACGAGTACGATGAATTTGCCGAGTTGCTAGCCAAGGGATCACGCACCCCTCAAACAGAGAAGCGTAAAATCATCAGAAAACCCAAGTTCATTAGGGGTCAACGTAATGATCCCAGTTCCCCCATGTACATGGGAATTAAGCCGTAAGACTAGTTTTTATGCCTACCCTACAACTTAATTCATTCAATTTAGAACTATCATGTGTACTGAATTTGTGAGTTATGCCCGATTTTCTATTGATGTAAGAACCATTAATATGTTGACCTTGATATGCTGTCAGCTCAGGCAATGAATTTGAACTATTTATTATTATTATTATTATTATTATTATTATTATTATTATTATTATTATACCATAGAGATAGCACAATCAATTGATCTCACTCCAGTATGTATGAACAGAAGATATGCAATCTGGTTTGCGAATAGCACACGGTTCGTTCATGAAAGCCATGTGCCGACCAAACCACATGCGCAATCTGGGTCTGCACCGTTGGATGCTCCCAGATCGAACGACAATCCTCATCCCTTTCGACAGCAAATGCAGTTCCGGTTGTAATTTTATTAATATGCACAAAATTCACGTTAAATTCAAAAAATGTCTTAAATATAGCAAACGATACCTGAAATGCACCAGAAAATCAAACCCGTGTTATAATGGTGATTGCGTAATGTGGAAATTTTTATGAGGCCAAACGATGAAGTCACCGGCCACTGGATTTTGAATTGACACATCTCCTTTTGGAAACCATGATCCTTCTTGTGAGATGCTCCGGTTTGGAAGGAGCGATCATCAAAACTTGTGCCAAACTTTACCAAATTTTTTCAACGGGGTTGTGAGAGCATGCCACGGGCACACACCAATTTTGATGATATCCGGACTCCATTTAAATTTCCTGTAATTAAAATACCAACTAGGCCTATGTCGGTGGCGGCACCTCACGACCGAAATGTTTGAAACTTCTCCCCGCTTCTCAGACAACAGATGAAAACTCGCAAAGCGACGCACAAATGATTTGTACACCTTCTTTGCTAGCTAACACCCACATGTAGTTGTAGTAGGGTTTTGACTTTATATGCACTAAATGCAAGGTAAGTGCAAAAAATGACTTAAATATAGCAGACAAGACCTGAAATGGGCCAAAAAATCAAACCAAGGGTATATCCATGATTGTTTACCGTGAAGTTTTATTTTGAGGTGGAATGATGTAGTCACCGACGATTTGGAGTCCGAAGTGCCGCGTCTCCTTTTGGAAACTATGATCCTTCTTGTGAGATGCTCTGGTTTGGAAGGAGCGATCATCAAAACTTGTGCCAAACTTTACCAAATTTTTTCCATGGGGTCGTGAGAGCATGTCACAGGCACAGACCGATTTTGATGATGTCCGGACTCTATCTGAATTTCTTGTAATTAAAATACCAACTAGGCCTACGCCGGTGGCTACACCTCGCGACCGAAATGTTTGAAACTTCTCCCCGCTTCTCGGACAACGGATGAAAACTCGCAAAGCGATGCACAAATGATTTGTACACCTTCTTTGCTAACTAATACCCACATGTAGTTGTAGTAGGGTTTTGACTTTATATGCACTAAATGCAAGGTAAGTGCAAAAAAAATGACTTTAATATAGCAGACGAAACCTGAAATGGGCCAGAAAATCAAACGAAGGGTATATCCATGATTGTTTACCGTGAATTTTTTTCCGAGGCGGAACGATGTAGTCACCGATGATTTGGAGCCCGAAGTGTCGCGTCTCCTTTTGGAAACTATGATCCTTCTTGTGAGATGCTCCGGTTTGGAAGTGTGAGCACCAAAACTTGTGCCAAACTTTACCGAATTTTTTCCATTGGATCGTGAGAGCACGCCACGATGACACAATGATTTTCGTTATTTCCGGACTCTATATGCATTTCCTGTAATTAAAATACCAACAAGGCCTACGCCTCTGGCCGCACCTGCGGCCGAACTGTTTCATGTTTTTTCCTGTTTCTCGGACAATGAATGAAAACTCGCAAAGCGACACACAAACGATCTTGCTAACAGCCACGTGTAGTTGCGACTATATATATATATATGCATGGTAAATGCAAAAACTGACTCAAATATAGCAAACGAGATATCAAATGCACCAGAAAATCAAACCATAGGGTAAAATGGTGATTTCTTACCTTGGAAAAAAATTCGAGATGAAACGATGAACTCATGTTTTCATTCAAACGAAAATATGCTGTTAGTTCATGTAAATGTTTTCAAATAGCACACGGTTCAGTCACGAAAGCCGTGTCCCAACTAAACTGTGGCCGATGCCCCCCTGCCGCGCGCGTGATCTGAGTCATGCGCTCTGATTGGCTAGAACCCAAACCCCACGGATCGTACATATGCACAGTTGGATGCTCCCTGATCGAACGGCAATCCTCATCCCTTTCAACAGCACATGCAGTTCCGGTTGTGATTTTATTTATATCCTCAAAATGCACATTAAATTCAAAAAATGTCTTAAATATAGCAAACGATACCTGAAATGCGCCAGAACATCAAACCCGTGGTATAATGGTGATTGCGTACTCTGAAATTTTTTATGAGGCCAAACGATGAAGTCACCGGCCACTGGAGTTTGAATTGACACATCTCCTTTTGGAAACCATGATCCTTCTTGTGAGATGCTCCGGTTTCCAAGGAGCAATCATCAAAACTTGTGACAAACTGCACCAAATTTTTTCCACGGGGTCATGAGAGCATGCCAATGGCACACGCCGATTTTGATGATGTCCGGACTCCATCTGAATTTCCTGTAATTAAAATACCAACTAGGCCTACGCCGGTGGCCGCACCTCGTGGCTGAAAATGTTTGAAACTTCTACCCGCTTCTCGGACAATGGATGGAAACTCGCAAAGCGACACACAAATGATTTGTACACCTTCTTTGCTAACTAACACCCACATGTAGTTGTAGTACGGTTTTGATTTTATATGCACTAAATGCAAGGTAAATGCAAAAAATGACTTAAATATAGCAGACGAGAGCTAAAATGGGCCAGAAAATCTAACTTAGGGTATATCCAGGATTGTTTACCATGAAAAAAATCCGAGGCGGAATGATGTAGTCACCGACGATTGGAGTCTGAAGTGTCGCGTCTCCTTTTGGAAAATATGATCCTTCTTGTGAGATGCTCCTATTTGGAAGGTGTGAGCATCAAAACTTGTGCCAAACTTTACCAAAATTTTTCCATGGGATCCTGGGAGCACGCCACGGGGACACACCGATTTTCGTTATTTCCGGACTATATGCATTTCCTGTAATGAAAATACCAACAAGGCCTACGCCTCTGGCCGCACCCTGCGGCCGAACTGTTTGAAGTTTTTCCCATTTCTCGGACAATGAATGAAAACTCGCAAAGCGACACACAAATGATCTTTCTAACACCCACGTGTAGTTGCAACTATATAGATGTATATGCATGGTAAATGCAGAAAATGTCTCAAATATAGCAAACGAGATCTCAAATGCACCAGAAAATCGAACCATGGGGTACAATGGTGATTTATTACCATGGAAAAAAATTGGAGGCGAAACGATGAACTCATGTTTCCATTCAAACGAAAATCTGCTGTTAGTTCATGTAAATGTTTTCAAATAGCACACGGTTCACTCACGAAAGTCGTGTGCCTACCAAACCATGGCCGATGCCCCACTGCTGCGCGTGCGATCTGAGTCGTGTGTTCTGATTGGCCAGAACCCAAACCCCACGGATCGTACGTTTGCACCATTGGATGTTCCCAGATCGAACAGCAATCCTCATCCCTTTCATCAGCACATACAATTCTGGCTAGGATTTGATTTATATGCCAAAATGCACGGTAAATGCCAAAAAATGTCTTAAATATTGCACACGAGACCTGAAATGCGCCAGCAAATCAAACCGGTGGTATAATGGTGATTGCTTACCGTGGGAAAAAATTAGAGGCGAAACGACGAACTCACGTCTTCATTTCAAAATTAGCACGTCTTCATTTCAAACGAAATTATGATGTTTGTGCACACGAGCGCTTAGAGGCAACCGTTTGCATAGGCCTTTCCGCGCAGCGACCGGGGATATTTTTTCACCCGTTTCACCTAGGCCGCCAACACCCCCACCGCCTGCCCGCGTTTCACTCAATTAGTCCACCCAATCTCCATCACCAGCTCCCCCGTCCCCCAGATCCACAACAGAACCCTCTCCGGCGCCGGCGTGCTCAACCCGGTCGTATGCCCACTCTACGGTGTCAACCCTACCTCCACTTCCGTTCCCAACACGCGGCTGCCCGTGCCTCGCCGTCTTCGTTTGCTCGCCAGCCATCCTCTAGCATATCGATCCTATAACCCTCGCCTCTCCTGTGGTCCTGCCGGGTTTGCATTAAGAAGCCTGTTAGTTACTGCTCTCCATCGCGGTGAGGCATATTTCCTCGCAATCTCTCTTCCTATTTCGTTCCATATGTTCCCAAATTGGCTATAAAATAACGGAGAGCGTATATATGTTCATTATCTACCTCCCTAACTAGTACATATAAGCTATATTTATTCCAATAAGTTACTGTCGATTTACAGATCATGGGCGCCCGAGTCACACAAGCTTAACAAATAAGCCGTACATTTTCTAAATTATTGCATGACATGTTTAGACAGCTTGATACCAAGTTGTTAGCTTTATGCTTATCCTCCTTTCCTGAGTTTCGCATGTGTTCTCTATAGATGCCGAGTAGCAGTGACAACACTCTTGCTTCAGGCGATGTATCTTCATCTGATTCCAACAACCCTAGGTCTTCAGCAGATGGCGAGGGATCAAGTAATCTGGAGCGGGATAGAGCTGCAGCAATTACCCTTCCAATCAGGACACATAGGAACACTCCAAGGAAGCCCACACACTAGCCTAAAGGTGTATATGAAGTAACCAAGATCGATTTAAAGTCTTGGGCTCCAACTTAACCAAATAAAGCACGCACGAGGTTCAGGAGTGTGTGTGGATTTGTTGGCAGGGCAAGGCTCAACATTAATCTGCTGGCGTTTCAGAAGTCTGACATAGAAACATGGCAAATGATAGTCCGGGAGGTCATGGATCACTTCAACATTCCAGGGCAGTGGAGAATGCAGGTGGAACACACTGCACTGAAGAAAGCTAGGGATGCTTGGAGAAACTGGAAGCACGTGTTGTACAAGAAGTACTTGAGTGAAGGCAAGGACCCAATCCCCGCATACCCCCAAATTACAAAGGCAGACTGGGCAGAATTCAAAAGCATCAGGGCAACTACAGAGTTTGCTACAAAGAGTGACAAGCAATCAGAACTTCAGAAGAGGAACACACACTCCCACCGTATGGGTGTGGTAGGATACTATGGCCTGAAACCGATATGGGACCAGGAGGACAACGAAGCAGTAGCTGCGGGTGGGAAACCAGCCTTTAGTGAAATCAGGGGCGAACACGCTAGAGACTACTTGTAGGCACATGCAAGGAGGCGTGATGACGGAACTTATTACTTTGAAAACTCACATGACGAAAAACTGTATCGCGTGATGTTAAAGGCTTTCGAGATCCCTGGAAGGTTCTACAGGAACTCAGGGCCATGTTACATTCTGTCTGATGCTCTGGAAACAAGAAAGCCCCCTGGCCGTGCAAGGGGTATAGGTGTTAATGTCCCACACAAGAGGGCTTTCACACTCAGCAAAGAAGAGAGGCTCAGCATGAAAAAAGCTAGGAGTGAAATGAAGCAGAATGAATTGTATGAAAGGTTGAGGAAGGACATGTATCCAACTGTTCGAAAGGAAATCGAGGAGTCAATGATGATGCAGAAGACTCTAACAGTGACAGATAGCCAGCAGATGGGAGGGGAGGCGGGCATGGAGGATGCTGGTTATTGCGCGACAACACCGCACAAGAGTAGTTGTGCATCAGCTGACCCCAGCGACACTGAGACTGCAGCTGCTCATGATGATGCTATATCTGATCTATCTGGAATGAAAGACGGAGTGTAGGGCGTGCTTACACATTATGAAGGTACATTAAAATGTGCAACAATCTGGGTTTGCCCACCCTTCTTGGAAGAGGGCCTCTTGTTAGATAATGTGCCATTGAAGCCGGGCTGTGTGAAGTGCTACATGACTGAAGTAAAGCCTGGATTCAATGAATTTGCCCTGAAGAATGTCCTAGGAGACTTTGATGAGCATAGGACCTTGGAAGAAACACTGTTACATCACATCCAGTGGCCACAAAAGGAAATAGACTTCATGGCTGAGATCCCTGAAGCCCCGCCAAGAGCAACCAATGTCGCCCCTCAACTGGTGACGCTCTCCTTGCCATAGCAGCTCCCGCGTGCTTCCCCCAAGGAACCTAATACTCGTAATCCGACGGCTGATGCATCAACCTGTGATCAACCCGCCCGACTTTGTGCCGTACAGGCCATGTCATCGTCCGCCCCAGAGCAGCCAATGGCAAGGCCTACAACTGCTGAAGACGCACCACCGGTTCAGATGCCGGCCGCTAAATCAGCGGGGGGAGACCCAGCTGCAGCACATGCTCAGCAGACCAACCTGGTGGAATGGACTGCTAATCAGTTTGATGCTTTGGAACCGCCTGCTAAGCAGTTTGTAGGTCCAGAATCAACTGCTCATCAGTCTGTCGGTCAGCGGCCGCGTGATCAGCATACCAATGCGTCAGCACTGCCTGCTCAGCAAACCAACGCGTTGGCATGGCCTCCTCAGCACACCGACAAGTTGGCACCACCTGCGCAGAAACCCAATATAGCTTCAACGCATGGTCAGCAGTCCGATGCCTCTGCTCCTACAGCCTAGCAGTCCGTCACAGCAGCACCGCCAGCTCAGTAGTCCGGCATAGCTAAATCATCTACTAAACAGTCCATCGAAGCTTTACCGTCTGCTCAGTAGTCTGCCTTTCAGCCAATCAGACCTTGGACCAGAAGTGCTTTAAGTACCAAGAAGGATGCAGGCAAAAAGGCTGCACACGTGAGGAAGTGCGCCCCGAGAGCGAAGAGGAAAGAGAACGATTGCCTCTTATTTAAAGCACTCATCGCTTAGAACCAAATTAACAGCAAGTTGTTCGAATCGGAGAGTAATATTATTTCTGACGGCATGGATAATGAAGAAATAGCTTTGCTCCTTGCTAAAAATAAAGCAGACATACTTGAAGCACGCGATTACGTCCATGGCCAGCCATTTCTTGTTGGCGAATACTTTGATGAGTGCAGCTCCAGTTGCCGCGAGTTACATAAATATTGCATGAATCAAATGTTAGCAGGTCATCATGTTCTGCTAGTCTGCTACAACAAAGATCATTTCCGACATGATACTGGTTCCATTAGTGTGAGTTTCGATGACTTACATCTCTTCTTCAACTTCAACGAGCTCGATGCCACTCTTGTCAGATGCCTTATTTTGTAAGTACTTAACAAACTCTGATCAACTTCTCCATACAAGGCTGTAAATGATAAACATCTAACTCATTTTATTCCTCTCAGGGGATTGAACGCGCAGAGAAGAAAAAGGGAGAGTGTGTATTTCATAGATCCTGCATTAGCAAATGGCACAACATTACATGGTAAGGATCAACAGGAGTGGGCCATTAACACGGTCGCCCGTATCTTCGAAAACATGTCACATGCAGAATCATTTCTCTGGCCATATCATGAATGGTAAGTCAAATAAACAACCACGCATACACTGATTGTCTGTCAGATTTTGACATAATTCGTAAGTTCATGGCTTTCTTAATATGTAGCAATCACTGGATATTGGTATTCATTGTTCCAAACAAGAACACAGTTTACTACATGGATTCTCTCAGAGAGTCAACAAACACTCAGGATCTGACGCATCTTCAGCAATTCATGGATATGTATTGAATTCTATGATGTTGAAATTAATTTGCATTCATATCTGGTTCAATAATTGATGTTGTCAAAATTCATCTTCATTTGCAGTGTGCTCGCATTGTGGAAAACTAAACCAGGGAACCTGTTCAAGAGGGAACTACCTCTGCAGCACGAGATCATTTATTCGGTAACACATCGAAATCCGTTATTTTTGAAAAATGTATCCAATAGTCTGCAAGTACCTTTTCTTACACTCGTCAAATGTTCAAGCTTCTAAATAAACCTCTTTCTATTTCTGTCCAAAGAAAAAAAGATACATCTAACACCGGTTAGGTTGTTCCTAACAGGACAAATACATGACTAATTATGCACAAAAAATTTCAGTGTCCTCAGCAACAAGTAGGGACCAACCTTTGTGGATACTATGTTTGCAGACACATGATCTCCATCTGCAAATCTGTTGATAGTTGTGAAGATGCTCGCGAATTACTACCAGTAACTCTATCTTAATTAATATCTTCTACTCCACTCATATGGCACATTCTGATCTTAAAAATACTGCAGCTCATCTTAGAACTGAGTACCCCTGAACCGCTCCCCGTTGGTGAATTGCTGGTGGTTCGGAGATTTATCAACGACTTCTTCCTGAATCACTTCATCAATCCCACTGGTGATAATGACAACATGCCTTCTCCTGAAACATTGAGTAAGAGTTAGCCGCTAAATATATATGCATGGATCCATTGTTTTCCATCTGATGAGGTCTTCGTATTTCATACACTATGATTAATTATGTAATGCATATGTCGACAAATCATTGGAATTTAGCTACCATTTGTTCAATTGCAATTGTTGCAAAATCTGGTGAATGTTCTTCCTGTGGATACTATTTGTTCAATTGCATATTGTGGCGAATTTGCTTTTTTACATGCCGATTCAAATGGGATATTTTTTCTTTAACCTGGCAATTGCTCCGCACACGGTTCAACTAAATGAGTGTGTGCGATCCACATCGGAAATCATACGTTAATCGTAGCGGAACCGTCGGTGATACACAACAGATCGCAGATGATTTGCAGCACTACTACATGTGCGTAGGGGCTCCGGAACTGTTTGTGATATCACATTATCGCACACGAGAGCTCGGAGTAAACCGTGCCCAATGTAAAATACAATCCCAGTCGTAAATTTTTCAGGAAACGTGTGCGATCCCAAACGAAAAGCACACGTCACTCTTACCGCAACCGTCGGTGATACACAACAAATCACAAATGGTCTGCAGCACTTGTATGTGTGCGAAGGGGCTCCTGAACCGTTTGTGATAGAACATTATCGCACACGGTAATTGTTCGGAAACATGTGCGATGGAGTCTTGCATGGCAGATGAGTTCCGCAGAAAACTCGTGTGCGATGGGGCACATATCGCACACAGTTCATATGTTGGCCCGTGTGCCTTACATACTCTTTCCCAAACGGTTCATTACGACACACCGTTTGGTTTCACTGAGTCATTAGAAATGTTTAATCACCGATCCCACACATGTGAAAGAATTTAGTGTGTGTTGCATCACATACGATTACATTTGGCAAGGCCTCTGCATCAAGGCTCCCTATCCCCGACGGTTTCTGGGTCATGTGGGAAGGACCCCCCTATCGCACACACTCACTTGGCGACGGTGCAAAATGTCTTCGCGGAAAGGGGTTAAAAACCGTTTGTGTAGCACCTCGCTGTAGTAGTGAATAAAGTAGTACTGCTTAGCAACTAGCTATACTATACACGCTGGCTATTAGGTTGACTATATATGACATGGCAACTCCATATAGCCGATTGTTGGCTATACTATTAACCATGCTCAAAGTACTAGTGCCACATCATCTAACAAGTCTTTCAACATGCGTCAAATTATCATGAGGGCTAACTCTCCTTAGAGAAATGTGCTCCACCGTGTACCCGCGTGTGTGTGAGGGAAGCAGTGCATGCGTGCGTGCACCTCTTCTCTTCATACATGTCCTCCACGGCTCCACCTAGTGGTTGTGTTAGAGAGAGAGAGAGAGAGAGAGAGAGGGAGATGGTGTGTCCGACATGCTCTATACATATGTTTCTATCAAAGAGAGGCCTGAATACATAGTATATATATGTGGAGGGGGCGATATACGAGAAGAGAGGGGGAGGGATAGTTTACGCAACATATCGATAGACACAGATAGAGGGAAGAACTTTATGAGCGTACAAGGGCTAGGAAAGAGGGGGGTGCATGTTGGAAGATGATGCGAGAGGCCAACTAGGCGAAGACAAGGAAGGAGTACAAGTGCAAGATTGATAATTAAAGAGAGGGGACGATAATGTGCATGGGCGCGCTTGTCTGGTCGATAGACAAAGCGGAAGGCATGGATGATGAGGCGGGGAGGGGCAATTAATGTGTGTGTGTGGTAGGCGGTCCTATGTAGAGAGGTTGTGGTTTGGTCGATGTGTACGTGGGTAAAGAGGGGGAGACTTAACTAGAGATATAGATCGGACATTTTGTGTGGGGAAATAGTGAGAGACCTGACTACAGATAGAGGGAAATCGATTGGTGCACATGCATGCATGTGTCAGAGATAAAGAACACCCGAAGTGACGAAGAGAGGGAGAGGTGTGTGTGTGGCGGGGGGAGGGGTGCAGCTAGCTTGTGATACTGTACGAGTGCAAGATGGATAACAACAGAGGGGGCGACAGTGCCCGCGTGCCTCAGAGTTAGGGCGGGAGGCATGGATGGTGAAAGGAGGGGAGGGACTATGTGTGTACATGTTTGTGTGTCGTAGGCAGGCCGGGCTAGCTAGAGGGGTATATCGATCGGTGTGTGTTGGAAAGATGGAGACGTAGGGAGATTGTGGGAGACCGACCTAAAGAATAAGAACATGTGTGCATGATGTAGAGGATGCAGAGTGGTGGGGAGTGTGTGTGTGCATATATGCATGCACAATAGGGAAGTTATTGGTATCCATGAAGGGAGGAGGAGTGTGTGTGTGTGTGTGCAAAAGACTCACAGAGACGATAATCAGTATAAAAGTGGATTCAAATATTTGAGTAAGAGTTCATCATGTTTGTAACTCATGCATGCATGAATATAATGCAGATATGCATGGCGTGGTTTTGAATCAAACGTGCTATATACTATATTCACATCGAACAAGGCCAAATCGATTTGAATTTGCGATATCGATGACAGGCATCATCTGACCACATTGCGTCCGTGCATGGACATAACTATTCAAATTTGAGATAATGTGTGGCTTTCAAAGCTAACATCTAAATGTTGTGTGTGTGGGCAAGGGGGTGCATTGTTGTGTGTGTTAAACACATTATACATATGAAAACAAGGTTTAGATTATTCTGAACATCTCGCTACCTAGACCAATGTACCGTGATTTGAATTCAACATAAAATGGATACACATATTTGAATTGGAGATCGTATGGTACATGTAGTTCATATTTAAATATGATTAATACTATATGCATGTTTTCTGATGGTATAACTTGACAACAATCGTATTCAAATAGGGAAAATTGTTTCTAATTTAGTCCATATGTTAGACGACAATATATATTCATAGGGTGGAGTAAAATGTTCATATAAGATGGAATATCAAAATGTAGGACTAAATCCATTATAAACCGCAAGATCACCTAATGTTATATTCGAATTCAACATAACATGGATTCAAAAATTGAAATTCGAGATCCTGGCATTTGTAATCATATAAAACGGGACATGACTTTTTCTTGTGATGGGAACTGATTTGTTTTTTGTTGTTGTTGAGGGAAGTGCAAATTGATTTGGTACTGTACAACACTACAAAAAAACCACTTCCGTGATGATACGTGTTTGTCATAGTAGGTCACATTTTCTGTCATGCATGTACATCCATGACGATTTTATGACAGAATCAAGATAGTCATACCTGTGCTGTCGTAGAAGTGTTACATGACAATACCAAAATTATCATCACGGAAGTGTCCCCTTCCATGATGATAAATGGCGCGTCATGGAAGTGGTTTCGTCAAGGGTAACCGACACGTGGCATCCACCGTAACGAGTCACCGTTAAGTTATCCGGTTCCGGTTTGGATCCGATAACCCGTTAACAACCCGGACCAATGGGGATTTTCCGCGTGTAAAATTCTGATTCGCCGGAGTATCCACGTGTCAGCTCCGCGTTGGGACAGGTGTCATCCAGCGAGTGGACGGGATGCGCCTATGGTACGTCGACACGTGGCTCGGCCCAACAGTGGCCCGTTTAGGTTAAAAGGCCGGGCCTGTCAAAATAAGCGGGCCGGTCCATTAGCGGCCTACTTGAGTCAGGCCCATTCACAAGCACGGCCCATACGAGTTACCCAGAATCGGCCCATCAAAGGCCCATTCTGGATTTGACAATTTCTAGTCCATCGTCAGTTCCAGCCCGTTAACGGCCCACTACGTCTTTGGGCTCAATTACGGCCCGACCTTCTCTCGACCTGTTAGCAGCCCATTATAGATATGGACCAATATGCCGCCGGTATGTCTTTCGGCCTTTTCTCGGCCCATTCTGTAGTTGGGCCAACTTCTAGCCTGTTGTGACTTTCGGCCTTTCCTAGGCCCATTCTGTACATGGGCCAACTTCTAGCCCATTTTGTCTTTTGGCCTGTTAATGGCCCGCACAACAGTTGGGCCTTTGATGGTGCCATCTGATTTTGGGTCCATTAGCGGCCCACGTTCAGCAGGGTATAATTTTAGCCCGACGCGACTTTCGGCCTGTTAAAAGCCTAGTTTGTAAATTGGGCCTCTTTTGGCCCAAAACACTTTCGGCCTCTTACTGGCCCGTCAAGTAAAAGGGCCGAGACAAAATTGACATTTATTTCAGCCTGCTAGAGGCCCGCAGGCCGTTTCCATTTATACGGCCCTATCGAGCTTTCAGCCTGTTAACGGCCCGCTAAGAGCCGTTGTTACGGTGGGCCACATCGATTGGGGTCCACTAAATATTAAGTTGACCAACCCAATTAAGGTCCGCTTTGACTACACATGTTTGTTCGTTTGGATGGTGTCCAGGTAATGTTTGGGCGTGTTGGCCCCCCGTTTCAACGATATAGCATATACAAAGAATTATCCTACTCTATACTATCGCCTCTAAAAAACCTACACTATACAATAAAGAGACTAAGGCATAGAAACGAAGAACAATCCTACACTGTACAATAAAGAAATTAAAGCAATTTATATCCACTGGGCATTATAGTTCGGCACTAGTGATAATAAAGCATACACAAATAGCAAATTACATACACTGGGCAAATAAAGCTCATACATCATGGACACACATCAAAAAAACTTACCATTTGAACTATAATCTGTTCAGAAAATAGGATTGGACGGATTCAGATAGCACAAATTTCAGTCTGCAAAATCTCCAATTCCTTTGTGGTTACCTCAGTGTCTCATTTCATTTTTTTGACTCCTGCATCTAATACCTGCAACTCCAGTCTCAACATGTTGATTACATGTTGAGAATCATATACACATTGTCTTGCCACCTTTAGTTGATGCTCAAGAACATCATCACATTCCAATTCCAATCCATAATCATTTGGTAATGGCCATGCCGCACTGCTCTCAGATCTTTGTGTTGATGTCACTTCATCCTGAAATGTTTTTGTAAGTACACATGACTAGGGCAAAAATATAGTTACAACAGTGAGCGAGCAAGACAGACTATCTTGTACATGGCAAAATAGGACTAACAATAATGTTACACGTCATGAAGCATAAGCAGATGATATTTAAAAAATTATAAAAATGGTAGTCTGTGCAGCCCGCATACACGGATCTCTCTTAGCTCACTAGAGGATCATGGTGTTGGGGCCAAATCCAAAACACAGACAAGTTACAAATTTAGACCACATGCAGCTACTGAACATTATATATATAGGACTGGACTATTCTGTTACTAGTAACAGAATATTATTCTATTACTATCACGCCCTATATAGACCGCATCTGTTTTTTCAGACCAGTTGATTAACCCGAACCGGTACTGGACGAAAAAACCACCCCCGATCTCACCTTCTCCAGGCTCCCGGCACGGCGGGCCCCCACCTTCTCCCCGCTCCGGCGCTGCCTGCTCCCCACCTCGTCCCCGTCCCCCTCTTCGCCTGGCTCCTGGCGCCGACCGCCCCCACCTCCTCCCCGGATCCCGGCGCTGCCCCGCCCCCACATCCTCCCTCGCTCCCGGCGCCGCCCCCTGCTTCCACCCATCTTGCGATGCGCCGCTGCCCCCGCCCGGTCTCGCGATGTGTCGCCGCCCGTCGCGGCTGCCCCTGCCACCTCCCATCGCGGCCGCCGCCCCAGCTCCAGCCATGGCCGCCGCCCCAGCTCCAGCCGTGGCCGCCGCGCCCAGCTCCAGCAGTGGCTGTCGCCCCACCTCCAGCCGTGGCCGCCACACCCACCTCCAGCCGCGGCCGCCGCCCCCACGTCCCACCGCGGCCGCTGCCCTACGCACCAACTACCCCTTCCCCCACCGTCGTGCCACAGGTCCACTTCGCCACAAGCTCCAGTGCCGACCATCCCGCCGCTGCTCGTGATCCCCTCTTCCATCAGCTCCACTTCACCAGAACCGTAAGTCCACAGGAGTATGCATAGCAGGTTCACCAGATCCTCCTGACATCTTCTTCCTTCCCCAAAAATATTTTCTTTTATGTTCAATTCTTCGTCATATGTTCATTTCCTATTACCTCAGTGCCTTTCGCTTGAATTCTTGCTGATGCTGGCTATAGCTTGAAACGGCTTCGCCTGCGTGCCTATGTGTGTGCTTTTCTTCAGTCCAAAGAGAGAAATACTGTCAGTTCATGAACAGAGAATTTTTGTACTAAACTTAACATTAGTTTGGTGTGTATTCTATTGTCAGTCCATGAAAAAACGCAGAATAGTTGGTGCGTGTGAAAAAAATATCGTTAGTACAAGATTCAATTTCTGTAAGTTTAGATATATCACCTGAATAAGTAGTGATTTGCAGCAAGTTTCTTCGGTGTCAATTCTGATTCAAGAGCCCTGTTCTTCCTAGCACACATGGTGCTTGTGTTAATGCCTATGGGAGAACAACACGTACAGGAATTGTGTACTAGTGATGAAAATGGGATAAAGTCCTAAGATAATGATATTCTTTTTATTCTGATTTAAACGGGCACAAGCACTCAAGTATGTGGTGTTTTAAAACAAAAGTAATTCTACTTTAACTAAGTTTCACAAACGTTACACTAATTTTGTTATTTTGCTTTTGGGTTTTGAATGTCCTGTGGAAGCATTTTGGAGTTAAAAAAACTCTAAATTTTGATGATGCAAGTTGTATCCGTGTACATAATTCTCTATTCCTATTGTGACAAGTTCAAATGATCAAATGCTATAAGTTTGCTTGTTATTTTCCAGGCAGTACAAGTGACCATTGTTCTTATTTCTTGATCATTTTTGCTATAACCTGGACTCTGTAGAGAAAACAACGAGTGCTCTTTGTGATCCCAATTTGATCAAAACTGGACAAGGTGTTCCCATTTTAACTAAGTCTTCTCCATTATTTCTGTGATTCATTTTGCATAGATGATAGTACAGCTACAGTTTTTTGTGAAAAGTTGAGACACCGAACATGTCTACTGCATGTTGCATATCTAGTTAGGTCAGGTTGTACTGTTCACATAGTATTATGTTTTTTGAATCTCACCAAAAAACAATTGCTGTGATGTATTTCATAGCCTCATGGCAACATAACTAAAAAAATAAACATTCTGGAGGACTAAGTTCAGTGAAATATGTATCGGAGAAGTTCAATTCATCTGCACACTTAAGTTCAAAACAGAATAGAATACAGAATTGTCAACTTATCCTCTGGCATCCGGTGATGCTCCCCCACCACCACTCTGCCTCCTCCTCGATGGTGCTACGCCGCCACCGCAGACAGGAAGTTCGCCGCCGCCACCCCTGTCCGTTCAATGTCACCGTCATGGGCGCGTCCCATTCCAACGCCATGACTTATGCTTCAGTGTCAATAGTGCAGCCTGCTGGAGGAGTCGTGGGTTCGAGGACCTCCAGCTCAACAGTACAACTTCTTGCTATGTGGCGGGTCGCTCAAGGAGCTGAGTGCCAGCCGCTCCTTGTTGCAAGCTACCGCACCTACGACTGTCCGGCACAGCCGCAACATTTCTGCCACTGCTGGTGCATGCCCTCCACTACGCAGCTATCAATTGTTGCTATTGTTACCTCTATTTTCTATCTGAAGTTCAGTTCTAGTGTGGTGATAGAGAATGTTGAACGTTCAATTTTGTCATGTTGAATAATATACCACTGAGCACCCTTTTTTTTTTGCTTGAGTGCTATTTACAGTCAGTTATGTCTTCCTTTCATGCTGCACATGTGAACTGAAAAACTGTAGAAATGAGAATTTAGTATGTGTTGGAGAATTTCCCAAGTGGTAAATTTGATATGTACCCGTAAGTACATGATTCATATTTTAGGATGTGTCGTTCCAGTAAGTACATGAGTACTATTTAGCAAGTTTGATTGCTTCTGAAAAATGAAAAAGTTAGCGTGTACTGATGCATTCCAATTGTGTTGTGTGTTTCAGGAAAAAACATTTGGTAGGTTTTTGGTGGCCAGGTATTATTGATATGGAGATGAATAACTATGCGCTGTCGTTGTTTTTCTGGAAAAACAAGTTGCCATGCCTTACTTTACGAGCTTTCTAATTTGCATACTTCTAAGTTGTTGCTTGCTCCCACCAGTGAATTGCGCAAGTTCAATGGGTGTCGTCGAGCATGTTTAGAAGTATGCCCTTCATGCAAAAGTGTGATTTTTCCCAGTATTTTGTATATTTCATTTGGCAGAGATTTCATGTGATCTTGTGGAGCTTTATAGATGCACTGCCATTACATTGATTATTTTGAATCACATTTTCATATATCTCATGAAAATGTATTATGATATTTATTGTATCTGAATCAAATAGACTAATAGCGGGTTTGTATTACAACTCTACAACAATTGAATTTTTGAATGTTGTGCCAAGGTTGTGTGATTCTTATTACAGAATGCGTAAGCCTATTGAAGTGGTAACTGATCAAACTGGTGTGGCATCGGAAGCTACAATACTTTCTAGCGAGTATATATATACTTTTTAAACAAGTATAGCTCTTTTACTATACGTATAATGGCATATCATCTGCTTTCTTCTTGTCAAATACCCAGTTGAGTATCAGCGCCAGTCTGACGCCCTCCTGTGCTAGTCTCTTCTCCACAACCGGGTACCAGGTGAAGTAATAATCATCTGCATTTCAGAAGAGTTGCCAACCGTTAGCACTGTACTCTACCTAGGCAAAATGCATACTGTGCTATAGTTTGTTTTTACAGTACTGCTATGAATGTAAACACATAATTATGTCACAGAGTAATGATGCCGTGCATGAAGCTTAAGCTTTTTCCTCATCAAGAGGAAACTGTTGAATGGATGTCGAGGCGAGGGAAAAACTCTGAGCCCTTAATGCATGCTCTGTGCAAGAATTTCTCCAATGAGGATGGCTTTCTTTACATCATAAATGTTAGAACTCCATTAAATTCAGGGCCACACGCCCAAGCTGTTCACCTCCGCCACCGCCGGCCGTTCAACGATGCAACCATAGGCCATTCACCTACGACCCCCCAATGTCACACCAGATCGATGCACCCTTCAGTTCACCTTGTAGGCCTCTTTCATTTAACCTCGTAGGATTTTTTCGGTTCACCTTGTAGGCCAAGGCTTGCACTCAGCGACTGCGGGGGAGCAACGGGGTCGAGGATCTTCATCTCGACAGTACAACTGCATGCCCAATTGACGTTCATGAGAAGTGCTGCGTGCAGGCCACCCCGTGCTCTGCCCTGGATCCGTTCAACAAATCCAGTTGCTGTCATCATGGTTTCTGCCCGACGGCCATCATACTTTTCTCAGTCCAACTTCTTGCATCGCTACCAGTCACTCAAAAAAGAGTCACGTGCAAGCCACCCCTTGCTCCACCCCCTGATCCAACATTTTTGGTGTGAATTTGATGAATCTTCTTGATGCTCAGTTCTTATTCATCTAGAGATTGCTCCTCATATTGATTGTTTGTATTGCTTGTACCGGTTTCATTCTAGCATGTATGTATCAGTTCGATGTTTTGAGATAGCTCAGGTTACTTCCAACTGTGAAGATTGACATGCATATTTGGGGATGAGATTTTCAGGTACTAGTTTGGCACTGTATCTAACCCGTACTAAAATATTTTAGTAGTTCAACAGGGGTGTGGGGTTCAGTTTGACGGTGACGAGCCAGGCAGCCGGCCTTCGCATAACAAACTGGTGCAGTTCGATCTTGTGTGAATTGGAAATCCCCTGATGCTGAGTTTGTCAGTACAACCCTGCACTACAAGGCACGCATACATCCACTTAACGTGTTAGTCAATAGTATTGTGCATTTGCTTGGTACCTTTGCTACTATAGTTACATATCACTTGCTAAATCAAAAATATTTTGTTATTCACTTTTTTGTGTTTTGTTGATATGATGGTGCAGTGGTAGATGCTTGGTGAAGTCCGTTATAGCTTGATGTTTATTCCGAGGGAGTTCATGTCAAACTGCACTTCAACTATGCATGATGCTTTTTTCGGAGAAAGAAACTATGGAAGGTGCAAATTATCTCAATAGTTCAATCACTGAAAAATGAGGAGTTCTGAGGGTTACATAAAACCTTTCTTTAAAAAAAATACAGTAGAACAGGTAATGATCATATTTGTCATCATGCTTTTAGCTAAATTAGTGTATGATTAAAACTCGGTTCCATTTAGATCACTAATTACTATAAAGGCGATTTGTAGTTTCATCTGCATCATGTTCTTGCATCAAGTGGCACTGTTTGATGTACCACTGAATTGCAGTTTGGTTTAGTTCTTATTCGGGTGACCAAGTTAGATCAATTTTTATTTTGTGTTCAATTCAGTTCAGTTTCTACCCCGCATATAAGTTCACCTATTTTATTGCTAAAATAGGTTCATTTTGTTCCCTATAGGATCTTACCATGATTACCTTGGTGAAACCTGTACACCCAACACTCATATCTATGTATTGAGAACCAAATTTTCTTTTTATAATGAGCTTTACTTTCATGCTGACATTTCATTTATGTTCTTTTACAGTAGAACAAATACTATTTTTTATGACAAGTAAGTTCAAACAGAACATAAGTGGAGCTTCATTTGCAAGAATAGAAAAAGAACACATGCTTCATTTATGTTTTTGATGAATCCAGCCTGAACTGAAGCCTGTCGGTGAGCCGGGTGCTGGGCCAACCACAAGTCAATGCCGCCGGGCAGGGCGCTCGATGCTCGCCGAGCGCGGCGCGAGCCTTTTTGGCCCCATTTCCAGGTTGAACTCCAAAGCTCACGCCGTGGGGTGCGCGAAGGTGCTAGCTAGCCTCTGCTTCCATTTTTCTTCAAAAGCTTTGCTAACCCTTTAGCCACTCATAAGATGACTTTGCTTCCAATTAGCCACTGAAAGTTGTGGCCATTTAATGAAAAATCTTTTCTATATAACCAGTTTCTAAAGTTGTCGCCATGTGGACGCGTCCCACTCCAACGGCATGGCTTATGCTTCAGTGGCAAACAGTGGAGCCTGCTGGAGGAGTCATGGGGTCGAGGACCTCCTGCTCAACATTACAACTTCTTGTTTTGTGGCTGGTCGCTCAAGGAGCTGAGTGCAGGCCGCAGTAAGTACAAAGCTGAGTGCAGGCCGCGGTAAGTACATGAGTACTAATATCAGGATATGTGTGGTCCCAGTAAGTACATGAGTACTAATTAGCAAGTTTGATTGCTTCTGAAAACTGGAAATGTCAGCTTGTACTGATGCATTCCAAAAATATGTTGTGTGTTTTCAAGAAAAAACATTTGTCGGGTTTTTGGTGGCCAAGTATTACTGATATGGAGATGAATAACTATGCAGATGCGCTCCTGTTGTTTTTCTAGAAAAAAAGATGCCATTTTTTACTTTATGAGCTTTTGATTTGCATACTTGAAAGTTGCTGCTTGCTCCCACCCGTGAAGTCCGCAATTTCAATGGGTGTCGTCGAGCATGTTCGGAAGTATGCCCTTCGTGCAAAAGTGTGAAGTTTTGTCAGTATTTTGTATATTTCATTTGGCAGAGGCTTCATGCGATCTTATGGAGCTTTATAGATGTACTGTCATTACACTTTTAAGGCCCTACAGTTCATTATATCATACATGTGTGGCCGTTCAATATGTATTACATGTTCAGTTCTTGGAAAAGAATAACACAATAGTTCGGTCGAAAACAGTGATCAGTTCGATAGTGCTCTCTCCTGCCTATTTTGGTTGATGTCCATGAATGGACCAAAATTGTATGGGAAATGTTCTATATTACTAGCATATAAGTACAGAAAAAAGTTGAACACGACGTCCCAGATAAGTTTGGAAAAAAAGCTCAAACAAAAAAAACCATGGAAATTCAAAATGGTAAAAACTCAAGTGGTAAAACGAGAGAAGTCCAGCATATCGTTGCAAAACAATGTTGAGTTCCAAAGAAAACACAAACATTTTTGTTTTATTAAAAAAATCATTCAGTTCAATGGTATAAAGTATGCAAGTTCGGGCATGATGATACCATTGAGAAGTTACGAGAAAAATTATACCAAAAATACAGAGTAAAGTCTATTATGTGAAAACACGCTCAGTACAAAACCATGCAGACATCCGTTCAAGTACTCTTTTTTCGGAACCATTCAAAACTACTGTGAAAAAATACCTCAGTACAAGCACACAAATAGATCGGTATGAGTACTCTGTTTTTCGACCAAAAAACAACGCGATGGGTCTCATCGTATTTAATATTACTCTTCAAGGGTTGCGAATTTGAGAAAATATTAACCATGACTAAGTTTCGCATTTTTGATATCTTTCCAATGGTAAATTATTTGCCCCATTTCGACAAACTTAAAAAAAAATCGCGTTCGAAATCAAATTTGACTGTATTTGAATTCGAGTTTAACCCGTAAGGAATTAGAAAAACATTCCTATACGAAAAAGTTGCCCATTTTCCATAGCTTTCCAACACCGTATCATTTGCGTCAATCCGACAAACCATTTGCAAAAAAATGCGAAAATATGTTTCGCCCAGAATTTCACCGTTTTTCAAATTACTTTTAAATTGTATTGAATTTAAAAAAACAATACATATGTGGAAGAAGCGGATTTTCACCAGCTTTCCAATGCCATCTTATTTGCTCAATTCCGACAACCCGTTTGAAAATTAAGTCCAAAATACGATTCGCGTTTTCAGTTTTGAAAAAACGGGTTTTTTCAAAACTTCTCTTAAACCGAGATGATTTTGCAAAAAATTCCTATATATTTGTAATGTAGATGTCAAGAGCTTTCCAACGATATATTACACGCCCCATTCCGACGAAAAAAATCGCAATATTTTTTGAGCTAGAGAGGACGATCAGTTCGCGAGATGAAAATCATCAGTACAACCGCCTAAAACCATTAGTTCAAGTATTCTGTTACGCGAAACAGAATAGCCCAGATGTGTATATATATATCTTGCATATAAGTAAGCAAGCAATTGGCCATTCTTGTCGGTGCAACAAACCCTAGGTGTGTTGCCCGGACTGTACACAGGCTCAAGAGCAAGGTTACAACATTCAAGACAAGGCCGGGCAGAAGAGATAGCTCTTTGAGAAATCAAAGGGCAGATCAAGAAGACCAAGACCAACCAAACAAGCAAGATATCACTAAAGAAAACCCTCCCTTGCCAGGCAGGCGAGCCTGGTGGGGTCGATGTTACTCCAAAGACAAGCCTCAAGACTACCGTGGAAGGCCTGCCGGGGACGCAGAAGGCGGATCACCCCGCCAAGGCTCCACCGCTCCACCGCACAGCAACGCAAGTCACCTATCGGTGCGGTGTCGAGCCCCCAGGTGATTATGTGGCTGTTATCTGACACGTGGCAGCCATTTTCAAGGAAGATCATCCCTAAATGACACCCGTCCAGGATACGTGTCACGCAGATAGGTGAGAAGGTGGCTGCATGGCGCAGCAAGGCTTGCCCGGCCACACCATGATGTGACACTAAGCGGCGCATTTAATGCACCCTGTCCTGTCGGCAGAGTTAGGTATGACAGCACTGTGGCTATCTAATCAGTGCATAATGACTGTTTTGCCATTGTGGTAACCCCTTGACCTATAAAAGGAGGGCCGTGGCAACCTTAGAAAGGATTCGGACCCTTGTACGCTCATACGCGCGTAGCTGCTCTCGCCCCGAGGTGACCTTGCCGGGCTAGAGCGCTGCGTCTCCACCACGGTCCTTACATCAATCCACCAAAGCAGGAGTAGGGTTTTACGCCTCGCGGCGGCCCGAACCTGGGTAAAAACTGCCCATGTCATCGTTACCGTGCTGCTCTATGGTTTCCGCTCTTTGTGCAATGTGCTCTTCCCCCTTGCCGAACCACAAGGGGCCGGTGGCCCCATAGGTGGCCGTGTGATACCACGACATCTTTGGCGCGCCAGGTAGGGGGAAACCGCTTGCGCGAACCCGAGAGTGTAAGCAGCACATCATCTTCATCATTGTTTTCTTCATCAACGGCTTCATCATCCATGGTGCCCAAAAAGAAATCCGGTGCTTCAGCTCACCCGTCCACCTCGAAGGCCCTCTCGCATGCGGCCACTAATGCCGTGGGGGCTGCGGGGGAACATGGGAACACCAACGCTGCGGGGAATGTGACTGGCGCAGGCGGCGCCATCACCGTTTTCCCTGGGGCCGAAGCAGGAGAAGGAGGCACCGGAGGAGGGCGACACAAACAACACCCCGGCGGCCATGCTCCACAAGGTGCGGGTGGGGAGAATATTCTGTCTCCGCCTCCCCACCTCGCCGAGGGACACAGCCACAGTGGTGGCGCTCGCCATAATGCGGATCGTAACCTCCTAGCTGCCCCCGTCGCGGGTGTGGCTATAGGGTCCGCGCCACCCCCAGGACGAGCTAGCCGAGACGATGCGCCGAATGGGGTCGTCAACCCCCAAGTGCATCCGCCTCGTCGTCACGCCTTACTGGCGACTGGCTCGCGGCGGCGAGAACATGGCACCACCACTACAAGCACCATCAGAAGTCGGGCGATGTCGCGATCCACATCATCGTCCATGCCAAGCACCGCTTCGGAAGCCATGGCGCGGGCCCAGCTCTTGTTGAGATTTCAGCCAGCAGCCAATCAAATGGATGAGTGGAGAGCCACTATCCAGAGCCTGATTGGTTTCGCTGAGGAGGGAGGATCACAGCAGGCAGGCCCGCCACGGCCTCCACCAACGGCGGCAACGGCCCAAGCTGCTGGCCGCACTGAGGGAGCCGTTCCGATGGTGCAGTCCCCTCCATGACAGCCAGTGTAGGGGCCACAGCAAGAGCCACGCGACCAAGAACCCGACGACGTATCAATGGCTTCGTCTGATCCTCAGGCACGTCGAGACCAGCGACGGGTCCTGGAAGACACGCAGAGGGAAGACGCGTGCGTCACCATCGAGCGACGCCGCAAAACCCGCCGCCAGTCTGATAGGCGCAATGGCCCCGATGTCGATGAACCCATGCCCGGTGGGGACGGATACCTGCCTTTCAAGGTTGGGTGCCCTGCCTTCACTCGTGAGCTGCGGCAAGTCCGTTGGCCATCTGCCCATACGACGGGTGGCCATCAAGAACCAGGGCGGACCAGCGACTTGCAGCTCCTCCCACAGAAGGAAGGAGAGAGTTTGCGGAAGTACATGCAGACGTTCAGCTGGGTGCACAGGAACATTCCAGACATCCATCCAGCAGCTGTGATAGCTGCGTTCTAGTCCAACGTACGCAACCGCAGGATACGTTCCAAAATGAACGTTCGGTTGCCCAAGACTGTGAATGAGCTATAAACTCTGGCGGATAAGTGTGCCCAAACAGAGGAGGGGAGGTGACTCCCCGGTGAAGAAGAAGAACAAGAACGCAACAAGAAGTGCAAGGATAAAGTAGTGATGGTTGTTGAAGGATCGAGCACTCCTAGTACCGGCAAGAAGGCCAAGACCGAGGCTCCCGGCAAGGAAGTTGCCGCATGCGCTAACTGCCGGGAAGCCGCAGCTGCCGAGAAGGCTGGGAAGGCTGATGGGTCGTACTGCAAAATCCATCGGACTAAGGACACGATCTTCAAGAGTGTCAACTAGTTGAGCAGCTCGTCAAGAAGCAGAAAGCTGAGTACGAGAAGCGTGACAAAGAGAGAGACCAAGATGGTGCTGGCGGGAAGGGCCGAGGTGGCAGAGGAGGTCGCCCCGGAAAGGCCCCTCAGTATCAAGGGAAACCGGCCAGAGGCCGTGAGAAGAAGGAATGCGATGATGGGAGTGATGAAGGAGATGAAGAGGAAACCAGTGAGCAGGAGTTCCAGATGGCCACTGACGCCCTGTGCATTGACGGAGGTGCGTCCTTGCACTCCTCTCACCACCAGCTTAAATAGTGGGCACGTGAGGTCAATGCCGTGGAGCCAGCGGCAGATTCTCGGAAGCCGCTCAAGTGGTCCTGTACGCCCATCATCTTTTTTGAAGAGGATCACCCTGACCGCACCACTGTGATAGGGTGTTTGCCATTGTTGGTTTCACCAATGATTCGCAACCTCAAAGTCACAAAGATGTTGGTTGATGGAGGGGCCGAGTTGAATCTGATATCTCCCAAGGTCATCAGCAAGCTCCAGATAGCTGATGAAGAGCTCAAGGTTACCGGTACTTTCCAAGGCATCAACCCCGGCAGGAGTCGTCCTAAGGGGAAGATCACATTGCCGGTAACATTCAGGGGGAGTTGAACTACTGGACCGAGATGATCGTGTTTGATGTGGTCGACCTCCCCCTGCCATACAATGGAATCCTTGTCCGCCCTACCTTGGCAAAATTCATGGCAGCATCCCACTATGCCTACAACACTTTGATGATGCCAAGACCGATGGGCGTCATTTCCATTCCATCAGACAAGAAGGACGCAATCATATGCGTCGATAATATGTACCGAGAAGTAGTCGCTGCAGAGGCCGTGGAAGCTACCGCTCCCACCAAGGAAAGCAAGAAAGGGAATAAAGCTAGCAAGGACGCCAGCAAAGAATCCGGGAAGCGTGCCTCTTCTGAGTGCGCTGCGTCTGTTGATGATTTGCCGAAGAGTTCCAATAGCAAGAGATCAAAGGTTGCTACGCCCGCTGTGGAGAAGGTCCCGGCAGGGTTGGTTGGCTCTGATGGTAAATTTACTATCAGCTCCACCCTTGATGACAAATAGGAAAGCGCGCTTGTTGCCTTCCTGAGGGCGAATGTCGATGTGTTTGCTTGGCAACCATCTGACATTCCTGGTGTTCCCAAGGAGGTAATCAAACACCACCTTGCTGTCTGCCCACATGCCCGACTCGTCAAATAGAAGATCCAAAATCAAGCTTTGGAGTGGCAGCAGTTTATTGCCGAGGAGATTAAGAAACTCGAAGCCGCTGGTTTGGTCAGAGGAGTGTTGCAGACAACTTGGTTGGCGAATCCAGTGGTGGTGCGCAAGGCGAATGGGAAATGGAGGCTTTGCATAGATTTCACAGATCTGAATAAAGCGTGCCCAAAGGACCCATTCCCCTTGCCGCGCATCGATCAGATTGTGGATTCCACCTCTGGGTGTGACCTGCTTTCCTTCTTGGATGCCTACTCCGGGTACCACCAGATTTTCATGTCCAAGGAAGATGAAGAGAAGACCGCGTTTATAACCCCATGTGGCACGTACTATTTTGTACGTATGCCCTTTGGGTTAAAAAGCGCTGGATCCACTTTCGCAAGGGCAGTACAGATTGGCTTTGAGTCTCAGCTACACAGGAATATTGAAGCCTACATGGACGATATAGTGGTCAAAACCAAGGACAAATCAACCCTCATTCAGGACTTGGAAGAGACCTTTGCAAATCTACGCAAGATCAACTTGAAGCTGAACCTAGAGAAGTGTGTGTTTGGCGTTCCTTCCGACAAGCTACTTGGCTTCTTTGTGTCCCACCGGGGGATAGAGGCCAACCCCGACAAGATCAGGGTGATTGAGCAGATTCAAGCACCCAAGACAGTTAAGGACGTGAGACATTTGACTAGATGCATTGCCGCGCTAAGTAGGTTCATTTCCATGTCCGCCGAGCGCACTCTACCATTCTTCAAAATTCTGAAGAAGGCAGGACCCGTGGAGTGGACCCCGGAGGAAGACGCTGTGCTGCAAGATTTGAAGACCTATCTTTCCTCTGTTCCCACCTTAGTCGCTCCGAAACCATAAGAGCCATTGCTGCTGTACTTAGCGGCAACCAATCAAGTGGTTAGCGAAGCACTGGTGGTGCAGCGGGAAGTAGATGAAGAAGCAGCTGCAACTCCCGTCCCCTCTGGAAAAGGAAGTGAACTCGTCCCGGCAAGGTCAGAGGCAAATCAGGGCAAGGAGGAGCGGGGCAATGAGGACAGTTCAAAGGCCACGGCAAGGAGGAAAGTGGTGCAGCGGCCAGTGTACTTCGTTAGCTCCCTGTTGCAGTGGGCTAGGTTGAGGTACTCTGGTGTGCAAAAGTTGATTTTTGGCCTCATCATGGCCTCAAGGAAACTGCACCACTACTTTCAAGCCCACGAGATCACGGTTGTCACCCGCTTCCCCTTGCAACGCATATTGAGGAACCCTGAGGCCACTGGCAGGATAGTGGAATGGGCTTTGGGGTTATCCAGCTTTGGTTTGAAGTTTGAGAGCACGTCAACCATTCAGAGCAGAGCACTGGCAGAGTTTATTGTGGAACGAACGCCTACCCCTGACGAAGAAGTGTTGGAGACAGTTATCCCCGGTAAGGAAGCGCCCCAAGAATGGATCATGTACTTTGATGGTGTCTTCTCCCTACAAGGTGCAGGAGCTGGCGTGCTTATCGTTGCCCCCTTTGGGGAGCACCTCAAGTATGTAGTTCAAATGCATTTCCCCCGGGAGAAGGCCACCAACAATACTGCAGAATATGAAGGACTCCTTGCCGGGCTGAGGATTGCAACAGAACTGGGAATCAAGAAGTTGATCATTCATGGAGATTCGCAACTTGTGGTGAGGCAATTGAACAAGGATTATCAAAGCCCATTGATGGAGGCATACGTCGAGGAAGTGAGAAATTTGGAGGAGCGCCTTGATGGATTGCAAACAGAGCACATACCGCGTGCGGAAAACAGCATTGTTGATCATCTGTGAAAGTGCGCTGCGCAAAAGCTCCCTGTGGAACCAGGGACTTTTGTTCTCCATCTAAGTCAACCCTCCGTATCCTCGGCAACAATGGCCAGGAAGAGGAGGAAACTGGACTCCGGCAGGCCTCTCCTGGCAGAGCCCTATAAAGCCCCCGGCAGAGAGGTTGGCGGGAACAACTCTGTTTCGCCTGGTGAGCAGCACCCTCCCACTGAACCACCTGTTCCTGTGGTCTAGGCACGCGTTCCTATGAAAGAGGAGGTGCCGCTAGTCCTTGTTGCCGAGCCTCAGGCTCCAACGTGGGCGCGGCACATAGTCCATTTCCTCCAAACAGGAGAACTTCCCGAAGAGCAAGAAGGAGCTGAAAGAGTAGCCCGGAGGGCCAGTATGTATCAGTTCGTTGATGGCACGCTATACAGAAGAAGGCCCAACGGTGTGAAATTGAAGTGCATTTGCCGGGAAGAAGGAAAGGAGCTGTTGGCAGAGATACACAAGGGTATATGCGGCTCCCACATTGGATCGAGGGCCCTAGTTGGAAAAGCCTTTCGGCAAGGTTTTATTGGCCCATGGCCCTCCAAGATGCAATTGAGCTAGTCACCAAATGTGAAGCCTGCCAATTCCACTCCAAGAATATCCATCAGCCTGCTCAAGCTCTCCAGACGATCCCTTTGTCATGGCCCTTCTCGGTCTGGGGGCTCAACATCTTGGGCCCCTTCCCCCGTGCTACCTTGGGCTTTGAGTTCTTGTTCGTCGCTATCGACAAGTTCACAAAGTGGCCGGAGGTGGAGCCCGTGAGGAAGGTGACCGCACAGTCAGCTATCAAGTTCTTGAAAGGATTGGTGTGCCGTTTCAGAGTACCCGCCAGAATCATCACTGACAATGGCACCCAATTCACAAGCCGCGCCTTCATGCAATACGTTCATGCCCTCGGAAGCAAAGTCTCATTTGCCTCTGTTGCCCATCCCAGAAGCAACGGACAAGATGAGAGGGCAAACACTGAAATGCTGTGAGGACTCAAGACAAGAACATTTGATAGGCTGTAGAAGTGCGGCAGGCGATGGATCGACGAGCTGCCGGTGGTTCTTTGGTCCCTCCGTACGACACCAAATCGAGCTATCGGGTAGACTCCCTTCTCCCTAGTCTATGGGGCAGAAGCAGTGATCCCCACGGAACTCATATACGGATCACCTCGAGTGCTTGCCTACGATGAAGTAGCACAGGAACATCACCGGCGTGACGAAGTTGTGCTACTTGAGGAGAACCATCTTTGGGCTACTACGCGTGCTGCACGCTACCAGCAAGCCCTGCGTCGCTATCATAGCCGCATGGTTCATGCCCGGAGCTTTGAGGAAGGCGACCTTGTCCTTAGGCGTATTCAGTCTGCCAAGGTTGCAAACAAGTTGATGCTGAAGTGGGAAGGCCCTTACCGGGTAGTACGAGTCACCAGACCCGGCACAGTCCGTCTGGAGACCGGAGATGGCATTCAATTGCAAAACTCATGAAAAATTGAGCATCTCCGTAAGTTCTACCCGTAAGGCGTGGTTGTCGGGACCTGCCCGGCAGCCACCCTTTTGTACAAGCCTTGCCGATGTTGCATGTAACCCTTTGTACAAAGCCAGGCGCAGACCCTGAGCAACAGATGAATAAACAAAGCGCTGGGGGGCCCCCGACAAGATTGCATGCATGCATAAGCATATCATGAGCATAGCATGATCATGTAGATGAGGTCGCATGTAGCACTGTTTTCATCTGCACTAAGTTGCAGGGTTCTTGCCGTGGACTTGGTCCCGAAGAGAAGAAATGGAGACAAGCCTACTAGCGGTCCCCAACAAGCCAAAGAGATAAGTTCCTTCTTATCCATATCTGTTCTGTAAAGAGAAAACTTATGCATATGAAAACCTCATCACCTTCGAAACATAGGTGCTCCCATCCTTTGTCCCTAATGTTGCTTCAAGCAAGGTGGTCGCAGTGGCATTTGGTGGAGAGGGTTCGACGAGGGGCTGGTCCCTTTTTTTATAGTTCTATGCCCGACAGGCCATGCCCCGTGGCAGCAAACTAAAGGCACCGGCAGGATAGCGTGCCGGGGGAAACTTGTTTACTTAAACGTATAGAGGCACCTCACCTCTGCATGGACATGATACATGCACAAGTACCCAGCAAGGCTTGTATTTTTCATTAATATGCTAATAAGCAAGTACAGATCTTACAGAACACTAACATGGATAAAGAAGATTACATAATTTAGACTAAAGTTTGGCAAGTGCCTGCATATTTTAGACTGAAAAAAGATAAGTGCCCCGTAACCCCTTTCTTGTCCCTCTCCTCCTAGGCACTACCGTGGGAGGTGGAGAGGGCAAAAGGAGTGCCTGAGCAGAAGCCCAGCCCGACCCCGTCAGGGTTTGCCGGGCGCAGCCTGACAAGATCGGGAGTGGCGAGGCTGTGAAGGAGAGGGGCGGAGGGAGCAGCTCGGTGGTGCCCTGGTCACCACCTCCAGGGCCAGCAAGAAGCCCCAACACAAGCACCGGCGGGAAGAACCGCTGGAGCTCAGCTGGAAGACTGCTGGAGGAGGCGAAGGCACTAAGAGAGCGACCCCCTCCCCGGCAACCGTCCTAAAGAGGCCGGTGATGATGGTGCCGGGGGGGAGGGGAAGAGCGGA
Source organism: Thinopyrum elongatum (assembly GCA_011799875.1). Taxonomy (NCBI): domain Eukaryota; kingdom Viridiplantae; phylum Streptophyta; class Magnoliopsida; order Poales; family Poaceae; genus Thinopyrum; species Thinopyrum elongatum. Next base: position 102,435,667 of record CM022300.1, on the reverse strand, counting down.
AAGATGAGGCAGCGGGCTGGCAGTACGATATGAAGGCGTCGGTGCCATCGTACTCTGACCTGACAGCCTGCCACCCACCTTCTCCGTCTTCCCTCGTTCCTTCTTCATCACCACCGCTCCAGGAGGATGCCAGCCCCTCGGGCCGTCACCTCCCTCGGAGAAATAGCAGGCAACGGTGGTGTCCGAGGCGTGCGAGGAGCACCGCTCCCCACCTGGGAGGGTAGGAAGGTGCCGCCGTCTTCAACGTTCGCCCCGACTTAGCCGGAAGGAGCAGTGCTGGGATTACCAAAGATCCCGAGTGCTGCACCCCAGGCAAGCGCCGGAAGCCCCAGGAGCCTCGTCGTCAAGTTGGTGAATCTCGGCGTCTTGTGGCCCGGGCAAGCACTCTCCACCAAGTGGCCGCCTCGTGTGGGAGAGACGGGCGCCTCACCATCTCGGAGGAGCGTAACACCTCCCACACTTTGGACAGTTCGGCGCCCACACCCCGACCGCTGCATCTCCTGCGCCCCCGGACCAGACTCACTCCCCCAGCGTCAATGCAAGCGTTAGGCATCATCGACCCCAAGCTAGAGCCTGGGGCCCGACCCCGGCCTCTCCCCCTCAACATAACAAAGAAGAAGGCAAGAAATAAAGAAAGAGAGGTGCGTGGATGGATGCCTCTGCTTCATCCTTGCCCCCTCTTTTATAGGCAAGCTCGGGCTGGGGGCTGATCCTTTGCCCCCGCCCCAGAGGGGTTTCTTTCTGATCCGACCCATCCAAGCTACCGCCGACGGCCGGATCCGATCACCGCCCCCTTGCACCAACCAAGGAAGACCGAGCCCCTGCCATGACTCTCTCTCTCATGCACCACGTGCCTCCGTCACTTACCCCACTCAATGCATGCAGCATACGTGGCAAAAGATAAGGACGTGATGGGAGGAGTGAATTGGTAGTTACTCCCCCGTGCATTAAAGTCATTCACGGAACATTACAAAGGTGGCCCCACTGCAATTGGCGTCACGCGACGCACGGGAAAACCGAAAACTGACTCAAGCATAGTCTAATGGAGAAGCAAAGAAGATCCCAAAAGACGAGCTACCGCAACCCGCTCGCGTGTGTACTAGACAGGGCCTACCCCGACGACGCTTGACAGCATGTTCAGTCCAGGCCTGGGTGCTCCTGTCGGTGCAACAAACCTCGGGTGTGTTGCCTGGACTGTACACAGGCTCAAGAGCAAGGTTACATCATTCAAGACAAGGCCGGGCAGAAGAGATAGCTCTTTGAGAAATCAAAGGGCGGATCATGAAGACCAAGACCAACCAAACAACCAAGATATCACTAAGGAAAAAACTCCCTTGCCGGGCAGGCGAGCCTGGCGGGGTCGAGGTTACTCCAAAGACAAGCCTCAAGACTCCCCCGGCAGGCCTGCCAGGGACGCAGAAGGTGGATCACCCCACCAAGGCTCCACCGCAAAGCAACGCAAGTCAACTATCGGTGCGGTGTCGAGCCCCCAGGTGATTATGTGGCTGTTATCTGGCATGTGGCAGCCATTTCCAAGGAAGATCATCCCTAAATGACACTCGTCCAGGATACCTGTCACGCAAACAGGCGAGAAGGTGGTTGCATGGCATGGCAAGGCTTGCCGGGCCACACCACGATGTGACACTAAGCGGCGCACTTAATGCACCCTGTCATGTCTGTAGAGTTAGGTATGATAGCACTGTGGCTATCTAATCAGTGCATAATGATTGTTTTGCCATTGTGGTAACCCCTTGACCTATAAAAGGAGGGCCATGGCAACCTTAGAAAGGATTCGGACCCTTGTACGCTCATACGCGCGTAGCTGCTCTCGCTCTGAGGCGACCTTGCCGGGCTAGAGCGCTGCGTCTCCACCACGGTCATTTCATCAATCCACCAAAGCAGGAGTAGGGTTTTATGCCTCGTGGCGGCCCGAACTTGGGTAAAAACTGCCCGTGTCATCGTTGTCGTGCTGCTCTATGCTTTCCGCTCTTTGTGCAATGTGCTCTTCCCCCTTGCCGAACCACAAGGGCCCAGTGGCCCCATAGGTGGCCATGTGATACCACGACAATTCTGTAGCTCAATTAAAGTCTTAGGGAGCATAATGAACAGCAGATGGATTCATACAAACCTACTACAGCAAGCAAAACTATGCAATCATTAGCCTCGTATAAACTAGATTGTGAGCCTCATGCAGTAATAGTTGGTTAATAGACTTCAAAGCTTCAGGCACACTTCGTGAGAGTAATTAAATGGTAAGGCCTTTAATTATGTCAACTAATAGTTATACAAGTATCCTACATCAGGCATCATTGTTTGGGCATCTCATTAACTGAGGACAAATAAAGCAATTGAAAAGAGCAATTTAACTATGCCTGAAAGAAACAAGCAATTGGACTATTGAGTTGGCAGCATGCATACATGCACGCCTCAATAACATCCATGGCCTAGCTACATTTACTATATAAAGGAACAAGTAATGTAATATTGTTTGCCTCCTATGAAGTATCTCGACTAGTATGTAATCAAGATCCTAGTAATGATAGGGAGGCCAATGATGTGAATATGCGTTTGGTTATGACATTTATGACATCGACAACTCTACCATAGCAGGAAGCAGTTTCACACTGTTCACTACTATAAGATGTTTTAGATATTTAAAAGTAGACTACATCCGTAATGAGTGAAGAGACACATTAAAATGTGTTTACATACATCTGATTTACAAAAAAGTTAGAACGTCATATAGTAGTGAGCGGAGGGAGTTTTAATCAATGGCCCAATGACAGGGTTACAGGTGAAGAACCCTACGCAAGCACAATGTCAGACAAATAGGATGTCCTGGTAATTGTAATACAGTGACTTACCATAACTGGTTGAACAGGCTCAGCGCTGCTCCTCCTTCTCTTGCAAGGATCCTTCCTAACATCTTGTACTTGGAAATCATCAATCTTATCTTCATTGCACCCCCTCTGCAAGGTGACACAAACTAGTTACTAGTCTCCTTGGAAGATAAATACGCATACTTTCCAATCTATGAACAACACCAAATGATGAGTTTATAACAAAATAACACCACATAATGAAACATGCCACATGTCTTGCACACAATGAAATGAGCATTTACTATGTGTGCGTTGTGTAAAAACTAGGCATAGCTTCGAACTGGACCTCCAGGTACTCTTGGAGAGCCTACTTTAGTGTACAACCAAACCTTTATGTCACCTATGATTTATACAAGCCCCCACTACAGCAGCCCTTAGTGTTTAAATCGTTGACAAGATATATTAGGTCAAGAATAACAAGTAATCAAAGCAAACAGTCATAGTATGACTGGCTGATACAAACAAACAATTGAACAAATGTGTGAGCAAATCTTGCACAACACTGAATTACATATGAAGAAAAGAAGCATAGAAGAAGGCTTAAAGACCATCACTTGACTGACCAGATTTAAGGGGCATTTAAACATCATGTGCAACGTGTGAACTAACATAAACATTGCATATTTCAGATTCTATAATGAAATGCACATGTATTAGGTTATGCCATGTATGATGCCCAGGTTCTATTCCGCCTTTTTAGAGCTTATTGTCAAAATAAGACATAAAAGATGTAAAGAACTTGTTTCTTGAGTTATGGGCTTGGGCTTAACTTATTTCGCTTGGGGGGGTGCTTCGCGTAGAAGCTCACTAAAAATTGAAGGGAAGGGGAATAGCGAAATGACTCTGTTGTATGCCTATATTACACTCAAAATGCCACTGCTCACGCCCGCGTCACACCTGACCCTCAAGTAAAAACAAACACGCAAGCGTTCATTGCCCTGCCCGCTTGCATTTCCTCTCCCCTTTCCCTCTACCTCGATCCCCTGCCTGCAGCGCTAGGGTTCCTCCAGCGAGCCCCGCCACAGGTCCCATCTGGCTTGCTCCTCGATGATGCTCTGTCCAGCTAGGCTACATGGTCAGTGGGTAGGGCCCAATCTCCCCGGCTGCTCCTCCCTCTAGTGTCGCCCCTCACTCTCATGGTCTCTAGCTATTGCTCCGCTATGGTCCGTCCAACGCACTACTCCGACGGTCGCCGCACAACTAGGGCCGATGCCCCACTCCGACAGAAGGCACCTCGTTCCCCCTCCCCTCCTCCCAGGCCGTGGCATTGAGGTGCTGTTGAAGGATGAGCTCATCCAACAAGGTGAGGATCTCCTATGATTTTTTGCCAAATTTTCATTCTGATCCGCTATACGATGAATTGGTATGAGCTGCTACTGCTATATGATGCATTGCTATGAGCTGCTCCTGCTGCTGCTATATGATGAATTGCTATGAGCTGCTGCTGCTGCTGCTATATGATGAGTTGCTATGAGCTGCTGCTGCTGCTATACGATGAATTGCTATGAGCTGCTCCTGCTGCTGCTATATGATGAATTGCTATGAGCTGTTGCTGGCATATGATGAATTGCTAGCTGCTGCTGCTGCTGTATGATGAGTTGCTATGAGCTGCTGCTGCTATATGATGCTTTCAAGTGGTGGTGCTATATGATAATAACCAACCACTTGGACCATCGAATTTCAATAAATAATGGTTCTTCATTTAAATTTAGGCAATGCATTCTTCATTTAAATTAGGCAATGGGCTCTCTATGGAAGACATTTACCAAAGTAGATTGTGCCAAGTAGATGGTATCTTTATATTTGCATTTTGAACAAATATTGATGGTCTATTTTCCTATCATATTAATTACTGCACTGGGTTCAATTTGTCATGTTTGCAAGTCAAATTAATTTTCATATGGGCAGCAAAATGACAAAATATAATGCAATCTAGAATTTTCACTGATCATACCACAGATAAGCTGAAAAAGCAGGCAATGAAAAGAACTAGTTGGCTTATTATCTGGAGCTTATATTCAAAGGGGCTTATTTTCTTAGGATAACTTGAAATAACTGTCCCTAAGAACCCTGGCCAACAACACTGACATACAAATAACATGTCATGATGATTGCAATTGAGTGACCTACCATAGCACACTGTATAGGCTCATCGCTGCCTCTCCTTTTTTTGCGATGTTCCATGAAATTGCCACATATATCTTGTACTAAGAAATCTTGTACTTTTTCATTGCGGCACCCCATCTGCAAGTTGACACGGCTAATTTGAGATATCTCCACATGATAATACATTGCATATCCCTTGCACATATTTAAACCACCAATTAACGATTGTGTGCGTAGCATAAACTAGCCATGTCTTTGTGTGCTGGACTAGCATGCACTCTAAGGGAGCCTAATGTAGTGCACTAGAATTCCTACATGCCACCTACGATTTTGTGTAATGTACTACCTCTGTTCCTAAATATATGTCTTTGTAGAGATTCCACTATGGACCACATACAGATGTATATAGATGCATTTTAGAGTGTAGATTCACTCATTTTGTTTTGTATGTAGTCTATAGTGGAATCTCCAGAAAGACTTATATTTAGGAACGGAGGGAGTATCATGTATGACATCTACATCTCTAATTTAGCAGCCAGTAGTGGAAATCATTGTCTGCACAAAGGGATTACTCGTCGAAAATCCTAGCAAAGCAAGCTGGCAGGCACACAACAATATAAGAGAGAGACGCACTTACAAGATCATAGCAATGCCTCTGTCCAGGATCTTGGTTGGCCAAGCTATTAGATCCAGAAGAAACATCGTCCTTGTAGTTATTGCCAGCTACATAACATGTAACAGCGACCTGTTAGTATATTTGAAGTACATCGGGCAGGTGATGCTGGACGGGTTTAAAGGTGACAAGTACCTAGGCCGCGGCGGGTGCTTGGCATCTTGCCAGCCGGTGGGAATTAGGTTAGAAACATCAAGGGTGATATCGCTGCGCTGGCTGTCGGGGTCCGATAAGGAGATCTAGAACCGTGGAGTAGGGTGTTTGTGGAGCGGCTCCGATAGGGTGGACTACGGTGTGGGCGAAGCGGATCTGAGTCCGTGGATGAGGGCGCCAGTGACGCTGCTCCGGTGGTTGGGTTCAGGATGGTGTCGACGATGCAGATCTGCGGCCGTGGACGGGGCGCCAGAAGCTGCTCCGGTAGGTTGGACGAGGGTGCGACGAAGCGGATCTGAGGCCGTGGACTTGGGTGTTGGCAAAGCGACCCCGGTAGGGTTGATAATGGTATAGGCGAAGCTACTCTGGTAGGGTTGAGGATGGTGTCGGCGAAGCAGCTCCGGTAGGGTTGAGGAAGGTGTCGGCGAAGAGGATCAGAGGCCGTCGACGAGGGCGTCGGTGGGGCGGCTCCGGGGGTGTGGACGAAGTGTCTCCGGTGGGGAGTACGAAGGAGCCGCTAAAGATGCGCTGCGGTTGATGAGAGTACCGGCAAAGCAGATCCGACGCCGTGGACAAGGCCGATACTGAATGGGCTATGGTACAGTGGTGGATGAGTAGTCTACTTGTTTCTAGGGGAGGTGGGAGGGGTAGATGCGACCGCAAAAGCAGATCTGGCGTGGTGGACGACGCTGACAGTGAATGGGCTCTAGTACGTCGATGGATGAGCAGTCTAGGGTTTCGAGAGGGTGGGGGTAGAAAGGCCGATGAAGTACAGACGACATGATGTAAGATGCTCTGGTGCTGTGGAGTAGTCGTTTTTGCGGGAGGGGGAGAGGAAATGGGGGTGCCGTGTGGTGGGGGGAACTGGAAGTTACCAAAGCAACCCCGACCTATTATGTAAATGAGGGCCGTATTATAACTATTGTTCTCCGTGCACGAAGGACAAAAGGGGAATTTCACATGCTAAAGACTAGGTGGCGGAAATTTTAGAAGGAGGCGGGAGATTTTGCCGCCCGCAGGATCGTTCGTATCCAGTTTCAACTAATTTTGGATAGTGCTAGCGGGAAGGTCATGCGATACTGTGTACACGGGGCACACGTCAGCAGTTAATAACTGGTATGAAGTCTACCCCAGAAAAAAAGACAATAACTCGGGATGATGCACCGATAACTTGGACGTTCACACAGGCACGACCAATCGTACGGGTGTAGAGGCGCGTTCACAAAAAAACGGATCAAACGCTCAGCCTGTATTTCTCGTGTAAATATATAATTTAGTGCCATTGGTTATTTATTTCAAACACAATGCATTGATGTGTTAATTTTAATTATATTGCATAGTAACAAATGGATAATATAGATGCACAAAAGAAATGGATATTGTAGTCCGCTACTTAAAAGTGTTACCTCATATGATTACATGGCCTCCATTTCATAAATTGCATACCCGTTGAATTCATATATTAATATTACATATATTACTTCATAATAGAACCTTAAATCATACAAGACTAATTAATTTGAATGTAAAACTAACAATGGTGCATGTACATGATAACTACAGTGGTTGTTTGAAGAAACATCACTATAACTTTGGCATGCACAATTAAAAAAGACTATTTGAAAAAAATGCGATATGTGAGTGTCCAATCTTTGTAGCGTTGAATCGATATTGTATGATTGGCCACGATACGAAGTAGATATTGATTATGTTCAAGCGATGCACATCCACAATCGCTAGATAGTGATACGTGAATGAATTGTGCAATCTCTCTCACACGCATACATATCATTTCTCCGTGGACATCAGAATCACACACGCGCACTTCGTGTATTTCTCTCCCTCCGTCAAGGTTAGAATTTGTCTTTCTACCCCGTCCTACAAGTCTCTCAGAGAAAAACACACACACTCTCTCTGTCGAACACGCCCACCCCTTTAATTCCGCCCACCCACCGCCACTAATGTCTCAAAGTATAATTATGTCTCGCACACATATGCATAAGGTTAACTCGAGTCCCGGAACCATATGAATACATACAATGGGATTCCAGCAGAGCACCTTTTGTTTTGAGATTTCACTCACGCACACACACCCACGCACACATTGTTTTTCTCTTCATTTTTTTCTGGCACTTGCATGCACACCGCTTGTTTATCTCCGTGATGCTTTAAGTATGCCTCGCACACATGCTATCTACCTATCCCTTAATATAGACATGTATCACACAAACTCCTTCTCCCTATATCTAAGTGTCACTGGCACCCCCCACACACACACTTCCTGACACCGAAGGAGTAGGGTGACACCATGATCTTGATACTAATCTATCTACTGGCTTCTCTCTCAAACACACACACACACACTCGTTAGTTGTGCCTCTGTGCCTACCGCGCCCACACTCTCGATACGTCTTTCTCTCCCTCCCCTCTCCCCACCCCCCAACAATGACAGCAGAAGGGTGACACCACGATCTTGATCTTAATCTATCCATTGGCTACTCTCTCAAAAACACACACACACACACACACTCGCTAGTTGTGTCTCTGTGCCTCGCTCACACACACTCGATACGTCTTTCTCTCTGTAGCCCCCCTTGATATGTAGATTTCTCGCGCGCTCACAGCTCTAGTGACGATGACACTGAACCCAGTGTGCCTTGTTTTTACCGGCCTCATGTGATAGTTTTCACCCTGTTTTCTGTTAATTAACAAGGAAACCTTTTCTTTGTTACTTCTAGTGAATTTGAGATCATTCGGGGCAGACATAAAATATATCACTTCAACCCAATTATCGCAGTAACTATTTAAAAAGAAATATACCTCCTGCATCGTCCACAACAAATATCTGGTGGACTGGTTAGCGCCGGATGCTCGCAACGCGATGACCTGAGTTTGAATTCTGTCTTAAACTTTAGATTTTTATATTATTTTTATATATACTTCTTTCGCTACTGTACTGACAGTGGAACCCACAGAGTACTTAGAATACAAGATTAAGTATGGATTTGTTTCTTTTTAATTTTTTGTACGAATCTGTAGCCACCCTGCAAGTCATGTACACTGTACATGCATTTAACTTTTTATAGAGGGAGAATCATACACGCAATTAACTCAAATGGATTGGATGTGACTCTATTATTTCCAGCATAAGAGCATCTCCAATGGCAATCGGCAAATTTCCTCATGTTTCCTTCCGCGGAGGACGACATCCAACGCCAGCGGCATACATTTTCACAACTCTAACCAACCAGAGGAAATTCGTGCAAACACGGACTGATTTCATATAAGCATGAAGGATTTCGTATAAAAAAGCCGGATCTTCATATAAACATGATGGATTTCATTACATTTACATGAACTAAGCGGTGCTAATCCGGCTCTCGTGGTATAATTAATACCTAATCTAAATGGCCGCCCGTGGATCCTTTTGTCTTCCTCATGCCCGGCAGACACTTGCGGGGTCGACGAAGGTCCTCGCAAGAGACGAAGCAGCCAAGAGACCACCTGTATACGCAGTCCTCGCCTCGGTGGTGGCCTTCCTGGGACCCAAGCGGTGGCGGCCTCCCGTGTTCTACTTCTCCTCGATGATAGTGGCGGACACAGAGAAGCTGGCCACCGACTCGTCGCTCTCCGTGCACCCGGCTTCTGTCTCTGCCTGCATGGCGCAGCCACAGGCACAGGAGGCGCGGCCACCTGTAGGATCGAAAGTATGTCTAGAGGGGGGGTGATTAGACTACTTGACCAAATAAAAATCTAACCTTTTCCCAATTTTAGTTGCGGGCATATTTTAGCAATTAGCACAAGTCAAGCAATCAACCTACACATGCAATTCTAAGAGTGTAGCAGCGGAAAGTAAAACATTGCATATGAAGGTAAAGGGAAGGGTTTGGAGAGTGCAAATGCAATGATGACATGGAGATTTTTGGCGTGGTTCCGATAGGTGGTGCTATTGTACATCCACGTTGATGGAGACTTCAACCCATGAAGGGTAACGGTTGCGCGAGTCCACGGAGGGCTCCACCAACGAAGGGTCCATGAAGAAGCAACCTTGTCTATCCCACCATGGCCATCGCCCACGAAGGACTTGCCTCACTCGGGTAGATCTTCACGAAGTAGGCGTCTCCTTGCCCTTACAAGCTTCTTGGTTCAACTCCACAATCTTGTTGGAGGCTCCCAAGCGACACCTAACCAATCTAGGAGACACCACTCTCCAAAAGGTAATAGATGTTGTGTTGATGATGAACTTCTTACTCTTGTGCTTCAAATGATAGTCTCCCCAACACTCAACTCTCTCTCACAGATTTGGATATGGTGGAAAGATGATTTGAGTGGAAAGCAACTTAGGGAAGGCTAAAAATCAAGATTCTTGTGGTAGGATTGGTATATCTTGATCTCAACACATGAGTAGGTGGTTCTCTCTCAGAAAATGTAAGCTGGAAGTGTAGGCACGTTCTGATGGCTCTCTCACATATGGAGAATGGGGTGGAGGGGTATATATAGACTCCAAAAAAATCCAACCGTTACACACATTTGACCCACCTCGGTCAGACCGAATAGAAGAACTCGGTGAGACCGATTCAGTTCAAAATGTGAATGTTAGGAATCTCGGTGGGACCAACTGGAACAACTCGGTGGGACCGATGTGCTAGGGCTTAGGGCAAACATCAACTTGGTGGCGCCAACTGCATCAACTCGGTGAGACCGAAGTGAAGCAATAAGCAAACAGAGAGGATGTCAAGCAAACTCGGTGGGACCGATTGCTCATTTCGGTGAGACTGAAATGTTACTAAGGGAAACAAAGAGTTTGCAAGGCCATCTCGATGAGACCGAGAGCCGTATTAGTGTGACCGAACTGTTAGGGTTTCTGGCAGTGGCTATGCCAAATGAACTCGGTGGCGCCGGATAGAAAGAATCGGTGAGGCCGAGTTTGACTTTGGGCTTTGGACATATTTGGAATGAGAAAGTGGTTGGGGCTTTGGAGCAATATCACTAAGAATTTTAAGCAAGTAGACCATTAAGCAACACCTCATCCCCTTTTAATAGTATTGAATTTCCTATGGACTCAATGTGATCTTGGATCACTAAAATATAAATGAAGAGTCTTGAGCTTTTGCTAATATGTGTCCTTAGCATTTTGAGGGGTCCACATCTCTAGTCCATGCCATGCCATTCATTGAACTTTCTGAAATATTAAACTTGAATGGATATTAGTTCAATGAGCTATATGTTGTTATGAATTACCAAAACCACCCGGGGATTAGTTGCACTTTCAATCTCCCCCTTTTTGGTAATTGATGACAACATATAGATCAAAGCTTCGACAAATGATAATATGAATGAAATAGATCATTGCTTTGAGAAGTATGTGATAAGCAAGAGCTCCCCCTAAATTTGTGCATTACTTAAAATTTGCGTTTGAATGCAAATGCACAATCGATTAGGATCATGGGTCACTCTTCCATGTCACATACATCTTGGTGGAGTGCTCAAAATGATAAAGATTAAATAGCATGCACTCATCAGCAAAGATACAAGTGATTGATCATACACAAACATTCATAGATATAACCATGCAAGCACACATTAAACATAGTATGATCAAACACATGATCACACAAGTATATTACGAGCATAACACAAATTGTAGCATAGAAAGCAACAACCAAACAACCAAAGTAGCAAGGCAAATGAAGCCAACAAAAGGCAAAAGGCACTCTCTCTCGAAGCCTATGATCTATACACTTTTCTCCCCCTTTGGCAACAAGTTACCAAAAAGTTTGAAAACATATAGTGTTATACGGCACTCTAAGCATGATCTCCGGGAGCTCCTGAAGGGGTCTTCTGGCTTGTCGCTCTGGTGTCTGTAGACGGCGTGGAGAGGAGTCCATCTGCAAATGCCTCTACTGAAGTCTGTGGAGCTGGAGGAGTGGATACTGGAGGAGCAACCGGGGCTATGGTGGCAGGAGCAGAGTGAGCTGGCCTCAAGTCTGCAGCTGGCACTGTAGCTGACCTCTGTGCCCTTGGCACTGACTGAAATCTTTATGTTGTGGGTCTTTCATCATCGTCCTCATCATCTTCTCGAAGCTTCTCCACAATGGTTTGAATCTCTGTGACCTTCACATCAAGGTCATGCATCTTTGTCTCAATGATCCTTTTAAGACTCTCCTGATTTTGAGACAAGGTGGCCAAGCTTTTCTCAATCCTCACGGTAGCCTCAAGCAGATAACTGAGTTGATCTTGCTTGGTCTTGAGATTCACCATTGAAGCATCTGGAGCACTTGCTACCTTTGCTGCTTTTGTAGCCTTTGCTCTCTCAATCTTCTCCTGGGCCTCAGCACAAGTAGGATGTGAAGCATCCATGACAACCTCGTTGTCCTCAAAATCTGGCTTCAGGGGTAGATGCTCTTTGTCCAGCAGATATGTCCCAGAGTTGATCAATGTCTGGATGTGTGGGGCATATCCACAAGACCTCTTCTGGTCGGCTGCTGTCCTCTTTACTGTCTCAACAATCAAGCTCATGACTTTGAATTTATGTGGGACATAAAACAAATGTAACAAGTTGATGAAATGGCCACGTATCATCATGTGATCTCCAGACTTGGGCAATAGAGTATGCCTCAAGATAGTGTTCCTTGTGGTCAAACTAGCAAGCAGATAATATAAAGATCCTAGCTTGTGTGTCTCCAAAGCTGCATCAGGTATGGGCTTGTACATGTTGGCCATTGAGTTGTGATCTTTCCTAGGTTTTCCATACACATCAAGATCATCTTCACTTTCCTCGGGAGCATTGATAAGCTTGGCCCACTCAGAGATTGATGACTAGTATTTGGTTTCGTCAGTCATCCACACAATCCTACCATCAGGGTAGAAGTGGGCAGTAGAGTAGAACTGCATGATCATCTCATCATTCCATTTTGTCAATTTCTGTCCAACAAACTTATCAACACCATTCATCCTGAAGCTCTCATGCACATGGGGAAAGTAATCTTCATTGTCATCAATATATTTCCAGCCAACCCATTTCATATCACAGACTATGGGCTTCTTGTCAAGTAGCACAGTCTCATAGAAGTCCTGCTGTTCTCTGGTATGAAAACGATAGTCCACAGCAGTCCTTCTCCTTGTGGCATATGGATCATTCTGCCTCCATAGTCTCAGACCATGATCCTTCCTTAACTTCATGTTTTCTGCCACAGGATGATCATCATTATGATCTGGGATCTTGGGCTTCAATTTCCTGAGCACTAGTGGCTCATCATCTTCCTGAACCTCAGGCACTGGGGCCTTGTTCTTCTCTACAGCTGAGATATTCCTTGTGGATCTCTTTGGAACTGAAGGCTGGGGTGCTTGAGCTGGAGCTTTGGGCTTGGGGGCAGCAGGTTTGGGAGAAGACTTGGGCTTTGAAGGAGCAGCACCAGTCTTGATAGCATCTGCCATCAGCTTTTGTGTCTTGGCAGGAGGTGCAGCAGGTTCTTCCTCCTCCTCTTCTTCTTCCTCATCCCTTATCATGGATGGTCTTCCAATCACTCTTGCAATGGTCTTTCTGACCCTTTCCTTCCTCTTCTTTCCACTAGCAGCAACTTCTTTTTCTTCTCTGGGCTCAAGTGTAAATTGCATAGTCTCTTGAGTTGAAGCTCTGGCTTTGGACATTGGAGTCCTCTTTGTAGGAGCCTTCTTCTGCAGTCCTAGCTTGGTGGCAGCAGCAGCACCATAATCTTTCCTCAACACTTTCTTCTTGGAGGTCACTTCCTCCTCAATCACAAAGTCTTCATCTTCACTCTCAGAAGTTCTTTTCTTTCTTTGCCTGGTAGCTGCCTTTGGCAAGTTGCTGGGAGTGCTCCTACTCCCCTCATCATAGCTACCAGAGGGACTAGTGCCCTCACTGAGGTTAACTTGCTCTTTAGATTTGTTCTGACTGTCACTGGCTTCTGACATTGCTGCGACTGACCCTGTGAATAGATGGGTGTGGGTAGAGTAGATGAGCATCACAAAATACAGCTGATTTTTTGCAAAAATTGAGACAAAAACTTAACTTTAGTTTTCTGCAGAAAGCATTTCGGAGCTACCGATTTGACAATCTTAGTGACACCGAAGCACTAACAGAGTCTAAACATGCAGTTTTGGCAGGCCGAGACGCAGTTCGGTGACTCCGAGATGCTAGGGTTTCACAGAGAAAGTGATTTCGGTCTCACCGATTAGTACACTTCGGTCAGACCGATTTATACTTAGTGCAATGGCCAGGGCCAATCGGGGTGACCGAAATCTTCAGATCGGTCAGTACGAGATGGGTTCGGCGGAAACCTAACCCTAAGTTTTTGCATCAAATCTATTCTAGAGGAATATTTGCATGGATAAGAAGCTTTCAATCGTGGCAAGAATACTGGCATTTGCTTTGTGCATTGAATCGGAGATAAAGATAGCACAAAGTGGTCGAATCGGTACCCTAACTTGGTGACGGTTCGCTACGGCGGCAACGGTGGTGAAGAAATCCGTTGACGGCGGCGGAGACCAGCGGCGGAGGTGCACTAGCGAAGACGGCGATGATCCAGAGACCAAGGGGCGGCAGTGCTGGGGCGCGAGCCCGTGCGGTTTGAAGAAATTTTCAACCGTAGGGCTACGCAAGGTATATATACCCAAGAGCTGTCGGTGGCGCCGAGTGGAACGTCTCGGTGGCACTGAGATGTAAAACTACTAGCAGTTGCTGCAACTCGGTGATACCGAATCGTTCTAATCGGTGGCACCGAGATGAAAACCTAGATCAACTTAATGAGTTTGGTGAGACCGAGTATGAATGAGTAGGTCTGACCGAAATTCACTAAGAGGTTTTGGAAGTTAGCCCTTGACGGATCGGTGGCTCCGAGTGCTCCTCACCCGGAGGGTCCGAAAAAGACTTGTTCAAATTTTGTGATGTAGCATGAATAGAATTTGAGACAAGAAGAGCATAGATAGCTGGAGGGAGTACTTAGGCATTCTTGTCCATCCATTTGGCAAAAGAAAAACCAAACAATCAAAACTACAAATGGATGTCCTCGAATGGAGAAAATCATGCAACCAACATGCTCACACAATGAGATAGCAAATAAGACATGTGACAAAGCATGCACATACACTCTAGCATCTATCAAGCAATTGGCAATGACTAGGTCATCTATATATGAGTATATTGACTTAGGAGTCAAATGAGAACATTTGATCATAGGTCATACTCATCGTTTAAGCGCAAGTGGGGTTACCACTTTTACATAAAGCATTTTTTTGAAGCTTCTTTTACATAAAGCATTGATGTGTTCACACCATTAGAGTTGCTTTAGCTCAATTTTTAGAGCAAAGCTCCCCCTAGATGTGATATCCGCCCTAAGAGGGATGAACTAACCTTGGGTTTTGTCGATGATGACTTCATGTAGATGTTGAAGATGTGGATGCTCAATGTTGATGTAGATCTTTTGGAGCAATCCATTGGAGTGTTGCACTTTCAATACCTACATGGGTTAGTCCCACAAGGAACATACATAGAGTGAAACACACATATGATGATGTCCATGAAGGCATTAGGTTACCTTGTCCCTTGTCTTACCAACAAGAGGGTTTGTGACTCCTTCAACTAATGCAAGATATGAAAGTTGATTGCACAAGTTCTCGCCAAAATGAATATGAGTGAAGTATGTTGGCGGAGTCACCCTCAAGAACTAACTAGTTCTTCCTCTTTGGGATCCACATCAACTTGATGGGAATCCTTGGAGTTGTAGTCGTACTTGATGAAGTAGAACTTGGTGTAGTCTTGGGAACCCACTTGACCATGGCCTTAGGAGCTTCTTCAAATGAATCAATCTCTTCTTGAAGCTTGTCCTTGCCTTTTAGCTTGTGGTCTTGTGGTGGAAGATCATCTTCAGCTTGTGTTCCCATGAAAGAAGTGGGGTCATACTTCTCTTGTTGAGGAACAAACTTCATCTTGGGGTATTGATCTTCTTCCCACTCAACTCCATTGGCATTGAACTTTCGTTCAAAACCAACACCTTGATTCTTCCGGTGCATTCCTTGCTTGCGTACAATTTCCTCAAATTGCTTACTTCCGGCAAGGCTCTTGTAAACACCTTTCTCTATAATTCCCTTCAATAAGCTTTTTTCTTGCTCAAGTGTAACTTGGCTAAGAGAATCATTAGTGGAATCAAGAGAACTACTAGAAGCAACAATATCTGATTTAACATTGTTATTGTTACTACTAGAAGAAGAATCTTTCTTGCTCTTATTGCTAGATTTTACTTGTAGCATATAAGTAGACAAGGGTAAACGCTTGGCAATGTAAGAAGAACTCTTCTTTCGAAGATCATCATTGATAGCTTTTAGAAACCCATGCTCTTGCTCTAAATTTATCTTCTTGAAGCATAGCTTCTCATGAGTTCTTAGGAGCTCTCTATGATCCTCTAGAGTTGTTTCATGAGCTAACTTAAAAGTGTTTAGTTCTTTAGTTATACGCTCAATCTCCTTCTTATCATTGTCATTCGTTTCATCTTGATTAGCATGATTGTTAGCAAGTTCATCATAGTTTTCATCACTAGTGTTGTCAACAAGTAAATCATCATCACCTAGCAAATCATCTTCATCACTATTGAAATCAACATACTCAGGGTGTGATACCTTAGGGCCTTTAGCCATGAAGCACCTTCCATCCTTCATTTGGTGAGTCAAATATGTCGTAGGAGTTGGATGACACAAGTGCAAGACCGGAAACACCTTCATCTTGAGTATAGTCGAGTCGGAGTGATAGCTTCTCTCAGAGTAGTTATCGGAGTCAGAACCAGAAACCCATTCGCCAACATGAGCTTGATGTCTTCGTCTTGTGTAGCTCTTTGATGGCTTGTCCTTCCTTTCCGAATCATTGCTTCTATGAGAGGGTCTTCGTTCATAACGATCATCTCTACTCCTTCTCTCTCTTGGAGGTGATTCATCTCTTCTACTTCTCCTTTTTGGTGAGTCTTCTCTTTTCTTGTAGGGAGCCGTACACTCATTGGAATAGTGTTTGGGTCTTCCACAATTGTAGCAATTACGATCATGACTAGAAGGTCTTTTGTCATTGTAGGATCTTGACTTGGAGCTTCTCTCTTTGCTTCTATTCTTGTAGAACTTGTTGAAGTTCTTCACCATTAAGCTCAATTCCTCATTGGAGACTAGTTTGTCACTTGATGAAATAGGAGCATCATATGAAGCTTTGTAAGCACCACTTGACTTGTTGTGGAGCTCATCTTTATCCTTGAGTGACATCTCATGAGCAACAATTCTACCAATGACTTTTGTTGGCTTGAGATCTTTGTAGTTGGGCATCATTTGGATCAATGTGCACACGGTATCATATTTTCCATCCAAGGCTCTTAGGATCTTCTTGATGATGAATTTTTTGGTCATCTCTTCGCTTCCTAAGCCGGCAATCTCATTTGTGATGAGAGCAAGCCTAGAGTACATTTTGGCGACTACTTCACCATCCTTCATTTTGAACTTGTCAAGTTGACTTTGGAGCACATCCAACTTGGATTCCTTGACGGACTCGGTACCTTTGTGCATGTCAACCAAATTATCCCAGATTTCCTTTGCATCTCAAGGCGGCTGATTTTGTTGAATTCTTCGGGGCACAATCCATTGAAGAGAATATCGCAAGCTTGAGCATTGTATTGCAACATCTTCAATTCATCCGTTGTCGCTTCACGATCCAGTTCTTTTCCATCCTCGAAGTATTCACCTTGCAAGCCAATACAAACAACAGCCCAAATGGCGGGGTTATGACCAAGAATATGCATTTTCATCTTATGCTTCCAACTAGCAAAATTAGTACCATCAAAGTAAGGACCTCTATGGTGATAATTTCCCTCGCTAGACGCCATACTCTCCTAGGTTGTGAAACCAAGGCTATGATCACCAAAGCTATGGAAATCAAGGCAAATGGAGACCAAGGCTCTGATACCACTTGTAGGATCTAAAGTAGGTCTAGAGGGGGGGGGGGTGATTAGACTACTTGACCAAATAAAAATCTAACCTTTTCCCAATTTTAGTTGTAGGCGGATTTTAGCAATTAGCACAAGTCAAGCAATCAACCTACACATGCAATTCTAAGAGTGTAGCAGTGGAAAGTAAAACATTGCATATGAAGGTAAAGGGAAGGGTTTGGAGAGTTTAAACGCAATGATGACACGGAGATTTTTGGCGTGGTTCCAATAGGTGGTGCTATCGTACATCCACGTTGATGGAGACTTCAATCCACGAAGGGTAACGGTTGCGCGAGTCCACGGAGGGCTCCACCCATGAAGGGTCCACGAAGAAGCAACCTTGTCTATCCAACCATGGCCATCGCCCATGAAGGAGTTGCCTCACTCGGGTAGATCTTCATGAAGTAGGCGATCTCCTTGCCCTTACAAACTTCTTGGTTCAACTCCACAATCTTGTCGGAGGCTCCCAAGCGGCACCTAACCAATCTAGGAGACACCACTTTCCAAAAGGTAATAGATGTTGTGTTGATGATGAACTCCTTGCTCTTGTGCTTCAAATGATAGTCTCCCCAACACTCAACTCTCTCTCACAGATTTGGATATGGTGGAAAGATGATTTGAGTGGAAAGCAACTTGGGGAAGGCTAGAAATCAAGATTCTTGTGGTAGAATTGGTATATATCTTGATCTCAACACATGAGTAGGTGGTTCTCTCTCAGAAAATGTAAGCTGAAAGTGTAGGCATGTTCTGATGGCTCTCTCACATATGGAGAAGGGGGTGGAGGGGTATATATAGCCTCCACACAAAATCCAACCGTTACACACATTTGACCTAACTCGGTCAGACCGAATAGAAGAACTCAGTGAGACCGATTCAGTTCAAAATGTGAACGTTAGGAATCTTGGTGGGACTGACTGGATCAACTTGGTGGGACCGATGTGCTAGGGCTTAGGGCAAACATTAACTCGATGGCGCCGACTGCATCAACTCGGTGAGACCAAAGTGAAGCAATAAGCAAACAGAGAGGATGTCAAGCAAATTCGGTGGGACCGATTGCTCATTTTGGTGAGGCCGAAATGTTACAAAGGGGAACAAAGAGTTTGCAAGGCCATCTCGGGAGACCGAGATCCGTATCGGTGTGACCGAACTGTTAGGGTTTCTGGCAGTGGCTATGTCAAGTGAACTCGGTGGCGCCGGATAGAAAGAATCGGTGAGGCCGAGTTTGACTTTGGGCTTTGGACATATTTGGAATGAGAAAGTGATTGAGGGCTTTGGAGCAATATCACTAAGCATTTTGAGCAAGTAGACCATTAAGCAACACCTCATCCCCTTTTAATAGTATTGGATTTCCTATGGACTCAATGTGATCTTGGATCACTAAAATATAAATGAAGAGTCTTGAGCTTTTGCTAATATTGGTCCTTAGCATTTTGAGGGGTCCACATCTCTAGTCCATGCCATGCCATTCATTGAACTTTCTGAAATATTAAACTTGAATGGATATTAGTTCAATGAGCTATATGTTGTTATGAATTACCTATACCACCCGGGGATTAGTTGCACTTTCACCACCGCAGACACGGGAGGCACGGCCACAGACACTGGTGGCGTAGTACGATGCGGCAGCGACGACGCCCGTGCCACCGTGCCGGCATGGAGCAACTCGACACTCCTCATCAAGCTGAACTGGAGTGGCGAGTTGCTGAACCACGCGCCGGCTTGGGGCAGCAACTGGCTCCGTCGGGCCAGACGATGTAGGTGAAGCATCGAGCGACCTCACTCGTATCCGGAGGGCTCGGTGGGCCACCCAGCCGGCTAGTATGCCGGAGAACGCCTCCTCGGAAGCCATCGGAAGAGTGGAGAAAATGGTGAAGCAGGAGATGGGGGAGCTGCGGAGCGGTGCTATTCTTGCCCGCTATCTGGCCTCGTTGAAATAGAGGGAAGACGGTAGGAGCTTGGTCGGCATCTAGCCTCGTTTAAACTGCCGGCGGATGGGAGGAGCTCGGCCGGCGTTGCGTTTAATTCCGGCCCGCTCATGAACGGACGTGTGGCCGCAATAGGTTTCTCGGTTTGCATGCGGGTTTAACGGAGGCGTTTGATGGAGGCAACGAGGCGTGTTCAGCCGGGCGTGCAGCGGGCGGCGCAGTACTATTCGATTTGACAGCTAGTACTAGTAAACCAGAACGGTAAAAATATACTATTGAGTAAACCAGGACAGTTCCCGATATGGCTTTAATGCAGACGAGGGAGAGGGTAGCGGTTCCTGAAATGTTGAATGGCCAATGATGCATCCACCTTCAATTAGTATCATGCTGAGGGAAGTAGGGAGGAGGACGCGGAAAGGAGGCAATACGATGTGATTGCAACGCAGTTTGCACTCATATAAAGGCGCCCCTCCATTCGAATGCATCCACCACATTGTACGCACCTACGCACGTACACTAAGCGCAACAGTACTCACTTCATAACCATGGCGGAGATGAGATCGACTGGCCAGCGTCTGTGCCAGATGGTCCATGACACCAGCCTGCGGCATGGCACCGACGATCGTCTCCAGAGGGTGTTGGCGACCGGGTGGTTCATGGCCATCGTCGACGCCAGCTACGACTCTCAGTTGGACAAGATGATCATTGCCGCCATCAACAAGTTCACTGTCGTGAAGAAGCTCACAGACGACATCGCCATACTCCTCCAGCCTGCGCGCCTAGGCTCCTCATTGCCTGCCACCCTAATCGGCCTCCACGGTGAGAATCTCTTTCAAGCACTGGTGGCCCTGTGACTGCCCGCCGGTGCAACGAAGAATGTCCACCTCGAGGTCGCGCTCGCCGCTAGGCGCCTCGCCCTGCAAGAAGTCATCAACCTACACATCCACGTGTACGAGGAAGTCGTGTACATAGGCATCTACAAGGCCGGTGAGGACGCTACGATGTTGTCCTTCGTCAACCGGCTTGAAGCCTTGGACACCTTTGTTGAGAAGCACCTTGACCTCGCCACAAAAGCCGTCGCTCCTCAGCCGCCGGTCGGTGGCCCGGCGCACTGAGTCAAGGAGGAGGAGGTCGTTGATGGATGCATCTTTCTTCTTGCCTCCTGTAATCACCACTGCGATCACGTCGTCATGGCCTTAATTCTTATTGTACTATTGCATTGCCGTTCCAGTCGATAAAGACATGTGTGACCCCTTTGCTCACATTTGGCGTCAATTCTATGCATCACTGTAACTAGTACTCCCTCCGTCAAATCATAAGTTGTGCTTACCTTTTGCATCAACTTCGTAATTTATGTACGATGCTTGACCCGACCTATGAACTACTTGTAAATTCAAAAACTATGACCGAACTTACAAATTCAAAACTACTCGTGCAGCACGCCTGTCATGTTCGCAAGTTCAAAACAAGAAATTGGAACACGTACATGAAGCATGTCCCTTCCCTGTCGCATACCACACTGTCGTTCCGGTCCCCCGGTTAACGCGCATTGGCTAGGCTTTATATCACTACAACGTGTGGACTGCATGTGACCAAACCGACGATGCGCCAACCTAGCTACTACCCTGCTTATCACGCGGGAAAAGCCCTGCCCTAACATTTCCAATCGTTATTTCTATCTATCGATCGCGCGCAGAACCAAATGTTACAATTTATATGTGTTTAAAAGGAAAAGGCCTGCCGCGTTCACGTCGCACCCCCACACGCCCAGGAATCGGGAGTACTCCACAGTCCGTACGGCACGCCACATAGCTAGGGAAGGCGTGTTGCCTAGCATTTTCACTTCCATGTGGGACCGTAGTTGAGCAAACCGACTATCGGCAAACCGCACCCCACCCGCCCCCATTGGAAAACAGAAACGAGGAAGGGAAGATCTGGCTGTAGCACGAAAGGCAAGAAATTTGGTGTCAGATGGGACTCGTTGATAGAGTAGGAGCACTCCGTACTACTCCTACTACGAAGTTTGTACTACTACTACCACTATACAACTAGGTACGTGCACGACACAACATCGTAGGAACAAAAAATGGGAAGATCTTGTTTTGGGTGATTTATCTTTTTTTCAGTCAATGTAGTATGAATAATATGATGTCGGGGGCACCCGTGAAGCCACGTGGCACGTCTAGAGGTCTTATTTAGAGCTTCTTGTGTGGATCGATCACACTATCGTCCTGTTCATTCGGGAAGAACGTGTATGGGTACAATTAGGTTATAGTAGATCCGAATCACAGCCACCTGGACCATTGGATCAACATCAATCAATGGTTTATATCATGTACATGCAAATACACGCATTGACTCCGAAAAAATAATGAATATAAAATATATAGTACATAATACCGCATATTGGGTTTCTTTAAAGTCCAACTTTGTATACTTTCAACAATTTGTAGGAAAAAGTATTAACATATACACCACGAAATATATATCATTTGATTCATCATTGCTTTTATTTCCACATCGTGTAAATCTGTTAGTGTAAATGTTCATATTGTTTTCACCAAATTCGGTCAAGCTTTATAAAATTTGGCTGCAGTCAAAGCTATATATGTGCGGAGTAAATTACAAATGGAGGGAGTGGAATAGATATAGATATAACTATACAAATAAAAAAATATAGTAATGTAGTCTATAAATATAAATAAGGCTACTACCCTTTTTCTAGGTTAGAACTCGCGTTGTTGTGTACACATTGTTTTGCTTCGCTATAATTTGCATTTGTGGGGTATGTGTAGGACTACCGCCTTGTTCAGATCCTATACTAGCAACCCCACCATTATCCTTAATTAATTCATATTGGCAATTACGATTGCATTATCTTAGTTCTAGCCGGTTCTTCGGTTGCTTGGAGGAACTCCATCTTGTTATTCAAGTTGATTTTGTGCATACGACAAGACCATCGACCATCGAACATTTGTTTAGTAACAATTGTCGATTTGTACCACCGGGTACGATATAGCTGGATCGTTAATGTCAAAATCCACCAAATCGATACTTATCCCCACTCTCATTGAAAGATTGGGTCGCCGTCATAAGATTACCACATAGACAATTTCTTCCCTATAACATACACATGAGCACCCATCTCATTATTCAGGTCCATGCCTCCCTCTCTCTCTCGAAACACACACACCTCTCGACATGATGCGTGTCTCTTGGTCTCTCTTCCATCCCATGACAAAAAGGCACACCGCCATTCTCTTCTTCTTGCTACCCCCATCTATGTAGTTAGGTCTCCTTGCAACAAACAAGCATTCATCTCTCTCTCTACTATCTCTTTCTACCACACATAACCTTCCATCCCTAGCCAGTCGTGCTGTCGAGGTCTATCCAACTCTCTCACACGCAAACAGACGTTGTTTGTGTGTCCCTTCATCACACACACACTATCGTTTTCCCATATCCGCAACCTCGTAACCTTGTCGATCCCGATGTTACACGCACCCCTCTCTCACTCTTTCTCTCTCTCTCTCTCTCTCTCTCTATCTCTCTCTCTCTAACACACACGCACACGTACACACCCTCTATTTCCCATTCGGACACTCCTCTCTCTACGACACACACAGTCTTTCGAACACGCATATGCCCTTCTCTCGTTAGGTATCGCTGCCCCCGCCCCCCTCTTTGTCACACAAATATTCTCTCTATATATATATCTCTCGCAATAATACATGCATAGTCTAAATTGAAACCAACTACAAAAATGAGCTCCGATTAAAAAAATCAAATCCACTCCCAAAAAGAATATGAAAATAGGGTGAAATCGTGCACACAAATGTTTGTTGCGTGCATGAATGCAATGATATGGATGTACTACTCGTACATCCACATAGACCCATTTCACACAAATTACATTAAACCCTTCTCAAAATATGGTGCGCATGTGATGTTTGTTGTACTGCTTCTTCCTCCGACACGTTCCGACATATTGTGCTACTTCCGATTCTATTTTTCTCCTCAGACCATGTGAAACCACGAAAAGGTCACCCCCGACCCCACTGGTACTGTAGCTCGAAGCTCCCGTACGGACACAACACCCACCGAATCACGCAGCCATTGCCGGAGTGGACGGCGCCGTGGCCTGGGAAGAGGATGGAGTCTTCGACATCGCCGAGGTGGAGCATGCCCTCTACAGCCGCGAGTAGCGCGCGCTGACTGTCCACGCGGAGGACAGTGTGATCTAGCTGTTGGGTAACGTTGCATGGGAAACAAAAAATTTCCTACGCTCACCAAGATCCAATCTAGGAGATGACCATCTACGAGAGGAGAGATTGCATCTACATACCCTTGTAGATCGCTAAGCGGAAGCGTTAAGAAACGCGGTTGATGTAGTCGAATGTCTTCGCGATCAGATCACGATCCGTCCCGCGAACTCCCGATCCAAGTGTCCAATGGACGGCACCTCCGTGTTCAACACACGTACGGCTTGATGAGGCCTTCACCTCCTCGATACAGCGAGCGATGGTGAAGTAGTAGCTCGAGTCCTTCGGCAGCACGACGGCGTGGTGGCGGTGGTGGTGGTGGAATCAAAGCAGAGCTTCGCTAAGCACTACGGAGAGGAAGAGGGATGCGAGGGAGAGGTGAGGCAGCGTCATGGTGTAGAAGGGTGTGGCTGCCCTCTCTCTACCTCTCTATATATAGGGGGAAGGGGGAGAGGGGGCGCCCCTAGGGGATCCCATCTAGGGTCGGCGGCCACAAGAGGGAAACCCTAGACGGGTTTTCCCCCTTAGGAGACTTGGCCCCCAAGCCAAAGTGGTGGGAAGCCTAGGGGGCGCCCCCAACCCTCCTGGTCACGTGAGATGGGGTGAGGGGGGCACTCAACCCCTTAGTGGGCTGGTTTTCCCCCTCCCCTTGGCCCATGAGGCTCCCCAACACTTGCAGGGACCCCCCGAAACCCCTTTCGGTCATGCTGGTCATCACCCGGTACCCCCGAATAATTCTGGACTCCAATACCCTTCGTCCAATATATCAATCTTCACCTCCGGACCATTCCGGAGTTCCTCGTCACATTTGGGATCTCATCCGGGACTCCAAACATCCTTCGGTAACCACCATAATGACTCAACTATACTTATATCGTCACCAAACGTTAAGTGTGTAGACCCTGCAGGTTCGAGACTATGCAGACATGACCGAGACACCTCTACGGTCAATAACCAATAGTGGGACCTGGATGCCCATATTGGTTCCTACATATTCTACGAAGATCTTATCGGTTGAACCTCGATGTCAAGGATTCAGCTAATCCCGTATGCAGTTCCCTTTGTCTATCGGTATGTTACTTGCCCGAGATTAGATCATCGGTATCTCCATACCTAGTTCAATCTCGTTACTGGCAAGTCTCTTTACTCGTTCGATAATACAAGACCCCGTGGCTAACTCATTAGTCACATTGTTTGCAAGCTTCTTGTGATGTTGTATTACCGAGTGGGCCCTGAGATACCTCTCCGTCATATGGAGTGACAAATCCCAGTCTTGATCCATGCCAACTCAACAGACACCCTCGGAGATACCTGTAGAGCACCTTTATAGTCACCCAGTTACGTTGTGATGTTTGGTACACAGAAGGTACTCCTCCGGTGTCAGTGAGTTGCATGATCTCATAGTCATAGGAACATATACTTGACATGCAGAAAACGATAGCAACAAACTTGATACGATCACATGCTACGTTTATAGTTTGGGTCTTGTCCATCGCATCATTCTCCTAATGATGTGATCCCATTATCAAATGACAACTCGTGTCCATGGCTAGGAAACCATAGCCATCTTTGATCAACGAGCTAGTCCGGTAGAGGCTTACTAGGGACATGTTGTTGTCTATGTATCCACACATGTATTTGAGTTTCCGATCAATACAATTCTATCATGGATAATAAACGATTATCATGAACAGGGAAATATGATAATAACTAATTTATTATTGCCTCTAGGGCAAATTTCCAACAGTCTCCCACTTGCACTAGAGTCAATAATCTAGTTCACATCACCATGTGATTAACACCCAATTAGTTTTGGGGTTTGATAATGTTTTGCTTGTGAGAGAGGTTTCAGTCAATGGGTCTGCAACATTCAGATCTGCGTGTACTTCGCAAATTTTTATGTCATATTGTAGAAACTGCTACCATGCTCCACTTGGAGCTATTCCAAACAGCTGCTCCACTATACGTATCCGTTTTGCTAATCAGAGTCATCTGGATTGGTGTTAAAGCTTGCATCGACGTAACCCTTTACGGCGAACTCTTTATCACCTCCATAACCGAGAAACTCTACTCAGAGTCATCCAGATTAGTGTTAAAGCTTGCATCGACGTAACCCTTTACGCCGAACTCTTTATCACCTCCATAACCGAGAAACATTTCCTTATTCTTCTAAGGATAATTTTGACCGCTGTCCAGTGATCCACTCCTAGATCACTCTTGTACCCCCTTGCCAGACACGTGGCAAGGCACACATCAGGTGCAGTACACAGCATGGCATATCGTATAGAGCCTATGGCTAAGGCATAGGGGACGACCTTTGTCCTTTCTCTTTCTTCTGCCGTGGTCGAGCTTTGAGTCTCACTCAACTTCACACCTTACAACTCAGGCAAGAACCCCTTCTTGAACTGATCCATTTTGAACTTCTTCAAAATCATGTCAAGGTATGTGCTCTGTGAAAATCTTATCAGGCGTCTTGATCTATCTCTATAGATCTTGACGCCCAACATGTAAGCAGCTTTACCCAGGTCTTCCTTTGAAAAACTCCTTTCAAACAGCCCTTTATGCTTTCCAGAAATTCTACATCATTTCCGATCAACAATATGTCAACCACATATACTTATCAGAACTGTTGTTGAGCTCCCACTCACTTTCTTGTAAATACAAGTTTCTTGCAAACTTTGTATAAACCCAAAAACTTTGATCACCTCATCAAAGCGTATGTTCCAACTCCGAGATACTTGCTCCAGTCCATAGAAGGATCGCTGGAGCTTGCATACCTTTTAGCATCCTTAGGATAGAAAAAACCTTCTGGTTGTATCACATACAACCTTTCCTCACGGAAACCGTCAAGGAAACTTTGTTTTGACATCCATCTGCCAGATTTTGTAAATGAAAATGCAGCAACTGCTAACATAATTCCAACAGACTTTAGCATCGCTATGAGTGAGAAAGTCTCATCATAGTCAACTCCTTGAACTTGTCGGAAACTTCTTTGCGACAAGTCGATCTTCATAAATGGTGACATTACCATCAGTGTCTGTCTTCTTAAAGATCCATTTATTCTCAATGGCTTGCCGATCATCAGGCAAGTCCACCAAAGTCCATACTTTGTTCTCATACATGGATCCTATCTCGGATTTCATGGATCCTAGCCATTTGTTGGAATCTGGGCCCACCATCGCTTCTCCATAGCTCGTAGGTTCACCGTTGTCCAACAACAAGACCTTTAAGACAGGGTTACCGTACCACTCAGAAGTTGTATGCACCCTTGTCGACCTACGAGGTTCGACAGTAACTTGATCTGAAGCTTCATGATCATCATCATTAGCTTCCTCTTCAACTGAGGTAGGTGCCACAGAAACATCTTTCTGTGTTGCACTACTCTCTGGTTGAAGTAAAGGTTCAACAACCTTATCAAGTTCTATCTTCCTCCCACTCAATTCTTTCGAGAGAAACTCTTTCTCGAGAAAGGACCCGTTCTTAGCGACAAACACATTGCCCTCGGATCTGAGATAGAAGGTATGCCCAATTGTCTCCTTTGGGTATCCTATGAAGATTGGTTTATCTGCTTTGGGTTCGAGCTTACCAGGCTGAAGCCTTTTCACATAAGCATCGCAACCCCAAACCTTAAGAAATGACAACATGGGTTTCTTGCCAAACCATAATTCATACGGTGTCGTCTCAACGGATTTAGATGGTGCCCTATTTAAAGTGAATGTAGTTGTCTATAATCCATTACCCCAAAATGATAGTGATATATCGGCAAGAGACATCATAGAACGCACCATATCCAATAAGGTACGATTACGACGTTCGGACACACCATTACGCTGTGGTGTTCCAGGCGGCGTCAGTTGTGAAACAATTCCACATTGTCTTAAGTGACTACCAAACTCATAACTCAGATACTCTCCCCTTCGATCATATCGTAGGAATTTGATCTTCTTGTTACGATGATTCTCAACTTCACTCTGAAATTGCTTGAACTTTTCAGACGTTTCAGACTTATGCTTCATCAAGTAAATATACCCATATCTACTCAAATCATCGGTGAAGGTGAGAAAGTAACGATATCCACCACGCGCGTAAACACTCATCGGGCCACACACATCAGTATGTATGATTTCCAACAAGGCAAATTGCCCGTTCCATTGTTCCGGAAAACGGGGTTTTAGTCATCTTGCCCATGAGGCATGGTTCGCATGTGTCAAGTGATTCAAAATCAAGTGACTCCAAAAGTCCATCAGCATGGAGTTCCTTCATGCGCTTTACACCAACATGACCTAAGCGGCAGCGCCACAAGAAAGTGGTATTATCATTATCAACTCTACATCTTTTGGCCTCAATGTTATGAACATGTGTATCACTACGATCGAGATTCAATAAACCATTCACCTTGGGTGCATGACCATAGAAGGTATTATTCATGTAAACAGAATAGCCATTATTCGTTGACTTAAATGAATAACTGTATTGCAATAAACACGATCTAATCATGTTCATGCTCAACATAGACACCAAATAACATTTATCTAGGTTCAACACTAATCTCGAAGGTACAGGGAGCGTGCGATGGTGATCACATCAACCTTGGAAACACTTCCAACACACATCGTCACCTCGCCCTTAGCTAGTCTTCGTTTATTCCGTAGCTTTTGTTTCGAGTTACCAATATTAGCAACTGAACTGGTATCTAATACCTAGGTGCTACTAGGAGTACTAGTAAGGTACACATCAATGACATGTATATCAAATATACTATTATTGAAGTTGCCAGCCTTCTTATCTATTGGGATAGTTCCGCTACCAGTGACCATTCCCCTTACAATAGAAGCACTTAGTCTCGGGTTTAGGTTCAACCTTGGGTTTCTTCACTGGAGCGGCAACTTGCTTGCCATTCATGAAGTTTCCCTTCTTGCCCTTGCCCTTCTTGAAATGAGTGGTCTTGTTAACCATCAACACTTGATGCTCCTTCTTGATTTCTACCTTCGCGGCCTTAAGCACCACAAACATCTCTGGGATCATCTCCATCCCTTGCATGTTATAGTTCATCATGAGGCTCTAGCAGCTTGGTGATAGTGACTAGAGAACCCTATCAATCACTATCTTATCTGGAAGATTAACTCCCACTTGATTCAAGTGATTGTAGCACCCCAGACATTCTGAGCACATGCTCACTGGCTGAGCTATTCTCCTCCATCTTGTAGGCAAAGAACTTGTCATAGGTCTCATACCTCTCAACACGGGCATGAGCCTGAAATACCAATTTCAGCTCTTAGAACATCTCATATGTTCCATGGTGTTCAAAACGCCTTAGGAGCCCCGATTCTAAGCCGTAAAGTATGGCGCACTAAACTATAGTGTAGTCATCTAAACGTGTTTGCCAGATGTTCACAACATCCATAGACGACGCTAGAGGGGTTGGCACACCGAGCAGTGCATCAAGGACATAAGCCTTCTATGCAGCAGTGAGGACAATCCTCAGACTACGGCCCTAGTCCGCATAATTGCTTACAATATCTTTCAACTTAGTCTTTCTCTAGGAACGTATTGAAACAGCGAGCAACAACGCGAGCCATTGATCTACAACATAAATTTGCAAAGGTAACTTAGACTATTGTTCATGATAAATGAGTTCAATTAATCATATTACCTAAGAACTCCCACTCAAATCAACATCGTCCCTCCGGTTGTCCGAGTGTAACACGATCCAAATTCACCAACCCAAGTCCGATCATCACGTGAGATGAGGTGGTTTCAATGGTGAACATCTCCATGTTGATCATATCTACTATATGACTCGTGTTCGACCTTTCGGTCTCTTCTGTTCCGAGGCCATGTCTGTACATGCTATGCTCGTCAAGTTTAACCCAAGTGTTCCACACGTGCAACACTGGCTTGCACCCGTTGTATGTGAACGTAGAGTCTATCACACCCGATCATCATGTGGTGCTTCGAAACGATGAACTTTCGCAACGGTGCACACCTGGGGAGAACACAATTTTATCTTGAAATTTTAGTGAGGGATCACCTTATAATGCTACCGTCGTCCTAAGCAAAATAAGATGCATAAAAGGATTAACATCACATGCAAATCATAAGTGACATGATATGGCCATCAACTTGTGCTTTTGATCTCCATCTCCAAAGCACTGGCATGATCTCCATCGTCACTGACATGACACCATGATCTCCATCATCGTGTCGCCATCGGGGTTGTCACGCCAACCATGCTTCTACTACTATTGCTACCACTTAGCGATAAAGTAAAGCATTACATAGCGCTTAATGATTGACATGCAGGTCATACAATAATTAAAGACAACCCTATGGCTCCTGCCGGTTGCCGTATGCATCGACATGCAAGTCGATATAAACTATTACAAACATGGTCATCTCATACATCAAATATATTTCATCATGTCTTTGGCCATATCATATCACAACATACCCTGCAAAAACAAGTTAGACGTCCTCTAATTGTTGTTGCATGTTTTACGTGGCTGCTATGGGTATCTAGCAGGAACGATTCTAACCTACGCAAAGCCACAACGGTGATATGCAAGTTGCTATTTAACCTTCTACAAGGACCGCCTTTGTCGAATCCGATTCAACTAAGGTGGGAGAGACAGACACCCGCCAGCCATCTTTATGCAACAAAGTCACATGTCTGTCGATGGAACCGGCCTCATGTACGTGGACATGTAAAGTTGGTCCGGGCCGCTTCATCCCACAATACCGCCGAATCAAGAAAAGACCAAGGAAGGAAGCAATCTGAATATCAACGCCCACAAACTCCTTTGTGTTCTACTCGTGATGTCATCTACGCATAGACCTAGCTCTGATACCACTATTGGGTAACGTTGCATGGGAAACAAAAAATTTCCTACGCTCACCAAGATCCAATCTAGGAGATGACCTTCTATGAGAGGAGAGATTGCATCTACATACCCTTGTAGACCACTAAGCGGAAGCGTTAAGAAACACGGTTGATGTAGTCAAACGTCTTCGCGATCCAATCATGATCCGTCCCGCGAACTCCCGATCCAAGTGCCGAACGGACGGCACCTCCGCGTTCAACACACATATGGCTTGATGACGCCTTCACCTCCTTGATCCAGTGAGCGATGGTGAAGTAGTAGCTCGAGTCCTCCAGCAGCACGACGGCGTGGTGGTGGTGGCGGAATCTCAGCAGAGCTTTGCTAAGCACTACGGAGAGGAAGAGGGATGCGAGGGAGAGGAGAGGCGGCATCGTGGCGTAGAAGGGTGCGGCTGCCCTCTTTTTACCTCTCTATATATAGGGGGAAGTGGTAGAGGGGGGCCCCTAGGGGATCCTATCTAGGGCCGACGGCCACAAGAGGGAAACCCT
Organism: Thinopyrum elongatum; assembly: GCA_011799875.1. Classification (NCBI taxonomy): domain Eukaryota; kingdom Viridiplantae; phylum Streptophyta; class Magnoliopsida; order Poales; family Poaceae; genus Thinopyrum; species Thinopyrum elongatum. The sequence continues at coordinate 102,404,322 of CM022300.1, read as the reverse complement.
AGATGGGTTTTCCCCCCTAGTAGACTTGGCCCCAAGCCAAAGTGGTGGGAGGCCCTAGGGGGCGCCCCAACCCTCCTGGTTACGTGAGATGGGGTGAGGGGGGCACTCAGCCCCTTAGTGGGCTGGTTTGCCCCCTCCCCTTGGCCCATGAGGCCCCCCAACACTTGCAGGGACCCCCCGAAACCCCTTTCGGTCATGCTGGTCATCACCCGGTACCCCCGAATAATTCTGGACTACAATACCCTTCGTCCAATATATCAATCTTCACCTCCGGACCATTCCGGAGTTCCTCATCATGTTCAGGATCTCATCCGGGACTCCGAACAACCTTCGGTAACCACCATAATGACTCAACTATACTTATATCGTCACCAAACGTTAAGTGTGTAGACCCTTAGAGTTCGAGACTATGCAGACATGACCGAGACACCTCTATGGTCAATAACAAATAGAGGGACCTAGATGCCCATATTGGTTCCTACATATTCTACGAAGATCTTATCGGTCGAACCTCGATGTCAAGGATTCAGCTAATCCTGTATGCAGTTCCCTTTGTCTATTGGTATGTTACTTGCCCGAGATTCGATCGTCGGTATCTCCATACCTAGTTCAATCTCATTACCGGCAAGTCTCTTTACTTGTTCCGTAATACAAGACCCTGTGGCTAACTCATTAGTCACATTGCTTGCAAGCTTCTTGTGATGTTTTATTACCGAGTGGGCCCTGAGATACCTCTCTGTCATACGGAGTGACAAATCCAAGTCTTGATCCATGCCAACTCAACAGACACCCTCGGAGATACCTGTAGAGCACCTTTATAGTCACCCAGTTACGTTGTGACATTTGGTACACACAAGGTACTCCTCCGGTGTCAGTGAGTTGCATGATCTCATGGTCATAGGAACATATACTTGACATGCAGAAAATGATAGCAACAAACTTGATACGATCACATGCTACGTTTATAGTTTGGGTCTTGTCCATCACATCATTCTCCTAATGATGTGATCCCATTATCAAATGACAACTCATGTCCATGGCTAGGAAACCATAGCCATCTTTGATTAACGAGCTAGTCCGGTAGAGGCTTACTAGGGACATGTTGTTGTCTATGTATCCACACATGTATTTGAGTTTCCGATCAATACAATTCTAGCATGGATAATAAACAATTATCATGAACAGAGAAATATGATAATAACTAATTTATTACTGCCTCTAGGGCATATTTCCAACACTAGCGGCTCGCCCTCATCGGCCATGAGGCGTAGCTATGCTCCAGCAGCACGCCCTGGTCGGTCACGAGGAGGTGCATCGTGTCCTCGCCGCTCACAATGTGGACGAGCGCGTTCTCCAGCAGCATGCCTATGAGCATCACATCGTCGAGAGCAAGCCCGCGAACATCGCATCCTCACGGCTCTTGACGTGGATGAGCGCGTGCTCCGGCAGCACGCGCGCGAACATCGCATCCTCGCCGCTCAAAATGTGGACAAGCGCGTTCTCCAGCAGCATGCCTGCGAACATTGCATCATCGCCGCTCTTGGTGTGGACGAGCACGTGCTCCGACAGCACACCCGTGAACATCGCATCCTCGCCGTTCAGGCGCACAAGCGTGTGTTCCAACAGAACGGCCGCGAACATGGCATCCTCGCGGCTCACGAGGTGGTTGAGCGTGTGCTCCAGACAGTACCCCAAGAGTCGGGACGTGAGCATCGTGCCCCCGTCTATGAGGAGTACTGCATGGTGCCCATCATGGTTTAGGAAAATCCCATGAATCCGCCACTCCCTGGAGGAGCGCGAGCTCCAGTGGGCGCTCGAGGTGTCCCGCGCCGATATGCAGGTGGCGGCGGACGTGCAAGATTATCCTTCGAGCTCTCCTCCTCTTACGACACCGCCCCCATCGTACGTCCTCTGCCTCGGCTCCGAGGGACATTTGGAGTTTAGTTTTATGGAATATTAGTATTTGGATTAAGCATACCTCTACCAAACTGTGAAGGATCAAGACTAATACAAAAAATAACCTATGACCAACAGGCATAAATAGATGATGTGGCGGCATTGCATGCTGGAGTATATTGCAATTTTTGGATTGCATGCATGACTAGCTTATGTGGCTTGGTTGCATGGCTAGGAAAGGCTAGAGAAAAATAAATAGATAATGTGTTTAGAGCGCACTCAACTAAATGGGAGCATGTAAATATCTTTAGAGTGCACTCCACTTTTTTCCAGACGCTTAGGTGCACCTGATGCCGTGCCACGCTACAAAATGTTAAAAAAAATCTGCTCCATTGTTTTAAAAATCTATTATTATCTTGAAACCAGCCACACCAGCCCCTCACCTCATTAAACAGCCCGAGGAATATGTCTTCAATGAAGCATAATTTATTTTTACTGATATATGTATATCAAAACTAGAGTGTTTATATTTCAAGTTTGTGAACAAGTATTATTCTACTACTTTGGATCGATTGCAACGCACGGGCCGGTACATTGGTAGTAGTAAGAAATAAATTCTGAGTTTGGCATGAGTTCGTACTGCGGGAGCACCACAAGGCCTGGCGCAGGAGTTACATTTCCCTCTCGAGGCCCACGGGACCGAACTTCAGCGGCTTAGTGCACCTGCCTTTGAGTCAATGACATGTGGACCCTAAATGTGGCTGGCCCACATGTCATTCTCATAAAAGCAGAGGGGCGGTGGGACCGAGAGGGGTGAGGCGCAGGTCAGGGGACGTGTGGGGTCATGGGTTCGAGCGGCGTCGTGGGAATCGCGTGTGGCTATGGTAGAAGCTTGATGGTCGCCGCAGTTCAGCTGGACCGCATGTCATGCACACAAAGGCATAGGAGCAGTGGGGCCGAGAGGGGTGAGGCGCACGTCGGGGGATGTGGTGCCGTGGGTTGGAGCAGCGTCATGGGAATCGCATGTGGCAGTGGTAGAAACGTGATGGTCGCTGTAGTTCAACTTCCATGGACAAGCTGTCATGTCTACTAACACATGCATTGCATACCGCTCACTGCAAGGAGTAGTAGTAGAGAAAACTAGGCGGATAAATAGTTCATTATAGTCAAGCGGACCTATATCAATGTACATAGAGTACACTTGTTACAAAGACATGCACAACACACCAGCGAAATAGTTCATCTATATCAATGTACACAGAGAGGAAATATAATTTTTACAAGAGACGAAATAGTTCATCCATCTATAATGCCCTGCTGCTGGTGCAACTTCTTCTTCTTCTTCTTCTTCTTCTTCTTCTTCTTCTTCTTCGTTCTTCTTCTTCTTCATCTTCTTCTTCTCATTTTCTGTGGGAGGCGGCTTCGCAACAAGCTCTTTCAACCTTGCAGCTATCTCGAAACTCACACGGGCATCGAGGGCAGCATATTTTATCCGCTCGTAGGTCAAGGGATAATTCTCCCATCCAAACGACCTTAATCCTAGTGTCTCATCACCCTTCTTAAGATTTGTTCCGAGCACAGAATTTGCTACATCGAATAGGGATGGTGTTTCTTTATCACAATCGTCTACAGGAATTCTTGTTTGTAGGTCAGCAATGTTTTTCAAGTCAAGGTTGTACGGTGCCAGTTTCTCTTTGTCCCCTTCGATGGCTGCCCCACAGAAGTATATGTCCTCCCGAGACATGAAATCAAGGAGCTCACCTGGTATGGAGGGCGCGTGTATGATGTGATACACCAAAACTTCATCTTCGAGGCACAGCCGATGGACGGCGGCGCGTTGGATCTTCCCAGTGGCACGCTCCGTGTACTCCGTGTCGAGACCGACAACCTTCATCTCCACCTTTTGGAGGGAGTTGGATATTGTTGATCCACTCCCGAACAACCCTTGGGTGGTCGGTAACAGTGGCAACTATGCTCAACGAGCCTTCGACGAGGACATGTTTGACGCTAAAAACCTGCATACGGATCTCTTTCGCCATTTGGAACCGCTGGACCGGAGGGCTATGGTTTGGAGAATTAGGATTAAGATGGCTAGTCTAACTGAAGAAGATGATTATTTGAAGGGGCTTTGGAATTACTCCAGGAGGATGTGAATCCAGTGGGGTTTGAATGCAAATGAAGGAGAGGTGAAGAAGCCGAGGAAAATCGGTTCCCGATGGAGAAGTAAATGGGAGAAGTGGCATGCAGGCAGTTGATTAGACGGCTAGGTAGACCAACCTGCAAAATGAAAAGGCTATCGGGTAGCGTACTGAGGAGTGGTCCATGTCTGTGTACGTGCCCATCCTTCTATCGCTACATGTGCCACTGGTAAGTTGAGGTCACTCTTTCGAATCACTGTGGCAAAACATTTTATGATTCCTTTTTATTTCTGCACCCCTCCTGACAGGTGGGACCTACGCAAAACCCACTTGGGTGGACGAATAGATATACAAACATATCCATCTCTTTGCACACACAGAATGTGTCATAGCTGGTTCGGATTGATAATGGCACGTGCCTGCGAGACACAACCTTTTCTGGTGAACGAATATGCGGTTATCCTAAAAAAAGAAAAAGCCCTTCTTCGCGCTTCCGCATGCACGAGAATTTGGTTCTGCTCGCAATATGGATGCTACCTGGAGGATGAAGTGAACCCAGAGGCATGCTAGCATGGGAGACCTATTTCCGCTATACAGTACTACTCCGTATGTTACTACTAGTAGTAGTACAATTGTGGTACACTTGATGGTCAAAATATTATTCATCCGGTCCTCACAGTGAAGTGACAAGACCTTGCGCCCGAGGTGACACTAGTCCAGGCGACGTGTTCGGGTTACCAAAGTCAGCCTCACCTTATGCACTGTTCAGTCACTGTCACCGCCGCTGTATAGCATGCCTCGCCTCGTCTCCCTCTCCCCTAGCACCACTCCATCTCCGTCTCGCCGGAGATCCTGAGGTCACTCTTCATCATCTCACTGTGCCCCCGCGTACCCTTGCCTCGCTCACCTCCCCAAGCACCACTATTCCCTCACTAGCCGCTCCAGCACCGAGAGCCTTCTCCCCCGTAAATCAAGCCCCAAAAACTCCCACCTTCCAAACTCCACCATGGCCAAACACAAACCGCGCAACATCCATATGAGCCACGACTGGAGCAATCTCCCCAGTGACATCCTCGACCTTTGTTGTTCGTGTATGGATATGTTGAGCGCTGTGCGGCTGGCTGCATGCTCGAGGGACATGCACGCGACCATCGTCGAAGCGAGGCCTGAGCTTTTCAAGACACCCTGCTTGCTGCTATCTGGTCTTGCGAGATTTGTTCACCATGATACGGAGGCGTACATGATACCCCTCGACTTCAATCCGACCTCCATTAGCCGAAACTTCTTTGCAGGTATGTACTGGGTCGTCATATATCATGCCCCTCGACTTCGATCCGATCACCATCGACCGAAACTTCTTGGCAGGTATGTACTGGGTCGACATGAACTCCCACTAGATGGCTGCCGTCATAGAAGACCGGAAAAAGTTGGTGCTCGTGAACTTCCACACCTCCCATCAGATTATCCTTCCTACGTTGGATTATATAGGGTTTTACCGTGGCGGTCCAAGTCATCTAGATTATGTCGTCAGTTGGACGGACCTTGTTTTGCAGAAGATTGTAATCTGCCAAGTGCCCACACGATATGCGGATTACGCAGACTTCAAGCTAATTGCCTTGTTCGACCGCGCACTCCCCTATCTTTCTGCCGGTGCCTTCTTTAGCTGGAGACAACTCACCTCGCAGTGGATCGTCAAAGCTGATACACACTTCTGTGATGCTATTGAACACAATGGCATCATCTACGCGATCAACAAAGCAAATGGCACCACATATTGCTGGGACAACGCATGTAAGTTGTTTTCGTCTGATGTTAATGATAACGCCATGACACTGTTTGAACTTTTTGTGATGATTGGCATATCCCTGTTTGAGCAGAATTTGATTAGAACTATGGCAATGTATTAGACACGCCGTAAATTAGCTATATTTGGAATGAGTTAATTCAGGCGATTGTGACCATGTCATTACAGCCAATTTGTACCCTTGAATAATCAAACGGTTAGGAAGATATGGATATTCTCCGAACTTTATAGTAATCTATATACTACTCCCTCCGTAAAGAAATATAAGAGCGTTTGGGTCACTACTTTAGTGATCTAAAAACTCTTATATTTATTTACAGAGGGAGTACTAAGTATGATGCATCACACTGTTGGTTTCATGTAACCATACATTAGGGAAGTAAATGTGCATATGGAGAACTCTATATTTGGAAGTAGTGAAATCCTGTAATGCTTATGTGTACATACCTATATTCGCCCTTCAGCAATCAATGGCTAGAATAATATCCTCACAAGAATTTTGCCCACAGAACATGAGTATATAACAATGCATGGTCTGTTAGTTTCCTTGAAGAATTTGTTTGTGCGGACAGAACATGATTACATAACATGCATGACATGGTAGTTTCCTGTGAAGTATCGATTGCGAGATAACATGAGTATAACCATGCATGGAACTTCTATATTTTTGAACCCAGTATACATTTCCCTGTATTTTCCTCTCAGTTCCAACAAGGACAGATCAATGTCGTTTCTTGCATTATCCTACTCATACTCTGAACAATGCTGATCTTACATTAACAATGCCTATCCTTTTTGATATGATGCAGTGTCCCTACAATTACTGCCCTTTGTAATCACACCACCTTTGCCAAAAATCAGGGAAGCACAACTGGTTCCTCGCTCGATCAGACGACGACAAAAGACTGATGATCATTTGCACACATGAGCTAGAAAAGTTACATTGCAAAAACCCCACTGTGTACAAGCACCGTGAAATACGTGAGTATCCGGAGAGTGGCTGTTACGTCTATGAGGAGGATACCAGCTTGTTGGGGCCTTCATGATTTTTGAGTTGGAGGCGGGTAAACAGCCTTGGTTCACACTCTCTGTTTCTCGGACTCAATTATCCGATTAACCAGGAGATCACCGTTCGCAAGGACCTTGATGGCAGAGAGGCTCTGTTTGCTAGGGAAAACTGTGTCCACACGGCGAGCCCTAGGACTTTGGGAGCAAACTCCCCTGATTGTCAACGATACAGCCTGCAGCCAAAAGAAGGTGAGAATGACAAGGGCATCTGGACTAACTTTGATCCTTGGATGTCTCAAGTCCGACAGGCAGTGATGTGGTTCAAGCCTTCAGGTTGATAGGTAATTGGGATGTTGCATTGAAAGGGTGGAGTTCTGGTGTCTCCGAATCACTGCTGGCTGAAGCGGGGCTGCAAATTATGATGGTGTTGGATCATCCCTCTTCGAATGACTTGTTGTCTTTGCTGCTTGTTCTGGATGGTTAGTTCTCTCTTTTGTTATGCAGACTCCTTGTCATTTGGTCATCCTCGTCTATGTCACTCTTACTATGTAATGGTTGCCTCTCTTTAGAATGTCATTCTCGTCTAGATTACGAGAGTCTGAGCGCTGCAGATGGGTGCATTTTGGTGGTGTAGAAAGACTTCTTATGAACTATCATGTCTTGCTATTTATGTCAGTAGTAGTCACTAGTCAGTGTTTGAATGTTGTATATATTGTTGTTTCGAACTGTTTATTGTCTCGAACTGCTGGTGGGCTAAATGAGGGCATCACCATTCTCCAGTGTTCAGAGTATATCTCCTTTTTTTCAAGTTATAATTTGAGCTCGGTGTCTTTTCGATGATGTGCACTTGTTTGGGCCAGTGAGGTGTCGTTGAATATGGGCCAAGTAGTAATGCAATGCCAAATAGGTCAATTATGACTCTCAGGCCGGGCGCTCAAAAAAAGAAAGTAAAAGGACTCTTAGGCTGACATGTGGGCGCCACCGGTGTTTTCGTGCGCTTGCGCGCCGAGAGCGTATTAGCGCGTGTTCGAAATTCATGTGACCTTTTCATCCCCTATCTCCCGCCCCTCCCCCACCTCTGGAATCTCGATTCCTACTCCAGTTCCCCCAAATCCCCCTCCTGTACTCCCTGTACTCAAGCGCACTATCATGTTGTCGGTCAACGTGGATCTCCAAGCCGGAGATCCTGAGGTCCGTCCTGCCTTCGGGCGCTGTGTGTTGTCGCTCAATAGTGGCATGGCGGCGCTTGACGACCAGTTTGCCGGCAAAGTGCTGATGGTAACCATCAACGGCGACCGGCCTCCCATCTCACCAAACGACCTTGTAAAAGCTCTTGGCATTGTGCAGGGCATCCAAATAAGTGACTTGCTCGTCGAAGTCTATCCGCCACCGGCTGATTTCTTCGTCAGGTTCCAGACAACTTTCGACTACAGTCATGTGTTCGAATCTTCCCGGCGTTTGTTCTGCGATGGCGCGCTGGTGAGCTATGATTGGTGGTACCCATGATGGGGCTCGGTGCCCTCTGAGCTTGAGTTTTTAACAAAGCTTACCTTCCACGGCATGCCTCGATGTGCTTGGAACAACGAGTCCATGAATGAGCTTATCAACGTCCTAGGAGGTGCGCTCATAAGTATGTTTGTTCCTCCAGACAGCTGGGCTCTGACGGTTATGGCATGGATGAAGAAGCCGTCCACCATACCGAAGGTGATTGGTGTTGAGATACCGGTGCAGGAACCAGGGTTGTACTATTCATCGCCACCAAGGCCGCCGCGGACCACATTAGGGATGTCCCTGTATCGAGTGTTCATGCATGTCGAAGAAGTGGTCAATCCATCAATCGAAGTCCTGCCGCCGCCGCTGGTGCCAGGGTCCGTCGACGACATCCATTACAGGAGTCAATGTCAGACTTTCCCCGTGTTGCTCGGAACGATGGATGGCACAGGGCCTACTCCATCGTGCGGCGGAGGCCACTGCTTCTTTGGGAGAAGAGGCAGGGCTGGCTGCCTGGATCTGCTCTAATTTGAGGTAACAAATGAATCTTCTCAGATAGTAGTTAAATCCGAGCTATCGGTGTGAAGCACTGATGTGCCAGTACATTTGATTGTGACCTGTTCTATTTTTGGACCTGAACTTTTTTTAGAAAGGGGTGTACGTCAACTTAATGTGCTAGCAGAACTTATTGTGTTGTCTGTCTATTTTCTTTACACAGCATTCAATATATGTCCCTGTCGTTGATAAAGACGATGAACGGTTATGTACGAGTTTGTTGGTTTCAACATAGCTCTACCCCTAGATCCACTGCTTCCACCCTAATTGTGCCGCCTGCGTGAAATTTTTGTATGCAAGTTCAATGTGCTATGATGTTCTATATGATTGTGTGGCACCCCGGCTCAGAGCAACCGGTTTACCTTGCATTGCCAGCCCATGGATCATGTCTTCTGGCAACACACAACAACTTGGTACAGAAAGACAATCGCTTTATTGATACATCGGTTCAATATTATATCAGATAGCGAGGCCAAGCGGCACACACGGTGCTCTGCACATATGTACATTATTTAATGAACATGATAGGGGCCTCAAGCACGACGATAAAGCTACGCGGCAGCGGAAAGACTACGTAGAAGGACTCCATCTCAGGGACACTGATGTGGACACGGCCTAGACTACGATGCAACGATGCAACTCCAACACCGGTATGGCTTCTCCTGAAACTGGCATGACACGTCGGGAGAGTACTTTGAATGTACCCGCAAGCTCACAACAAATAATGCAACAATGGCAAACAACATGATATTTAAGCAGGTTAAATGCAAGAACTTAGCATGATACTCATGAAGTGACAGGTCTTGCAAACAGGGTCTCTCAGACCCGCTTACCATCTTGGTTACCTCGTAACCACGAACATCATCATACCATGGTGATCACCTCCGGATCACAAAAGAAACCATCTCGACGGTCTCAACAACTTCACCATCATAACAAGTGCCACAAGTATAACTTTAGTGTGTAGGTTCAATATTTCTGTTGATCCACGGTGTGACCTACTACGAACTATGTCCGTGACCGAGGACGCGGCTATCGATAGATTAAACACACTCTGTAGAGGTTAGCACACTGTACCCACACCACAGAACCCATGGCCTTGAACTCCCATTCGGGTGGACCAACGGCGTTCCGACGGAACCAATCTATTGCCATGACACTCTCCCGGCCACTCCGACCAACTACCCTTTGGGCTAAGTCCTGGGTGGCCCCGATGTCACCTCGTGACACCCTGAAGGAAATATGCCCTAGAGGCAATAGTAAAGTTGTTATTTTATATTTCCTTATTCATGATAAAGGTTTATTATTCATGCTAGAATTGTATTGATCAGAAACCGTAATACATGTGTGAATAAATAAACAAACACTGTGTCCCTAGTAAGCCTCTACTAGACTAGCTCGTTGATCAAAGATGGTTAAGTTTTCCTGACCATGGACATGAGTTGTCATTTGATAATGGGATCATATCATTAGGAGAATGATGTGATGGACAAGACCCATCCGTTAGCTTAGCATAATGATCGTTCAGTTTTATTGCTATTGCTTTCTTCATGTCAAATACGTATTCCTTCGACTATGCGATTATGCAACTCCCGGATACCAGAGGAATGCCTTGTGTGCTATCAAACGTCACAACATAACTGGGTGATTATAAAGATGCTCTACAGGTATCTCCAAAGGTGTTTGTTGAGTTGGCATAGATCGAGATTCGGATTTGTCACTCCGAGTTTCGGAGAGGTATCTCTGGGCTCTCTCGGTAATACACATCATAAGCTTGCAAGAAAATGACTAAGGAGTTGTTCACGAGGTGATGTGTTATGGAACGAGTAAAGAGACATGCCGGTAACAAGATTGAACTAGGTATGAAGATACCGACGATCGAATCTCGGGCAAGTAACATACCGATGGACAAAGGGAATTACGTATGTTGTCATAACGGTTCGACCGATAAAGATCTTCGTAGAATATGTAGGAGCCAATATGAGCATCTAGGTTCCTTTATTGGTTATTGACCGGAGAGGTGTCTCGGTCATGTCTACATAGTTCTCGAACCCGTAGGGTCCACACGCTTAACGTTCGTTGACGATATAGTATTATATGAGTTATTTGACTTGGTGACCGAATGTTGTTCGGAGTCCCAGATGAGATCACGGACATGACGAGGAGTCTCGAAATGGTCGAGAGGTAAAGATTGATATATAGTACGATGGTATTCGGACACCGGAAGTGTTTCTGGGGGTACCGGGTACTTATCAGGTCACCGGAAAGGGTTCCGGGCACCCCCGACAAAAGATATGGGCCTTATGGGCCAAGAGGGGAAACGCACCAGCCACAAGGGGCTCGTGCGCCCCCCCCATATGGGCCGAACCAGGAGGAGAAGGAAAGAGGGGAAGGGAAAGGAAAGGGGGGATTCGGCCTCCCCCTTCCTTCTCTCCCCCCTCCTCTTTGCTTCCCCCTCCGGCATATATGGCAGGGGGGCGCGCGGCTAGGGAGGAGCCCAAGTCGGATTTGGTCCTACTTGGGGAGCCTCCTAGCCTCTCCCCTCCCCTCCCACCTATGTATATGTGGGGGGGGGGGGGCTAGCACACCCCAGACAATTGTTTAGCCGTGTGCGGCGCCCCCCTCCATCGTTTACACCCCCGGTCATATTTTCTTAGTGCTTAGGCGAAGCCCTGCGGAGATCACTTCACCATCACCGTCACCACGCCATCGTGCTGATGGAACTCATCTACTACCTCGACGTCTTGCTGGATCAAGAAGGCGAGGGACGTCACCGAGCAGAACATGTGCAGAACGTGGAGGTGTCGTACGTTCGGTAGTTGATGGGTTGGAGCGCGAAGAAGTTTGACTACATCAACCGCGTTGTTAAACGCTTCCGCTTACGGTCTACGAGGGTATGTAGACACACTCTCCCCCACGTTGCTATGCATCTCCATGGATATATCATTGCGTGTGCGTAGAATTTTTTTTGTTTTCCATGCAACAATTCCCAACAGTGGCATCATGAGCCAGGTCTATGCGTAGATGATATGCACGAGTAGAACACAAAGAGTTGTGGGCGGTGATAGTCATACTGCTTAGCACCAATGTCTTATTTTGATTCGGCGGTATTGTGGGATGAAGCGGCCCGGACCAACCTTACATGTCCACGTATATGAGACCAGTTCCATCGACAGACATGTAAATAGTTTTGCATAAAGGTGGCTGGCGGGTGTCTGTTTCTCCTACTTTAGTTGAATCGAATTTGACTGCGGCCGGTCCTTGAAGAAGGCTAAAATAGCAAACTTGACGAATCAGCATTGTGATTTTTGCCGTACGTAAGAATGGTTCTTGCTAGAAGCCCGTAGCAGCCACGTAAAACTTGCAACAACAAAGTAGAGGACGTCTAACTTGTTTTTGCAGGGCATGTTGTGATGTGATATGGTCAAGACATGATGTGATATACGTTGTTGTATGAGATGATCATGTTTTGTAAGTTATCGGCAACTGGCAGGAGCCTTATGGTTGTCGCTTTATGTCGGTGTACTAAGTATTGGGCCACTAGTACCCCATACTTGTGCATGGACAGTTGTAGCCATCCTCGCGGCAAGGCTTGCCGGGATCAGCTCGGGGTCGATTCAACCCATCAAGGAAATCATCAAGTCAGAGATCTGAGGATCAGCAGATAAGCAGAGCTGGAATCCGAAGGCCAGCCTCCCCGGCAAGATCCTTGCCGGGATGGCCTTTGGCGTCCGGCAAGGCTTGGCGCCCGGCAAGATTCGGCGCCTAGCGAGATTCTGCCGCTGTGCCACAGCTTCGGCACAGTAACGTGTCTGACATTCTGGGTCCTTCTCTGGATGCGTGGCGACGCGCCAGTGGAGGAGAGCTTAAGCGGTGCTAATGGGATGGCCCCTTTTTCCATCCCCAAGAAAGTGAGGACACCTAAACGGACACCTCACGATGCATTGAATGCGCTTGTCCTAATCCATCATGGGTTAGGTATGATACCCTGTAGCTACTTTACACCTCAATGTATATACATTTTGCCACTGTGGAGACCCCTTTCAGCATATAAAAGGAGGCCCAAGGCAACTGCTACAGAGGAGGAGAACTTCTGGCCTATTATGCATGCGTAGCTGCTCTTTGAACGTACTGTTCATTGCGAGCGCTCCTGAAGGCTGGGCTCAAGAACATCAATAAGAACACAAAGTAGGAGTAGGGTTTTACGCTGATCAGCAGCCCGAACCTGGGTAAAAACCTCACGCGTCGATCACTGGTTCTGCTCTTTGCGTATACCTCTCCCCCCGCCGAATCGTAAAGGGGTCTCTCGAGGTCCCATAGGTGTCGTGCCCCGACATCTTTGGCGAGCCAGGTAGGGGGATTGAAGGTTGCGTGAACCTGATCTGGTGGTCGGCGCCCTAGTTTCTTCATCATCTTCATCATCATGCCGCCCAAGAAGAAGAGCGCTGCGACAGCGCAACCGTCCGGGTCCGTTTTGCCTGCGCCTTCGCGTACAGGCGACGGTGTGGGTGTAGAAGGAAGAGAACTAGAACCCCCGCGGCGTTCTGGTGACCCAAGCCAAGCGAGCGGTATCATTCGCAGTGGCAGTGGTAACTTGCACGCCGCTGGATCTAGAGATGGTGCTGTGTTGCCTACGGGTGGCACAACTAACTCTAGGGATCGAAGGGCGCCTGCTGGAGCTCCCGCGCCGGCGCAAGCCTCGCGACCTACTCAGGTCGTGCAAGATGAGCGACATCATGGCGCTGGTGGTTCGGGGCATCCCCACGAAAAGGTTTCTACGCATAGATCCCAAGATGCGCGGGACCAGCATGCACACCGAGCTGCCGGCGGAGGTGGTGCGCGGTCGCGTGACCGTGGTGGTGCTCCTTCTAACTTGGTTAGGAGTCAGAGCACCTCACGTACCTCGCACTTGTCGCCACCACCTACGCCAGTGAAAGCCTTGGCACGAGCATAGCTGCTCCTCGATTTTCCTCCCGCCCCGGAGAAGATGGAGGAGTGGCGAGCTACTATCCAGAGCCTTATCGGCTTCGCCAACAAGGATGGACCGCAAGAGGCAGGGCCCTCGCAGCGGAGGCCCATCGATCCGGCGCGAGCCGATGCAGAGAAAACCGGAGGTGGTGCAACTACAGTGCACTCCCCTCCGCGGCATCAGCGGCGGCCGACAACTCAGCAAGTCGACCGCCATGAAGAAGTTTCCACGGCGTCGTCCGATCCACAGATGCGCCGTGATCAGCGTCTAGTTCTCCAGGAACGAGGCAAAGAGGACGCTCGAACAACCATCGAGCGGCAACGGGAAGCGCGCTATCACTCTGATAAGCGCGCGGGGCCGGCTGTCGACGAGCCTGCGCCAGGGGACGTAGGAGACTTGCCTTATGAGGTAGGGACTCCAGCGTTTACCCGTGAGCTGCGGCAAGTCCGGTGGCCCAATTCCCGAACCTTTAAGCCAGAGGTTCCGGAGAAGTATGACGGAAAGACCCATCCCTCGGAGTTCCTGAGCATCTACACCATTGCAGTGCAGGCTGCCGGGGGCCGAGATGACAAGATACTTGCCAACTACTTCCCGTTGGTGCTCAAGCCCAACGTCAGGTCGTGGTTGATGCATCTGCCGGAGAATTCCATTTCTTCCTGGTCAGATCTGTGCCATCAGTTTGTTGGCGCCTTCGTTGGAGGCCACCAAGCTCCTGGCCAAGAGAGCGATTTGCACATCATCCCTCAGAAGGAGGGCGAGTCCCTGCGCAAGTTTATGCAGAGGTTCAGCCGAGTGCAGTACAACATTCCCGACGTTCATCCTGCCGCTGTCATTAGCGCGTTCCACCAGAACGTGCGTAACCGCAGAATGCGGGAAGTGCTGGTGATGAACAAAGTCAGGAGTATTGCCGAGCTTTATGCTCTGGCCGACAAGTGCGCTCGAGCTGAAGAGGGGAGGAAACTCCCTGGTGAGGCTGTTGGCGCGGCAGGCGACTCCGAAGATGAAGACGCCGCGGCCCCATCAAGGAAAGGCCGGCGGCGGAACAGGAAGCGCGGAGGCAAGGCCATGCTTGCTGTCGAGGAATCCGACAACCCCGGTGCCGCCAAGAAGGTCAAGGTTAGTGACCCCGGCAAGGATCTTGCCGGGTGCCCTTCCTGTCAGGCCTTGGCGGCTGCCGACAAGTCGGAGAACTCCAGCAAGCAGTATTGCAAGATCCATCGCACTAAGGGCCACGATCTCCAGAACTGCCGGCAAGTTGAGCAGCTTGCCGAGAAGCAGAGGGCCGAATACGAGAGGCGAGACAAGGAGAAGGCCCAAGATGGTGCTGAGGGGTCCGGCAAGAAACGCGGTGGCCGAGGGGGTCGCCGCGGCAAGGCCAAGCAGCAGAAGGATCGGCCCACTCGGGGCCGAGATAAAGAAGGAGATGATGATGAGGAAGATGATGAATCTAGTGAGCAGGAATTCCAGAAGGCTACGGAGGCTATGTGCATTGATGGGGGTGCCTCGCTGCATTCTTCCCACCGCCAACTTAAACAGTGGATGCGGGAGGTTAATGCGGCAGAGCCATCCCCCGATGCGTGTAGGCCTCTGAAGTGGTCCAGCACGCCTATCATCTTTGACGCCGAGGATCACCCTGATCGCACAACTGCGGTCGGGTGTTTGCCATTGTTGGTTTCCCCAACAATTCGCAACCTCAAGGTGACGAAGATGTTAGTTGACGGCGGGGCCAGCCTAAACTTAATCTCACTGGATGTGCTCACAAAGCTTCAGATTCCCGACGAAGACCTCGAGGAAACGGGTACGTTTCAAGGGGTCAATCCGGGAAGAACCCAGCCTAAGGGCAAGATCACGCTGCCGGTAACATTTGGCAGCGAGTTTAACTTTAGGACCAAAAAGGTGGTGTTTGATGTCGCCAAGATCCCCATGTCATACAATGGGATCCTTGGTCGGCTAGCGCTGGCTAAGTTCATGGCAGCATCACACTACGCATACAATGTTTTGAAGATGCCCGGGCCGTTGAGCGTCATCACTACCCATTCCGATAAGAAGGATGCGCTCATCTGTGCCGACCAACTTTACCGGGAAGCAGTTGCAGCACCTGCCATCAAGGCATCTGCTCCTGCCGCTGGAACTCCCGGGGGGAAGAAGAAGACTGGCAGGAACCTTAGCGTGAACTCCGGTAAGCGCGCCTCCTCGGAGTGCTGCGCTTCCGTCGAGGACGTACCAAAGAGTTCCACCGGCAAGAACAAGAAGTCCAAGGCTACCCCGCCGGAAACCAAGAAGGTGCCTGCTAGGGAGGACGGAACGGGGGGAACTTTCACCATAAGTTCCGCCCTAGATGACAAATAGGAAAGCGCGCTCGTTGCTTTCCTGCGGGCGAATGTCGATGTGTTTGCATGGCAACCGTCTGACATCCCCGGTGTTCCCAGGAAAGTGATCGAGCACCACCTTGCTGTCTGTCCTCATGCGCGGCCCGTCAAGCAAAGGGTGAGGAAACAGGCCTTGGAGCGGCAAGAATTCATTGCCGAAGAGATTAAGAAGCTGGAGGCGGCGGGACTGGTCAAAGGAGTGCTCCATCCAACCTGGTTGGCCAACCCGGTTGTAGTGCGAAAAGCGAATGGGAAATGGAGGCTTTGTATCGATTATACAAATATCAATAAAGCTTGTCCAAAAGATCCCTTTCCCTTGCCGCGCATCGACCAGATTGTGGATGCCACCGCTGGTTGTGATCTCCTGTCCTTCCTTGACGCCTATTCAGGGTATCATCAGATTTTTATGGCAAAGGAAGATGAAGAGAAGACCGCCTTTATCACCCCATGTGGTACGTATTGTTTTATACGAATGCCTTTCGGGTTGAAAAGTGCTGGTTCAACATTCGCCAGAGCAATCCAGATTGGTTTTGAGCCACAACTCCATAGAAATATGGAGGCATATATGGATGATATAGTGGTCAAAACTAAGGATAAAGCAACGCTTATTCAAGACTTAGAAGAAACATTTGCAAACTTGCGCAAGATCAACTTGAAGCTCAATCCTGAGAAGTGCGTGTTCGGAGTTCCTTCTGGCAAGCTCCTCGGATTCTTTGTATCTTGCCGAGGAATCGAAGCGAACCCCGACAAGATCAAAGCCATTGAGCAAATTGAAGCGCCGAGACGCGTCAAGGATGTGCGTCGTCTTGCCGGCTGTGTTGCTGCTCTAAGCAGGTTTATTTCCAAATCTGCTGAGCGCGCCCTGCCCTTCTTCAAAATTTTGAAGAAGGCAGGTCCAATGAAATGGACTCCGGAAGCGGAGGCTGCGCTGCAAGATTTGAAGAAATACCTTTCCTCTCCGCCGACGCTAGTCGCGCCTAAACCACAGGAGCCGTTGCTGTTGTATCTGGCGGCAACAAATCAAGTGGTTAGTGCTGCGCTAGTGGCGCAGAGAGAAGCTGATGAGGAAGCAACACTAGCGGCAGGACCGCCGGATGACGCGGCAAGATCTTCCCCGGCAAGGGTTGATCCCGGCAAGACAGGATCTGCGCAAACAGAAGAACTTGTGCAGAAGAAGAAGGTGGTGCAGCGCCCAGTTTATTTTGTTAGCTCTCTTTTACAAGGGGCTAGGTCAAGATATTCTGGGGTGCAGAAGCTGCTTTTTGGCCTCCTTATGGCCTCAAGGAAGCTGCGCCACTATTTTCAAGCACATGAGATTACCGTCGTCACTCGCTTTCCATTGCAACGGATTTTGCAAAATCCGGAGGCAACCGGCAGGATCGTGGAGTGGGCGTTGGAGCTATCCAGCTTTGGCCTTAAGTTTGAAAGCACTTCGACAATTCAGAGTAGGGCCTTGGCGGAATTCATTGCAGAATGGACCCCGACGCCAGACGAAGAAGTTCAAGAAACAACTCTCCCCGGCAAGGAAATCGATCAGCAATGGATTATGTACTTTGACAGGGCTTTCTCGCTGCAAGGCGCCGGTGCTGGCGTGCTGCTTGTCGCACCCACCGGAGAGCACCTCAAGTACGTAGTCCAAATGCACTTTCCCCGGGAGAGTTCGACCAACAACACTGCAGAATACGAGGGTTTGCTTAGGATCGCGGCAGACCTTGGTATCAAAAAGCTCGTCATCAAAGGCGATTCACAGCTTGTCGTCAGGCAAGTTAACAAGAGCTATCAAAGTCCATTGATGCAAGCCTACTTAGATGAAGTGAGGAAATTGGAAGAGCGCTTTGACGGTCTCCAAATGGTGCACGTTCCTCGTGCCGAGAACAATATTGCTGATGACCTGTCAAAGCGTGCTGCCCTCAAGTTGCCTGTGGAACCAGGAACTTTTGTGCTCCAATTGACTCAACCATCCGTGGCGTCATCGATGCGGCAAGAAAAAAGAAGGAAGTTGAACTCTGGCCAGTACTTCCCGGCAGAGCTCCCCGGAGCCGCCGGCAAGGAAGTTGCCAGGATCGACACGCCTGCCGGGGAACAACAGGCTCTGACAGGGCCTCAGGCCCTCGTTGTCGAGACAAACGTTCCCCCGGCAGAGGAGATGCCTTTAGTCCTAGTTGTCGAGCCTCAGGCTCCAGCATGGGTGCAGCACATTGTCCATTTCCTTCAGACAGGTGAACTCCCTGAGGAACAAGAAGAAGCCGAGAGAGTAGCCCGTCGGTCTGTTATGTACAAGTTCGTCGATGACGTCCTATACAAAAAGAGAGCAAACGGTGTGAAATTGAAGTGCATTTCTCGGGAGGATGGACTACAACTGTTGGCAGAGATTCATGGGGGCATATGTGGTTCTCACATAGGGTCAAGAGCGCTTGCCGGGAAAGCATTCTGGCAAGGTTTCTTTTGGCCTACCACCCTCCAGGATGCGACTGCACTAGTAACCATGTGTGAAGCGTGCCAGTTTCATTCGAAGAAATTACATCAGCCAGCTCAAGCTCTTCAAACAATCCCTCTCTCCTGGCCATTTTCGGTCTGGGGGCTCGACATACTGGGCCCCTTCCCCCGTGCTACCGGGGGCTTTGAGTACTTGTACATTGCTATCGACAAGTTCACAAAGTGGCCGGAGGTGGAAGCAGTGAGGAAGGTGACAGCACTGTCGACTGTCAAGTTTTTCAAAGGAATTGTTTGCCGTTTCGGTGTGCCTAACAGGATCATCACCGACAACGGCACGCAGTTCACAAGTCGTACCTTCATGCAGTATGTCCAAGACCTTGGCGGCAAGATTTGTTTTGCCTCTGTTGCTCACCCGAGAAGCAACGGCCAAGCGGAGAGGGCCAATGCTGAAGTGCTGCGCGGTCTCAGGACCAGACCTTTTGACAGGTTGAAAAAGTGCGGAAGACGCTGGATTGATGAGTTGCCAGCGGTTCTTTGGTCAATCAGAACAACACCAAATCGAGCCACCGGCCAGACGCCCTTCGCTCTGGTCTACGGAGCGAAAGCAGTTCTCCCCACGGAACTCATATACGGATCTCCTCGAGTGCTCGCTTATGATGAGATCGAGCAAGAGCAACTACGGCAAGATGACGCTGTGCTCCTTGAGGAGAATCGTCTTCAGGCTGCAGTGCGAGCTGCACGCTACCAGTAAGCTTTGCGCCGCTATCATAGACGCAAAGTTCATGCCCGAAGCCTTGAGGAAGGCGACCTTGTTCTTCGACGGATTCAGTCCGCCAAGAATTCAAACAAGTTGACGCCAAAGTGGGAAGGCCCTTATCGGGTAGTACGAGTCACCAGGCCTGGCGCTGTCCGCCTGGAGACCGAAGATGGCGTTCCAGTGAGCAATTCCTGGAATATCGAACATCTTCGCAAGTTCTATCCATAAGGCGCGGTTGCCGGGGGCTCCCGGCAACCACCCTTTTGTACAAGTCTTGCCGGCAAGGCATGTGATCCTTTGTACAAAGCCAGGCACAGACCCTGAGCACAGATGAATAAATTTAAGTGTTGTACATTCCCTTATTGATTCCCATGTTCATATTTATATATGCATGTTTGTCTAAGATGTTGTATGACACCTGATCCCGGTAAGTTCTAACGAACCGCCAAGGTTTCATCCCTTTATCTTCTCTTCTTTCTTTTTCTCAAAGACAGAAGGATTCCTCGCGTGCACATTTGCCGGGGGGGAAGGGAGATATGAATACCAGTTGGTGACGTTCGGAATCGATGCTTGCCGGAGGAAGAACAAAGCCAGAAAGCTAAGTCCTAAAAACTTAGAGCAAGTTTTTCTTTTATTACCAAGTTATTTCCTTGGACGATTCTGATTCTTGTATGGAAAATCTGCATGCGAAGGAATCCTTGTTGTAATCAGTTGCGCCCTTATTTTGTTTCGAGTCCGCTCAACGATTTAAGTGGCTGCACTGAGAACGCCAAGGAGTCTTGCCGGTCGCTGCGCCTCCAGCAGGCTGCTGAAGTCCCGCACCCAGCGCTCGCGGCAGGTTGCGCGCCGGCAAGTTTTTCAGTAAGCGTAGGATGAACTCCATACATAAAGGAATCAGACAAGGAAAGTAGCAAGCATGAGCCTAAACATAGTCAAATTATATTGCATCCATGAGTTGCCGCAGTTCTAACTTGAGACCTAATTGTCTTTTACATGAGATGATGGCGGCAAGAATAAAAGGAAAGCACTCAATCCCTGCGCTGGCCTTCGATCCTTTTGATGGAGTCCACCTTCTCAAGGATTGGCGCGATGCACTCTTCAAGCACCTCAACATTTGCATCCTTTGGCAGATGGCCGAGCACGCTGGAGAGGTCGATGCCGGGATTGCTGTGCACCACCTTGATGAGCACCTTGCGAAGGACGGCCCGGCAAAGCCGGTGAGTCTCGTTCGCCAGTTGGGTCGCCCGGCTGGACTGGAGCGCCCTCAACGTGTTGATGATGCTTTCAAAGAACATCGTCAACCTGGCACTTGGAGATATTCTTTCCTCGGAAGAATACTTGAAGTTCGGCAAGCCCATGGTTGACAGTTCTGCGGTAAGCTTCTCCGCGGTGGCGATGAGACGGCCAGTCCAGATCTCCACTCCCTTCTCGTACTCGCTTTGGGTAGCGGCGGCGCTCTTGAGCAGGTTCCTCTCTCCTTGGAGATCTTTGAGTAGAGCCTTCTCACGGGCCTTGCCGGCCTCGAGAGACTTCTGCAGCATGGTCAGCTTCAGCTCCAGAACCGCAATACTATCAGCCGCAGAGGAGAGCTGTTTGTTCTTGTCGGACAGGGCAACTTGCATCTCCGCCAAGGAGTGGAGGGTTTTTTCCCTGTCCCCCTTGAGCGTCGAGAGCTCCTTGTCGTGCTCTTCGAGATCTGTTTCCAGCCTCTTCACTTTGTCGCTCAGCTCGTTCTTGGCGGCCTCTGCAGCTTCGGCAGCATCAACGGCCTCCTTGAGCTTGCCGGCATGACTTGCAGTCAGAGCTTCGAGCGCCTCCTTGTGTTTCTGCTCCAGCTCCTGGGTCCGCCGAGCGACAAGATTTTCGATGTCTTCATCCTTGCTATGAAGCTTGGCGGTGAGCGCCTGCTCACGTGCGGTGAGATCTTCTTCGTGAGCATCAAGAGCAACGCGACGCCCCGTCAGGAGAGCATCTTCGGCAGCAATCCTTTGAACAGCTTCATCATGTGCCTTCTCCGTATCTGATTGCTTCAGGAGGATCTCATTCCATTGCTGGCTCACTTGTTCTCGGCCGGTGACCAGCTCCTGGAGGGCCTCGGCGTGCCAGATTTGCATTTGTGCGACGCACCTTTGAAAATCCGCTTCGGCTGCCTCGACAACTGCCATTCTGGAGTCCGCCTTCTCTTTTCGGGCGCGATGTAGAGCCTGGAGTTTGCGGAAGTTCTCGCCCATGGCCTGAAGGAGCTGATCCTCTTCAGACTTGCCGCTGCTAGCGCTGGGATCGTCAACGACTTCGAGCCCGGCAGCGGCAATAATTTCCTCGAAAATTTCTCCTTCGGCTGGTGCCTCAGTGCTTGCCGTCCCCGGCAAGTTGATGAATAGATTCTCGCCAACCTTGAGATACTTGCTGGATGAGGGGCCTTCAGATGTTGATGGCTGGTCTTCAGTGGCCGCCTCACCAGTGACAGGGGGCTCTGTGGCCGGTGCAGCGCCTGGCGCTCCTGCGGCAGGAATGCTGTCAGTGCGGTCCTCAGCCTCCCTGTCGCCCTCTTCAGCAGGTTCTTCGGCGATTTCCTCTTGTGCTGTCTTGGCGGCCTCCCCGTCAAGAGCATCACCAGCCCCGGCAATGTCATCCTTGGTGGCCTCGCTGGCAGCGATCCTGTCTGCTTCAGCGGCGGCATCCCTGGCGGTCTCGTCGATGACGACGTCGACGTCCATATGTTCCATCACAGGGAACTCTGAAGGGCGAAGGAGGAAGACAGAATAAGATCGAGGTTTGGATTTTGAAGTGACTAAAGATAAAGAGATAAGAGGAAAAGAATAACAAGCACTCTGAGGTGATCGAGTACCTGCGTCGGGCTGTCGAGAGGTGGCTTCGCCTCTCTCGGCAACTCTGGCTGCCGGGGGTGGGTTGCCGGAGTCCGTGCTTGTCGGCTCCTCCTCAATCAGGATGGGCTCGTCGGCAGGATCTCTTGCCGGGGATGTGCTTGTGGGCGGAGCGGTCGATGAAGGAGGCACAATGGGGATATCTTCTCCTTGTTGCCGTTCTTCTCCTGCGAACCCAAAGATATCAGCGGCAAGAATGAAAGCCTCGGCACCAGCCAGCAGAAAAGGGACGATGAACTTACGCTGGGGGCTATGCTGGGGGCTGTGCTGGGGGCTGTGTTGAGGACTGGACTCCGGGCTGACAACGATAGTTTCCGGCACGCTCGTGGAGCCCGCCGGGGGCTCGTCGGCCGTAGAAGTCCTTGACCTCTTCGCCATCCTCTCCAGCAAGGTTTCTGTGTCACTGCAGAAACAATACAAGCAAGTCAGTAAGATTGATGCAAATTGGAAGGTAGAAGCTGTGGCAAATACTCACTCTTCTTCCTCTCGCTCTGGACTAAAGCCGGAGATGTCGAAGTCGACCTCCGTTGTGGTGTCTGAGTGGGGAGGCGGAGGAGGAGTCCTAGGCCGCTTGGCTGTGGCAGGCGCTGGGGCAGCCTCCGGCGCGGTAGTACGAGACCCTCCTGCCGCCCCAGCAGTGGTCGCTGGTGTGGGTCTCGCGCGCCGCGCGGGCTGTTGACGAGCCCCCTGCCACGGTCCAGTCTTGCCGGCCACTTTCTTGCCGGGGGATTCGCCGCTCGAAGTAGGCTGGCTTGCCGGGATGCCTGATGCAGCCTTCCGAAGGACACGCTTTGTTTTCTTCGGGGGCAAGGGCTCTTCTCGCGTCTCCTCTTCGGCCGTGTCTTCGCCGGACGAGCTCTCAGCGGCTGCGCCGCCTTCTTCCCCGGCAACCTTGTTCTCCTCGGCAGGCTTTGCCTCCACTACCACCTCTGCGTCGCTGGCTTCCCACTCTGTGAAGCCAACGCTGCCGGCCTCCGCGGCAAGATTCGCCTCCTCCACTCTGGTAGCGATGTAGGCTACCTCCTGATCAGTGGTGGCGCGGATAAGATCTGACTCTTGCCGGACAGGCTTCTCCGTCAAATTGTCAAAGAACTTATGCGCTTCTTCCTCGCTTGGCTCGACCCAGGTCGGGTCAAGCCCGTGGGCGTTGAACATCGGCAAGAAGGCAATGATTGACCCCAAGGCAGAGTTGTTGCACAAGGGGACGATCCTTGCCGGCAGCCGGTGCTTGTCTTCGCGCTGGAATAACTTTTGGCGGAGAGCGCCAAGCTGCATAGCGGTCAGATTGTTGTTCAGCCCAGGGCGCAGTCTCATGACATCTGCCACGTTCTTGTACTCCCAGACTGGCCTTCCCCTATTCTGCAGAGGGGCGATGCGGCGGCGGAGAAAGTCGAAGCCGATCATCTCCATTGTCAGCCCGGCAGCGTTCAAGCGAAGGATCCTGGTAGTGGCGATTGTGAGCCTCTCGTCTTCTGCGGCGAGATCGCCCCAATCCTTGCCGCGGACCACCTTCTGTTGCCGGGGATGACAAAAAGGATGAGGATCTGCTTCCTGGATCCAGCACCATTCGGCCCGCCACTCGTCCCACTTTTCGCGGTAAACTCCCTCTGGGTATATCTCTTTGTTCCAAGCCCTTGGAATCCAGGCAATAGATCCAGAGAGAGCCTCTCCTTTTTGGATACGAGGGTAGAAATAATGGCGGAAAAGAGCAGAATTGGGGATCACGCCAGCGAAATTCTCACAGAGATGGGCAAAGATAGACATGCAAAGTACGGCATTCGGCGTGAAATCAAGAAGGCGGAAGCCGTACGTGTACATGAAGTCGTTGAAGAAATCGGAAAAGGGTGGACAGAGCCCGCAATAGAAATATGCAGTGAAGAAGGGGTATCTGTCCGATCCACCTTTGGAGCAAGCACCTGGGATTACGCGTGTGGCGGGGTGAGCTTGCGTTCCCTTCGCCCACATGCATTGATATCGCCCCTTCAAAACTTCGGCGTCGAGTGTCGGAGGGAAGACGACGAGCCTCTTCCGCATCTTCACCAGTTTGCTCTCCGGAACTTCAGCTTTCGCCTCCTTGTCCTTGCCCTTGCCTTTGCTGGCCTTGGGCGGCATGGCGACTGTGAGGACGGAAGCTGGGGGCGGAGCGAGCGCGGGAGCAGCGGGCGAAAGAGGAAAAAGGTTTCGCTCTGAGCTCGAGGAAAGGAAGGCGATGGCGATGGCCAGATTGAGAAGAAGGGGGGGGGTAAATAGGTTTGCGCCTCTGCGACTTCTTTTTATGGGGAAGGAGCGGGGCCGCCTTGTTTATTCCCCAATATGAATGCGCCTCTATAGGCGCGAGATAGTTTGCAGCCTTTTTGGCACGCTTCCCACGTCGCGCGCTCCGTGCGCGTAGTGGGGGGCACAGTAAAACAAGATATTTACGAGCAGTTAATTCCCTGCCACGCGTGCCCGTGCACTGTTTGGGCCTAGCCCAACAACGCCTCGCACTCGTGTATGGCCTAGGCCCGGGGGCTCCTGTCGGTGTACTAAGTATTGGGCCACTAGTACCCCGTACTTGTGCACGGACAGTTGTAGCCATCCTCGCGGCAAGGCTTGCCGGGATCAGCTCGGGGTCGATTCAACCCATCAAGGAAATCATCAAGTCAGAGATCTGAGGATCAGCAGATAAGCAGAGCTAGAATCCGAAGGCCAGCCTCCCCGGCAAGATCCTTGCCGGGATGGCCTTTGGCGTCCGGCAAGGCTTGGCGCCCGGCAAGATTCGGCGCCTGGCGAGATTCTGCCGCTGTGCCACAGCTTCGGCACAGTAACGTGTCTGACATTCTGGGTCCTTCTCTGGATGCGTGGCAACGCACCAGTGGAGGAGAGCTTAAGCGGTGCTGATGGGATGGCCCCTTTTTCCATCCCCAAGAAAGTGAGGACACCTAAACGGACACCTCACGGTGCATTGAATGCGCTTGTCCTAATCCATCAGGGGTTAGGTATGATACCCTGTAGCTACTTTACACCTCAATGTATATACATTTTGCCACTGTGGAGACCCCTTTCAGCATATAAAAGGAGGCCCAAGGCAACTGCTACAGAGGAGGAGAACTTCTGGCCCATTCTGCATGCGTAGCTGCTCTTTGAACGTACTGTTCATTGCGAGCACTCCTGAAGGCTGGGCTCAAGAACATCAATAAGAACACAAAGCAGGAGTAGGGTTTTACGCTGATCAGCGGCCCGAACCTGGGTAAAAACCTCACGCGTCGATCACTGGTTCTACTCTTTGCGTATACCTCTCCCCCCGCCGAATCGTAAAGGGGTCTCTCGGGGTCCCATAGGTGTCGTGCCCCGACACTTTATTGTATGAAATGCAAACGCCATGTAATTGCTTTACATTATCACTATGCGTTAGCGATAGTTGTAGAAGCAATAGTTGGCGAGATGACCACGACGCAATGATGGAGATCAAGGTGTCAAGCCGGTGACAATGGAGATCATGATGATGCTTTGGAGATGGAGATCAAAAGAACAAGATGATGGCCATATCATGTCACATATTTTGATTGCATGTGATGTTTATCCTTTATGCATCTTATTTTGCTTAGAACGGCGGTAGCATTATAAGATGATCCCTTCACTTAATTTCAAGATAAAAGTGTTCTCCCTGAGTATGCACCATTGCTACAGTTCGTCGTGTTGAGACACCACGTGATGATCGGGTGTGATAGACTCTATGTTCACATACAATGGGTGCAAGATAGTTTTGCACATGCGGAATACTTGGGTTAAACTTGACAAGCCTAGCATGTACAGACATGGCCTCGGAATAGTGGAGACCGAAAGGTCGAACGTGAATCATATAGTAGATATGATCAACATAGAGATGTTCACCATTGATGACTACCCCATCTCACGTGATGATCGGACATGGGTTAGTTGAGTTGGATCACGTATCACTTAGATGACTTGAGGGATGTCTATTTAAGTGGGAGTTCTTAAGTAATTTGATTAATTGAACTTAATTTATCATGAACTTAGTCCTGGTAGTATTTGCATATCTATGTTGTAGATCAATGGCCCGTGCTACCGTTCCCCTAAATTTTAATGCGTTCCTGGAGAAAGCTAAGTTGAAACATGATGGTAGCAACTACACGGACTGGGTCCATAACTTGAGGATTATCCTCATTGCTGCACAGAAGAATTATGTCCTTGATGCACTGCTAGGTGACAAGCCCCCTCCCGCTAATGTAGACGCTTTGAACGTCTGGCAGACACAGTCTGATGACTACTCTATAGTTCAGTGTGCCATGCTTTACGGCTTAGAACTGGGACTTCAAAGACGTTTTGAATGTCATGGAGCATATGAGATGTTCCAAGAGTTGAAGTTAATATTTCTAGCAAATGCCCGGGTTGAGAGATATGAAGTCTCCAACAAGTTCTATAGCTGCAAGATGGAGGAGAACAGTTCTGTCAGTGAACACATACTCAAAATGTCTGGGTATTATAATCACTTGACTCAGCTGGGAGTTGATCTTCCAGTTGATTGTGTCATTGACAGAGTTCTTCAATCACTACCACCAAGCTACAAAGGCTTCGTGATGAACTATAATATGCAAGGGATGAACAAAACAATTCCCGAGCTCTTCGCAATGCTTAAAGCCGCGGAGGTAGAAATCAAGAAGGAACATCAAGTGTTGATGGTTAACAAGACCACTAGTTTCAAGAAAAAGGGCAAGGGAAAGAAAGGGAACTTCAAGAAGAATGGCAAGCAAGTTGCCACTCCTGGGAAGAAGCCCAAAGTTGGACCCAAGCCTGAAACTGAGTGCTTCTACTACAAAGGGACTGGTCACTGGAAGCGGAATTACCCCAAGTATCTGGCGGATAAGAAGGATGGCAAAGTGAACAAAGGTATATTTGATATACATGTTATTGATGTGTACCTTACTAATGCTCGTAGTAGCGCCTGGGTATTTGATACTGATTCGGTTGCTCATATTTCTAACTCGAAACAGGAGCTACGGATTAAACGAAGATTGGCTAAGGACGAGGTGACGATGCGTGTCGGGAATGGTTCCAAGGTCGATGTGATCACCGTCGGCACGCTACCTCTACATCTACCTTCGGGATTAGTTTTAGACGTGAATAATTGTTATTTGGTGCCAGCGTTGAGCATGAACATTATATCTGGATCTTGTTTAGTGCGAGACGGTTATTCATTTAAATCAGAGAACAATGGTTGTTCTATTTATATGAGTAATATCTTTTATGGTCATGCGCCCTTAAAGAGTGGTCTATTTTTGTTGAATCTCGATTGTAGTGATACACATATTCATAATATTGATGCCAAAAGATGCAAAGTTGATAATGATAGTGCAACATATTTGTGGCACTGCCGTTTAGGTCATATTGGTGTAAAGCGCATGAAGAAACTCCATGCAGATGGGCTTTTGGAATCACTTGATTATGAATCATTTGATACTTGCGAACCATGCCTCATGGGCAAGATGACTAAAACTCCGTTCTCCGGAACAATGGAGCGAGCCAATGACTTATTGGAAATAATATATACCGATGTATGCGGTCCGATGAGTATTGAGGCACGCGGCGGGTATCGTTATTTTCTGACCTTCACAGATGATTTGAGCAGATATGGGTATATCTACTTAATGAAACACAAGTCTAAAACATTTGAAAAGTTCAAAGAATTTCAGAGTGAAGTGGAGAATCATCGTAACAAGAAAATAAAGTTTCTACTATCTGATCGCCGAGGCGAATATTTGAGTTATGAGTTTGGCCTTCATTTAAAACAATGTGGAATAGTTTCACAACTCACGCCACCTGGAACACCACAGCGTAATGGTGTGTCCGAATGTCGTAACCGTACTTTATTAGATATGGTGCGATCTATGATGTCTCTTACCGATTTACCACTATCATTTTGGGGTTATGCATTAGAGACAGTTGCATTCACGTTAAATAGGGCACCGTCTAAATCCGTTGAGACGACACCATATGAACTATTGTTTGGCAAGAAACCTAAGCTGTCGTTTCTTAAAGTTTGGGGTTGCGACACTTATGTCAAAAGGCTTCAGCCTGATAACCTCAAACCTAAATCGGAGAAGTGCGTCTTCATAGGATACCCTAAGGAAACAATTGGGTACACCTTCTACCACAGATCCGAAGGCAAGATCTTTGTTACCAAGAATGGAACCTTTCTAGAGAAGGAGTTTCTCTTGAAAGAAGTGAATGGGAGGAAAGTAGAACTTGATGAGGTAATCATACCTTCTCTCGAATTGGAAAGTAGTTCATCACAGAAAACTGTTCCCGTGATGCCTACACCAACTAGAGAGGAAGCTAATGATAATGATCATGAAACTTCAGATCAAGTTACTACTGAACCTCGTAGGTCGACCAGAACACGATCCACACCAGAGTGGTACGGTAATCCTGTTCTGGAAGTCATGTTATTAGACCAAGGCGAACCTATGAGTTATGAAGAAGCTATGATGAGCCCAGATTCCGACAGATGGCATGAGGCCATGAAATCTGAGATAGGATCTATGTATGAGAACAAAGTGTGCACTTTGGTGGATTTGCCCGATGATCGGCAAGCCATAGAGAATAAATGGATCTTCAAGAAGAAGACTGACGCTGGTGGTAATGTTATCGTCTACAAAGCTCGATTGTCGCAAAAGGTTTTTGACAAGTTCAAGGGGTTGACTACGATGAGACTTTCTCACCCGTAGTGATGCTTAAGTCCGTCTGAATCATGTTAGCAATTGCCGCATTTTATGATTATGAAATCTGGCAAATGGACATCAAAACTGCATTCCTTAATGGATTTCTTAAGGAAGAATTGTATATGATGAAACCAGAAGGTTTTGTCGATCCTAAAGGTGCTAACAAAGTGTGCAAGCTCCAGCGATCCATCTATGGACTAGTGCAAGTATCTCGGAGTTGGAATATACGCTTTGATGAGGTGATCAAAGCATATGGTTTTATACAGACTTTTGGTGAAGCCTGTATTTACAAGAAAGTGAGTGGGAGCTCTGTAGCATTTCTGATATTATATGTGGATGACATATTGTTGATTGGAAATGATATAGAATTTCTGGATAGCATAAAAGGGTACTTGAATAAGAGTTTTTCAATGAAAGACCTCGGAGAAGCTGCTTACATATTGGGCATCAAGATCTATAGAGATAGATCAATACGCTTAATAAGACTTTCACAAAGCACATACCTTGACAAAGTTTTGAAGAAGTTCAAAATGGATCAGTCAAAGAAAGGGTTATTGCCTGTGTTACAAGGTATGAAGTTGAGTCAGACTCAATGCCCGACCACTGCAGAAGATAGAGAGAAAATGTAAGTCATTCCCTATGCTTCAACCATAGGTTCTATCATGTATGCCATGCTGTGTACCAGACCTGATGTGTGCCTTGCTATAAGTTTGGCCGGGAGGTACCAAAGTAATCCAGGAGTGGATCACTGGACAGCGGTCAAGAACATCCTGAAGTACCTGAAAAGGACCAAGGAGATGTTTCTCATTTATGGAGGTGACAAAGAGCTCGTCGTAAATGGTTACGTCGATGATAGCTTTGACACTGATCCGGATGACTCTAAGTCACAAACCGGATACGTATTTATATTGAATGGTGGAGCTGTCAGTTAGTGTAGTTCCAAGCAGTGCATCGTGGTGGGATCTACGTGTGAAGCGGAGTACATAGCTGCTTCAGAAGCAGCAAATGAAGGAGTCTGGATGAAGGAGTTCATATCCGATCTGGGTGTAATATCTAGTGCATCGGATCCAATGAAAATCTTTTGTGACAACACTGGAGCAATTGCCTTGGCGAAGGAATCCAGGTTTCACAAGAGAACCAAACACATCAAGATACGCTTCAATTCCATTCGTGAACAAGTCAAGGATGGAGACATCGAAATTTGCAAGATACATACGGATCTGAATGTAACAGACCCGTTGACTAAGCCTCTTCCACAAGCAAAACATGATCAGCACCAAGACTCCATGGGTGTTAGATTCATTGCAATGTAATCTAGATTATTGACTCTAGTGCAAGTGGGAGACTGAAGGAAATATGCCCTAGAGGAAATAATAAAGTTGTTATTTTATATTTCCTTTTTCATGATAAAGGTTTATTATTCATGCTAGAATTGTATTGATCGGAAACCATAATACATGTGTGAATAAATAAACAAACATGGTGTCCCTAGTAAGCCTCTACTAGACTAGCTCATTGATCAAAGATGGTTAAGGTTTCCTGACCATGGACATGAGTTGTCATTTGATAACGGGATCGTATCATTAGGAGAATGATGTGATGGACAAGACCCATCCGTTAGCTTAGCATAATGATCGTTCAGTTTTATTGCTATTGCTTTCTTCATGTCAAATACATATTCCTTCGACTATGAGATTATGCAACTCCTGGATGCCGGAGGAATGCCTTGTGTTCTATCAAACGTCACAACGTAACTGGGTGATTATAAAGATGCTCTACAGGTATCTCCAAAGGTGTTTGTTGAGTTGGCATAGATTGAGATTGGGATTTGTCACTCCGAGTTTCGGAGAGGTATCTCTGGGCCCTCTCGGTAATACACATCATAAGCTTGCAAGCAAATGACTAAGGAGTTGGTCACGAGGTGATGTATTATGGAACATGTAAAGAGACTTGCCAGTAACGAGATTGAACTAGGTATGAAGATACCGACGATCGAATCTCGGGCAAGTAACATACCGATGGACAAAGGGAATTACGTATGTTGTCATAACGGTTCGACCGATAAAGATATTCGTAGAATATGTAGGAGCAAATATGAGCATCCAAGTTCTGCTATTGGTTATTGACCGGAGAGGTGTCTTGGTCATGTCTACATAGTTCTCGAACACGTAGGGTCCGCACGCTTAACGTTCGTTGATGATATAGTATTATATGAGTTATGTGACTTGGTGACCGAATGTTGTTCGGAGTCCCGGATGAGATCACGAACATGATGAGGAGTCTTGAAATGGTCGAGAGGTAAAGATTGATATATACGTCGATGATATTCGGACACCGAAAGTGTTTCGGGGGGTACCGGGTACTTATTGGGTCACCGGAAAGGGTTCCGGGCACCCCCGGCAAAAGATATGGGCCTTATGGGCCAAGAGGGTAAACGCACCAGCCACAAGGGGATCGTGCGCCCCCCATATGGGCCGAACCAGGAGGATAAGGAAAGAGGGGAAGGGAAAGGAAAGGGGGGGATTCGGCCTCCCCCTTCCTTCTCTCCCCCCTCCTCTTTCCTTCCCCCTCCGGCATATATGGCAGGGGGACGCGCGGCTAGGTAGGAGCCCAAGTAGGATTCGGTCCTACTTGGGGTGCCTCCTAGCCTCTCCCCTCCCCCTCCCACCTATATATATGTGGGGGGGCGCCCTAGCACACCCCAGACAATTGTTTAGCCGTGTGCGGCGCCCCCCTCCACCGTTTACACCCCCGATCATATTTTCGTAGTGCTTAGGCGAAGCCCTGCGGAGATCACTTCACCATCACCGTCACCACGCCGTCGTGCTAACGGAACACATCTACTACCTCGACATCTTCCTGGATCAAGAAGGCGAGGGACGTCACCGAGCTGAACGTGTGCAGAACGCGGAGGTGTCGTACGTTCGGTACTTGATCGGTTGGAGCGCGAAGAAGTTCGACTACATCAACCGAGTTGTTAAACGCTTCCGCTTATGGTCTATGAGGGTATGTAGACACACTCTCCCCCTCGTTTCTATGCATCTCCATGGATAGATCATTGTGTGTGCGTAGAAAATGTTTGTTTTCCATGCAACGATTCCCAACACACCCAACGACCACCGTCGTGGCAAAACAAAACGGGCCCAAACGGGGACAATGTTACCAAATCAACTACGGGCACACAAGGCTATGACTGCCTACCGGGCCAGGGTAGCGCAAGCGCATAACCTTCCCTAGTTGGAGGCACCGGCGAGAGGCATAACAACAGACCGAGAAAGGGCCTCCCCATAAAGGCAAATGTGGTTGCACTTGGTAGCTCGATTTGGTGGCACCATGACTCGATCAACAGCATGTTCAAGTTGGATTATTATCAGGTTTCAACTTGCAAAGAAATATTTCTGAGTCATAGTATGCCATGAAAATGCAACAATATCCCTATGCACCATTTCAACATAATGCCGGTATGAACTTACTGAAGCTCATGATGATGTTACCCTACTGCATAACCTTAACCAACCAACTTAAATACCACTGAAAACATAACAAGCATAGCATGAAAATGAAACTAGCACAAGTGATGTTATTTTAATTTTCTATATGCATTATATGGGACCATATTCAAGTGAAAATCATAATCATTGAAATGTAACTCTTGCAATTATTTGTGATGGCTTGCCTTAGTGCAGAGGAGGGTCACAATCCTCCTGGTTCTCCTCAAGGCAGCAAGTTCCTTCTGAAAATAATTAAAATAGCAAAAAGAAAATGTCACATAACACTTTTAAATGCACCAAAAAATATCTACAGCAAGCAAAAATCTCAACTTTTGCATGACGATAGAGGATCTCAAGACAAAACCAATGCAAAAAGAATCATCTCATTTGGACTTGTAAAATAAAAACTAGAGCTGGTCAAAGTTTGGTCAATTTTCTGAATTAAAATGATTTTTTGAATTAAACAGAGAGGGGGTGACGTCGAAGACGTATTTGTGGATTACGCCTCCACTTATACCACTTCGGGGGATGATAGAGAGGCTGACAGGCGGGACCCGCTGTCAGGGTTAGAGGGGAGAGAGAGAAATAGAGGGCGGCGGCTCGGTCGTCGGTGGTTCTCCGGTGAGGAGGCCACGGCGGCTGCCGGCGAGTGGATGGATGGACATGGCACTTCACGGCGAACACGCATGTACCAGTAGCTCGGTTGGAGGTAGACGGACGGCGTCGTGATGGTCATCTCCAGAGGCGTCTACGAAGGGGGCTCATCGGAGTTGAGGATTCCGACGAGGCAGGGGCGTTACGGCAGCTCCAGCAGCACGAGCATGACCAGGAGAACACCACGAACACACTGGAGGGATTGGAAGACATCGAGGAGCGCCGGAGGAAGCAAGGCACCGAGCGGGGATCGGCAGCGATCTCCGGAGCAGAACGGCGGCCAGAGGCCAGCCTGGCCTGTGCGCGGCCTTCTACGAGAGGTTTGGAGGTCAGAGGAGGTGGGTGGTGTGGCTAGATGACCTCGGAAGGGGCTCTATATATAGGCAGGGGCGAGGATGGGTTCGAAGTCGCCGGAGAAGTCTCTGGAGCAGCGAGCGGTGACGAACGGTGCTCAGCATGGATGGGAGAGGTTGAGGAGCTCACGCGGCCACAGTGGAGGCAAGGAGCCAAGCACAGGGCGAAGGAGGGAGACGGCACGGGTGCATGGGCGCACTGTACCCTCTACTCCATCGTGTCCATGTCTGCTGGAGCTGTCGCCGGCGTCGGGGAGCTCCAACGAGTGGTCATGGGCGACGAGTCGAGACAGGGGAAGCTCCAAGACACACGGGCGTGGCCGGAGGCGAGCGCACGAGCCGAACAGAGAAGCTGCCGGTGCTCAGAGCGCGTCGAACACACGCCTGGCATTTTGGATTCATGCGGTCACTTGTGGAGTTAAATCATGTCTGGTGGCTTGTCTTTGCAAGGTTTAGTCACCCTGTGGTGTTAGATCAAAGCCAGGGCGACAGGATGAGACTTGAGCTTCTTGGCAAGTTTCTGGACAGAAACTTGTGAGGATATTTGAGAGAGTTCTAGAGAGAGTTAGGAGCTGAAACTTGGGGGTTAAGGGTTACTTAGGAAGGTCATTAAGCCATAAAAATTTCAGCTCAAGAAGATTTGTCAAAAATGTACTTGCTTCACAAATTACCATTTCTGACCAGAATGAAAATGTTTTTCTACAGCAGAAATACTCCTCATAA
Source organism: Thinopyrum elongatum (assembly GCA_011799875.1). Lineage (NCBI taxonomy): Eukaryota > Viridiplantae > Streptophyta > Magnoliopsida > Poales > Poaceae > Thinopyrum > Thinopyrum elongatum. The sequence goes on along the minus strand of CM022300.1, from coordinate 102,370,071 downwards.
CCATAGGATATTTTTGCATGGGAAGATGAGGCATGGTCCAAAGAATATTTGGGAATTTTCTCAGATTTTTGGGAGGAATAAAAATAGGGGTTGCTTTGGAGCAGAAGTGAAAATAGGTCATTTTTAGAGAGAAGATGAATATTTTTCTTTTGAGAAAAATATTCTAATGGCAATATTTTGATATACCAGAGGGCAAGAGATGTTTTTGGGAGTGAGTGGAGTCACTTGGGTGAAAATCAAAACAATGCCCAAGTGTTAAGTCCAAATGAGTTAATTCAAAACTCAGTTTCAAACCAATTTGTAATAAAACTCCAGAGAAAGAAAAATGGCAAAAACCAGGGTGTCACAAACCTCCCCCCTTAGGATGAATCTCTTCCTCGAGATTTGGTTGCTAGGGAAACAATTCAGGGTATGCTGTCCTCAAAAAGTCCTTTCTTTCCCAGGTGGCTTCACTCTCGGTATGGTGTTCCCATTGCACCTTATAAAACTTAACTGACTTGCTGTGGGTGACTCTTTCCATCTCATCCAGTATTCGGAAAGGTTTCTCTTCATAAGTCAGATCCATAGCCAGCTCTATTTCAGCCATATCATTCCGTTTCTCGGGTGGTGAGATACACCTTCGCAACTGTGATACGTGAAAGACATCGTGTATTTCTGACAATTTGGGAGGAAGTTCCAATTGATATGCCACTGTACCAACCTTGGAAATGACAGGGAATGGACCAATGTACCTTGGTGCAAGCTTTCCTCAAGTCTGAAATCTCTTAACTCCTTTCATGGGTGTGACTTGGAGGTAGACATATTCACCGGGTTCAAAACTGATATGTCGATGTTTGGAATCATAGTAGCTCTTTTGTCGAGACTTGGCCAACTATAGTCTGTCTTGGATCTCCCTTACTTGCTTCTCAGCTTCCATCATCAAATTAGTCCCGAAAATGCGACTCTCTCTGGTCTAGGACCAGTTTAACGGAGTATGGCACTTGCGGGCATACAGGGCTTCATATGGTGACATCTTGAGACTGGGCTGATAGCTGTTGTTGTAGGAAAACTCCGCGTAGGGCAGACTATCTTCCCATTTGGGTCCTTGAGCAAGGGCACATGCTCGAAGCATGTCTTCGAGTATTTGATTTACTCGCTTCGTCTGTCCGTCTGTCTGAGGGTGATAAGATGTACTCTGCTTCAGTGCTATTCCCAATGCTTGATGAAGACGAGACCAGAATGCTGAGGTAAAAAGAGACCTTCGGTCTGAGGTGATGGTTTTTGGTACTCCATGCAGACTGACGATTCTGGACACATAGAGTTGTGCTAATTGATCTGCCCGGTATGTGGTTCGGATTGGAATGAAGTGGGCTACCTTGGTCACCATGTCCACCACAACCCATACAACATTGTTACCTCGAGGGGTTTTGGGAAGACCGGTGATGACATCCATGCAGACATCATCCCATTTCCATTGCGGGACGGGTAATGGTTGAAGCAGCCCGACGGGTTTCTGATGTTCCACCTTCACCTTATTGCATATATCATAGCAGGCAACAAAATATGCAATATCCTTCTTCATTCTATCCCACCAAAATATTTGCCTGAGATCTTCATACATCTTGGTACCGCCTGGATGGATCGAGTACGAGGATTCGTGTGCCTCCGTTAATATCTTCTTCCTCAGATCTTCTACTTCGGGTATACAGATTCGCCCTCGAAACCGTAAGGTACCTTGCTCATCTATCTGGAAATCTTGAGTCTTGTCGTCGTGCATGCGTGTGCCATGGTGTTGCAGGAATGGATCCTCTGCCTGAGCCTTGTGAATTTCTTCCTCAAGACTGGGAGTGACTTCTAGCATAGCGGTGCAGTCGGCCTCAACAATGATCAAGTTGAGCTGGGCCATCTCTTCTTGTAGCTCGGGAGACAAAGATTCCATTAATGCATTCATTGTGGCCGGTTTGCAGCTGAGAGCATTGGCAACCACATTAGCTTTACCCGGATGATAATTTATTCCAAGGTCATAATCTTTGACCAACTCAAGCCATCTTCTTTGTTGGAGATTCAGGTCGGGTTGAGTGAATATGTATTTGAGACTTTTGTGGTCGGTGAATATTTGGCACCGCTTGTCGATGAGATAATGCCTCCAAATTTTTAAGGCATGCACAACTGCTGCTAGCTCCAAGTCATGGGTAGGATACTTTCCTTCATGAGTTCGTAGATGTCTGGATGCATAGGCTACAACCTTGCCATCTTGCATGAGCCCGCATCCTAGGCCTCTTCGAGATGCGTCGCAATACACGTCGAAGCTTCGATAAATATCTGGAAGCGTCAACATGGGTGCTGAAGTTAAACGAGTCTTCAATTCATTAAAGCTCTTCTCACAATCTTCAGACCATATGAACTTTTGGTCCTTCTTGAGTAGCTCTGTCATTGGTTTAGCAATCTTGGAAAAGCCTTCAATGAATCGACGGTAATAACCAGCAAGTCCTAGAAAACTCCTGATCTCGGTTACCGTCGTTGGTGCTGGCCATTTTAGCACATCCTTGACTTTACTTGGATCCACTGCTATTCCTTCAGCAGAGAGAATATGCCCCAAGAATCCTACTTGGTTAAGCCAGAATTCACACTTGCTGAATTTTGCATATAACTGGTGGTCACGGAGGCTTTGCAATACTGCTCGGAGGTGTTGTTCATGCTCTTCTTCTCCTTTAGAGTATATGAGGATATCATCGATGAAGACCACCACGAACTTGTCCAAGAAGTCCATGAACACTTTGTTCATCATATGCATGAAGAAAGCAGGGGCATTGGTCAGACCAAAAGACATGACTATATATTCATACAGACAGTAGCAAGTGGTGAATGCGGTCTTAGGAATATCTTCCTTCTTGATCTTGAGTTGATGGTACCCGGTCCTTAAATCAATCTTGGGAAAGATTTGGGCTCCATTCAGTTGATTGAACAAATCATCAATCCTGGGGAGTAGGTACTTATTCTTGATAGTGACATCGTTGAGCTGGCGGTAGTCTACACACATCCGAAGACTACCATCTTTCTTGTCCACAAATATGGCAGGCGATCCCCATGGTGAAGAACTTGGGCGGATGTACCCTTTCTTGAGCATCTCATCAAGTTGCTTCTTCAGCTCAACTAACTCGGATGAAGGCATCCGGTAATACTTCTTGTATATGGGTGTTGTCCCTGGCACGTGATCAATAGCAAACTCGAGCTCATGATCTGGTGGCATTCTTGGCAATTCTTCAAGGAATACAACTGGAAACTCACTGACCACTGGGATTAATTCCATGCCCGAGGTTATAGCTGTGAAAATCATCTCCTTTTTGGGCATGGTTCTGTGAGCCACAAACTTTGTTGCTTGCCTGCCGGGTTTATTAAGGTGACTTCTCTTGTTGCACAGTTGATGCAGACCTGATGCTTTGTCAGCCAATCCATTCCCAGTATGACATCCAACCTTGCGGATTCAATTGCTACCAGGGTGGCAGGGAAAACAACTCCATGAACATTTATCTCCAAGCCACGGCATACCACATTTGTTTTGAGCATGGATCCCGGGGATTGCACCATCATGCATTTCTCAAGAAGAGAGCAAGAAAACTGGTTTTGGGCAACAAAACTCCGTGAAATAAAAGAATGGGAAGCCCAAGAGTCAAATAAAATTGTTGCAGGTATGTTATTAACATGGAACATACCAATGACCACTTCGGGGTTTTCTTGGGCTTCTTCGGTGGAGAGATGATGCACTTGGCCTTGGATAAGCTCTTGCATGGGGAAGGATTCCATGTGATTGACTTGAGGCTTGAGGGGTGGATTTGGCTTGCCGTTCTTGGGACACTGCCTCGCATAGTGCCCGGTCTGTCCATAAGAGAAACATGCATTGCTACGCTGACAGTCCTCCCGTACAGGGCTGGTCACAATATTCTTGACTTGGTTGCTGGTCTTGTTGGTATTTTGCTACCATGTTGGCTTGAACTCAAACTAAGGCTGCTGCCAAGTACGAGCCTTCTGAACTGGCTGTCTGTCCTTCTTGGGCTCGAACTTGAGTTTGTGGTCATCATAAGCTGGCTTGTTGTCATGGACGAGCTTGTGCTCCCTTTCTGCGATAAGAGCCTTGTTCACCAAAGTCTGGAAGCCGGGGAAGTCGAGCATGCTGAGTGTGCATCGGAGGTGCTGATTGAGTCCTCCAAGGAATTGGTCGATCTTCTTTTCTTCGGTGTCCACATCATAGAGAGAATAACGAGCCAAGTGATTGAACTTGTTCAAATATTCACTTACTGACAGGTTTCCTTGGGTGAGAGCGAGAAACTCACGCTACTTGACCTTCATGATACCGGCGGGAATGTGGTACTTGCGGAACTTGTCCTTGAATTTATCCCAAGTGATCTCATTGTCCGCATGCCACATAGTCTTAGTATTATCCCACTATATAGAAGCGGCTCCTTCAAGATAGTGAGTAGCAAACGGAACCTTGTCAATTTCTTTGGTGCGAGCAATCTCTAGCTTCTTCTCAATAGTCCGCAACCAATCGTCAGCTTCCATAGGATCAACAACTTTACTGAAACTGGGCGGCTTAGTTCTTTGAAAATCTGACAGCTTGGAGTGATTACCATACTGATTCCCATATTCTGACCCACCATAGCCTGTACGCTCTTTAGTAATTCAAGTAAATCTTTGTTTCTTCTTTCCTCGAACATTCGCATAATCTGCTCTGTGGTAGGTGGATGCGGTGGAGGAGGTGGTGGTGGTTGATATGGTTCGGGGGAATGTCCTACCTGTCTGGCGGAGCAACAAACGGGAGTATCGTCACCCGCATGACTGCTGCTACCTCCTCTTGTCATCCTATTTATGTTTCCCAATACGAAGCATCGAGATGAGCAACATCCATAAATGGGGAAGAAAAGCAAGCGACAAAGTCCGAAAGGAAAGCAACGAGAAACCAGGGCGAATAATAAAAAGAAGTTCCAACATAATTATACATAGACCCATACATGAAAGGAAATAGCATGACAGGTATGAGTACACTCATACAAACAAGCATCATGACAACCTCGGCTACTCCTGAAGAACTAGTGCTCCGCTGATCCTGCTGGGATCTCCCCGGACTCGGTCTCGGATCCTGAACTGACGACGTTAATAGAAACCTCCGGGTTAAAGGAAACACGATGAAGCTTCCTCGAGGGTTCTCCCTCAGGGGCAGGTGCTGGGTGAGGCTGCAGCATAGGGGTGACGGGAGTAGCGAGAAGTAAAGTCCACTTGGCAGGAGACTCGTGGGAAGTCACTGTCGAGGTGTCCGAGTTACTCTGAGGGGCAACCGGAGTAGCTGGCGGAATAGTAGCTGGAGGAACATATAGGGTAAACCCAATGGAGGGTGGAACGAAACCAGATCTAGCGGCAACCAGAGCTGTACGAGTACGAGTCAACTCTCGAGCCAACTCGAAAAGCAGAAGACAACTAGCAGTGATGTAGCGAGAGAGGTGGCTGGATGAACGATCGCACGCCAAATCAATGGGAGGGAAACGAATACGTCCATTATCGAACATGGACGGGTAGTAATAGAAACCTGGATGAGTCTGCATCCGGACCTCGTTGTAGCGCAGATCAATGAGAGCCTCGAACGCAGCGAACTGAACAAGCTAACTTGGTGTAGAAGCGAAACCACTCCTAGAAGAACGAGTGTAGGCGCCAGACACAGAGCTGTGGTGCAAGGTGACCTCCGCGTGGTACTCGTACACTGAGTCTGCCAATCGCTCCCGGTACACTTGGTACACTGGGTCCTCGCCATCAGGGTAGAGTCAATGCCACACGTTCCGAAGAAGATGTGGAGAAGTGTATGGTGCTGGCTCAGACTGGTACGGGTACAGCACTGGAGCTATCTACACTCACAATCATTAGTCGGTGAGTAATAAAAATAAACTATATGCATGCAATGCAACAATCAGATGCAAACATATACTACTGGCACTCAGGTCTACTAACTACCGTTTAACTAGCGCGTTAGCTATCTAGGGCGTCCTACAGTCAGTGCGGCTCTGATACCAAGCGTTGTGGCACCCCGGCTCAGAGCAACCGGTTTACCTTGCATTGCCAGCCCATGGATCATGTCTTCTGGCAACACACAACAACTTGGTACAGAAAGACAACCGCTTTATTGAAACATCGGTTCGATATTACATGATAGGGGCCTCGAGCATGATGATAAAGCTACGCGGCGGCGGAAAGATGACGTAGAAGGACTCCATCTCATAGGGACACTGATGTGGACATGGCCTAGACTGCGATGCAACTCCAACTCCGGTACGGCTTCTCCTGAAACTGGCATGACACACCAGGTGAGTACTTTGAATGTACTCGCAAGCTCACAACAAATAATGCAACAATGGCAAATAACAACATGATATTTAAGCAGGTTAAATGCAAGAACTTAGCATGCTACTCATGAAGTGACAGGGCTTGCAAACAGGGTCTCTCAGAGCCGCTTACCATCTTGGTTACCTCGTAACCACAAACATCATCATACCACGGTGATCACCTCCGGATCACAAAAGAAACCATATTGACGGTCTCAACAACTTCACCATCATAACAAGTGACACAAGTATAACTTTAGTGTGTAGGTTCAATATTTCTGTTGATCCACGGTGTGACCTACTACGAACTGTGTCTGTGACCGAGGACGAGGCTATCGATAGATTAAACACACTCTATAGAGGTTAGCACACTGTACCCACACCACAGAATCCATGGCCTCGAACTCCCATTCGGGTGGACCAACGGCGTTCCGACAGAACCAATCTATTGCCACGACACTCTCCCGGCCACTCCGACCAACTCCCCTTTGGGCTAAGTCCTGGGTGGCCCTGATGCCACCTCGTGACACCCAATGGCCACCCTCGTGGCAAAACAAAACGGTCCCAAACGGGGACAATGGTACCAAATCAACTACGGGCACACAAGGCTATGCCTGCCTACCGGGCCAGGGTAGCGCAAGCGCATAACGTTCCCTAGTTGGAGGCACCGGCGAGAGGCATAACAATAGATCGAGAAAGGGCCTCCCCATAAAGGCAAATGTGGTTGCACTGGGATGCTCGATTTGATGGCACCATGACTCGATCAACAGCATGTTCAAGTTGGATTATTATCAGGTTTCAACTTGCAAAGAAATATTTCCGAGTCATAGTATGCCATGAAAATGCAACAATATACCTATGCACCATTTCAACATAATGCCGGTATGAACTTACTCATGCTCATGATCATGTTACCCTACTGCATAACCTTAACCAACCAACTTAAATACCACTGAAAACATAACAAGCATAGCATGAAAATGAAACTAGCACAAGTGATGTTATTTTAATTTTCTATATGCATTATATGGGACCATATTCAAGTGAAAATCATAATCATTGAAATGTCACTCTTGCAATTATTTGTGATGGCTTGCCTTAGTGTAGAGGAGGGTCACAATCCTCCTAGTTCTCCTCAAGGCAGCAAGTTCCTTCTGAAAATAATTAAAATAGCAAAAAGAAAATGTCACATAACACTTTTAAATGCACCAGAAAATATCTACAGCAAGCAAAAATCTCAACTTTTGCATACTGACAGAGGATCTTAAGATAAAACCAATGCAAAAAGAATCATCTCATTTGGACTTGTAGAATAAAAACTAGAGCTGGTCAAAGTGTGGTCAATTTTTTGAATTAAAGTAAATTTTTGAATTAAACAGAGAGGGGGTGACGTCGAAGATGTATTTGTGGATTACGCCTCCACTTATATCACTTCGGGGGACGACAGAGAGGCTGACATGCGGGACCCGCTGTCAGGGGAGGAGAGAGAGAGAAACAGAGGGCGGCGGCTCGATCGCCGGTGGTTCTCCGGCGAGGAGGCCACGGCGGCCACCGGCGAGTGGATGGATGGACGTGGCACTTCAGGGCAAACATGCACTTACTAGTAGCTCGGTCGGAGGTGGATGGACGGTGTCGCGGTGGTCGTCTCTAGAGGCGTTGACGGAGGGGGCTCATCAGACTTGAGGATTCCGGCGAGGCAGGGGCGTTCCAGTAGCTCCAGCAGCACGAGCACGACTAGGAGAACACCACGAACACACCGGAGAGGTTGGAAGACGTCCAGGCGCGCCGGAGGAAGCAGGGCACCGAGAGGAGATCGGCGGCGATCTTCGGAGTAGAACGGCGGCCAGAGGCCCGCCTGGCCTGGCCACGGCCTTCTACGAGAGGTTTGGAAGTCAGAGTAGGTGGGTGGTGTGGCTACATGAGCTCGGGAGGGGCTCTATATATAGGCAGGGGCGAGGAGGGGTTCGAGGTCGCCGGAGAAGTCTCTGGAGCGGCGAGCGGCAACGAACGGTGCTCAGGATGGATGGAAGAGGTCGAGGAGCTCACGCGGCCGCAATGGAGGCAAGGCGCCAAGCACAGGGCGAAGGAGGGAGACAGCACGGGTGCACGGGCACACTGTACCCTCTGCTCCACCGTGTCCGCATCTACAGGAGTTGTCACCGGCTTCGGGGAGCTCCAGCGAGTGGTCATGGGCGACGAGTGGAGGCAGGGGAAGCTCCAAGACACACGGGCGTGGCCGGAGGCGAGCGAACGAGCCAAACAGAGAAGCTGGCATGTTGGATTCATGCGATCACCACATGCACTAGTGCAACGCGGTGCGCCCGTGGAGTTAAATCATGTCTGGTGGCTTGTCTTTGCAAGGTTTAGTCACCCTGTGGTGTTAGATCAAAGCCAGGGCGACAGGATGAGACTTGAGCTTCTTGGCAAGTTTCTGGACAGAAACTTGTGAGGATATTTGAGAGAGTTCTAGAGAGAGTTAGGAGCTGAAACTTGGTGGTTAAGGGTTCTTAGGAAGGTCATTAAGCCATAAAAATTTCAGTTCAAGAAGATTTGTCAAAAATGTACTTGCTTCACAAAGTACCATTTCTGACCAGAATAAAAATGTTTTTCTACAGCAAAAATACTCCGCATAACCATAGGATATTTTTGCATGGGAAGGATAGGCATGGTCCAAAGAATATTTGGGAATTTTCTCAGATATTTAGGAGCAAGAAAAATAGGGGTTGCTTTGGAGCAGAAGTGAAAATAGGTCATTTTTAGAGAGAAAATGAATATTTTTCTTTTGAGAAAAATATTCTAATGGAAATATTTTGAGATATCAGAGGGCAAGAGTTGTTTTTGGGAGTGAGTGAAGTCACTTGGGTGAAAATCAAAACAATGCCCAAGTGTTAAGTCCAAATGAGTTAATTCAAAACTCAGTTTCGAACCAATTTGCAATAAAACTCCAGTGAAAGAAAAATGGCAAAAACCAGGGTGTCACGGATTGTGTCAACTATATCAGTTTTTACTGACCATCAACAATGCATATGGCTGAAAGATGTATTTACGAGCATCGACCGATGGGTCTCTCTCTCTCTGTCTCTCCCTCTCACAAACACACACACACACACACACAGACACAAGTAGGACCCGTTGAATTATGTCTTCACTTGTGACAACTTTTAATTAGGTTCCACTGTACTCTAACTTTTTTCTTAAGTTATTAATTGAGCTCAGTGACTTCAAAAGTTGTACAGAAGCCTTGCTTGGGCCTTTTCTGGCGTCGTTGAATGTGGGCTGAGTAGCTATGTAAAGTTGTACTGTACTACACAGGCCTTTTTCGTTGAACATCAGCAATTCAACTGGGCCGACAGTTGTACACAAGATCCTAAAATAAGCGCAGCCTAGCCTATGTTTCTTTTAATGAAATGCACAGCTTAGTTCATTTTTTTATATAATAAGATTACCAAGCCCAACTTAACTTTTTTTTAATAATATTCCTTTCTCAATATTATTTTTTATACGAAATGCTCAGTCTAGACCATCATTGGTTTTTCACCCATCCTAGAAAATGGGTCCATTTCTACTAAAATCAAATGGCTTGTAAATTATCAGAAATGGTAAATGGGTTGCATGTACGCAATATTATTTTTTCACCTAGCCAAGTAAATAGGTGTATTCGAATAAATAATCAAATGTGCTATAAATTATCATAAATAGTAAATCAGCTATTATTATTTTTACCCAGCACAGGAAATAGATTATTAGTTGAGTCAAAGCCCAGGAAATAGATGTATTGGCAAACAAAATGAAATGGGCTGTAAAACCTAAATAAATGTGCTACATTACGCCACAGCTTTCGAAGCTGACTTTGTTGGCCTACTAGATGAAGCCTGCGCAAGCTGTTGTCCATTTAGTGAACAAAACGATTTAATGGTCTCAAACAAAAAGTCAACAAATTATTCTGACATCTATAGCCGTTGGATTGACATCCAACGGCGAGCCTGCTTCTTCAATCTCTGATCTAGTTGGTCTTGCTCAAGCCGACAAAACCATCGCCGGCTGGAGCATGTGCATCTGCCTCCCGTGGCCGGCTGTGCTACCGCGCAGGCCTCACCGCCCCACCCTACTCCCAACGGTGGTCAGATCATACCTGTACTCACCCACACCTTCTGTTATTCTCCGGCGATAGCAGCCTCACCCGGCAGCCGAACCAGTCCCTCATACTCCCCTCCACCAGGGACTACAATGCCCCTTGTTCCGCGACTCCAGATCGTTCCCATCTTAGGCCTCACCGTCGTCCACCTCCGTTGTCCGCTCGACGATGCATGGTCAACAACGAGAGCCAACATGGAGTACGTCGAGAGTCTGACAGCTCGGAACCACTAGCTACATCTTCGCACGCAAGCTAGTGCCTCCTTATTATGCGGGAATAAACGATTCGTCCCCCTGACAGGTTGGACCCACCAGCTACAATCTTCGCACGCAAGGATGTTCATTCTTATTACACGAAAAAAAGTCCCCCCCCCCATGACAGCTGGGACCCATGAGCTACATCTTCACACGGAAGGAAGTGCCTCCTTATTACGTGCAAGAAAAATGATTCCTCCCCCTGCTAGCTCGGTCCCACCTGATTCGGAGGCTGACTTGTGGGCCTACTAAGTTGACACGTACGCAGGGTTTGTTAACCTAGTCAACAAACGATTCTAGCAGCAGTGACCGTTGGATTAACATCCAATGGCCGCGCTGCTTCTTCAATCTCTGATCTTCTTGCTCCAGCCGCGGAAACCATCGCCGGCTGGACCGCCTGCTCCTGCCTCTCGTGGCCGGCTGTGCTGCCACCACTGGCCAGGCCTTCCCTCTACTCACCCACACCCCCTGTTATTCTCCGGCGACGGTAGCCTTAGCCCCCAGCCGAACCAGTGAACCCTCGTACCCTCCTCCGCGTGGGCATCCACCTGCCTCGTCTTACCTGGCTCCGCGTCGTTCCCTTCCTAGGCCTCGTCGTCGTCCACCGCCTTGATGCTCTCGGTGCCTCGTGGTCAATGAGGTCAACGAACAACAGCCATCAGAAGAGGACTTTAGGCGGTGAGGCTGATAGCTGGACCCACCAGCTACATCTTCGAACACAAGGAAGTGCCTCCTTATTACTCGCAAAATAAAAATGATTCATCCCCCTGACAGCCGGGACCCACCAGCAATATCTTCGCATGCAAGGAAGTGAGTCCTTATCCTCCCTGACAGCTGGGACCTACCCGGTTGAAGCGTACATAGCGTTGTCTGTCTGGTTGTGAACATGTACGTACATACTGGTCGATCGATCTCTCTGCAACGATGAACCGTGGCCGAGCAAGCAGCGGCACATGTAGTAGTAGAGCCCCCGACGTAGCAGTTCAGACAGTCCCTTCTAAACTGTGTACACATACGTACAGCCACATGCCAAAAAATACAGCCACGTACGTACATACGGGTGGGGTCTCGAACGCCTCCTCACGCATACGTACGGCCAGGGCTCATGTACATGGAGAGGCAACGGACGGTTGCAACTGCGTCCTATTCATCGGAAGCCAACCAGCTGGGTCAGAATGGAGAAACTGCGTCGTGTTCATCGGGAGGCAACAGAATGTGTTGTGTTCATCGGGAGCCAACTGGCTTGGACGGAACATCCAAAACGTGGTCTGGCGTACCGCAGAACAGAGGAAACGGCCTTCTGTTCGAGTGCCTACGGTCGAAACGTGGTGCTGTTGATCGGGAGGGGTGTGGCGTACCACAAAACGGAGGAAACAGACTTGTGTTGGAGCGCCTATGGTCGAAATGGGGTCCTGTTCATCGGGAGGGGTGTGGTGTACCGCAAAACGGGACTCCACGGGCTACTGTTCATCCACCGTCTACTGCCTCGCTCCAGCCTCCACGGGCTACTGTTCATCCACCGTCGACTTCCTCCAGCCTCCACCTGCTACTGTTCATCCACCGTCGACTTCCTCCAGCCTCCACCAGCTACTGTTCTTCCACGGGCTATTGTTCATCCAGCATCCACCGACTACTGTTCAACTAGCCCTCCACGGGGTCCTGTTCATCTACCCCCAACCGGCTCGGGTGTGGCGGCCTCCTCGATCGGGGTCCTGTTCATCCAGCGGCAATGACCTACTAGTACCACATGGTCCTGTTCATCCAACCCCCACCAGGAACTGTTCATCCAACCCCCAACAACGATCACTGTCCATCAAGAGGCAGCTGGTGCGATCGGGTTCAGTTAGCAGCAGTAGCGAAGGAATCGCTCGGGTTCAGTTAAATGCAGCCAAGGGATCGATTGCTCGGGTTCAGTAACGTAGCTAGTGCAATCGCTCGGGTTCAGTAAGCGAACGCCTCGCTCGGGCTCAGTTAGAGCCCAACGCCTCGCACACACGCGCGTACGTGTATGAGAGAAACGCACAAACCTCCGTGCATCGCTCGGCCCCGACCACCTACCGTAACCGGGAACTCCTCGAAATTTTCCTCGCCCTCGCTTCTACCATGATTTTTTCCATCATGGACGGCCCAAAGAATGTCATGCACGTGCGTCCCCGGCCCGCCCAGGACAAAAACCCCATTTTCTGTCATGATTTTTTGTCATAGAAGTAGGAGCCCCCCACATCTATGATGATACGTGCTTTTGTCACAATTATCGTCATATAGGTGTCATAAGCATGACAGAAAAAATTTCTGTTCGACCCATAATGTCACGGATGTGTCTTTTTTTGTAGTGCGGGCTAATCTTGTTCTCCCAATTTTTTTAGATTTTTCTTGTAGTTTTTCAATGGCATTTGTAGCAATATAGTAAAAGGGAACATCCTTGTAAAAAAGTAAAAGGGGACATGACTCTCTTGTGTCTTGTATGAATTGTCTTTTTTTTGTACACGTTAAGTTTGTTTTGCCAAACATCGAATCCGCGCCTTGTTATCCCAAAATTTTCAAGATAGAGTATCTCTTGTATCTTCTGCTGCGAAACTCCCGCCTCTTCAACCCGCGCCACACCTTGTTATCCCGAAATTTTGATGTGCGCAAAAACTCCCTCCTCATCCGAAATCGGTCGCGCAGCCCAGACACGCGAAATCCCCCTTCTACCCCTCAGCTGGAAATGCCGCCTCGATGTCGTGTGGTCAAAACCAGTGGGGGTACGTTCGTAACTTACCCCACATTTCAGACAAGCAAGTCCCTAAGCCATGGCTCCCCCTACCTTCCCTTCGCTCCCTCCCATTCGTATACCGAGGCCACCAAAACCGGCGAAACCACACGCTCCTCCATCGGCCTCCCGACCGCCGCCCAGCCGGAGCCTCTTCCCTGACAACGTCATCCACAACAATAGCTCGATGTCCCTCATCCACCACACCATATGAGGATCCATCGTCGATCTCGTCGTCCCACCGGATCAGCCGCCCCGTCCTCCACCTCCAAGGAGCTGCCCCAACATTCGCCTCGTCTATCGCACCACCTCCATCCCCACAGCACCGTCTTCACCTGCCCGACCAGAACCGCAGCACCCTCACCAATTCCTCCGATGAAGCCGAGGCCTACTCGGTGCCACCAAGAAGGTTCTGCACTCACCGCTGCATTTAATCTTTTATTCCATCTCATGGGGCTGCCGGTGCTCAATACCGAGCAGCCATGGCGGGTCTCCATCAACGGCGCCGTCGTCGGCCACTTTCTCCACGACGTCTCTTCCCCATGTCGTTGATTCCTCGGCGGCGACTTCCACACCAACACTAGTTGCTGCTGCTCCGGCTCTCGCTCGCGCTGCTGCTGCTCCAGCTCTCGCTCGCGCCGCGGATTTGCTCTTCCTGCCGGTCGCGCTGCTGCTCTGCTCATGCTTTTGTTCGTGCAGCTGCTCTACTCTGCTCTTTCTGTCGGTCGCGCTGCTACTCTGCTCTTGCTCTCATTCGTGCTGCTGCTCTGCTCTGCTCTTACTCTCGCTTGCACTACTGCTGCTAGACGACTCGGGCAGCTATAGGTGTTGCTTCTTTAGCACTCACTCGCGGTGCTGCTGCATGATCTGCTCTCATCTAGTGCATTCCCTGCTCGAGCGGCTGCTGATTTAGATCACTGTTGCTCTGCTACCAGTGCTCGAATGGCCTAAGCTTCTATTGCAGTGCGCTGCTACTAGTTTAACCAGTTTCGTCAGTAAAATTTGGTTTCGACAGTAAAATTCAGTTTCGACTGTAAAGTTCAGTTTCTTCAGTTAAGTTCAGAGTCAACAGTATTTACAACATCTGTTGGAGCAGCCTCGGCTGATGCATTTTACATCTAGCACTTTTTGGTGATGTATTTTACATCATCTATTGCAGATTCTTTTAGAATCCCACTTCAGATTAACGTTGTCTGTCTTGTCCTGCTTCTGCCTCGCCATCGTACACCTCATCGGAGCTGCTCCAATGACGGAACCGTCCATCACAGCAGAGCAGTACCCTCGGTGCCGTCTCCATAGGCCTCAGATCTTTTGCTCCACCTCTGACAGTCACACTAGCATCACCATCCTCCACGTCCAACCCAATGATGCTGAGGTCGACAAGGCTACGCCAAAGAGGTTGTACACTTGTCGCATCACTTTTTAACTCTACATTCATGTCGATCCCTCGGGGATCCTTTGGTTCAAAGCAGTCGCAAATCTAGAAAGAAATGAATCGTGGTCACAAAGTAAAAAGGGAGAAAACTGAATGCTCTTTTGAACCACAATTTGAATCGATTTAGAAAGATAGCCATTATATGATATTCATGTGGACCATATAAGTTCACAAAAAAATTTGAGGGTGGGCTTCAGCTTGTTGAAGACTGCCTACTAGAATCGTCACTGGTTCAAACAAAAAGTGAAGGAAAACATAGGAATTGGAAACTTTCCTATGGTACTACTATTCATGCATTTGGTTAGAAGGAATGGAGCAAAGAAAAACTGGAGGATTTTTTTTTTCCTTTGGTGTCTCTTTCAAAGAAAAAATGTTGGAATTTTAATATCCACTTGGACGTCGTTTTCAAATTAATATGCATGAAGAACAGGACTAAGTGCATTACTGGCATAATAAGATTCTTATTTTACATTTTCATGTGGTTTGACTTTAACTTGACCATGTTTCTCCATTCGTGTGTTCTTCAAATTCATGTGAACCAAACACCTAGGTTGACAGAAATCTTGTGTTTGCAAATGCTCTGTTTTGCACGTGCATTCCTATCCTATTCATGTGTTTTTCCTGTCCCTGCGTTTTTAGAATCCTCCAATTCTAAGGAGCCCTTACATATTTACTTCATTTTCAGATTGGTGTCAAAGAAAACTCTGTGTTTTGTCCCGCTCCTGCCGTGTCGTCATCCACCCCACCTAAGGTGCACCATCGACGGAAGCGTCCACTGATACGTCTCCATCATATCTATAATTTTTTATTGCTTCATGCCAATATTCTACAACTTTCATATACTTTTGGCAACTTTTTATATTATTTTTGGGACTAACATATTGATCCAATGCCCAGTGCCAGTGCCAGTTCCTGTTTGTTGCATGTTTTTTGTTTCGCAGAATATCCATACCAAACAAAGTCCAAACGCGATAAAAATTTATGGAGATTTATTTTGGAATATATGTGATTTTTGGGAAAAATAATTAACGCGAGACAATGCTCGAGAGGCCCACAAGCCCTAGGGGCGCGCCCCCTACCCTGGGCGCGCCCCCTACCCTGGGCGCGCCTGGGAGGCTTGTGGCCACCCCGTAAGGTGGTTGGTGCCCTTCTTCGGCCGCAATAAAGATAATATCTGGATAAAAATCATGTTAAAATTTCAGCCCAATCAGAGTTGCGCATCTCCGACAATTTAAGAAACGGTGAAAGGCCAGAAAACAGGAACGCAGAAACAGAAGGAAACAGAGAGAGAGATCCAATCTCGAAGGGGATCCCGCCCCTCCGCTGCCATGGAGGCCATGGACCAGAGGGGAAACCCTCCTCCCATCTAGGGGGGAGGTCAAGGAAGAAGAAGAAGGAGGGGGGCTCTCTCCCCCTCTCTCCCTGTGGCGCCGGAACACCATCGGGGCCATCATCATGACGGTGATCTACACCAACAACTTCGCGGCCGTCATCACCAACTCTCTCCCCCTCTATGCAGCAGTGTAACCTCTCTTTTACCCGCTGTAATCTCTACTTAAACATGGTGCTCAATGCTATATATTATTTCCCAATGATGTATGGCTATCCTATGATGTTTGAGTAGATCTGTTTTGTCCTATGGGTTGATTGATGATCGTGATTGGTTTGAGTCGTATGTTTTATTATTGGTGTTGTCCTATGGTGCTCTCCATGTCGCGCAAGGGTGAGGGATCTCCGTTGTAGGGTTTGCAATATGTTCATGATTCGCTTATGGTGGGTGGCGTGAGTGGCAGAAGCACAGACCCGAGTAAGTAGGTTCTTTGCGTATGGGAGTAAAGAGGGCTTGATACTTTAATGCTATGGTTCGGTTTTACCTTAATGATCTTTAGTAGTTGCGGATGCTTGCTAGAGTTCTAATCATAAGTGCATATGATCCAAGTAGAGAAAGTATGTTAGCTTATGCCTCTCCCTCATATAAAATTGCAATAATGATTACCGGTCTAGTTATCGATTGCCTAGGGACAAATAACTTTCTTGTGACAAAAAGCTCTCTACTAAATCTAACTTAATTGTTTCTTTATCTAAACAGCCCCTATCTTTTATTTATGTGTTCTTTATTATCTTGCAAAGTTATCCTACACCTACAAAGTACTTCTAGTTTCATACTTGTTCTAGGTAAAGCGAACGTTAAGCGTGCGTAGAGTTGTATCGGTGGTCGATAGAACTTGAAGGGAATATAAATTCTACCTTTAGCTCCTCATTGGGTTCGACACTCTTACTTATCGAGAAACGCTACAATTGATCCCCTATACTTCTGGGTTATCAAGACCTTTTTCTGGCGCCGTTCCTGGGGAGCAATAGCGTGGGGTGAATATTCTCGTGTGTGCTTGTTTGCTTTATCACTAAGTAGATTTTATTTGCTGTTCTAAGTTGTTCTCTATCTTTAGTTATGGATATGGAACATGAAATACCAAAAAAATTAGGTGTACTTGCTACTTCTGGAGATGGGGAACCTCATAAAACCCTCGATGCTCGTTATGTGAAAAATATTAAACACTACTTTGATAATCCTAAGAAAACCCCATTCAACTTGATAATGGGAGACACGTTGGATCAACATGAATACTTTAGGGATTATCGCTTGACTCAAAAAGGGAAACTCTTATGGGATCAAATTGAATTGTTGCGTTGGTATGCTTGGAATTTATGCTTGAGATATGATTATAGTTGTTGCTCTAGGATGAAGGCTCCACACCTTCCGTTTTCATGTAAATTTAGTGATAATGAAACCTTGGCTTCTTATGCTGATGGTATATATGATTACTATGATGTGGAACAAATAGAAGAATTTGTTGCTTTTAAGGGTGCTTATGCAATTGAATCTTTGTTTGAAAAGTGTGAAAATTATGATGATGCTGTTTACAGACCTGAAAATTATGCTATACTTAGATATTGCTATGAGAATTATGAATATAATGCCGATATTGATGAGTTTATTGATAAAGTCTCCGTTGTCCAAGAAGAGACTAATATTTTGTAGGAAACTATGGAAGAAGAAATTGCTGAAACTGTGAGCTCATTAGATGAAAAAGATGATGCAGAGAGTGAAGAACAAAAGGAGAAGAGCAGATTAGCTACTCGTGCCCACCTTCTAATGAGAGTAACTCTTCAACTCATACATTGTTTAATTTCCCTTGGATTCGTTTGAAATATCCCTTTTTGTTGAAATTGATGGTTGCTATGCTTGTGGCCATGATGCCAATATGAATGATGCTTATGGAGATGAAATTGCTATAGTTCCTTATGTTATGAAAGAAATTGTTGCTATTGCACCCACACATGATAGTCCTATTATCTTTTTGAATTCTCCCAACTACACTATATCAGAGAACTTTGCTCTTATTAAGGATTACATTTATGGGTTGCATTCTACCATTACACATGATGATTTTGATGAATATAATATGCATGTGCTTGCTGCTTCTAGTTGCAGTTATTATGAGAGAGGAACTACATCTCCGCCTCTCTGTGTTTCCAACACAATAAAATTGCAAGAAACTGTTTATGCTATGTATCGGCCTTTACTTTGTGTGCATGAATTGTTCTTTTATGACATGCCGATGTATAGGAAGAGAGTTAGACTTTGTTGTTGCATGATATATGTGTCTTTGTGCTCAATACTAAATTACAAATCATTGCTAATTAAAACTGGCTTCGATATACCTTGGGATCCAGTTGGATCCATTACTTAAGCACTATATGCCTAGCTTAATGGCTTTAAAGAAAGTGCTGCCAGGGAGACAACCCGAAAGTTTTAGACAGTCATTTTATTCTGTTGTGTGCTTTTAAAAAGTTTTAAAACAAAAAATATAGAGGGGAACCTAAAACTTTTTAAAAAGAAAAGTGAAAGTAAGAAAGACGAGCACTGTTGAAGTGGGGGAGCTCCTTGAACTTTATTCATGCCCATGGAAACTTTGCAAATCTTGAATTACAGAAACTTTTCAACAAAGTAATTATCACCTTGTACAAATCCATTGTATTATAAAAATAATGTGCCAAGATTTGCCTTTAGGATGATTAGATTGCTTGTTTGGTTTGTGCAGTGCAAAAACAAAAACTTTGGCCGTAGTGAGTGAATTTACGTTCTTTACTGGAATGTCAAAAGTTTCTGAAATTTTTACACGGTACTGCTATGCAAATTTTTTATTGTTTCCTAATTTTTGGAGTTACAGAAGTATGGTCAATGTTCAGATTTCTACAGACTATTCTGTTTTTGACAGATTCTTTTTTTGATGGATTGTTTTGCGTGTTTTGATGAACCTATGGATTGTATCGGTGATATAAGCCGTGGTGAAGTTAGAGTACAATAGTTATAATGCAAAAATAAAATATGAATGGGTTTGCAACAATACTTAAAGGAGTGATTTGCTTTATTATACTAACGGATCTCACGAGGGTTTTGTTAAGTTTTGTGTGATTGAGGTTTTCAAGTTTTGGGTGAGATCATGATGGATGAAGGAATAAGGAGTGGAAAGAGCCTAAGCTTGGGGATGCCTGAGGCACCCCAAGGTAATATTCAAGGACTCCCAAGAAACTAAGCTTGGGGATGCCCCGGAAGGCATCCCCTCTTTCTTCTAACGACCATCGATAACTTTAATTGGAGCTATATTTTTATTCGTCACATGATATGTGTAAATCTTGGAGCGTCGTGTGCTTTTTATTTTTATTTTAATAATGCACCATGCTAGTATGAGATAGTCCTTGGTTGATTTATAGAATGCTCTATGCACTTCACTTATATCTTTTGAGTATGGCTTTATAGAATGCTTCACGTGCTTCACTTATATCATTTGAAGTTTGGATTGCCTGTTTCTCTACACATAGAAAAACACCATTTGTAGAATGCTCTTTTGCTTCACTTATATTTGTTAGAGCGTGGGCATATCTTTTGTAGAAATAATTAAACTCTCTTGCTTCACTTATATCTATTTAGAGAGTCAACAGGAATTGGTCGTTCACATGGTTAGTCATTAAATCCTACATAAAACTTGTAGATCGCTAAATATGATATGTTTGATTCCTTGCAATAGTTTTGCGATATAGAGATGATAATATGTGGAAGGTACTAGTGAATGACTATGGTTTAGTAAGAATATTGGTGTTAAGGTTTTTGATTCCCGAAGCGTGCACGTATAGTCTCTCGTTATGCGATGAAATTGGAGCATGATTTATTATTGATTGTATTCCTTATGAGTGGCGGTCGGGGACGAGCGATGGTCTTTTCCTACCAGTCTATCCCCCTAGGGGCATGCATAGTAGTACTTTGCTTCGAGGGCTAATAAGCTTTCGCAATAAGTATGTGAGTTCTTTATGACTAATGTGAGTCCATGGATTATATGCACTCTTACCTTTCCGCAATTTGCTAGCCTCTTTGGTACCGTGCATTGCCCTTTCTCACCTCGAGAGTTGGTGCAAACTTCGCCGGTGCATCCAAACCCCGTGATATGATACGCTCTATTACACATAAGTCTCATTATATCTTCCTCAAAACAGCCACCATACCTACCTATCATGGCATTTCCATAGCCATTCCGAGATATATTGCCATGCAACTTCCATCATCATCATATACATGACTTGAGTATTTGTTGTCATATTGCTTTGCATGATCATAAGATAGCTAGCATGATATTTTCATGGCTTGTCTGTTTTTTGATATCTTTGCTATGCTAGATCATTGCACATCCTGGTACACTGCCAGAGGCATTCATATAGAGTCATCATGTATTAGTTTTATCGAGTTGTAATATCGAGTTGTAAGTAAATAAAAGTGTGATGATCATCATTATTAGAGCATTGTCCCAGTGAGGAAAGGATGATGGAGACTATGATTCCTCCACAAGTCGGGATGAGACTCCGGACTTAAAATAAAAAAGAGTCCAAAGAGCCCAAAATAAAAAAATATATAAAAAAGAGGCCAAGGAGCCCAAAAAAAGGAGAGAAAAAAAATAAAAAAATGAGAGAAAAAGAGAGAAGGGAAAATGTTACTATCCTTTTCCACACTTGTGCTTCAAAGTAGCACCATGTTTTTCATAATAGAGAGTCTCCTATTTTGTCACTTTCATATACTAGTCGGAATTTTCCATTATAGAACTTGGCTTGTATATTCCAATGGTGGGCTTCCTCAAATTTCCCTAGGTCTTCATGAGCAAGCAAGTTGGATGCACACCCACTTAGTTTTTTTAGCTTTCATACACTTATAGCTCTAGTGCATCCGTTGCATGGCAATCCCTACTCACTTGCATCGATATCGATTGATGGGCATCTCCATAGCCCGTTGATCCGCCTAGCTGATGCGAGACTTTCTACCTTCTTCTATTGATCCCTACCACCGCATTCTATTCCACCCATAGTGCTATATCCATGGCTCGTGCTCATGTATTGCGTGAGAGTTGAAAAAGCTTGAGAACATTCAAAGTATGAAATGATTGCTTGGCTTGTCATCGGGGTTGTGCATGATAAATACTTTGTGTGATGAAGATAGAGCATGACAAGACTATATGATTTTGTAGGGATAACGTTCTTTAGCATTGATATTTTGAAAGACATGATTGTTTGTTGGGATGCCTGAGTATTGATGTCTTTATGTCAAATTATAGACTATTGCTTTGAATCACTCGTGTCTTAATATTCATGCCATGATTAGATTATATGATCAAGATTATGCTAGGTAGCATTCCACGTCAAAAATTATCTTTTTATCATTTACCTACTCGAGGACGAGCAGGAATTATGCTTGGGGATGCTGATACATGTCCGTCGTATCTATAATTTTTTATTGTTTCATGCCAATATTCTACAACTTTCATATACTTTTGGCAACTTTTTATATTATTTTTGGGACTAACATATTGATCCAGTGCCCAATGCCAATTCATGTTTGTTGCATGTTTTTTGTTTCGTAGAATATCCATACCAAGCGAAGTCCAAACGCGATAGAAATTTATGATGATTTATTTTGGAATATATGTGATTTTTGGGAAAAAGAATCAACGCGAGACGATGCCCGAGGGGCCCACAAGCCCTAGGGGTGTGCCCCCTACCCTGGGCGCGCCTGGGAGGCTTGTGGCCACCCCGTAAGGCGGTTGGTGCCCTTTTTGGCTGCAAGAAAGATAATATCTGGATAAAAATCGTGTTAAAATTTCAGCCCAATCGGAGGTATAGATCTCCGGGAATTTAAGAAACGGTGAAAGGCCAGAAAACAGGAACGCAGAAATAGAAGGAAACAGAGAGAGATCCAATCTCGGAGGGGCTCCCACCCCTCCACCGCCATGGAGACCATGGACCAGAGGGGAAACCCTCCTCCCATCTAGGGGGTGGTCAAGGAAGAAAAAGAAGGAGGGGGATCTCTCCCCCTCTCTCCCGGTGGCGCCAGAACGCCGTCGGGGCCATCATCGTGACGGCGATCTACACCAACAACTTCGTAGCAGTCATCACCAACTCTCTCCCCCTCTATGCAGTGGTGTAACCTCTCTTTTACCCATAGTAATCTCTACTTAAACATGGTTCTCAATGCTATATATTATTTCCCAATGATGTACGGCTATCCTATGATGTTTGAGTAGATCTGTTTTGTCCTATGGGTTGATTGATGATCGTGATTGGTTTCAGTTGTATGTTTTATTACTGGTGCTGTCCTATGGTGCTCTCCGTGTCGTGCAAGCATGAGGGATCCCCACTATAGGGTTTGCAATATGTTCATGATTCGCTTATGGTGGGTGGCGTGAGTGACAGAAGCACAGACCCGAGTAAGTAGGTTGTTTGCATATGGGAGTAAAGAAGACTTGATACTTTAATGCTATGGTTGGGTTTTACCTTAATGATCTTTAGTAGTTGTGGATGCTTGCTAGAGTTCCAATCATAAGTGCATTTGATCCAAGTAGAGAAAGTATGTTCTTATGCCTCTCCCTCATATAAAATTGCAATAATGATTACCGGTCTAGTTATCGATTGCCTAGGGACAAATAACTTTCTTGTGACAAAAAGCTCTCCACTAAAACTAACTTAATTTTTTCTTTATCTAAACAGCCCCTATCTTTTATTTACTTGTTCTTCATTATCTTGCAAACTTATCTTACACCTACAAAGTACTTCTAGTTTCATACTTGTTCTAGGTAAAGCGAACGTTAAGCATGCGTAGAGTTGTATCGGTGGTCGATAGAACTTGAAGGGAATATAAATTCTACCTTTAGCTCCTCGTTGGGTTCGACACTCTTACTTATCAAGAAAGGCTACAATTGATCCCCTATACTTGTGGGTTATCATCCACCGCAGCAGAGGTCCCCCCTGCAGACCTTCTTTCACCGCCTCAGGTCATCTTTCCCGTTGCCGGCAGCCACGCCAACTGCATTACCATCATCGACGGAGCAGATGAACCTGGGGACTACACAGTTCTGGAAGAGAGGTCGCACTCTTTTGTGTCTGCTTACATTATACATCGATTATTATTACCTGCTACTTTATCGTCTTGTTCACCTCTTAGACTCCAAGTTAGGTCCAAACTAATGTTCAAACTTGAGTTTTAAAATGCATGTGGGGCACATATCGAGGTAGCAATGAATAGTATCTCTGTGTACTATCTGGTTCGTCTCGAGTCTTCTATGTGGTTCATGTTGGGTGGGCAACAAACAGTAGATGAGCCATCGTCTATCTTTTCAAACTGAAGCTATCATCTGCCTGCTATCATTAGTTTTGGATCTATCCACTCGTTTGCTACCATCAGTCTTGATTTCTGCATGCACGCCTTAGGCCTTACATAATCTAACTATGTTTTTTATTATGCATGTCAGTTATTGTACACAATCATACTGAACATGTAGAGAAAAAGAGAAGACCGTTGCGTGGGAATATAATGTCATGCAGACACCGCTCCATGGTGGGCACTGTGGGGGGCCCCCTCCCCCCATTCCAGTTTGTATCCCAGAGGAAGATAACTGTTCAGAGGGGGATTCAGAGGGATCCGACAACTCCTATTTACCCCTTGAGGTGTTTGCTCTAACCTGGCATGCTGATGTTGGTCATATCATGCATATGGCGCCTCGCATTGCTTACTTTATACATCTTATATGTCATCAGCTTAGTTTAGATTTGCTTTGTGTGAATGCCACCTGTTTGGTTTCTATATCATATATGTGAATTATGCAATGCCATCTTGTTTAGCCAGGCATCATATACGTGAATCATGCAATGCCATCCTGTTTAGCCAGTCATCGTATATGTGAATTGTATCGTGCCATACTATTTTGTTTCATCATGTATTCCATTTGTCGACAATGTTTGTACATTCATCTACTCTTCCTGTGCATCAGCCATTTGAGTCGGTGATGGGAAAATTTGGAGTGAAAACAAGGTCTTCTGAGCAGTCAGTGCTACCTGTCGATGCATATTTCTTGCTGGTTACAGATAGCTCCTCAGAGGAGGATTCAGAGATAGATGACCAGTCATATTCCCCCCTGAGGTGTATGCTCTAACTTGGCAGGGTTATATTGCTCATATCATGCATATGGTGTCTTGCATTATCATGCCATCTGCTTAGGTTAGACATGCTCTGTGTGAATGCCTCCTATTTACTTTCTATATCAGATATGTGAATTGTGCAATGCCATGTTTTTTAGCCAGTTATCATATATGTGAATTATGCACCGCAATCCTATGTAGCCAGGCATCATATATGTGAATTATCTCATGCCATCCTTTCATTTCATTACGTATTCCATTTGTTGACAATCTGTGTATACTAAACTACTCTTCATGTGCATCAGCCATTTGAGCCGGTTATGAAAAAATCTAGAGTGAAAACAAGGTCTTCAGAGCAGACAATGGTACCTGTTGAACCATATATCTTGATGGTTACAGGTAGCTCCTCAGAGGAGGATTCAGAGACAGATGACCAGTCCTATATCCCACCTGAGGTGTATGCTCTAACTTGGAATGTTTATATTTCTCATATCATGCATATGGTGTCTTGCATTGCTTAGTTTAGACATCATATACACAATATTTAATGCCATCTGCTTAGTTTAGAGATCATACATGCGAGTGCCAGCTGCTTAGTATATGAATCAATTATGTGAATTATATCATGCCATCCTATATACTTAGACAACATGTATGTGAATTATTTCATCCCAACCTATTTTAGAAAGACACATTATTCCTGTCAATTGAAACTCCAATGGCGCAACAGGTATGTTTTAAACCTATTTCTTTAACTGGATTGCTGTTCTAACTTCTTGCTCTATGTTGATTTCAGTTTCAGTTGTATAAACAGTTATGTTCTCATGTCATGCACATTACAAGTGTTGTTAGTGATGTGTAGTTTCCCACACTTATATTTTGTCTATGCTGATGTGTCTTACAAGGATATGATTTGAACTGTGTCTCTATATTGATTTGGCAACATAAACTAGAATGATATAGACAATACAGTGACCATAGTACATAGATATATGTTTGTTTCATGTTGTTATCCTGTCCGCCTTACAACTGAGCCGGTTTACCAAAATGAGTTTCATATACTACATGCTAAACATGTGATGTGTCTGCTTGTTTCTCTTGTAGAATGCGAACAGAATATTGGAGAAGAGCACCCCATTATGCAATGGTAGAGAAAGTAATGCAGATAAGGTTCAAGATAGTGATACAACCCTGTTGGTCTCCAAGAAAGGTGATAAAAACTATCTTGTAGACAGTGAGACAACCCCAAAGTCGTGTGTTGATGTAGTGTTCGAGATACTGGCCACTACCGCTGGCACAAGCTCTTCAAACTCGCTGCCTAAATCACTTCGGCTTCTTCAGTCTTAGCTACAAGTGAAAGGCATCAGTCAGCTGTGCTGTGGCAAGAAGACGAAGGACTGAGGAAGTCCCTGCAGAATTCAGATGCATACTTTCTGGTGCAACTGCAAGCGCTGGAGGATTTTAGCGCCAAACAAGAGAAAGCTAATAAGCTTGCTAAGCTTCTTGCCAGCATGGTGGGTATCCAGGATATCATTTCTTGAGCTCTTCTGAAGTGGTTTCAGTTCTGGACTTGTTTTGCTGTCGTCTTTATTTGCACTGGTGGCCAGTTTAGACGCCCAGTGTATGTAATATGCTGCTTTGTTCACTATATTTGCTCTGGTGGCGAACTTTGAAGCCCAGTGGATGTAATATTTGTAATAGCTGTAACAGCCTAGCATAAGTTGCTTGCTTATTTATTTCCTTATTTTCTTGTTTATTTTTTTGCTTGTAGTCACTACAGTTCTTTTTCCGAGGTAACCTTTTTATTTAGAACTAGGCCACAATAGCCCTGGGCAACATACGAACCATTGTAACCATGGTCCTGCTGCCTGCTATAGTGACCATGGGCCTCCTAAGGTCCGTATGGTCCATGGACCTTCTATGGGCCGTAGAATCAGTGGGCCTTCTACGGGTCATATGATTGATTGGTCAAACATGGGCCGTACTATTCGTCGACCAATAGTGGTCCGCAATGTGGGTCGTAAACAGTCTAGAATGGGAATCATCTGTTTATGGGCCGACCATAACGGGTCATTAATAGGCTAGTATGTATAACGGGCTTAATTCTATCGACAGGCATAATGGGTCGTTAATGGGCCATATTAGATGACGCTATGAAAACAGCCCACTGGATTAACGGGCCATAAACGGGCCGACTGTAACCACGGGCTGAATTTGGCCCATCAGCGGAACAAGCCAACAATAGACCGTAAGTAATCGTATGATGGAAGTGAGCCCAAGAATAAATGGGCGCTTAGAAGGCTGAAAGGTAACACGGGCTAGAAACGGCCCAACGGAATAATGGGCCGGCAATGGATATAAAGTGATTTACTATTCATTATAGGCCAGTTTCACCACGGGCCGTTAAAGGGCCCTGATTTACAAAGGGCCTCATATGGGCCGAAAGACGTCATGGGCCATACATGGGCCGGAAGTTACAACGGGCTGGAATCATATTGGAGGGCCCAGATGACGCTACTGGGCCTAATTTGGGTAGGCCATAACGGGCCGCGAGTTAGCGGGTTGTAAATGGGCTATATGCGAATAGGTCGTTAACAGGCTTTCGTGGCCCGACCTGCTACCTTTTGACCATGTCAAATGGGCCAGCCTTTTTAACCTAAATGGGCCGCTGTTGGGCCTTGCTACGTGTCAACGTATCATACGCACCTCCTGTCCATTGGGCAGTTGACATATGTCCCAACGCGGAGCTGACACGTGGTTGCTAGAGCCAATGAGAATTTTACACGTAGAAAATCCCCATTGGTCCCGGCTGTTAACGGGTTATCGGATCCAAACCGGAACCCGATAGCTTAACGGTGACCCGTTACGGTGGATGCCACGTGTTGGTTACCCTTGACGAAAGCACTTCCATGACGTGCCATTTATCATCATGGAAGTGGACACTTCCGTGATGATAATTTTGGTATTTTCATGGAGCACTTCTACGATAGCACAGGTATGACTATCTTGATTCTGTCATAAAATCGTCATGGATGTACATGCATGACAGAAAACGTGACCTACTGTGACAAATACGTATCATCACGGAAGTGTATTTTTTTGTAGTGATTCCAAAACCCACATTATGCCTTCCCTCAAACTCAATGATATCACTTGGGTCCATCCAATTCAAATCTTTGCCCATTTGTTCCAAGACCTCCGCATAGCTAGGACTACTCTCAAACACCATGTCAAGCTCATCCGAGTCCAGTTCAATATTGCCTTTCAAAAAGTTGTCTTTGTCCACATGATGAACATACACACATGTTCTTCCCATCCCTATATTAATTAAAAC
Source organism: Thinopyrum elongatum (assembly GCA_011799875.1). Lineage (NCBI taxonomy): Eukaryota > Viridiplantae > Streptophyta > Magnoliopsida > Poales > Poaceae > Thinopyrum > Thinopyrum elongatum. Next base: position 102,342,298 of record CM022300.1, on the reverse strand, counting down.
AACAAAACGTAACATATCTTCCATCAGTACTCATCCGAAGATTAACACGAAATACAAAGCCCTAACATAGATATGAAATAATAACCCTAACCCCCACTTAACAATGACCATAAGCACAACGCTAACATACTAACAACCCTAACCCTAGACCTAACATAACAACACCCATAACCCTAACCATAACATACTAAGAAGCCTAATCCTAGAAAATTGGCAAACAAACATTTCATATCTCCATACAAATTTCAAGATCCATAAAAAACTAGGGTTTCCCCAAACTAGCAAGAAATGAGCAAATGTGAGCATTTTTTGGATGAAAACGAGGGGATCGGAGGAGATTACCTTGAGGGAGGGAGTGGGTTCGAAATCCACGGAGAAAATCTTCAGATTTGGAAGATTTGGAGAAGGATTAGAGAGGGGAAGAGAGGGGCAATCACGGGTGGGGGTGGGGTTGGGGGTTGGGGTGTGTGGGGGGAGTGGTGGAGCACATTTTCTGACCGTCAAAGAAACCATAACTGCTAGTCAGCTGGCAGCTCTCTATATGTCCAGAATTGTTTCCCTCCATGATATTCCGCTAGTAATCAGCTCAGACCGTGGCAGCCTATTCACTTCAAGATTCTGGGCAAATTTCCAAGAAGCTATGGGAACTCATCTGTCCTTTAGCACCGCTTTTCACCCTCAGTCTCACGTACTAGTGGAACGAGTCAACCATGTTCTCAAAGACATGCTTCGAGCTTGTGTCATTTCCTTCGGCAAGAAATAGGAGGAATCTCTCCCGTATGCTGAGTTCTCTTATAACAATAGCTATCAAGCTAGTCTGAAGATGGCCCCCTTCGAAGTGTTATATGGATGAAAGTGTCAAACTCCTCTGAAATGGTCAGAAACTGGGGACCGGTCACTCTTTGGTCTGGATATTATCCAACATGCCGAAGAACAAGTTGTTCGCGAGAATCTGAAGACTGCTTAGTCTTGTCAGAAGAGTCAGTATGACCGTCATCATAAAGATATGGTCTATCAACCTAGCGAAATGGCTTATCTTCGAGTCACACTGATGAAAGTTGATCACCGCTTTGGGATCAAGGGTAAGCTAGCTCCTTGCTATATTGGTCCTTTCACGATGCTCGAAAGACATGGAAATGTGGCACATCAGTTGGAACTGTCGTCGAACCTTTCTCAGGTTCATGATGTCTTCCATGTGTCACAACTCCGCCGCTACTTCAAGGACCCCATCCGAGCAGTGGATCATGAAATGCTTGAGTTGCAACAAGGCCTCTCTTATAAAGAGCATCTGGTCCGCATTCTCGATCAAGCTAAATGTCACACCCGTCAGAAGGCTATCAAATTCCTCAAAGTCCAGTGGTCACATCATTCCGAAGACGAAGCCACTTGGGAACGCGAGGATCTTCTTCGTGATGAATACCCCGCTTTGTTTCCGTCTACCTCCTAAATCTCGGCACGAGATTTCTTGTAGTGGAGGAGATTTGTAACGCTCGGATGATTAAGCTACAGTAATACCTTGCTAATGGTGCCATGTCATCACATTTACTATTGCTAATCTCACTTTGATTCAAACCCGATTCAAATTCAAAATTCAAATTATAAGTGAAATAATAAAATTCTCAAACATGAAAACTAATATGTTCAAAATGTGGCAAATAATTCATAGGTAATTGTCGTGTAGAAACCAACATTTTTTAAAGTGTCTAAATGCCCTTAAATGAATAAAATAGTGGCTAATACTATTATTTAAATGCTTTTAAAATAGTAAAAATAATCAAACTAAATTAGTTAAATACCAATCTTTTTTGTGACAGTGGCATGATTTGAAATACTATTTTAGGTGCTATTATGGTATTTTATAAAACTAAAATTAATTAGAAAATAAATAGAAAACAGTACATGTAATAAATAAAACGGAAAATAAAAAAGAAAAACAAACAAAAAAAAAGGCCTCCCCCTCCCCTGGGTCTTGGCCCACTAGGCCACCAGGCCGGCCCACTTCCCCCGCTGCCCCCTCCCTCCTATTCACGGGAGGTCGTGACCTCGCCCAATGGCCGCCACGGCCGCGGCTGTCGCCGTGGCAGCCATCCGGCATCCCCCCTCGCATTTAAGACTGGCGGCCCCATCCCCCGGCACCCAAAACCCTAAATCGCCCCCCCCCACTCTCCTCACTTCGCCCCTCTGCCGCTCCGCCCGCGACGCCCCAACGCCGTCGCCACGCCACGACGCCGCCACCCATCGCCGTCGTCGCCTCGCCACCTCCCCGACTCCTCCCCGCCGGTCGCCTATGAGCCTCGCCGCCCCGTGCATCTACACCGAGGGTGAGCCCCATCTGCCTACCCTTCTCCCCTCGAACCCCCTCCGCTCGCCGCGCCCGTGGCATGCTCCCCCGCGCCTCTGCCCGCCCAAGCCACACCCTCACGCGTGCGCGTCTGCACGGTGAAGCGCCCTACTAGCTGTTGTTGCTGCCTTGCACTGCCGACGCAAACTCCTGCTGCTACCGCCGCCTTCCCTGTTGCCCTTGCCGGCCGCGCCCGCAGTCCCGTACGCCGCTCGCGTCCACTGCCGCTGTCGCCGTGCGTGCCCGCGCGCCCCGCGCTCGCCAGCAGCCGCTCGCCTGCTCCCCTGCCTCTGCTTCCCCCAGCCGCCCCGCGCCCTCCCACGCTTGACCATGTCGGCCCGCGCCCGCATTACAGCCGCCGCACGCGCTCCCCATGCCCGCTGTCGCCGCTCGCGCCCGTGCCTCCGCCCGCGACCGCTTGCATCGCTGCCGTCCGCTTCTGCTGCCCGCTGATGCTCTGCTCCATCACGCAGCCCGCCTCACCTCGCTCCCGCCGGCCCGCCTCTGTGCCCGCACCGCGTGCTAGGCCACGCCCGGCTGCTGCGGCACGCCCGCTGTGGCCGCCGGCGCTGTGGCTGCCGTGCGTGCCCGGCCAGTTGGCTCCCAGCAGTGGCCTTGTGTGCCACTACACGTGGGCCCACCCCCTGTAGAACGAAATAGAAAAAAATAGATAAAAATAAAGATATTAATATTAATTAACTAATTATTTAGTTAACTTCATTAACTGCCTAATTAACTAATGAGCCTATGGCAGTGGGCCCACCCCTTGTTGACCAGTCAACTTTGACTGGTCAACTGGGACCCCTCGGATCCACCTGTCATCCTGTGTACACTGTGTTGTGTACACTTAGCATTTTAAATTTTATTTTTGAATTAAAAATAATTCCAGAAATGGTTTTAAACTTTGAAAATTAATATAAAATAATTCATAACTCAAATGAAAATATTTTGTATATGAAAGTTGCTTAGAAAAATATGACGATTCCTAATATGACATCTGTTCACCTGTCACGTGCCTCTAGCATACAAAACCTAGATTCGTCTGAAAAATGCCTAACACCAGGAAAACATTCCCGGATGTTTTCCCCCTTCACCTGTATCGCGTAGTGCCGTGTGAGGTCACCTCTAGCACTGCATTTAGTCATGTCATTCATCGTGCTGCATCTGCTTGCATTATATTTATTGTTTTTTCCCCCTCTTCTCTCCGATAGACCCCGAGACTGTCGGCGACCCCCAGTATGACTACGGTGCTGACGACCCCTCCTTCTCGGCAGAGCTTCCAGGCAAGCAAAACCCCCTAGATCATTCCGATACCGCCTACTCTTTCCCTCTACTTCTTGCATTAGAGTGGAGTTACTGTTACTGTCTTACCGGTACTCCTATACTGCTGCATAGCCTATCCTTGTTACTACTGTTGTTGATACCTTACCTGCTATCCTAAATGCTTAGTATAGGTTGCTAGTTTACTATCAGTGGCCCTACATTCTTGTTCGTCTGCCATGCTATATTATCGGGCCATGATCCCTTTGGGAAGTGATCACGGATATATACTATATACTATTACTACTTACGTTATTGTTCGGAAGTGGGGGCTGAAGGGACAGGTGGTTCCATCCAGGTAGTGGTGGGCTTGGGTTCCCGACGGCCCCTGAGTGATTCTTTGTGGCGGAGCGATAGGGCAGGTTGAGACCACCTAGGAGAGAGGTGCGCCTGGTCCCTGGTCGGCGTCCGCAGTTACATCAAAATAACACGCTTATTGAGATTGGGTATTTGATCTGAGTTGGTCGGTGACCTATATGCACTAAACGCCACGTGGGAACAGTTATGGGCACTCGACGTCGTATGTATCAGCCGAAGCTCTCCAGACGTCAGTGACTGAGCGGCGCGCGCCCGGGTGGTCCGCGTAAGCACCTGCCTTGTATAAGGAGGTCGCCAGGACTGATCCCGGCCGCCCTTGCAATGTGCAAGAGTGCAACGGGCGATGGGCCCAAGACCCTTGCACGCTTAGGATGTAGACCGGCGTGCTGGCCTCTCTGTGGAGCCTAGGTAGGGCTACGACGTGTTGATCTTCTGAGGCCGGGCATGACCCAGGAAAGTGTGTCCGGCCAGAGTGATCGAGCGTGTTGGGTAATGTGGTGGTACCCTGCAGGGAAGTTGATCTATTCGAATAGCCATGTCCACGGCAACAGGATGAGTTGGAGTTGTATGTCGACCTCTTACAACTAAAACCGGATACTTAATAAAACACACCCAGATAAGTGCCAGATACATCCCGGTGATCGCTCTCTCACAGGGTGACGAGGAGAGGATCGTCGGGTAGGATTATGCTATACGTTGATACTTGTTACTATACCAGCTACTCTCTTCTACAGCTTCAAGATGGAGGCTGCCAGAAGCGTAGTCTTCGATAGGACTAGCTTCTCCCCCCTTGTTCTGGCATTCTGCAGTTTAGTCCACAGATACTACCCCTTTATTGATACCGATGCATATGTAGTGTAGATCTGATGTAAGTCTTGCGAGTACTTTGGATGAGTACTCACGATTGCTTGCTTCCTCTTTTCCTTCTATACTCGTTTGCTTCGATCAGTTGACGGTGCCCCGGAGCCAGCTGCCAATGACTACTACTACCCCGAGGGTGCCTACTACTACGTGGAGGCCACCGATGACTAGGAGTAGTTAGGAGGCTCCCAGGCAGGAGGCCTTGCCTTTTTGACTGTTGCTACTTTTGTGCTAGCCTTCTTTAGGCAAACTTGTTTAACTTATGTTTGTACTCAGATATGGTTGCTTCCGCTGACTCGTTTGTATTCGAGCTGATGTATTCGAGCCCTCGAGGCCCCTGGCTTGTAATATAGAGCTTGTATGACTTTAATTTGTGTCTATAGTTGTGTTGTGATATCTTCCTGTGAGTCCCTGATCTTGATCGTACACATTTGCATGTATGATTAGTGTATGATTGAATCAGAGGCGTCACACTTTTCCTATGAACTCCAAAAGTCCATCCGCATAGAGTTTCTTCATGCGCTTTACACCAATATGACTTAAACGACAGTGCCACAAGTATGGTGCACTATCATTATCAACTTTGTATCTTTTGGCATCAATATTATGAATATGTTTATCACTACGATCGAGATTCAATAAACCATTTACATTGGGTGTATGTAGATGGTTTTATTCATGTAAACAGAACAACAATTATTTAAATGAATAACCGTATTGTAATAAACATGATCAAATCATATTCATGCTCAATGCAAACAACAAATAACATTTATTTAGGTTCACACTAATCCCGAATGTAGAGGGAGTGTGCGATGGTGATCGTATCAATCTTCGAATCATTTCCAGCACACATCGTCACCTCACCCTTAGCTAGTCTCTGCTTATTCTGCAACTCCTGTTTCGAGTTACAAATATGAGAAACCGAACCGGTATCAAATACCCAGGCACTACTACGAGCATTAGTAAGGTACACATCAATAACATGTATATCAAATATACCTTTGTTCACTTTGCCATCCTTCTTTTCCGCCAAGTATTTGGGATAGTTCCACTTCCAGTGACCATTTCCTTTGCAGTAGAAGCACTCAGTTTTAGGCTTGGGTCCAGCTTTGGGCTTCTTCCCAGGAGTGGCAACTTGCTTGCCATTCTTCTTGAAGTTCCCTTTCTTTCCCTTGCCCTTTTTCTTGAAATGAGTGGTCTTGTTAATCATCAACACTTGATGCTCTTTCTTGATTTCTACCTTCACCGATTTCAGCATCGCGAAGAGCTCGGGAATCATTTTTCGTCATCCCTTGCATATTATAGTTCATCACGAAGCTCTAGTAGCTTGGTGATAGTGACTAGAGAACTATGTCAATCACTATCTTATCTGGAAGATTAACTCCCACTTGATTCAAACGATTGTAGTACCCAGACATTTCTGAGCACATGCTCACTGGCTGAGCTATTCTCCTCCATCTTAGAGGCAAAGTATTTTTCAGAGGTTAAATACCTCTCGACATGGGCATGAGTCTGAAATACCAATTTCAGCTCTTGGAACATCTCATATGCTTCGTGGCGTTCAAAATGTTTTTGAAGTCCCGGTTCTAAGCCGTAAAGCATGGCGCACTAAACTATTAAGTAGTCATCATACCGAGCTTGCCAAACGTTCATAACATCTGCATCTGCTCCAGCAATAGGTCTGTCACCTAGCGGTGCATCAAGGACATAATTCTTCTGTGCAGCAATGAGGATAATCCTCAGAACACGGATCCAGTCCGCATCATTGCTACTTTCAACTTAGTTTTCTCTAGGAACATATAAAAAATAGGGAAGCTATATTGCGAGCTATTGATCTACAACATAGATATGCAAAAAATATTAAGACTAAGTTCATGATAAATTTAAGTTTAATTAATCAAATTACTAATGAACTCCCACTTAAATTAACATCCCTCAAGTTATCTAAGTGATACATGATCCAAATCAACTAACACATGTCCGATCATCACGTGAGATGGGGAAGTCATCAATGGTGAACATCTCTATGTTGATCATATCTACTATATGACTCACGTTCGACCTTTCGGTCTCCAGTGTTCCGAGACCATGTCTGTACATGCAAGGTTCATCAAGTTTAACCCAAGTATTCTGCATGTGCAAAATTGTCTTACACCCGTTGTTTGTGAACGTAGAGTCTATCACACCTGATCATCATGAGGTGCTTCGTAACGACGAACTTTGGCAATGGTGCATACTCGAGGAGAACACTTTTATCTTGAAATTTAGTGAAGGGATCATCTTATAATGCAACCGCCGTTCTAAGCAAAATAAGATGCATAAAGGATAAACATCACTTGCAATCAAAAAATATGTGACATGATATGGCCATCATCATCTTGTGCTTTTGATCTCCATCTGCAAAGCATCGTCATGATCTCCATCATCACCGGCTCAACACCTTGACCTCCATCGTTGCGTCGTGGTCGTCTCGCCAACTATTGCTTCTACAACTATCGCTAACGCATAGTGATAAAGTAAATCAATTACATGGCGTTTGCATTTCATACAATAAAGAGACAACCATAAGGCTCCTGCCGGTTGCCGATAAATTACAAAACATGATCATCTCATACAATAACGTATATCACATCATGTCTTGACCATATCACATCACAACATGCCCTGCAAAAACAAGTTAGACATCCTCTACTTTGTTGTTGCAAGTTTTACGTGGCTGCTACGGGCTTCTAGCAAGAACAGTTCTTACCTACGGCAAAAACCACAATGGTGATTTATCAAGTTTGTTGTTTTAACCTTCTTAAAGGACCGGCTGCTTTCAAATTCGATTCAACTAAAGTAGGAGAAACAGACACCCACCAGCCACCTTTATGCAAAACTAGTTGCATGTTTGTCGATGGAACCGGTCTCATGTACGTCGACATGTAAGGTTGGTCCGGGCCGCTTCATCTTACAATACCACCGAATCAAAATAGGACGTCACTACAAAAAAAAGACACATCCGTGACATTTTGGGCCGAACGAATTTTTTTTCTGTCATGCTTATGACACTTCTATGACGATAATTGTGACAAAAGCACGTATCATCATAGATGTGGTGGGCTCCTACTTCTATGACAAAAAATCATGACAGAAAATGGGCTTTTTGTCCTGGGCGGGCCGGGGACGCACCTGCATGACATTCTTTGGGCCGTCCATGACGGAAAAAATCATGGTAGAAGTGAGGGCGAGGAAAATTTCGGGGAGTTCCCGGTTACGGTGGGTGGTCGGGGCCGAGCGATGCACGAAGGGATTGCGCGTTTCTCTCGTACACGTACGCGCGTGTGTGCGAGGCGTTGGGCTCTAACTGAACCCGAGCGAGGCGTTCGCTTACTGAACCCGAGTGATTGCACTAGCTATGTTACTCAACCCGAGAGATCGATCCCTGGCTGTAAACTGAACCCGAGCGATTCTTTCGCTACTGCTGCTAACTGAAGCCGATCGAAGCTGCCTCTTGATGAATAGTCCCTGGTGGGAGTTGGATGAACAGTTCTCGGTGGGGGTTGGATGAACAGGATCCCGTGGTAGTAGAGGCCCTTGCCGCTGGATGAACAGGACCCCGATCGAGGAGGTGGGGGTGGATGAATAGTAGCCGGTGGAGGGACCCTGTGGAGGGCTGGTTGAACAGGACCCCGTGGAGGGCTGGTTGAACAGGACCCCGTTGAGGGCTGGTTGAACAGGAGCCGGTGGAGGCTGGATGAACAGAACCCCGTGGAGGGCTGGTTGAACAGTAGCCGGTGGAGGCTGGATGAACAGGACCCCGTGGATGAACAGGAGTTGGTGGAGGCAGGAGGAAGTCGATGGTGGATGAACAGTAGCAGGTGGAGGCTGGAGGAAGTCGACGGTGGATGAACAGTAGCCCGTGGAGTCCTGTTTTGCGGTACGCCACACCCCTCCCGATGAACAGGACCCCATTTCGATCGTAGGCGCTCCAACACAAGTCCGTTTCCTCCGTTTTGCGGTACACCACACCCCTCCCGATCAACAGCACCCCGTTTTGACCATAGGAGCTCGAACACAAGTCCGTTTCCTCCGTTTTACGGTACGCCAGACCCCGTTTTGGCTATTCCGTCCAAGCCGGTTGGCTCCCGATGAACACGACGCATTCTGACCCAGTCTGTTGCCTCCCAATGAACACGACGCTGTTTCTCCGTTCCGACCAAGTCGTTGGCTGCCGATTAACAGGACATCATCGTTGTACGTGTTCGAGACCCCGCCCATGTGTACGTACGTAGCCGTATTTACCTTCTTGTAGCGTGGCTATATGTACGTGTACATGATATAGACGGGACTGCCTGAACATCTACCACTCCTTACTGGGCCATGGTTCCTCGTGGCAGAAAGACCGATGGACCAGTATGTACGTACATGTTTGCGACCAGAATGACAACGCTACGTACACTTCGACCGGGTGGGTACCGGCTGTCAGGGAGGATAAGGAGGCACTTCCTTGCGTGCGAAGATATTGATGGTGGGTCCGAGCTGACAGGGGGAGGATTCTTTTTTTTTGCGCATAATAAGGAGGCACTTCCTTGCGTGCGAAGATGTAGCTGGTGGGTCCATCTGTCAGCTTCACCGCGTACAGTCCTCTTCCGATGGCTGTCATTCATTGACCACATTGACCACGTCGCGTGGACAGCACCAGGCGGTCGACGACGGTGAGGCAAGGAACAGCGCGGAGCCTGGGAACACACAGAGGGTAGTACGAGGGTTGACTGGTTTGGCTGCAGTGTGAGGCTGTCGTCGTCGTAGAATAACAGGGGGTGTGGGTGAGTAGAGGGATGGCCTGGCCAGCGGTGGGAGTAGTAGGGGTGGTGAGGCCTGCGCGGCAGCACAGCTGGCCACGGGAGGCAGGAGCACGCGGTGGTTTGGATGGCTGGAGCAAGAAAATCAGAGGTTGAAGAAGCAGGACGACCGTTGGATGTTAACAATCCAACGGTCACTGGTGATAGAATCGTTTGTTGACTAAGTTGACAAAGCCCTGCGTACGCGTCAACTTAGTAGGGCCACAAGTCAGCCTCCATATCTGGTGGGCCCCAACTATCATGGGGAGCACTCATTATTTTTCGTTAATAAGGAGGCACTTCCTTCCGTGCCAAGATATAGCTGCTGGGTCCCAACTGTTATTGGGAGGATTCATTCGTTTTAGCGTAATAAGGAGGTACTTGCTTGAATGCGGCCATGGACCATGTGGGTCCCAACTGTCAGCCTCTCCATGTACATCCCTCTTCCGATGTTGTCGTTTTTTGACAACGTTGACCACGCCGTGCCGAGAACACCAATGCGATGGACGACGGCAAGACCCAAGAAGGGAATGACCCGGAGGCGGCGAAGCCACAACAGTGGAGGGATGTGGGTGAGTAGAGGGATGGTCTGGCCAGCGGTGGGAGTAGTAGGGGCGGTTAGGCCTGCACGGCAGCACAGCCAGCCATGGGAGGCGGGAGCAGGTGGTCCCGCCGGCGCTGGATTTGGCGGCTGGGGCAAGAAGATTAGAGATTGAAGAAGCACGACGGCCGTTGGATTGACATCCAATGGTCACGTCTGCTAGAATCATTTGTTGACGTATATAATAAGTAAAAAAATCTTGCATACGCGTCAACTTAATAGGCCCACAAGTTTGACCATTCCCTATTTTTTTAATAATTTACAGCTCATTGCAACTTCTTATGCAATTTATTGCAGTCCGTTTTTTTGTTGGCCAGGGCCAGGGTTAAAAATTTAAACGAAATTTTGCATATTTTGGTGGGGTCCAAACTATTTTTAATACCAAAATGTCGAGCTAGATTTAAATTACTTTGAAGATATATTTAAATTAGGTTAAAGCCCATTGAAATTGGAATCTGAAAATGTGAAAAAATTCAGAAATTTGAAAGTAATTGCCAATTTGTCGTCTGTTTTTATATTTACAGCCCATTTCATATTACTTTCAAGATTTGCAGCCGTCTTGAAAGAGTTGCAGCCCAGCAGGGCGTAGAAAAATAAGTAGGCCTGGATTGGGTATTCTTCAGAAAAAATAAACTAGGCTCATTTTCACAAAGAAAAAGTAGCTGGGCTGGTCATGTGGTGAACGTAAAATAGAAGCTTGGGCTAGACGGGCCACATCCCAGTTGAAACCCTGCTCTGTCTCAACAATAACAAAAAAAATACTGCTCAAGCAGCTATGTCCCAGGTGTCAGCCGATCTTGTGCTGTTCTCTTGTCTATTGACTATACGCTGACAATGTCGTGGGTCCTAGATGTCAGCTAACCACTAGGAGGAAGCATTTTCTTTTTCTATACGCTGACAGTGGAGTATATAACAAAAAATGAGGAACTTGCTTGCGTACGGCCATGGACATGGTGGGCACCAACTGTCATCCTCTCCACGTACAGTCCTCTCCCGATTCCTCTTGTTTGCTGACCATGTTGACAACGCGAGAGGGCGGCGCCGCGGCGAGCGCACCAAAGCGCGCGGAGGACGACGGCGAGGCCTCGGACGTCAGCGTTAACGATTTAGGAGACGGTGGGGCGGCGATGCATGCGCTGAGGCACAGCTAGCCGTGGGAGGCGGAAGCAGGCGGCCCCGCCGGCGCTGGTTTGGTTTTGCCGGCTGGAGGAAGACAGGACTGAAGAAACACGACAGACTGTAAAAGCGGCAGGAGTACTTAACAACCTTAACTGAAACCAGCAGGGGCACTTAACAACCATAGCTGAAAGTAGTATGAGTACTTATACAGGTTCAACCGTACAAAACACGCCTTGAACAATGCTACTTTGCCTACAGTTAACCAAGGGTGAGGCCACCAAGCCCCAGGACAAGGCCCAGGCACGACCCCGCGCATCCACAACCTTCTGAAAGTGGCTTCATCTCGCAATGTGGTCAATAAATAGGATATTCGCTTTAGAGCCATGGAAAAGCATGAGCATAATCTTCTGTCCTATTCTCCAAGATGGATGGGCCTTCATTATTTGAGACCACCCATGAATAAGTATCTTTTCACCTCCAAGGGAAATGGAGTAGGTCGACATAAACATCATGTTGTGACCAAGCGCAAGTCTGACCCGACCATGGTCAGGCATCTGTATAGGAACAATAGAACTGGGCAGTTTCTATTTCAAGATCACAGCTGTAAAACTGTGTATAAGCAAGAGTTTATGAACAACATATATAACAGAAAATAGCTCGTACCATAAGTTTCTCGACACAGTTGGACATGTTCAATGTGTGCAGCAGTGGCACACATATCCCACGTGGCCTTCCACCATTGAAATGCCCCACAAGGACCTCAAGACGATCAATAAAGTGTAGGAACTGGTGGATGTCGTCCCAGTCAAGTTCAGTGCCATCAGTAACAGTCGAGTTCTTATAGAATAATAAATGAGTAGCGTGCTTAACTTTGAAATAAGCTACACGTGCCACCAATTATAAGAAATATTAGTTAGAAGTAGCATCTTTGTGAGAGAAGGGAATCACAAATCATTGCTACTTCTAAAGTTAAATTGTGATTAGTTAGACAGAATAGGTGGATTAAGAAGTAATCGAGGCAACAGGCAAGAACCAGATACAAAACTAACATGGATGAACTACTGGAACGACGTCGGGGTGGAAGATCACAGTGAAGATGAGACCAGGTTCTGCTATTTCCATCAACATTTATGCGCCAACTTTCAGTCTGTAACACTTGAGAAAGTTTATCCAAGTTCGGCCATAAAAAAACAGCGATCTTCTTGGTTCATGAACCCAACTCAAAACTTATATCCATGGCTTGTCTTCAATGTGACCATTAAACTGGTGTATTCAGTTATGGCAAGGCCGGCCATCTTGAGTACATGTGCTCTGGCAGAGCAAGGAATGCACTGAAGGAAAAATAATATGAGAACACAATGTATTCGCTATCCAAATCTAGAAATAATTTCCTCTTTCACGTCAGTGTTGACCATGGTACTAGTACCTTTTATCCAAATATAGCAATCCAAATTTCCAAATTAGTCGACAGCATGTTCAAAAACCCCCACCCTCCCGGATAGAAAAGAGAATTCTAGGAACATACTGTGCATGTTTTAAAATCCTGTGTTATGATGAGAAGGACCAAGTGTGGCGTCTCGCCGAGGGCGCAGAAACCTGTAGGGTCCTCGCACTTTGGGCACTGCAAATGAAACACACTAGATTTAGTAGGAAGAAAAATGCATCAACGGCGGCGGCTGCCATCCTAGGATTACCCGCGACCAAGGGACTAGGATTTATCGGGGATGGATGAAGAATTCGTACCTGGTTCTCCATGAGAAAACCCTACGCAATTGCCGAGAGGAGGTTTTCTCTGAACAAGTAGACGAGGGAGAAGGGGATTCGGGCCCAGTGAAATATTGCTGCTTCGTCCGTCCAGCTTACTGCTAAAGCTGGAAAGGTGGGGGTTTTCGTGATTTGACGGCTCATTGGGCATTACTGCGGCGCTACAACCGGGGTGAGCCTACCATGCAGTTGTGCACTCTAATTTGGTGCATGGCACGTGGACCCCATTGCCGGATGCCCCACATATCAGTGAAAGGAAGTAGAAAGGCAGGAGTAACTAGTTACACATAAATATATTTTTGACAGAGAGATACTCCCTCTGTAAAGAAATATAAAAATCTTTTATATCACAACTTTATACATAAGAATAATCAAGGGGAATATATATAACATAATATGGGGGTTCAGCTGAGAATATAATACTCAGACAGGCTCATGGTTCTGGACTTTGGGCCACAGGCTGGTGGGCCTGCATGTTTGGGGGCCCATGTGTTCTAACTCAGCGCATTTCATATTGCAAGCGATTAGTACGGCGCTGGTTTTAGATGTTGTCGCAAGGCGAATACAGAAAATTAAATAAAGCATGGCAGCTGTTAGAATGAAATCGAACGACAGTTCCTAACCAGCAATCAGAGTTGCAATTCTTTCACGATATCCTACGTGATAAATAATACTGTCGTACAACTTATACACACAGGACACTTGTTTCACCATGCCATATTATTACATCAAAAGCTCTCGGAGGATAGATCAGTTCGGCAGTTGCGTGCTACTACTGAAGAATTTCAAAGTTGATTTGGACCAGCTCTCCTTGCCGAGAAAGTTCGATTTTGACATCATCCCCTACCGCAAGATTTGATAGAGTTTTGAACCTTGACCATCCTTCAGCATCAATCATCATGCGACCATCCTTTGTACTTACGGTATATTGAGCAGGTTCATTCACACCAAGGTTGCGCATGGTAAGAGAAACTTGGCCATGGTCGCACGGATTATTGAATGACTCCCTCGTTGCTCTAGGAATTCTCTGTTTGCAAACAAGAAGACATACACAAACAGTTAGATCAACACAGTGAATCATGTGAAACAACATGGAAAGAAAAAAGAACAAAGCACTTGGGCGGCCAATGCTTACCAAGAAGGTGGAGATGTCGGTTTTTGTAAGGACTTTGGTATATGCAGTGTGAACTGCAGCCTAGTCTATTGCCGGTGCAACTGCTGGTTCCGTTGCCACTGCATGGGCCGGAGCAGATGCAAGTGCAACTTCAAGTGTTGGTGCAGGTGCCGGAGCCGTTGCTGGTGCCCGTGCCGGTGCGACTGGTAGTGCCGCTGCTGCTGCCGGAGATGGTGCTCCTTGTGGAGCTGGTGCCAGTGTCAGAGCAGGTGCCCGTGTCGACGCCCGATCCTTCGGTAGATCAGCCTGATCCACTGACACCGTCCGTGCCCAATCCTCTGGTGGATCAGACTGAGCTGTTGCTACTGTCAGTGCTAGAGCCAGTGCCGTCTGAGAAGGTGCCGGTGCTCGATCCAATGCTGAAGGTGGTACCGATGTGCGAGACAGTAGCGATCGTCTCTGGTCTGCTATGATTTCATACTTCAGCTTTCTAACTTCACTAGGCTCCGTGACCTTGATCCAGTCTTTTTCTTCACTTCTTTTAAACACCAGAAGGACTAATTGTGGTGTGTTTGTTAAACCAAACTGCAGTTCATCATAGGGCTTCAGATTGTACTCAGACAACAGACTGGTCCAATTGTGTCTAGTAATATAAGTGATGGACAGTGCCTTCGTTACTGACACGACATAAGAAGTGAAACCTGCAAAAATAACCATCATAGAGCAAACCAAATAGTTTATTCTGTAACGAATGTCACATGGCAAAACCTGCATCGTAAAATTGTAGCAAAAGTAAGAAAACATGACAGTAAATCAATAAGATTTACTTGATGTGACACGAGTGAATCCTTACTAGGAAATCACTATGTTCAAGTTCTAAACAGAAGGTTGATCGTCCAATTACGGGTGGCATGTAGGGCCCCCGCTTACTCCCACAAGCAGGACAGTCCAAAGGTCGTGACAAATCGTATGGACTGAACATCCATGGGACTGGAAATCCTGGTGGGTGCGATAAACCCTGCAATCCATACAGATATTGGAGTGTAACCATAATTGATAAACCGTCCTCACAAAAAAGATGATCTGGATACTTCAAAATATACAGACTGAATTGAGTGGACAGACATTAACATAGACTGTTCTCAAGACTTACCACACAACAAAAGTGGCAGTACTAAACAATACAGGGTTCACACACACAAATCAAGTACTGAACAATAGTACTTACTACAGACAAGCAAAGTTGCACTAATTAAACTCTACAGACTATTTCTTGCCACCGACCTACGGGATGTACCCCACATAACTGACTAGGCCATGGACTTCGTGAGAGATGTCTACCGGCACCATCGCCAGCTCATCAACCTTGGAGAACCTAACAGAGTGGTCTTTCCACTCATAAACATGATGATGAAGACAGTCCGCATCAGATTTGTCGGGAAGATTTACAAGAACCACACCCTTCGTAATCGAAGGCACAGCTAGGAAATTGTTGTGGTGAAGTACACCCTCGAGAACACGCCTGACAACAATGCTA
This sequence comes from Thinopyrum elongatum, assembly GCA_011799875.1. NCBI lineage: Eukaryota > Viridiplantae > Streptophyta > Magnoliopsida > Poales > Poaceae > Thinopyrum > Thinopyrum elongatum. The sequence continues at coordinate 102,326,497 of CM022300.1, read as the reverse complement.
CAGGAAAACACTAGTTCACGACACGTGACAACAAGAACACAACAGCTGGATAGTTTAGTAGTAGAACTCATCCTCAGGTCTGCCAGTTCACACGGCATGACTTTGAGAACTTCATCTCCACCGCGGACCTGGTTCTAATTAAAACATAAACCAAATATTTTATTACTACCTCCGTTCAGAAATATAAGATGAGTTTCGATATTTTACTCCATATAAGACTACATATATGCACAAAAATGAGTGAACAAAGACACTAGAACATGTCTTCAAAGGCATGAGAGCAGAGGGATTACTTGCAATATCCATAACACAAGTTACTGAGGCTAATATACTCTCTTCAAAGGCATGAGAGCTAAAATCTTGCATTTCCTACAGCTAGCATTGATGTTCATAAAGTAGTTGAAAGTAATCTATAAGAAATCAGTGTTATGTGCAATAATCATATGTATGTCAACCTCTCGCATGTTTTGGTCAAAAGAGCAATTTAGAACCGTCATTTAGCACACAAAAATCACATGCAAGATCACCCAGAAAGTTGTACTACTAGTACTAGTATTGCGTGTTAGATGAAAAAACACGATCAAGATCGCCAAAAAGATCGTCAAGAAGAGATATTACCTGGACTTGCTTAATGAGGGATCCCGGAGAGGGGGGCTTGGACAGGGCGATGGCCTTGAGCTTGTCTGCGGTAGTCTCGGCGGGGTGCTTGAGCTTCTTTGTACCCTGAGCCTCGACAGCTTTGGCCGAGCCATAGAAATCACTTCGGTCGGTGCTCTAGGGTCCATCAAGAAACTGTCAAATAGAAATAAAAGAAAAGAAACCATAATCACAAACCCAAAAGAAGAACATAGAGGGAGTTATAGGATAAGTCTCGGGGTTGCAAGACAGGGCCTTGGCCAGAATCAACACCATTGATGCGCTCACCTTTCCTTCTTTGGGAGAGAAGAACAATGGCAGAAGTGCGTCAGGGTTTTCTTGAAGAAATGAGGAACAAGATGAGGGAGAAGCGAGTTGGGGTTTTCTTCAAGAGAGGAAGCTGAGGGAGAACAGTGAAATGATGGTTGCTTCGTCCGTCCAACTTACTACTGGAAAGGTGGGGGTTTGGTGATTTGACGGCTCATTGGGCATTACTGCGGCGCTTCGACCAGGGTAGTCTACCGTGCAGTTGTGCACTATAGTACGGAGTAATTTCGTGCATGGCAAGTGGACCCCGATGCTGGCTGTCCCACATGTCGCTGAAAGTGAGTAGCAAGGTTCACGACGACCGTCGAGGAGGATCCGCACGGTAAAGCGTGTCCACTGTTTCTGAAGAAAAAAATGATTACAGCAACCGTTTCCACTCTTACGACGGAGGAGTGCGAAACACGGCAGCCACTTGAACTTACACAGTACTCCTACTACTAGGCATGTGCAGTGGTGCATACGTCAGTACTACATAATCTTGTTGCTAGTGTAGTAAGATATGACGATAACAAATGATGTTGTGCACATGTCAACTATATGAACAGTAATGTAGCATACCCCTTTTTTGACTGTCCGGTCGAGAATGAATGGTGAGATCAATGTTAACAGAACTAGGTCTACAACGCATGGAGAGTACGATGCTACAGTACTCCATGGAACATGAACCATATGAAGCACGAATCAGTGTTAGGCAGGGTGTATGAAGGGTGCATGGGATGGGAGCAAAAGTTCCCTCCTCGACCCACTTTTGGGTGTTTGGTAGAGTGCAAGAAGGGTGCATGAGTCCACACTAGTAGGTTAACACAAATACACTAGGAGCATGCATGAAGAGGGGTGCTGAGATGAGCATGCATGAAGAGGGAACAACTATATTGAGATGAGAATGCAACCAAACACACCCACACGCTTTGTTCTACAGTGACTGATCTGCACCGTCTGAGTTTGATCCAACGGTCATGTTGCGTCGAGACATGGACATGCCCATGCAGATGATGCCTAAACACCACCGAAGTCCCTCTGCTTCTTGAGGCGCACGATGTTGGTGATGCAGGGTGCCACCGCCCGCAGAGCCCGCTCCCGGTCGATGGGAGCCAGCTTGTCAAAGACGGTGTCCAATGGCACGAATGGATTCCGGTGACGAAGCCCTGAGAGGATTCACACGGCAACGGCGACAGCAGCCCGCAACCCCTCCTTGTCCAGCTCCGCCCCCACCATCGCGCGGAGACGGCTCAGCTCCTCAGAGATATATGTGAAGAAGGAGACCAGGTCAGGAAGCCGCAGCTCATTGAAGTCAACGGGGTGGTCAAACGGGTTTAGCCCGACGGCTGGCATGGTCGCGATGGCACGACGGTAGGCATCGTGCAGCCGCAACACATGCATGGCAATATGGTCCACCAAGTGGTTGAGGCGATCCTGGACCTCGTCACGATCGGCCCGCTCGCGCTCCAGCCGGCTCTCCTGACCTCCTATCGTATCTCCCGCTTTCTGCAGCAACGCCGCTAACGCCTCGAGCATCTTTGTGGTGGACGCCTGCCGCTTTTGAAGCTCTGTGAAATCCCACACATAAAGGAGGAGCATGGCACTCCTCTCCTCCTTGAGCTCATGGAGCTCAACGTCCTTGGCCCTGAGCTCCGCATCCTTGGCCTGGAGCTCTTGTGTCAGGCGCCTCACCTCAGACTCCGTGATCTGGTGCGCCGCCTTGGAACCAGGTAGAAGCAATGGGGAGAGGAAGCAAAGGGGGCGAAATGGCTGAAAGGCAATGCAATCTACGGGAAGGCAGAGGGAGCCAGCCGAGAAGCGGGGTGAATCTTTTGGTTTTCACCATGGGAAAACACCAGTCGACGACTTTTCACATCCGGGAGCAGTGGGTTTTACAGGCGGAGTCATCATGACTAATTGCTGCCGCGCTTGCTCCCGTCAAGCAAAAAAATAAAAATACTGCCGCACCCAAAGACCAAAGCAACGCTGCGGTGGATATTTAAATTTACCTACCGGCAAGGAGAGAAAAAAAGGGGTGAAAAAATGTAGCGGCGGCTGATACGTCTCCATCATATCTACTTTTCCAAACACTTTTGCCCTTGTTTGGACTCTAATTTTCATGATTTGAAAGGAACTAACCCGAGCTGACGTTGTTTTCAGCAGAATTGCCTTGGTGTAATTTTTGTGCAGAAATAAAAGTTCTCAGAATGACCTGGAAATTTACGGAGAATATTTTTGGAATAAATAAAAAATACTGGCGAAAGAATCAACCAGAGGGGACCCACCAGAAGACCACAAGGGTGGGGGGCACGCCCTACCCCCCTGGGCGCGCCCCCCTGGCTTGTGGGTCCCCTGGACCTCCTCCGACCCTAACTCCAACTCTATATATTCACATTCGGGGAGAAAACAATCAGAGAGAAGGATTCATTGCGTTTTACGATACGGAGCCGCCGCCGCCTCCTGTTCTTCCTCGGGAGGGCAGATCTGGAGTCTGTTTTGGGCTCCGGAGAGGGGAAATCGACGCCATCGTCATCATCAACCATCCTCCATCACCAATTTCATGATGCTCACCGCCGTGTGTGAGTAATTCCATCATAGGCTTGCTGGACGGTGATGGGTTGGATGAGATTTATCTTGTAATCAAGTTAGTTTTGTTAGGGTTTGATCCCTAGTATCCACGATGTTCTGAGATTAATGTTGCTATGACTTTGCTATGCTTAATGCTTGTCACTAGGGCCCGAGTGCGATGATTTCAGATCTGAACCTATTATGTTTTCATGAATGTATTTGTGTTCTTGATCCTATCTTGCAAGTTGTAGACACCTATTACGTGTTATGATCCGCATACCCCAAGGTGACAATAATTGGGATTCTTTCCGGTGATTACCGTAGTTTGAGGAGTTCATGTATTCACTAAGTGCTAATGCTTTGGTCCAGTTCTCTATTAAAGGGAGGCTTTGATATCCCTTAGTTTCCATTAGGACCCCACTGCCATGGGAGGGTAGGACAAAAGATGTCATGCAAGTTCTTTTCCATAAGCACGTATGACTATATTCGGAATACATGCCTACATTATATTGATGAATTGGAGCTAGTTTTGTGTAACCCTAGGTTATAACTGTTACATGATGAATGTCATCCGACATAATTATCCATCACTGATCCATTGCCTACGAGCTTTTCACATATTGATCTTTGCTAAGTTACTTTGCCATTGCCACTGTTACAATTCCTACAAAACTGCTACTGTTACTTTTTACCACCGTTACCGTTACTTCCATACTACTTTGCTACTAAAAACTTTGCTGCAGATATTAAGTCTTTCAGGTGTGGTTGAATTGACAACTCAGCTGCTAATACTCGAGAATATTCTTTGGCTCCCCTTGTGTCGAATCAATAAATTTGGTTGAATACTCTAGCCTCAAAAACTGTTGCGATCCCCTATACTTGTGGGTTATCAAGACCTTTTTCTGGCGCCGTTGCCGGGGAGCATAGCTCTATTCTCTGAGTCACTTGGGATTTATCTGTTGATCACTATGAAGGATTTGAAAGATACCAAAACCAAGATCTATCCTCTCTACTACAAGGGGAGGTAAGGAACTGCCATCTAGCTCTGCACTTGATTCACCTTCTATTTTGAGTAAGCTTGCAACACCTACACCTACTAGTAATTCTGATATGTCGCAAGTAATTGATGATGCTACTTCTGCTATGCATGATGCTTATGATGACACTACTGCTTTGCTTGATAATACTGTGCCACTAGGTGAATTTCTTGATGAACAACTTGCTAGGGTTAGAGAGAATGAAATTACTGAAACTAATGAAATTATTGAACCTGATGAGTATGATTCTCCTCCTAGATATGAATTGCCTAAGGTACCTGAGGGTTATATTATGGATGAAGAAACTTCTAGAGACTTTTTTGCTTGCAATGATAGAGATGATCTTAAGAAATTGTTAGCTAAGCTGAAAGAAAAATCTTTGAATGCTAGAATGCAATATGACCCTAAGTTTTCTACTTCACCTATCTTTGTTACTGATAAGGATTATGAATGCTTTGTCGATCCTGAGTTAATTACTTTGGTTGAATCTGATCCTTTCCATGGTTATGAATCTGAAACTGTTGTGGCACATCTCACTAAATTGAATGATATAGCCACCCTATTTGCTCATGAGGAAAAAATTTGCTATTACTATATTCTTAAGTTGCTTCCTTTCTCATTAAAGGGTGATGCTAAGTTATGGTTTAATTCTCTTGCTCTTGGTTGTGTGATTAGTCCCTAGGATATGATATATTACTTCTCTGAAAAATATTTTCCCGCTCACAAGAAACAAGCTGCTTTAAGGGAAATATTTAACTTTGTGCAATCTGAAGAAGAGAATCTCCCACAAGCTTGGGGGAGGCTTCTCCAATTACTTAATGCTTTGCCTGATCATCCTCTCAAGAAAAATGAAATACTTGATATCTTTTATAATGGACTAACCGATGCTTCTAGGGAGCACCTAGATAGTTGTGCTGGTTGTGTTTTCAGGGAACAAACTGTTGAACAAGCTGAATTACTATTGAATAATATTTTGAGCAATGATAATGATTGGACTATTCCCAAACCAACTCCTAAGCCAACTCCGAAGAAAAGAGGTATTCTATTTCTCAGTCCTGAAGATATGCAAGAGGCAATGAAATCTATAAAAGAAAAGGGTATTAAAGTTGAAGATGTTAAGAATTTACCGCCTATTGAGGAAATACATGGTCTTGATAACCCGACACAGGTAGTAGAGGTAAACTCTCTCTATAGATTTGATGAAGGTGATATTCCTCATAATAAGTCTGCTAGTCAATGCTTGGATGAGTTTGATAATTTCATTGTTAAACAAGAAAACTTCAATGCTTATGTTAGTAGACAATTGAAACGTAATGCTTACATGCTTGACTGCTTGGGTGACTATATGAGTAGAACTGCTAGTGATCTTAAGATTATTAGTAAGCATGCTTCCATGGTAAAAACTCAAGTAGAACAAGTACTTAAGGCACAGGATGATTTACTTAATGAGTTGAATAGTAAGAACAATGATAATATTGTTAGGGTCATGACTAGAGGTGGTAAAATGACTCAAGAACCTTTGTATCCTGAGGGCCATCCTAAGAGAGTTGAGCAAGACTCTCAGAGAATTAATACTGATGCATCTAGTCCTCCTAGTAATAAAAAGAAAAAGAATACTGATAGGACTTTGCATGCTTCTAGTGAACCTGTTATAGACACACCTGAGAATCCAAATGATATTTCTATCTCTGATGCTGAGACACAATCTGGTAATGAACATGAACCTAGTGATAATTTTAATGATGATGTTCATGTTGATGCTCAACCTAGTAATGATAATGATGTGGAGATTGAACCTTTTGTTGATCTTGATAACCCACAACCTAAGAATAAAAGATATGATAAGAGAGACTTCGTTGCTAAGAAGCATGGTAAAGAAAGAGAACCATGGGTTCAGAAACCCATGCCCTTTCCTCCTAAACCATCCAAGAAAAAGGATGATGAGGATTTTGAGCGCTTTGCTGAAATGCTTAGACCTGTCTTTCTGCGTATGCGCTTGACTGATATACTGAAAATGTCTCCTTATGCCAAGTATATGAAAGATATTGTTACAAACAAAAGAAAGATACCGGAAGCTGAAATTTCCACCATGCTTGCTAATTATACTTTTAAGGGTGGAATACCAAAGAAATTAGGAGATCCAGGAATACCAACTATACCATGCTCCATCAAAAGAAAATATGTTAAAACCGCTTTATGTGATTTGGGAGCCGATGTTAGTGTTATGCCTTTCTCTTTGTATCGTAGACTTGATTTGAATAAGTTGACACCTACTGAAATCTCTTTGCAAATGGCTGATAAATCAACTGATATACCCATCGGTATTTGTGAGGATGTGCCTGTTGTGGTTGCAAATGTTACTATCTTAACGGACTTTGTTATTCTTGATATTCCTGAGGACGATAGCATGTCGATTATCTTTGGTAGACCCTTTTTGAATACAGCAGGGGCTGTTATTGATTGCAACAAAGGCAATGTCACTTTTCATGATAATGGTAATGAGCATACGGTACACTTTCCGAAGAAACAACCTCAAGTTCATAGTATCAACTCTATTGGAAAGTTTTCAACTATTACTATTGGAGGTTTTGAATTCCCTCTCCCTACTGTCAAAAAGAAATATGATATTCTTATTGTTGGGGACATGCATATCCCCATTGAGGTAAGCTAGTGTTATTCTAAAATTCTCTGGTTTCATGTCATTCGGAAGAAGTTTGTTAATAAGACTTGATCAACCTTGTTAATGGATTCCTTTTGATGAGCATGAGATGGATGAATTTAGAAAGCACAACTTTCTGTACCCACCTTTTACCTTCTATTATTTAGATAAATAAAGAAAAAATACCATTATTTTTCTGTTTTCTGAATTATCCGTGCAATAAAAATGTCCCGAAAATAAAAATTCTCCAAATGCCCTGAAAATTTAGTATGATTTTTTATAGAATATTTTAGAATTTCTGGCATTGAGAACACACCAGGGGGCAGCACCAGTGGGCGACAAGCCCATAGGGCGCGCCCACCCCCCTGGGCACGCCTAGGTGGCTTGTGGGTCCCACGTGGGTCCTCCTCACTTATTCCAGCACCCATCCACTTCGTCTTCCTCCAGAAAAAATTCCACCATTGCTCAAACCCGTGTTCTAGCTCATATTGCTACCATTTTCGATCTCCTTGCTCAAAGCTCCATTCGCAAAACTATTTTAGGGGATTGTTCATCGGTATGTGACTCGTCCAATGGTCCAATTAATTTTTGTTCTAGTGCTTTATATATTGCAATTTTTTGTTGCTGTGGTGACCTTGTTCTTGAGCTTGCATGTCAAATTTATATGGTCCAAAGTAGTTTTGTTGCATGATATAGCCTCTAGGCACTTGTGGGAGTAGTTGCTTTTAGTTTTGTTGAGTTTGGTTCACTTTTATTTTGAGTCAATAAATTTCAAAAAAATTCAGAGGAAGAAAATGATGAGGAGATTATTAAGAGGCTCTTCAAGCAGGGGTTCTAAAGAAGATGAAAATAAGGAGAAGAATAAGCCCAAGTACAACCTTCCTCGCACCACGGAGGTTCGGCCGTGTTAATGGCCAAGTGATGCATTCTTGAGAGCGGCCAGAATTTATGATGATTTTTATTATTTGGCGGAGAATGCAGGCATCACCGACTTCCTCCACGATAAGTGTGACCAATACCTCTTACTCACTAATACCTTCGTGCAAAATTTTCACTTTCGTTATAGGGAAGATCCTCCTATGGTAGAATTCCACTTATATGATGTGCCTAAGAAAATGACTCTTTATGATTTTCGCAATGTTTGCAAATTACCTTATGAGGGCAGCGTCAGTGAACCACGTCCTAGAGATGTGGAGGACTTTATTGTTGAAATTACTGTGGGAGAAGAGAGAGGGGTGTCGGAAGCGAGAGTGGCTAGTTTACATTTTCTTGTTTTACGATATTATTCATTATTTGCGGGGAGATGTTTGATTGGTCGTGGGGAGAGTGGAGGCTTCAATGCTCCTGACCTTGCCATTTTGCGCCATGCTTTATATCGTGATAGAACTTTTAGTTTAGGCGCTATTGTTGCTCGATGTTTGAGCTTAAACCGTTCGAGGGGTCCTATCTTTGGAGGTATCTACGCCTCTCGCCTTGCTAAACATTTTGAGATTCCCATCAGGCTAGATGAAAAGGAAGAAATGTTGTTACCCACTAAGTATTTAGACTATGAAAGTATGGTAGCACATGATTTTATTTCCAAAGATGATGACAAGCGGCTCATCTATAACTTAGTGTTCAGTCAGGGTACCTATCAGATTATTACTTTGCCTGCACCTTCTTTGTTCAATATTCATTCAGGCAAGTACATTATTATGCCCGATGACATATATGCATACTGGGAGGGGACTCGATCCCCAGTTCCTGAGCCAGAACCATCACATGATCCGTATGAAGAGTCTGTTTATCAGTGGGAGCCGCAGGAGCTCGCTAACCAGTGGAACCCTTAGGACCCTCCTCAGTACCCAGGAGAGGGCTACTTTGATCCGTGGGCCTAGACCAACTTAGGCTAAAAGCCTAAGCTTGGGGGAGTACGTATTTCTCACCGACATTACATTCATGTTCACACACTCATTCCAGTTGTCGGTGTTCATATTTTTTCATTGTATTATCTATGTTAGTTTATTTTTCTCGCTTTCTTCTTGTGTGTTTGAAAAACTTTGAGAAAATCCAAAAAAAATAGTTCTCGCTTCTTTTTAGTTTTTCTTTCTAGTTTATTTAGTTGTAGTATTAAAAGAAAACCCAAAAAGATTTCTTATTCTTCTTTTGTTAGTTGGGAGCTTTCCCGTGTAAATAGTTTTTCTCATTCTTGTTTTACTTTCTTCAGAAAACAAAAACTCCAAAAACATTTCAGTGTGTTTCTTTGAAATTCTTTTCCTTTTTCTTTGGGTCGTAAGGAGAAGACCACGATGAAAATGTTGAGTGGCTCTCATATGCATTATTGTTGATCTAACAAAGAGCCCATATTACCTTGTCTTCTCCTTTGAATAAATGTTTGCAGATTCCAGCTTAGTCCAATGCACGTGCACTATTATTATTATCCACACCGTTCGGTCGTACAAGTGAAAGGCAATAATGACGATATTTGATGAAATGATTGAGATGGAGAAAAGCTGGTATGAACTCGACCTATTTTGTTTTTGTAAATATGATTAGCTCATCATTCTTTTTTCAGCTCATTATGGATGAAACATGTTTGCAATGACAATTAGAGATTATAGTTACTCATTCCATGCTTAATTAGCTAGGAGTGTATAATGGTTTATCTTGTGTGCCAACATGCTTTTAAAATGGTTGTGATATAGTATGATAGGATGGTATCCTCCTTTGAATGATTCGAGTGGCTTGACTTGGCGCATGTTCACGCATGTAGTTGAAACAAAATCAACATAGCCTCCACGATATTTATGTTCATGGTGATTTATATCCTACTCATGCTTGCATTCAATGTTGGTTAATCTCAATGCATGTTTATGACCGTTGTCGCTCTCTAGTTGGCCGCTTCCCAGTCTTTTGCTAGCCTTCACTTGTACTAAGTGGGAATACTGCTTGTGCATCCACTTCCTTAAACCCAAAGTTGTTCCATATGAGTCCACCATACCTTCCTATATGTGGTATTTACCTGCTGTTCCAAGTAAATTTGCATGTGCCAAACTCTAAACCTTCAAATGATATTCTGTTTTGTATGCCCGAATCGCTCATGTAGCGACTGGGGACTGTCAGTATCTTCCATGTTAGGTGGGTTATTCTCACGATAAGTGTTGATTCACTTGTCATTCACGAGAAAGTAGCTGGTAATCGGGATGCCCAGTTCCATGCTCAAAATCAAATCAAAATAAATTTCAAACAAAACTCCCCCAGGACTATTGTTGGTATGGACGGTACCCGTTGTTTCGGATCAGTCGTGGAGTGTGATTGTTGGTGGAGGGGGAGTAAAAACTTTACCATTCTGTTTGGGAACCGCCTATAATGTATCTAGCATGGAAGATACCGAGATCTCTTGGTTGTTATGTTGACAATGAAAGCATACCGCTCAAAATTATATTCATCTCTGTTTCAAAAAGCTCGAGCTCTGGCACCTCTGCAAATCCCTGATTCCCTCTGCGAAGGGCCTATCTATTTACTTTTATGTTCAGTCATCATCCTCTTATAATAAGCACCAGTTAGAGAGCACCACTGTCATTTGTATGCATTGTTATTAATTGATATTGAGTATGACTGTGACTGGATCTCTTTTACCATGAATTACAATGTCTAGTCAGTCCTTGATCTTCAGGGGTGCTCTGCATTTATGTTTTGCGGTCTCAGAAAGGGCTAGCGAGATACCATTTTGTTATATCATATCATGATTGTTTTGAAAAAGTGTTGTCATCCGAGATTCATTATTATTGCTCGCTAGTTGATTGTGCCATTGATATGAGTAAATGTGAGACCTAAATGTTATTGTGAATATGGTTAGTTCATAATCTTTGCTGAAAACCTGAATGTTGGCTATACATATTTGCAACAACAAGATCAAACAGAGTTTGTAAAAGTTTTTCTTTGTCACTTTCAGTTTGTCAACTGAATTGCTTGAGGACAAGCAATGGGTTAAGCTTGGGGGAGTTGATACGTCTCCGTCGTATCTACTTTTCCAAACTCTTTTGCCCTTCTTTTGGACTCTAATTTGCATGATTTGAATGGAACTAACCCGGACTGGCGCTGTTTTTAGTAGAATTGCCTTGGTGTTATTTTTCTGCAGAAACAAAAGTTCTCGGAATGACCTGGAAATTTACGGAGAATATTTTTGGAATAAATAAAAAATACTGGCGAAAGAATCAACCAGAGGGGACCCACCAGGAGACCACAAGGGTGGGGGCACGCCCTACCCCCCTGGGCGCGCCCCCTGGCTTGTGGGTCCCCTGGACCTCCTCCGACCCTAACTCCAACTCTATATATTCACGTTCGGGGAGAAAAAAATCAGAGAGAAGGATTCATCGCGTTTTACGATATGGAGCCGCCATCGCCTCCTGTTCTTCCTCGGGAGGGCAGATCTGGAGTCTATTTTGGGCTCCAGGGAGGGGAAATCGACGCCATCGTCATCATCAACCATCCTCCATCACCAATTTCATGATGCTCACCGCCGTGCGTGAGTAATTCCATCGTAGGCTTGCTGGACGGTGATGGGTTGGATGAGATTTATCATGTAATCGAGTTAGTTTTGTTAGGGTTTGATCCCTAGTATCCACTATGTTCTGAGATTGATGTTGCTGTGACTTTGCTATGCTTAATGCTTGTCACTAGGGCCCGAGTGCCATGATTTCAGATCTGAACCTATTATGTTTTCATGAATGTATTTGTGTTCTTGATCCTATCTTACAAGTTGTAGACACCTATTACGTGTTATGATCCGCATACCCCAAGGTGACAATAATTAGGATTCTTTCCGCTGATTACCGTAGTTTGAGGAGTTCATGTATTCACTAAGTGCTAATGCTTTGGTACGGTTCTCTATTAAAAGGATGCCTTAATATCCCTTAGCTTCCATTAGGACCCCGCTACCACGGGAGGGTAGGACAAAAGATGTCATGCAAGTTCTTTTCCATAAGCACGTATGACTATATTCGGAATACATGCCTACATTATATTGATGAATTGGAGCTAGTTCTGTGTCACCCTAGGTTATAACTGTTGCATGATGAATGCCATCCGACGTAATTATCCATCATTGATCCATTGCCTACGAGCTTTTCACATATTGATCTTTGCTAAGTTGCTGTGTCGTTGCCACTGTTACAATTGCGACAAAACTGCTACTGTTACTTTTTGCCACCGTTACCGTTACTTCCATACTACTTTGCTACTAAAAACTTTGTTGCAGATATTAAGTCTTTCAGGTGTGGTTGAATTGACAACTCATCTGCTAATACTCGAGAATATTCTTTGGCTCCCCTTGTGTCGAATCAATAAATTTGGGTTGAATACTCTACCCTCGAAAACTATTGCGATCCCCTATACTTGTGGGTTATCAGCGGCCTAGCTAATCGGTCGCACTAGCCCAACTAGCTAGCCACCGTGCTTCACTAATGTACTCGGCGGGAAAGGTGGACTTTTGTGATTTGACGACTCATTTACTTGCTTCAGCGCTACGATCGAGGAGGACCCAGAAAACGCGCGGTAGGGCGTCCCATGTCTCGGCAAGGAAGAAAATATGCGTGAACCACCCGGGAGGACCCAGAAACCGCGTGGTAGGGTGTGCCATGTCTCGACACGGAGAAAAAATGTGCATGTAAAAATATATTGTATCAGACGTACTACCTATGGTTCGACATCGGGACCCAGCCAGTCGGTCGAAAACGCCCCACTAGCCACACAACTTCATCATGCTAACGTGGCACGGAGGATAGGTATGGTTAGCTCCGTCTCGACCATCCACAACGTCTCTTGTTCTAGGCGATTCTTCTATTTTCCAAGCATTTTTTTTAGTTACTAGCAATGTTCCCATGCGTTGCAACGGATCCAAAGTAGAATAGTACTTGTTCACAAACTTGAAAGAAAACACTCTTGTTTTGATATACATATATACCACTAAAAATATATTACTTTTCACTCAAAATATATTTCTCAGGCTGTTTTGATGAGGTGAGGGAGGGATGTGGTTGCTTATAAGATAATAAGGGGTTTTCTGCAAATTGGAGCAGAGAAGTGGGCTATTGTTGCAAAAATGCCACAACTTACCTCACAGCCGTTAGATGCAGATCTAATGGTCAGAAATGACAGATGGCAGACACACCATCATCACCAACTGAGTCTTTTATAGGAGTAGAGATAATAACACCACGGCAAGCTCACGCCGCTCTTCGTGTGTGCCCGTGCGTCTAAAGGTTAGATGATGGAGAGGAGAGAGAGATCGCAGACATGGGACCCACCAGTAAGTAAGTCAACGGTCATGCACGTGTTGATGAGCCACTCCCTCTACTCTACTCAACGTAATACTGTATAAAATCAAGTTATGCGACAAAGCCAACAACCGTTGCTATTTCAGGCTATCGACTTACGCTTTGTAGTCCAGGTTGCCAGTTCGAATCTCGTCTTTCAGATTTGTTAGTTTTAGGTCCAAATTTGATCAATGACAAGTGGGACCCCCGTGTGTTGTTCCGATATTTTAGTGTAGGATAGTTTTTTTGCACAAACACTTTGCGTGGTTAGACAAGTAATGGCACCAGTTACATGTATTTTGCAAGTTTAGGAACAAAAATGATAGCATCATAGAATATCACATCCACCCCGCAGCTTAGATGCTATGGTGATACAAGTTTTTACGTCGTTGGATCTGAGATCCAATGGCTTGGGAGTAGTCTTTGTAATTATGCGCAATTTCCAAACTCTCCAAGGTTTTTTTTTTGCAAATAAAACATTCAGGCCCCGTATGTGCCGCTGCATCTTGGATCCAACGGCTCCCAGTAGCTCATATTAGGTGCTCCCAGTAGCTTAATTAGCCGCTACGGTGATACGAGCATCTAGGTCGTATGATCTGTGATCAGATGTCACATGCGTAGTACTTGTACTTTCTGCACAATTCCCAAACTCTTTGAGGCCTATATTGCAAAAACATTCAAACCTCCTACTGTGAGCCGTTAGATCTCCCGGGAACTCGTATCACCATAGAATCTACGGTGCGGGAGCACCTCATATTCTCCCATGCAAGAAAACATCAGGTGCTCTCGTAGCTTGGATGCTACGGTGATACGAGCTTCGAGGTCGTTCGATGTGAGATCCAATGGCATCTGAGCAGTCTTTGTGCTCGTAAGCAGTGGCCAAACTCTTTGGGGGCTTTTCTGCAAAAAAACATTTGAACCACCAAGGAGTTGTTGGATCACAGATCCAACAGCTCCGAAGAGCTTGTATCACCAAAGCATCTAAGGTGTGGTAGCACATGATATTCTTACATACATGAGAATATGAGGTCCTCCTTCATCTTAGATGCTACGGTGATACGAGCTTCGAGGTCGTTGGATATGGGATCCAAGGGCATCTGAGTAGTTCTTTGTACAAATTGTGTGCAATTCTCAAACTCATTAAGGTTTCCTGTAAAAATATTAAGACATCTTGTGAGCTGCTATATCTCAGATCTACAAGCTCCAAGGAACTCGTATCAGCATATAGCATCTAAGGTGTGGGGGCACCTGATATTCTCCCGGGGACGGGGGGGTGCACAACCAATCGGTGTTTGGGAGGGTGGGGACAAATATAATGTTCAAAAAATATAATCTAAACAATCCTAAACAGAGTTTCACAATTTTATCTAAGGTCGAGGGGTAACCCCCGACAATCTACATAACTCCGCCTATGCAAGAGGTGTAGTGCGAGCGTCTATGTGTGAGAGAGACGACGCGAAAAAGTGAGGTCAATCGAGTCATTTATAGAGGGAGAGATCGAGGGAGTGTGGCCTAGCGTACACTCGAATGTTAAAGACGATACACCGAGATATTGTGCGGCATAACTGTGGTGAGGGCTGGAGGGAGATAGTTACCGAGAGAGTGGCCTAGATAGACTTTGTGTGTGTGCGCAGGGTGAAGGTGTTTTACAAAGGCAACACATGTGTCTTGAGAGAGAGAGAGGGAGTGTTTGTCATGGAGGGCACGACGAGGTTGTGTGTGAGAAATACATTTGTTGAGAATGTGAGGGCGGGAATGACATAAATGGAGATCGAAATGTGAAGAGCAATAATGAGCGCACGTGTGTCGGATACCAATAGCTCTAT
Organism: Thinopyrum elongatum; assembly: GCA_011799875.1. NCBI lineage: Eukaryota > Viridiplantae > Streptophyta > Magnoliopsida > Poales > Poaceae > Thinopyrum > Thinopyrum elongatum. Next base: position 102,311,169 of record CM022300.1, on the reverse strand, counting down.
TAACAAAGAAATGAACATCAATCGATACATGAAGTATGTGTGTGTGTGTGTGCGTGGGGGTGGGGGGTCGATGGAGAGACCTAAACACAACATTCGCATGTATGTAGTACTAGACTTAATATTCATGATTCAGTTTCCTGTTCATTTTAAATATTGAATTGAGGACCATGCATGGCTTACATTTTACTCCCTTCGTTCCTAAATATTTGTCTTTTTAGAGATTTCAAATGGACTGCCACATACGGATGTATATAGACATATTTTAGAGTGTAGATTCACTCATTTTGCTCCATATGTAGTCACTTGTTGAAATCTTTAAAAGACAAATATTTAGGAACAGAGGGAGTATTTTTGAATTCGTGTCATACATGCATGGTTTGGAAAAATAGATGCACTATACTTACTGGATTGTTGTTGTATTCGTGTGTGTGTGTGTGTGTGTGGTCATATGCTTGATACATACAAAGTTTTCTCACCACCATACCGTTCGTCTTTTAAATTTTAATTTGCAATGAAAAACTTACTGGGGATACCATGAAATGTGAAATCCACGTTGAGATCACTATATCACAAACTCACTCGAATTCAAGAACTCGTCATAAATCAATTACCGTGCCTTTTGGAATGACCAGTAATTTGCAAGGAAAATACGGGCATTGTAATACATATAGATTCGTTCGGCAATTTAAAAGATTCCTTTCGTATTCTCGAATGGTAGCACCCAACGGCATACCAGCCAGACCCAGGCTCGTGTTGATCCTCAAAAAAAAAACCGGGCTCGTGTCCTTCTGGTGGCGTGCGTGGTACGCACATTAGCCAACCCCAACCACTCGAGCCTCCGTGTTTCGAGCCGAAATATCTGGCGGCTAGAATTCCAGCCCTAGGAAATTCCCCTCATGTCCCTGGTCCATAATGACTCCCGATGAACAACGGAGGGATGCTTTAGTAACTAGACAACGTTACCTACCGTGCCAAGCACGGTTCAATTCCCTCGGTCGCCGCTACCCAAGGTCACCCGTCAACTCCATTGCCTAGTACTAATAGGAGTACTACACCTGGATGAGCATAGAATTGAGCCCCGTTTGTTCGTGCCTAGTACTTGAGTTAACATATCAGGCAATGCACTGGTACGGAAGGATTATCCTTTTACTCTGCATATATAACTTGTCTGAAGTCTAACTAAGCAAAATGTTTGACCAAATCCTTTCTTAAGAAATATTAACATCTACAACAGTAAAGATGTATCGCTTGAAAATTTATTGCATGATGCTGGTTATGATATTGTTTCGAATCCTGGATTTTAAATTTCAAAAAATCCAAAAGTGACCTGAAATTCATGAAACTGAGCATGGTCTCGTGATATGGCACAAATATGCTGTCGTAATTTTTTTGTTCAATTTGAGACAAGCTGCTTATGAAAAGTTGCACAAATGAAGAGCCAAGGTATTTTGGAACAAAGACCTATCACGTTAACACGAATGCTTTCACTATTCAAACCGTGGGCGTTTACGTGCCACCGCGAGTCCCGCTTCTCATCGGCAGGCATCGTCTGAGCAAGCGTGTGAGTCAACGGGAGGCGTGCGAGCAGACCGCTGCGCCGGCTGACCGGGAGGCATGCGAGCAGGCCGCTACGCAGGCTCACCGGGAGGCGAGCCCTTTGACCAAGCTCCGCCGCCACCTTCGTCCCAACTGCCACCACTTTTAATGGCGCCGGCGCCACAGTTTAAAATCACCCCCGCACTACCCGGTATCGCTACAATCTTCTCTCTTCCTCTCCGATTCTCCTGTCGTCTACCTCCAACCAGCCTGACCTAACCATATGCCATGTCGCATCACGATGGTCTGCCCTTAGTCTTCCAGTTTCCTGAGGAAGACACCCAGCCGGAGTCTCAAGAACATAAGGCTCTTTGCCATGAGCTTGAACTGGCCTTGCGGGAAGACGCCGCGCCTGTCCCCGCTCCCGTTCCGGCTCCCGTCGCCCTGACTGCACCAGCGCCCATCCCCGTGGCATTGATGGGCTGGGAGCCGCACATTGTCGCCAAGCTTGATGCCACGGGTGTCGGTGCAACAAACCCTGGGTCTGTTGCCCAAACCGTGCACAGGCCTAAAAGAGCAAGGTTGCAACATCCAAGTCCGGACCAAGCAAGGAGAGATAGCTCTTTGAGGAATCAAAGGGCAGAGCAAGAAGACCAAGACAAGCTAAATGAGCAAGACACTACTAAGGAGAAACCTCCCTTGCCAGGCAGGCAAGCCTGGCGAGGACGAGGTGGCCTCGAAGACAAGCCTTAAGACCATCCTGGCAGGCCTGCCGGGCACTACGAAAGCAAACTACCCCGCCAAGGCCTCACCGCTCCACCTCACGGCGACGCAAGTCATCGATTGGTGTGGTGTCAAGACCCCAAGTGACTAAGTGGCTGTTATTCGACACATGGCAGCCATTTCCAGAGGAAACCACTTTCAAATGACACCCGTCCAGAGACGTGTCAGGCAGACAGGCGAGAAGGTGGCCGAGCAGCCCGGCAAGGCTTGCCGGGCAGGCTACGATGTGACACTAAGCGGCGCATTTAATGCGCTCTGCTCTGCCTGCAGAGTTAGGTATGATAGCACTATTTGCTATCTAATCAGTACACAATGACTGATTTGCCACTTTGGTAACCCCTTGATCTATAAAAGGAGGGCCATGGCAACAAGAGAAAGGGTTGATAACCTTGTACACTCGTACGCACGTAGCTGCTCTCACCCCGAGGCAACCCTGTCGGGCAAGAGCGCTGCGTTTCCACCACAATCCACCATCAATCCGCCAAAGCAGGAGTAGAGTTTTACGCCTCGCGGCGGCCCGAGCCTGTGTGATCTCTGTCGTGCTGCGCTACGATCCTCCGCTCTTTGTGCAATGTGCTCAGCCCCCCTGCCAAACCAAAAGGGGCTGATGGCTCCATAGGTGGCCGTGGTTTCCCACAACATCTTTGGCGCGCCATGTAGGGGGCAGCGCTTGCACGAACCCGAGAAGCGTACGCAGCGCGTCATCTTCATCGACGGCTCCATCGTTCATGGCACCCAAGAACTTCAAAGGCCCCGCCGCACACGGTCGTCGATGCCATGGGGGCTACGAGGACGCACGGAGACATGGACGCCGCGGCGGGACGTGGCCGGCGCAGGCGGCGTTGTCACCACCTCCCATGCGGCAAAAATGAGAACAGAAGGCACCGGGGAAGTACAGCACCCCAGCGGCCATGCTCCATAAGGTACGGGTCGAGAAATCATTCTGTCTGCACCTCTCTTCCCGGCCAAAAGGCACAGTCGCAGCGGCGGCTCTCGCTCTGGGGCAAATCGTAACTCTCCGGCCGCTCCCACTACGGGCGCGGCCACAGGGCGTGCGCCACTCCTGGAGCAAGCCAGCCCAGTCGATGCGCCAAATGGAGCCGCTGGCCCTCAAGCACCTCCACCTTGTCACCACGCCACCGTGGCCACGGTCTCACGACGGCGAGAACACGGCACAGCTACTACTGGCATCATAAGGAGCCAGGCGGCGCAATGGCCCCGACATCGACGAGCCTGTGCCCGGTGAGGGTGGGTGCCTACCTTTCAAGGTTGGGTGCCCTGCCTTCACTCGCGAGCTGCGGCAAGTCTGTTGGCCATCTTTCTGCACATTCAAGCCGAAGATATCAGAGAAGTATGATGGGAGATTGAACCCGGCAGAGTTCCTGAGCATCTAGACCATCGCTGTTCAGGCTGCCGGGGGAAGAGACGAGAAGGTGTTCGCCAACTACTTCCCTTTGGCACTCAAGCCAAATGTGAGGTCGTGGCTGATGCACCTGCCGGAGAACTCCATTTCAACTTGGGCTGACCTGTGCCATGAATTTGTTGGCGCCATTACGGGCGGCCATCAAGAACCAGGGCGGCCCAGCGATCTGCAGCTCCTCCTACAGAAGGAAGGGGTGACCCTGCGGAAGTACATGCAAAGGTTCTGTCGAGTGCACAGGAACATCCCAGATATCCACCCGGCAGTCGTGGTAGCTGCATTCCAGTCCAATGTGCGCAACCGCAGGATACGTTCCAAAATGAACGTGCGGCTGCCCAGGACTGTGAATGAGGTATACACACCGGTGGATAATTGTGCTCGCATAGAGGAGGGAAGGCGACTTCCCGGCGAAGAGGATGGCGTCAACATCGATTTAGACGATGATGACGACGCCACTAGCCAGAAGAAGAACAAGAAACGCAATAAGAAGTGCAAGGAGAAAGTTGTGATGGCCGTCGAAGGATCAAGCACACCTAGTACCGGCAAGAAGGCCAAGACCGAAGCCCCCGGCAAGGAGGTTGCCGCGTGCACTGACTGCCGGGCGGCTGCGGCTGCCGAGAAGGCCAGGAAAGGTGAGGGGCAGTATTGCAAGATCCATAGGACCAAGGGCCATGACCTTCAGGAGTGCCATCAGGTAGAGCAGCTCGTCAAGAAGCAGAGGGCTGAGTACGAGAAGCGTGATAAGGAGAAAACTCAGGATGGTGCTGGCGGGAAGGGCCGTGGCGGCGGAGTAAGCCGCCCCGGCAAGGCTCCTCAGAATCAAGGGAAACACGCCAAAGGCCGTGAGAAGAAGGATTGCAATGATGAGACCGATGAGGGAGATGAAGAGGAAACCAGCGAGCAGGAGCTCCAGAAAGCCACTGACGCCTTGTGCGTTGATGGGGGTGCATCTCTGCACTCCTCTCACCACCAACTTAAACAGTGGGCGCGTGAAGTCAATGCCATGGAGCCAGTGGCAGATTCTTGGAAGCCGCTCAAGTGGTCCTGCACGCCCATCATCTTTGACGAAGAGGATCACCCTGATCGCACCACTGCGGTGGGGTGCTTGCCGTTGTTGGTCTCACCAACAATACGCAACCTCAAAGTCACAAAGGTGTTGGCTGACGGTGTGGCCGGGTTGAATCTAATATCTCCAAAGGTCCTCAGCAAACTTCAGATAGCAGATGAGGAGCTCAAGGTTACTCGCACATTCCAAGGAATCAACCCCGGTAGGAGTCGTCCTAAAGGAAAGATCATGCTGCCGGTGACGTTCGGGGGGAGTTAAACTACCGGACTGAGAAGATCGTGTTTGACGTGGTTGACCTCCCCTTGCCGTACAACGGAATCCTTGGTCGCCCAGCTCTGGTCAAGTTCATGGCGGCATCCCACTATGCCTACAACACCCTAAAGATGCCAGGGCCGATAGGAGTCATTTCCATTCCGTCAGATCAGAAAGACGCAGTCATATGTGTGGACAAGATGTACCGGGAAGCAATCGCGGCGGAGGCCATGGAAGCCAGTATTCCCGCCAAGGAAAGTAAGAAAATGAAGAGAGCTAGCAAGGATGCCAGCAAGGAATCCGGGAAGCGTGCCTCTCCGGAGTGTGTTGTGCCTGTCGATGACTTGCCAGAGAGTTCCCATAGCAAGAGATCCAAAGCTGCTGCACCTGCTGTGAAGAAGGTCTCGGCAGGGCTGGCTGGCGCTGATGGTACCTTCACTATCAATGCCACCCTTGATGACAAATAGGAAAGCGCGCTCGTTGCCTTCCTGCGGGCGAATGTCGATGTGTTTGCTTGGCAACCATCTAACATCCCCGGTGTTCCCAAGGAGATAATCGAGCACCACCTTGCTGTCTGCCCACATGCCCGACCCGTCAAGCAGAAGGTCCAGAAGCAAGCTTTGGAGCGGCAACAGTTTATTGCCGAGGAGATCAAGAAGCTTGAAGCAGCTGGTTTGGTCAGGGGAGTGTTGCATCCCACATGGTTGGCAAATCCAGTGATGGTGCGCAAGGCGAATGGGAAATGGAGGCTTTGCATAGATTTTACGGATCTGAACAAGGCATGCCCAAAGGACCCATTCCCCTTACCGCGCATCGACCAGATTGTGGATTCCACTTCCGGGTGTGATCTGCTTTCCTTTCTGGATGCCTACTCCGGATACCACCAGATCTTCATGTCCAAGGAAGACGAGGAGAAAACCGCGTTCATAACCCCGTGTGGCACGTACTGCTTTGTACGGATGCCCTTCGGGCTAAAGAGCGCCGGATCCACCTTTGCAAGAGCAGTACAGATTGGCTTTGAGTCCCAGCTACATAGAAACATTGAAGCTTACATGGATGATATTGTGGTCAAGACCAAGAACAAATCAACCCTCATCCAGGATTTGGAAGAAACCTTTGCCAATCTGCATAAGATCAACTTGAAGCTGAACCCGGAGAAGTGTGTGTTTGGCGTCCCCTCCGGTAAGCTACTTGGTTTCTTTGTGTCTCATCGAGGGATAGAGGCCAACCCCGACAAGATCAAGGCTGTCGAGCAGATTCAAGCACCTAAGACAGTCAAGGACATGAGGCGTTTGACAGGATGCGTGGCTGCACTGAGCAGGTTCATTTCCAAGTCTGTCGAACGGGCCTTGCCGTTCTTCAAAATCTTGAAGAAGGCAAGACCTATGGAGTGGACCCCGGAGGCAGACGCTGCGCTGCAAGATTTGAAGACCTATCTTTCCTCTGTGCCCACCTTGGTCGCTCCCAAACCACAAGAGTCGTTGCTGCTATACTTAGCGGCAACCAATCAAGTGGTCAGCGCGGCACTGGTGGCACAGCGGGAAGTGGATGATGCGGCAACCACAACCACTGTCCCCTCTGGGGAAGAAATTGGACCTATCCCGACAAGGCCGGAGTCAGTCCAGAGCGAACAAAGGTAGGGCAGCGGTGGCAGTTCCATGATCACGGCAAAGAAGAAAGTAGTGCAGCGCCTAGTGTACTTCATCAGCTCCCTGTTACAGGGGGCTAGATTGAGGTACTCTGGCATGTAAAAGCTGATTTTTGGCCTCATCACGGCCTCAAGGAAACTGCGCCACTACTTCCAAGCCCACGAGATCACGGTGGTCACCCGCTTCCCCTTGCAACGCGTACTCCGAAACCCTGAGGCCACCGGCAGGATTGTGGAATGGGCTTTGGAGTTGTCCAGCTTCGGTTTGAAGTTTGAAAGCATGTCAACCATTCAGAACAGAGTACTAGCAGAATTCATCGCAGAGTGGACACCAACTCCTGATGAAGAGGTATTGGAAGCAGTCATTCCCGGCAAGGAAGCGCCCCAAGAATGGATCATGTATTTTGATGGTGCCTTCTCCCTACAAGGTGCAGGGGCTAGCGTGCTTCTTGTCGCTCCCACTGGGGAGCACCTTAAGTACGTCGTCCAGATGCACTTTCCCCGGGAGAAGGCTACCAAAAATACAGCAGAGTATGAAGGGCTCCTTGTTGGGCTCAGGACTGCAACAGAACTGGGAGTCAAGAAGCTGATCATCTGCGGAGATTCACAACTTGTGGTGAGATAAGTCAACAAGGATTACCAAAGTCTATTGATGGAGGCATACGTTGAGGAAGTGAGAAAGTTAGAGGAGCGCTTTAACGGATTGCAAACAGTGCACGTACCCCGTGCGGAAAACAGCATCGTTGATCATCTGTCGAAGTGCGCTGCGCAAAAACTCCCTGTGGAACCAGGGACTTTTGTTCTCCATCTGACTCAACCCTCCGTATCCCCGGCAACAATGGCCAGAAAGAAGAGGAAACTGGACTCCGGCAAGCCTCACTCAGCAAAGCCTCCCGAGGCTCCCGGCAGAGAGCTTGGCGGGAAAAACTCCCCTTCGATCAGCGAGCTGCACCATCCCGCCAGACCACCGGTCCCTGCGATCAAGAAGTGTGTTCCTGTGAATGAGGAGGTGCCGCTGGTCCTTATTGCCGAGCCCCTGGCCCCAACTTGGGCACGGCACATAGTCCATTTCCTCCAAACTGGAGAATTCCCCGAAGAGCAAGAAGAAGCTGAAAGAGTAGCCCGGAGGGCCAGTATGTATCAGTTTGTCCATGACACACTATACAGAAGGAGGCCCAACAGTGTGAAATTGAAGTTCATTTGTCGGGAGGAAGGAAAGGAACTGTTGGCAGAGGTACACAAAGGTATGAGTGACTCACACATTGGATCAAGGGCTCTGGTTGAAAAAGCCTTCCGACAAGGTTTCTATTGGCCCACAGCCCTCCAAGATGCAGTTGAGCTCGTCACCAAATGTGAAGCCTGCCAGTTCCACTCCAAGAACATTCATCAGCCTGCCCAAGCTCTTCAGACGATCCCTTTATCATGGCCCTTCTCGATCTGGGGGCTCGATATCTTGGGCCCCTTCCCCCGTGCTACCGGGGGCTTTGAGTTCTTGTTCGTCGCTATCGACAAGTTCACAAAGTGGCCAGAGGTGGAGCCCGTGAGAAAGGTGACTGCTCAGTCAGCTATCAAGTTCTTGAAAGGATTGGTGTGCTGCTTTGGAGTCCCTGCCCGGATCATCACTAACAATGGCACCCAATTCACGAGCCGCGCCTTCATGCAATATGTTCATGCCCTCGGAAGCAAGATCTCATTCGCCTCTGTCGCCCATCCCAGAAGCAATAGACAAGCTGAGAGGGCGAACGCTGAAGTGCTGCGAGGTCTCAAGACAAGAACCTTTGATAGACTGCAGAAGTGTGGCAGGCGATGGATCGACGAGCTGCCAGTGGTTCTTTGGTCCCTCAGAACGACACCAAATCGAGCTACCGGGCAGACTCCCTTCTCCCTAGTCTATGGGGCAGAAGCAGTTATCTCCATGGAACTCATATTTGGGTCTCCCCGAGTGCTTGCCTACAATGAAGTAGCGCAGGAATGGCACCGGCGTGACGACGCTGTGCTACTTGAGGAGAACCGTCTCCGGGCCGCTACGCGTGCTACATGCTACCAGCAAGCCCTACGTCGCTATCACAGCAGCAGGGTTCGTGCCCGGGGTTTTGAGGAAGGCGGCCTTGTCCTTAGGCGTGTTCAGTCCGCCAAGGGTACCAACAAGTTGACGCCGAAGTGGGAAGGCCCTTACCGGGTAGTACGAGTCACCAAAACTGGCGCAGTCCGTCTGGAGACCGGAGATGGCATTCAATTGCAAAACTCATGGAACCTTGAGCATCTCCGTAAGTTCTACCCATAAGGCGCGGCTGTCGGGCCCTGCCCGGCAGCCACCCTTTTGTACAGGCCTTGCCGCTGTTGCATGTAACCCCTTGTACAAAGCCAGGCGCAGACCCTGAGCAACAGAAATAAACGAAGCGCTGGGGGGCCCCAAAACTTGCATGCATGCATAAGCATATCATGAGCATAGCATGATCATGTAGATAAGGTCGCTTGAGGCATTGTTTTCATCTGCATTAAGTTGCAGGGTTCTTGCCATGGACTCCGTCCCAAGAGAGAAGAAATGAAGACAAGCCTATGTGACGATCCTCCGCAAGCCAAACAGATAACTTCTCTTCCTTTGAAACTTGTGCATATGCAAACCTTGCCACCTTCGAAACTTAGGTGCTCCCATCCTTTGACATGAATGTTGCTTCGGTCAGGATGGTCACAGTGGCTTTTGGCGGGGAAGGCTTGGCCGGTCCCTCTTCGCAATTTGTGCCCGGCAGGCTTGGCCCCACGGTAACAATTCGAGGGTACCAGCAAGATAGCTTGCTGGAGATAACTTTTTTACTTGAACGTATAGAGGCATTCCACCTCTGCATGGATATGTTACATGCACGAGTGCCTGGCAAAGTTTGTCTTTTTCATTAATATGCTGACTGACAAGTACAGATCTTACAGAACACAAACAAGGATAAAGAAGATTACATTATTTAGACTAAAGTTTGGCAAGTGCCTACATGTTTTAGATTGAAAAAAGATAAGTGCCCCGTGATGCCCTTTCTTGCCCTTCTCCTCCCAGGCACTGCGGTGAAAAGTGAAGAGGGAAAAAGGAGCGCCTGGGCAGAAGCCTAGCCTGACCCTGTCAGGCCCCTTGGCGAGGGGCCTAACAAGAGTGGGAGGGCGCGGGCGAAGGTGATGGTGAAGAGAGCGGTGGAGACGACCCACCAGCCACCGCCACCAGGGCCAGCAGGACACGGCAGGGCAAACAGAGCTGCAGCCCACGAGGAAGCCTGCCGGGGTCCAGCTAGAAGGCTGTTGGAGGAGCCCAGGGTACCACTCCCACCTCTGCATCCAACACCCCGGCAAATCACCTTGCCGGGAACGGGATGCAGGTGCAGATAGTGGTGCTGCCGCCTGATGGTGATGGTGCGGCTGACGATCAGTCGGAGTCAGAGTCGTCGTCCTCCCCATCGGCGCCGGCGTCATCACCGTCACTGTCCTCCTCGTCGCTATCGCTCGAGGAGGAGCTTTCGTCGTCGGTCGAGCTCTCCGCGCAGCACCCTAAGCGAGCACCCGAGCACCCAAAGACCTTGACAAAGAGCAGATCGGCCTCCATTAATTTGAAATGGAGGACGTGCCCCTCCGACAAGCTATGGGCGCATGCAAAGGTCTTCTAGCTGCGTCGGAGGAACATGACATGAGGGGCGGGGGAATCCACATCCACCCGCATGCCGCCGTTCCCGCAACCCCTCATGTGCAGCTTCAATGCGCGCGGTTGTTCGAGCTCCATCACCCTTGTGAATGGAGTAGGGAGACGGAGGCGGCCGCGCAGAGGCTTGTACAGTCTAATGATGAACTCCAGGGGTTGATCTCCAACATGGCCTTCCATCGGGGGAGGGCAGCCGACGGGGGTGCAATTAGAGCACCGCCCCGTCCTCCTCGGCCCCGGGCGCCATGACGACCTCGACCCCGCCCCCTCCCACCTCCTCTTGTGGCGGGCTTCGCCCCCGCATTTTCGGAGGGAGGAGGGAGACACTGTCGAGCAGAAGTTCTCGTCACCGCCACTGGAGCAGCACTGCGTACCCGACCTCTCGCCATGGCGGGCGAGAACTACTGCGGGAATGGAAGGAGAAGGATGTGTGGGAAGACACCTTGCCCCACGTTCCCTTTTTATAAGTGAGCGGGGCAGGGGGCTGGATTTCTCCATGAAGGTGGCCGCCCCGTTCGGCCAGTCCGGCTCCTCCTCGCCACTAACGACTCGAGAAATCTAGGCCAACCCCCTACACCAATCTACGACACTTGGCTGTCTGCCACGGCGCTCATTCCCGCGCCCTCCGCATCTGCCACCAACCCTGCGCAGTGCATGCAGTACACATGGCGGAGGCACTTGGGGCGGGAAGGATAATGGGGTGGCGGTTACCGCCCCGTGAATGTGGGACGTGGGTACCCCAAGGATCATGGCCCATTATCTCCCCCACTACAATTGGCGTTACCCGACGTGCGGAAGAATCGGATACTGACCTGAGCTCCAGTTAATGAAGAAGCAAAGAAGATCTCAAAGGATGAAGCAACTTCTACCCTCTTGCCTGTGAACTGGATAGGGCCTACCCCAACGACGCACGGCAGCGTGTTCGGGCCAGGCCCGGGGGCTCCTGTCGGTGCAACAAACCCTAGGTCTCTTGCCCAGACCGTGCACAGGCCTAAAAGAGCAAGGTTGCAACATCCAAGTCCAGACCAAGCAAGGAGAGATAGCTCTTTGAGGAATCAAAGGGCAGAGCAAGAAGACCAAGACAAGCTAAATGAGCAAGACACTACTAAGGAGAAACCTCCTGTGACGCCCCGGCTCAATTGTGCACTAATCATACACGCAAATGCACACGATCAAGCCTAAGGACTCACGGGAAGATATCACAACACAACTCTAAAACATAAATAAAGTCATACAAGCTTTATATTACAAGCCAGGGGCCTCGAGGGCTCGAATACATAAGCTTGCGTACAAGCGTCAGTGGAAGCATCAGATATCTGAGTATAGATATAAAGGAAAGCACAGAAAGGCCTTTAGAAAGGCGGGGCAAAATAAAATACTACGATCGAAAGGCATAGGCCTCCTGCCTGGGACCCTCCGATCCTACTACTGGTCGACGGCAAGCTCGAAGTAATATCCACCCTCGGGGTAGTAGTAGCGATCGTCGGCGGGGCAGCTGTCTCAGGGGCTCCATCATCTGGTTGTGACAAACTGATATGGGGAGAAAAGGAAAACAAAGCAACCGTGAGTACTCATCCGAAGTACTCAGCAAGCAAGGATCTACACTACATATGCAACATTATCAAAGGAAGGCTGTATATGTGGACTGGGCTGCAGAAATGCCACAATAGAGAGGAAAGCCTAGTCCTATCGAAGACTAGCATCTTCATCGGTCTTGCAGCAATAGAAGAGAGCAGAACAGATCAATATAAAGTAGCAGTATCATTAAGTCTCAACCTCACCCAGAGATCCTTTCTCGATTCCCTACAAGAAAGCAATCCCAGAGCCATATAGTCATCAACCTCGTCCTGAGATCCCTTCTCGACTCCCTGCGAGAAGTAATCCCAGAGCCATAGTATCCAAGTATCCAGTTCTAATTGTATCAATCAGGATACAACTCCGAGTGTCCGTTACCGTAGGACAGGCTATCGATAGATGTTTTCTTCCCTACAGGGGTGCACCAACTTACCCACCACGCTCGCTTAACTCCGGCCGGACACACTTTCCCGGGTCATGCCCGACCTCGGCCAAACGACACACCGCAGCCCTACCTAGAGCTCAGCAGAGAGGTCCCCGCCGGTCTACATCCTAAGCGCAAGGGGGTCTTGGGCCATCGCCCCTCGCCCTCCGGGTCGTTGCGCACATGGCTCAGATCCAAGCACCACCTCTGTCGTGAATGGCGCCAATCACTCCATGCCGCACTGCTGAACAGGATGTCTGTCAGAGCTTTCGGCTGATGCATATGATGCAGAACGCCCATACTATGCCCACGTGGTGGTTAGTGCTATCGGGCCAGAGGCCCACTCAGATCAAATATCCAAACCGTTAGTACCTTGGGGGTGCGGTAACGAGCAGAGACTCACGATCGATGTGACCCCGTCACCCCATCTCGAGGACTTGCGGCAAGGGTCAAGAATGCCCGACCACGCCTCGTATTCTCACTCGGGCACCATCCAGGTCAACCCGTCTCACAAAAGGCTGTCGGGAACTCAGGTCCACCTCTACTGGGCGGTACCGCCTGTTCCTCCAGTCCTGCAGTTAAAGTAACTCCCTCGGGTCGCCCTCGGGGCCGACCCATTTCTAACAGGGTGCAGGGGTAAAGTCACGGTAGCCGTGTGTCCATGACATCAAGGGAATCCGAGGTATCACCCTCGACGGATACCCTCTCGATGTAACTGTCAAGGTGAACGTAGGAGGATTCACCCTCGATGGGTTCACACTTGATGTGTTGTACGACCGCGTCGTTATCGGCAGTGGTGAAGGAGGAACCACCCTCGATGACCATGACCAAATAGCTACTCTACAGGGTTAACATCAGAAGTGCTATAAGAGGTTTCACCCTCGGCACTCGATAGTAACGCTGCAGTGTCGTTACAACTAAGGGGGGTGATGTGCGGTGCTGGGGCCTGGTCTTCAATCCCGTTGATTGGGTCTTATGATAATCCAGCAGGGCAGTCAGGACTAGTGGGGTCACGGATAGGTCTCTACCCAGCCTATACTAAGCAGTTTAGGATATGCAGGTAATTATCAACAGCAGGTTACAATAAACAGGCTATGCATCAGAATAGGTAAAGCAGTAGCAGCAGCAATTCTAATGCAAGCAGGAGAAATTAGAATGGGCGATATCGGGATGATCAAAGGGGGGGCTTGCCTGGTTGCTCGGCGGCAAGGGCAAGGTCGTCAATGGTGTCTTCGGTCTCCGGATCTGCGTTGGTCTCGGGGACGACGTCGGGGTCTAACGAGAGAGAAGAGGGGGAAGAAACAGTAAATACAAAGCAAACAAGAGCATGTCAAGTCAATAAGCAGAGCTAGCGGTGTTCTATCGTAGTGCTAGGTAATCCCGGCGAAGGGGAAAAACGTCCGGGAAAGTATTCCCAGTGTCCGGCTTTTCGGACAGACAAAAATAGGGGAACAGTTGCATGTTCGGATAGTTAGGGACGTGTGACAGACGAATGGACCGCGTATTCGGACTCGTCTCGTCGTTCTGAGCAACTTTCATGTACAAAGTTTTTCGATCTGAGCTACGGATTATTTAATATGATTTTACAAAGTTTTAACAATTTTCTGAAATTTAATTAATTATTTAATCCAACATTATCCAGAATAGTAATTGATGACATCAGCACGACATCATGCTGATGTCAGCAATCAACAGTGCAGTTGACCTAGTCAACTGACGTGTGGGTCCCACTGTCATTGACTGTTTAGGTTAATTAATAGATTAGTTTAATTAGCAGTTTAATTAAACTAGATTAATTAAGTTAATTAATGATTTAGTAATTAATTAATTAACATTTATTTATTATTTATTTATTTATTTCCTTCCTTTTTTTTAACAGGGGCTGGGCCCCTCTGGTCAGAGACCCAGCCCAACCGGGGCGGCTGAGCGGGCAAACGGGCGCAGGGGCAGGGCGTCGCCCGATCAGGCGCGGGTGAGGCCGTAGAGCCGGGGCTCGCCGGAGCGCGGCCACGGCGAGCGAAGGCGCGGCGATGCACGGGCGGGCGCCGGGCGGAGCAGCGGCCGTACGAGCAAGGTCGCAGGGAGCGAGGCGCGCGAGCTGCGGGGTTGGTGGCGGCCGAGCACAATCACGGCAAGCAAGGCGGCAGAGGAGGCATCGGCCACGGGCAGAGAAGGCCAGGGGGCCGCGGGGGCGCGCACAGCGTGAGCGGGCGTGGGGCTCAGGGGGGCGTGGCCCGAGTGCGACGCGGACGGCGGCAGGCGCGAGCGTGTCGGGGGAGGGCGCGGCGACCGGCTCGGGCGCGGGCATGCGTGGGAGACAGCGAGGAGGGGGGGTGCTCACTTTCGTTGCAGGGGAACAGAGGGGCGGCGAGGCTCGTTGTAGCCATTGGGGAGGAGGACGGGGACGGCGACGAGGTGGCGGTGATGACGGGCGACGGCGTCAGGTCGACGACGAGGCGAGGCCGCGGCGTCAGGCGGGCGTCGCGCGAGGGAGAGGAGGGGCTAGGAGGAGTCCAAGAGGCAAGCGGCGGCGCGATGGGGTCAGCGGTCGGCAACAGC